>QVTF01018558.1:300000-1020370 GCA_003573665.1 Oxygymnocypris stewartii
ACTTCACCTGTGTAATAACTAGTCTCTCAGACTTCACCTGTGTAAAAACTAGTCTCTCAGACTTCACCTGTGTAATAACTAGTCAATTTCAATTTCAATTTAAGTGTGCTTTATTGGCATGACAAAAACTATACATTTGTATTGCCAAAGCAATTGCAGCTGGGCTGCTCACAAGTAGTGCACATTTGAATTAACAGAAATAAAAATAAAAATAATAACAGTAATAAAACAAATATTTAAACCGTATTAAATATGTAGTGCAAAATGAATGACTATTGTAAGTATGTGAAATAAAATTAAATAAAGTACAGTATAAGGTTTATACAGGCAAAATATACATTTAAGTTATATAATGGAGTAATATGTCATAATATAATCTACATAGTCTCTCTCTCCCCCGACAGCACACTCAGGATAATAACTAGTCTCTCAGACTTCGCCTGTGTAATAACTAGTCTCTCAGATGTAACCGGTGTAATAACTAGTCTCTCAGACTTCACCTGTGTAATAACTAGTCTCTCAGACTTCACCTGTGTAATAAATAGTCTCTCTCTCCCGACAGCACACTCAGGATAATAACTAGTCTCTCAGACTTCACCTGTGTAATAACTAGTCTCTCAGCGCTTCACCTGTCTAATAACTAGTCTCTCAGACTTCACCTGTGTAATAACTAGTATCTCAGACGTCACAGGTGTAATAACTAGTCTCTCAGACTTCACCCGTGTAATAACTAGTCTCTCTCTCCCGACAGCACACTCAGGAATCAGTCCCAGAGCTCTCTGATGGAGCTCGTGGAGAGGGACACACCAGCGCTGAGTTATGGTTATTACACTCATGCGTCTGAAGTAACTGCATCAGAAAGAGTTCTGGACTTCTCCCGGTGTCAGTCACACTCAGGTTTGTTGGTGAAGCTCTGGATGAGAGAATCAGCTCGGCTCATGTGTGCGGTTTCTCCCGCAGAAACGCGACGCGGCGCGATAACGCCGCGTTTGAGACAGAAAGGAGTCACTCACCGTGGCTGAAGAACGCAGTCCTCAAGCGGCTGCTGACAGTCGAGTTTTCCATCGCTCTGGAACCGAAAGACCAGAATTCTGTCTTCTAGATACTCCTCTGAGGGAAATCCAGCGACTAAAGCGGCAGCTAGCGCGGACACTACAGACGGCTGGAGCTCCGCAGCGGGCGTGACGTCACGCGCATGCACAGCCTCCCCGCTGACGTCACGCGCGCCGTCAAAACAATCGCACATGGACGAGCCGAGAGGACGAGATGATGCTCACATCCTCACACACTCTGTATTTAACAAAGCATTCACAAAGTAGCTCTTTCTAAATGCATGGACACTGATAGTAACATTATTACTACTGGAATATTTTCTGTAACGCACACGAGGAAGACTCGTCTCAATGCTTTTATAATTGTGATTTGTCTTTCAGATTTTGGCAGTGCAATTTACTTGTGCAAAGAAATGCTCTCTTTAAATTATGTGCACTTATTCACACAAAAACACAATTATTATGTCGTTAACTTTTATATTTTTGCAAGGTAAATATTATATTCATAAATGCATGCATAACAAAATGTAATTTATTTTTATTTGAAATTAAATATTTTAAAAATGACAATGCATATGTAACAAAGTTCGTAGGAAGGAAGGAAGCGGACAGGGTTGGCTCGTGAAGACTCAGGTGTTTTTATTAACACAGATAAACTCACACAGGTGCGTCACCCGGAAACATCAACTCTCTCGGTTGTCTCAGCGATCACTCTCTGTATTCGTTCCGACTGTTTCTCTCTGACAGCTCGTGCGCCCGAGTCTTCACTCCGTCTCTCTCTCTGAACTGCCTTTCCACGGCGGCTTTTATCCGGTCTCCACGCCAATTACTGCAATCAGACACAGGTGATCCTCATTTTGCACTTGACCCACTTACTTATCGCTGTCTCCTGAGTCTTTCTCCCGCTGCAGACTTCGCTGAACCACGCCCCCCTCGCCACATACCCCCACCGCCCGACTCAGGCCGGGAAGCCCTCCCGAAAAAAGTCAGGAGAGTGTAATAGCGGCCCGCCACACAGAGCAGCCTTTACCTGGGTGAAAACCTGCTGGCACCGCTCCGTCCACGGGACCGTATCTGGGACCTCCTTTTTAGTGAGGTCAGTCAGCGGGCTGGTGAGCTCCGAATAGTCAGGAACAAACCTCCTGTAATACCCCGCCAGCCCCAGGAACTGCCTCACCTCCTTTTTGGTCTTGGGTCTCGGGCAGGCCGCAATAGCTGCCGTCTTATCAATTTGGGGACGCACCTGTCCGTGACCCAAGTGGAAACCCAGATAACGCACCTCCACCCGCCCAATCGCACACTTCTTTGGGTTGGCCGTTAGTCCCGCTCCCCTCAGCGCTCTCAGCACCTCCCGCAGGTGCACCATGTGCCGCTGCCAGTCCTGACTGTAGATGATGATGTCATCCAGGTAGGCAGCGGCGTATGCGGTGTGCGGTCGGAGGATTTTGTCCATGAGGCGCTGAAAGGTAGCGGGCGCCCCGAACAACCCAAACGGAAGCGTGACAAATTGGTGCAATCCAAACGGCGTTGTGAAGGCTGACTTTTCTTTGGATAACGGTGATAAGGGGATCTGCCAATATCCTTTAGTTAAGTCCAGCGTCGAATAAAAACGAGCGGTACCCAGCCGATCAAGCAACTCGTCAACCCGCGGCATTGGATAGGCGTCGAATTTCGACACCGCATTCACCTTGCGATAATCCACGCAGAATCGGACCGAGCCGTCTGTTTTCGGTACCAAAACGATCGGGCTAGCCCAGTCACTGCGGGACTCTTCTATCACTCCCATCTCTAACATCGCCTCTAATTCTGACTGGACCACCTTTTTCTTGTGCTTCGGTAAACGATACGGCCGGCTGCACACTACCACGCCCGGCTCGGTCTCAATATGGTGTTGAATAAGGTTGGTGCGACCGGGCCGGGGCGAGAACACGTCCGCAAACTCTCTTTGCAACCGGGCTACATCGGTGAGCTGGGAGGGTGAGAGGTGATCCCCCCCCTGGGCCAGAGTGAGTGATGGAACTTTGAGGCTCGCCTCTGGCCCGAGATCTTCCTCGTTACCTACTACCGTCGCCAGCATCACCGGCTCGACCTCATTCCATTTTTTAAGGAGGTTGAGGTGATAAATCTGACGTGCCCCGCTCCGATCCGTTCGAACCACCTCATAATTGAGATCCCCTACCTGCCGTGTGACCTCAAACGGTCCTTGCCACTTGGCGAGTAATTTGGAGCTAGAGGTAGGGAGTTACACAAGGACTTTATCTCCCGGCGTGAAATTGCGTAATCTGGCCCCCCGATTGTATAGCTGGCTTTGCTTGTCCTGGGCCTGTAAGAAATTCTCCATGGAGAGCTGCCCCAAAGTGTGGAGTTTTGTTCTCAGGTCCAGCACATGCTGAATTTCATTTTTACTCTCCGAAGGTCCCTCCTCCCAAGTCTCCCTCAGGACGTCCAAAACCCCGTGGGGCTGGCGGCCGTACAGGAGCTCGAAGGGGGAAAACCCCGTGGAGGCTTGCGGGACCTGGCGCACAGCGAACAAAAGGGGTTCCAGCCATTTGTCCCAATTTTTGGCGTCTTCGTGAACGAACTTTCGAATCATTGTTTTCAACGTACGATTAAATCGTTCCACCAGGCCGTCCGTTTGTGGGTGATAGACGCTGGTGCGAATCGACTTAATTCCCAACAACTCATAAAGTTCGCGAATGGTTCGTGACATAAACGCCGTGCCCTGATCGGTGAGAATCTCTTTCGGGATTTCCACCCGGGAGATCATACTAAACAGAGCCTCCGCTACACTCTTTGCGGAAATGTTGCGGAGCGCCACTGCCTCTGGGTATCGGGTTGCATAATCAACCAGAACTAATGCAAACCGATGCCCTCGTGCTGACCGTTCCAATGGCCCGATGAGGTCCATACCAATTCTTTCGAAGGGGACCTGCATTAGCGGAAGGGGGCGCAAAGGCGCTTTTGGGGAGGCCGGGGGATTCACTAACTGACATTCACGACAAGCCGCACACCACCGGCGTACATTCTCGTGAATGCCCGGCCAAAAAAACCGGGCCATTAAACGGTTCAGTGTCGCTGCTTGACCCAGATGCCCTGCCATAGGATTACAGTGAGCCGCCTGGAAAAGCATTTCCCGACGGCTTTTTGGTACCAACAACTGGGTTGTATCTTGTTTTGACTGAGCGTCCTGCATCACTCGATACAACCTATCTTTTAATATAGCAAAATAGGGATAGGAAGGGGGCCGTGCGGACTGGAGAGGCCGGCCGTCAATGGAACGGACCTGGTCGAACGCGTTTTTCAGCGACTCGTCCTGGGACTGCTCCAGGGGAAAATCATCACGCTCCGTGAGGATTAGCATCTCGACCGCGCTCCGTTCCCCTGGTGCCGCCTCAGCGGGTCCTGGCTCAGCCTCTCCCGTTCGCACGGCCGCCTCCCCCTCCGGCTTCTCTTTTCCGCAGGAGGCATCCACACACAAAACTCCCAATAAAATTTTAAACGCTGGCCAATTGGTTCCCAAAATCAGCGGATGCCGGAGGCGGGGGTTAACTGCCACCTCCACCTTATGCTTTTGCCCCCGAAATTGGATGGTTAACAGCACTACTGGGTATGTCACCACATCCCCATGTACACACCTCACCCGAACCATGCAGCTCTTATCCAATGCCTCGGGCTGAATTAGGCTTTGATGGATCGAGGTCTGGTTACATCCTGAATCCACCAAAGCCCAATAAGTACTCCCCCTAATACTTACAGGTATTTGGTACCCGCCAGCTTGATCGGGGGCAGCCTGTGGGGCGTCCGGAACCCGGACCAGTGTCCCCACCTCCATCACTGGACACCGATCGATGAAGTGGCCCGGGTCCCCGCAACGCCAACAGGCCGGCCCAGGCTTCCCCGCCACCCTAGTGGCGGGAAGTGGGACAAGGAATTGGCGTGGAGACCCCGGAGGAACGGGAATGAGCGCGGAGCTCGGGCTGGCTGACCCGCTGGAGGATGGCTCGTTTCAGGTCGTCGTAGACCAGGAGGTTCTGGACTGGCAGCTGCTGCGCCGCCAACTGCGCCTCCCCGGTTAGCAGGGGGATGAGGCGCACTGGCCAGTCCGTTTGTGGCCACCCACATGCCGCCGCGGTTTTTCCGAAGAGGTCGAGGAACGCCTCCGGGTCATCCTGCGGCCCCATCTTCTGTACCGGCATGTGGGTGGGCGGGGCCGGGACTGTTGGATTCTCACCGGCCCGAACCTCCCGGTCCATCCAGCTCCGGAACAGCTCGCGGTCCTCCCGCTGGTTCTGGACGAGGGCACAGAATCTCCTCTCCTGGTCTGCCCTCATGTCCATCAGCGCTTTGTGATGTTCTTGGTGGAGTCCCGCGAGCGACTGGATGACATCCGCAAATGGCGATCCTGATGGTGAGGACATGATGGCAGCGGCGTTCCGGCTTCCTTCCCCGGGTTTCGGCAACCAGTGTAACAAAGTTCGTAGGAAGGAAGGAAGCGGACAGGGTTGGCTCGTGAAGACTCACTCGGTCTCTCTCTCTGAACTGCCGTTCCACGGCGGCTTTTATCCGGTCTCCACGCCAATTACTGCAATCAGACACAGGTGATCCTCATTTTGCACTTGACCCACTTACTTACCGCTGTCTCCTGAGTCTTTCTCCCGCTGCAGACTTCGCTGAACCACGCCCCCCTCGCCACAGCATATTAATAACAAAAATAATGACATACTTTTAGATTTCATGGAGGAATGTATTATGATTATTATTATCTGATATAGTTCCCCAGGTGGGAAAAGTGCACTTCCATAATGTACATAAAGTGCTCTATATTCGCGCACTAATATTGTATTTAATATACTAAAAGATTATTTAGCACTCATTAAGATAAACTTGAGATCATGTAAGTGTACTCGGTGCTATTTTGGGACACCATAAATATGAACTAATATATATATATTTTTAAATAGAGATAGTATGTTAAAAGTGGATTTTAGTTCATAAAATGCACAAATTAATGTTCAATAATTTCTGTATTAAAAAAATATAAATTAACTCCTGTCAGGCCAAATGCATGGCAAGTATAATGTAATCATGATAATACTATATGAAACAAACTAATCTTGCTATTATTAAGATTAATTATGGCGTAATTTTGAGTACATGTCCCCATAATCTTATCAAAATAAATAATGACCAATGTTTTAATCATGTTAATTGAAATTATGTTAATCAAGGTGTCTTGCATGTCTTTCATGAGCACTTTCCCCTCTCTCTGGGCTGTTTGTGTCAATGCACAGTAAACGACCCCTGCTGCCTCGTTAGTGTATATGAAGCTCTTGCATGAGTTAATGAGAGACAGCAGCGTATCATCAGGAGCATGACTTTATTCTGTCCTGAATCACCTCCGTTCACCGCCAGTGCGTTTAAAGTGCAAAGTCATCTTCACAGCTTCAGTAAAAACATTCAATCACAGCAAACCATAAACTGAACATATGCATATCTAGAGTAAGCGGTGATGACATTAACTCATCCGGCTCAAATCACACACCTCGTTGGCAAGGCTAGCATAAAACAAAGGCACAGCAATGTGGAGAGGTAAAGAAGCATGGCTTCCAGCAGCATGGACCACCAGATGAGACGTCTATGAGCGTGTCCAGCCACAGAAACACTAACAATGCACTCTTCATCAGCTCTCTGTAATGGCTTTCATAGTACTGAGATATAGCTCAGCTAGACTGATGCACACGGTACTAACCAATAGTCATGTATCTGTCAGAATCACACTGATGGTGATCGCCGAGGTGCTTTATATTACTAACTGCACTGGGATCAGATGCTGTTTCTGCTGCTCGGGGCCCGCGGAGCCATCATACCATCAGCAGCCGCTTTCACACATAGTGCAAATCAAAGCATTTAGAAAAGAGAAAATAGTGCTTCTGTTCAAGAAGAGCAAAGAAGAGGCTGTTTTTACTTTTTTCTGTATGTACACACGTGCTTTCCTGGCGGTCCTCCTTTATAAGATCTGGTGATCGTCACGAGAAGAGCTGGATCAGTGGAGCACAGGACAGTGACACATGCAGAGCATCCAGAGAAGATATTTACACCAGCGGTGCTGTGTTAGCTGAAGCTCACACACACACACACACACACACACACACACACACGCATGCACGCACGCACACACACAAACACACGCACACACACAGACACTCTCTCTCACACACACACACACAGACACTCTCTCACACACACACACACAGACACAGGCACGCACGCAGACACTCTCTCACACACACTCTCACACACTCACAAACACACTCTTACACACGCTCACAGACACACACACACACACACACACATGCGCACGCACTCACACACACAAACACACACACACACACAGACACGCACACGCGGACACACACACGCACACGTGGACACACACAGACACACACACACACACAGACACGCACACGCGGACACACACACGCACACGTGGACACACACACGCACACACACACACACACACACACACACACACACAACGTCCCGCATGCGGGTCTAAACTCGAGCGCTCTGATTGGCTGAGATCTCCGAAAACCACCTCTCCGAGATTCACCCCCGCATCAAAAGAAAGAAATAAGAAATATGCTTTTGCACAAGAACACGAAACCATAATATACATTCATTACAACAAATACTAACCTGATGCAATTTAAATAATAAATCTTCATTAAAAGAAAAGGCTAAATTGTTTTATGCAAAACACATAATTTTTGATTTGGGGGAAAGAGTAGAGTCCATCCCTTGAAGCTTAGAGTTGACCTGCATACATGTCCTTATTCCAATCACTATACAAAATAATGCCTGCACATATACAATATGTCAAACATTTACACTATAACTATGTACACTGCGGGACATGCCTGGCACGAGGACTATTAGCGTGACGTAAACACGGATGATGCTGCCATCCCGTGTGTTCTGCTGCATTCTCCTCAAGAGCTGCGTCAGAGAGACGTGAACGTGATTGGCTCCGCTGTTCCTCTGGGTGCGTGTGGAGTGGAGTGTTTCTGCCAGAAGTCCTGATGAATGAGGTCCAGCTCGGACACCAGATGAAGACCCATCTCCAGATGCATCTTCAGGTTCTCCAGCCACGACTCCAGCTTCATGAACGCCGGCCTGCAACAGAGAGCAGACACACGGGTGCTTTAGTCAGAACAACTGCTTCAAAATAACTATCTTGTTATATACATGTCAGGGATGCACGAAACTGGATTTTTGCTGATATCCGATAGTTTTCAAATCATTTTGGCCGATACCGATATATTTCCTTTTGGTTTTAAACAACACCAAGTGCAGAAATTATAAGCAACATTTTTTTTAATTTTGGTTAGTTTTAACAAGAACCTATTTGTTAAAATGAAATAAAAAAAATATGACTTTTTTTGACAGTACATTGAAGCTTTTAAAATAACTATAATTAAACACTATATATATAAAGTTTGTGTTAACCCTAACATTTTATTTTAATATGTAACATTTATAGATGGCCTAAAGTAAAAGTTTTGTGTAAAAAATAAAAGATATTACACATTAATGAATAAATCAGTATATTTTATTTAAGTGTCATGTTTGTGATTTTTCATGTAAGCTATAGTTTCTGATCATTAAATCAAAACCAATCATTCTTGAAGCAAAGCTTTGTCTGAATGATGATTATATTCACTGTTTTGGATCACTGTATTTAATCTGTACAGAACGACACGTCCGGTGTGCGAGAGAGTCAACCGTTTAAGTAAAATACACAAATAACATTTTGAATATCATCTTGTGTTTCTGAATAAATATAGTATTGATGTCATAAAATCAAGAGTTTGTTTTGATTTAATGGTCAGAAGCTATAGCTTACATTTATAAAAATCACAAACATGACGCTTGTAAGTTAAATAATTTAATGTATACAAATGTTTTCATTTTTTTCAAATGAGTTATGAAAACTTAAATATAAGGAGCTCTAAAATATGTTTAGAATTGGTACAGCTCTTTTGCTTTAGACCATCTATTAATGTTAAATTCACTAATACAATATTAGGGTTTCAAATATATAGATCTGAAAAATACAATAAACAGCAGAAATTGATTTTATTAGTATTTTCAAGGCTTTAAAATAAAAAAAACTAACCAAAATTATATAATTATATATATTATTTATATAATTGTTTATAATTTCCACACTGTTTCGGTGTTGTTTCAAAACAAAGGGAAATATATATATATATATATATATATATATATATATATATATATATATATTAGTGGTGGGCATAGATTAATTTTTTTAATCTAGATTAATCTCACTGTAATCTTGGAATTAATCTAGATTAAAATGGCTCATTTGAATTCTGCCGAAGGCATTCAGAATATGTGTGCTACCCAAATAATGACTAAAAGTAAGTCTTTACTACTACTACTAGTAGTACAAGTAGTAAACAACTAGCAATCATCAAGAAACAAACATAATGTGGTGGTAATTCGTGGTGTTGTGGTAATTAATAGGCTAAGAAAATTAAATTATGTAATTTAAAATTACATAACGTAGCCTACCTAAAGCGAAGGAGTGAAGTTCCCAGCTGGCATCGATGAGGTGAACAGTAAAGAGGTAGTTATCGTTGTGCTGTGCTGACGGGCTTGCCTCGGTTGCACTCAAACATAGTAGTTTGACGACGCCTCTTCCCCTGCACTAACGTTACATCAGTGCTTGGCCCGGCATCTTCCGCAATAGCTAAGGGATGCTTTGCGTTTAGGTGGTACTTGAGACTGGAAGAACTCCTACAGTAAACTAATTCCGCATTGTACAAGGTGCAAACAACCTTAGTCTTGTCGAGGTTTCCATTGGGAAGCTTCTTAAAAATAAATTTTCCCTGAAGCAAACCTGGCGGCTTCATAGCTGCATCCATGTTAGCACGTCACGTTTGATGTGGTAATTTCACAGTAACGTTAGGCATACACACAGGTTCGAAGACTCGTTCTCGCCCCCTACACTGCAATTCGGCTAGGTATACATCCGCGCTAAAATATCAAGGTGAAAGTCATCATAGCTTGCGTAGTATAGACCCAGCTCCCAACCCAACTTTGAGAATAGATTAACGGCGATATTTTTTTTATCGCCCGATAAGAGTCTCACGTTAACGCAGCACGTTAACGCCGATAACGGCCCACCACTAATATATATATATATATATATATATGTATAGGCATGGGCTGTTGGATAACATTTTTTGTAAAAAATATCGGTATATCGGCTAAAATCTAATATCATGCATGCCTGACACGTTAATTTTGTGTGATTAATATGACATGAAGCAGGACGACTGTGTGTTGAGTCTATCAGAATGCTCTTATATGAGCTGAAAATGCAATAAATGAGGGCAACAAATTTTCTTACGCTTATATTTATATCATATGATAGAGTTTAGTAATATCACACCAGCGAGAGTGCTGATTCCCTGATATCTGCATCCCTGCATATGTGACATTGATTTATATAGTCAATATTACAGTAGAACTGTTGAGCGCCTCTGATCATGATATATGATACATTCATAAAGACAGAAGCATGCTCCGATTCTGAATCAGTCGTTTGAACGAATCTCTTGAATTAATGACTCAATGACTTCTGCAGCTAATTAACCTTGATAGTTCAGATGCACATGTTGTATTGTTGTCTAACCGTTTCTCAGCGTCCAGATCGCAGCAGAGCACCGCCATGGGGAAGAAAGCAGCCGGGCAGTCAGCCGGACAGTGATCCTCCAAAAACTCCTTCACGTTCAGCCCGAAGTCCATGGCGCGGGGCAAGAAGTCTGGATCGGCGTTGACTCGGCCGATGATCTGAGACGGATAGAGAGACGGACTCAGTACACCACAGCTTCCTCGGTAATGACTCAGTGTGTTTCAGAGCGTTTACAGCACGCACACACTCACCTCACACAGCATGATGCCGAACGAGAAGATGTCCACCTTCTCATCATAGCGCTTTCCTGAGGACCAGACAGCATTCACATTTTACCCATGGTTTCTAAGAACTTGGCACTTTTACTCAGTGGTGGTCAGTAACGAAGTAAAACAACTTCGTTACTGTACTTAAGTACATTTTTCAAGTATCTGTACTTTACTGGAGTAGTTTTATTTTGAGTAACTTTTACTTTTACTTCACTACATTCCAAAGCATAAGATCGTACTTTTTACTTCACTACATTTCATAAAACATATCGTTACTCCTTATAATACATCACGTGCTCCGAGACGCAGAAGCGTTGTATGATTCATGAACAAACTGATTCTTTTCAATGAACCTCGGTTCGCAAATCGCAACAAACGATTCATTCACGAACTGCAATGATCCGATTGCAGCTGTTCTCGAGTCGAAAACTCACTGATTCAAATGATCCGTTTAGAGCGAGTCTCCTTTAGTGAACTGAACTCACGAGTAAAGAACCGGGAGATCTTGTGTGTGCGCGCGGGCGCGCAGGCGCGCAACAGCTGCTGCGAAAAGTAAGTTACTAATGTCGGATTTTTGGGATTAATTATTGTAACTGAAAATAATATTTAGGTCAAAACTCTCAGTTGTTTGTGAACTAAATCTGCTGTAAAGGGTGATCTATTTAAGCCCACTGAAATGCTTGAATGCAGACAGACCAACATCAGTGTCTCTAACGTTATGTTTTAGGTCAAAAAACAAAACATTAAAATAACAGCGATTAAATAAAATAACTCACACACGTTCATATTCCCCGCGGCTGTAACGTTAGCAGTTTTATTAAAATGCTATGCATTTAGACCTATGTGACGTCTGTTTTTATATTGTTTATCAACAGTATACATTTTTATATTGTTTAGATCAACTAGCCGAGTAGACAGATATGAATGTTTATTCATAACCATACTGAAAATAAGTAAATATTGTTAGCTGATGCTAGCTGTCTAGCTAACAAGCTTGCTGGTGCTAAGTTGAGGAAATTTTTAGATATAAAGTCCAAATATCTTTATTCAGCCACCTAGATAGATTCCATCTGAGGGAAAAAGAAAGGATGTGATGTTCAGAACATAGTAACTACAGTAATTATCAGAGTGAAAAGTGATGCCCTCTGGGGGCATTTGGCCAGGGGTGTTTTTACACCACAGACAAGGTTTGAGAAGAAAAAAATCATTATGAAAATATAATTAGATTTTCCTTAAAATGTTCTTCCTAATTTCAGGCCTAATTCTCATGTCATATATAACTGACGTTCTGCAAAACAACAAGTTCTAAAACACTTTTTTCTTCCTGGTGAAGAGTAGATGGTGAAATCTGTTTTCTCTCAGGTACATGGCAGTGTAAGCTTCACAGTGAACATTACTACATCACTCTCATCAACGTAGTCCATATCAACTGAAGGATCACAAATGTTATTCTATGTTTGATTTGAATTCACGTCCTGACTAAGAGGTGTCGGGCAAGGCAAAGGTGTTTGAGATTGTTTCCTGACCATTTGGGCTTGGGACAGCTGTGCCTTTTGTCAATGAGATCAATGACTACTGAGAGATTTAGGTTTATTGCCCTCAGCTTTGATGTTTTGTCTCAACCTAAAAAAGTCCCTCCTCCAATCCTGACTATAAAGATACCCTGTAAAAATGACTTAAGATGAGATTTTCGATGACTGCAGATAACAACACATGTCATAGAATAAAGAAATTCTGCTGACAATCCAATCCGAAGTCTCCTGGTCTTCTCTTCTGAGTTTTCTACACTTTAGAAGAACACAGTTTTCAACAGATGCTGCCGTGAACCCGGATAGAGTTCCAGCTTCCTCACCTGAAAAACTTCAAGCTCAAACAAAGATCTGCATCTTTTGGAATCCAGCGAAACTTCAAGCTGAAAAGATTCCCAGACTGATTTTTTCTCTCAACCAAGGGTTGTGGTGAGTGCTGTCTCTAATCCAAAAGAACCTAAGACCAGTGTATCCTCTGTGCCGTCAGAGAAGAGTTAACATACATCTGTAGGGTTTGTTTAACTAAATGTATCCTCTGTTCTGTTAGGCAGGGAAGTTTATCCTCTGTTAGGCAGGGAAGTTTATCCTCTGTTACAAGCAGGGAAGAGTGTTATCCTCTAAAGTTTTTATTTTAGAGATGAAAGTATCCTCTGTTCTTTCAGGCAGGGAAGATTTTGGGCATTACGTGCTAAAAATTAGTTACCCTCTGTTTCAGGCAGGGAAGGTTAGCATTTCGTGCTAATAATTTAGTTTTATCCTCTGTTTCTTGTAGGCAGGGAAGTTAAGTGTGAAGTGTTGGTAATTTGGAAATTTAACAATAGTTAAGTTTTTCTTTTTTTACAAGTGTACCCTCTGTTGATCAGAGAAGTGTTTGTTTTGTTTGTGTGGTACCGAAGAAACTTACAAAATGTTTAGAAAGAATGCTAGACTGATCCCCACAACTGAAAAAGGTGGTCTAGCGACTCCTTTGTGGTCAGATAGCGAATTCAAATCACTTTTAGGAGTGCAAATGAACATAATAGTCACTGAGAAAGTTAGACAAGAACTAACTCAGAAATATGAGATCCATCCAGACAAGACTTGGTCTGTAGATGAGTGTAAAAAGGTACTGGGAGCATGTATTCGCAAGAACAATGTGAAAGGCATTATCTGCTGCCACAGAGAATTTGGTTTAGCGCTCGCCACACAACAGTCTCAGCGTAACGCAGAGCTAGAGAAACAGAACAATGAGCTCTGTGCTAGAGTATCCTCTTTGACTAAGAAATTGAACCTCAAGAAAGCTGCAGCAAAAACTGATGTGGAGGTTAGTCAGTCTGATAACATTTACCCTGATTTACAAGCGTTTTTTGAAACAGATGTAGCTCTCCAATCAGTAACTGATGTGCCTGTAAATTCCTTCAATGTGTGTGGTGCGAGGAGGAGATCTCAGGGGATTGAGGAAACTGATAGTGTTCCTCTCAATTCTTCTGTGGTGCAAATACAAACTGTTGCCAAAGCTTTAGGTCCTAAAGATATAGAGAGACTATCTCAAAGTTTACCAGCAGCACGCACACATTTTTCTGAATTTAGAAGAACATTGATCAGTAAAATGCGTCTTTATGACATGTCGTTGACAGAAGTCACGCAGCTGATGTCACAAATACTAACTGAATCTGAATTCAACAGTTTTGAATCTGCTGTCACTTCTGAACTGCGAAATGCCAGTAAGGGTGATTTAAGAGAAGGTATTTTGAAAATCCTAAAGAATATCTTAGGACCCAAAATAGATTGGTCTAGAATTACTACCTGTGTGCAAAGGAAAGAAGAAACTGTGAGTGAATATACTGAGAGATTTTGTCAGTCAGCTGTAATCTACAGTGGAATTGTTGATGACCCTGAAAGTGTGCTAGATGACAAGGGACCCTTGGTTCGTATCTGGTCAGATGGCCTTGTAGCCGAATACAGAAAAGCTTTACCATTCTTAGATCTAACTTGGTCTAACAGAACTCTCAGAAGTAACCTAGACAGGTTAACTACATGGGAAAGAGATGCTGATGTCAAAGCAAAAGTAAGAGTAGCAGCAGCTACGTTTAACACAACGAAACAAGACAATAGATGGTCTAAAAGAGAAAGCAAATGCAAATACTGTGAAAAATTTGGACATTGGGAGAAAGAGTGTAGGAAGAAGTTGCAAGATAGTAAAAGAAATGCTATGCATAATTCTGCTCCTTCTCAGCCTGCACACAACCCTGAAGTAGTTCCGCCAGTGACCACTGAAACTATAGGACAGTTAGTTCAGGCTCTTCTAAGAGCACAACAAGACCAGGAAAAAAACTAATTATTGGGGCTGTGAGTAGCTACCTTTCCCCTGTAATCCAACACAATGACCAAAGAATTTTTGTGAAAGGTAGCATAAAAGAGAAAGAGATTGATTTTTTGCTAGATACAGGTGCAGAAATTACAGTAATTCCTACAAAATTGGCACAAGGTTTAAACATCCCATACAAGAAAACCAAACTTTGTTTAACTGGTGTAATAGGTGAAGATTCTGTTTTATATGAAACTCCGCCCATAGAGGTACAATTTGGCCCAAAAACTCTGACTACAAAATTACTATGCGCTCCATTAAATACAGGTGCAATTTTAGGCATGGATCTTCTGAGACAAATAAATCTAACTTTAGACATGTCCTCAGAATCTACTAGCGTAAAAATTTCCTCAGCACAGATTTCTACCAATAATGCAACCCCTCCCGAGTATGCTTTCTTACAGAATCATCCAATTTGGGCTAAAGACAAGGATGATTGTGGGTTGTTGACAGGTGTAGAACCAGTTAAATTGACAGGAACTCCACCTCCGGTCACCAAACAATATCCGATTAATAAGGAAGCTATACAGGGAATCAAACTTATTGTAGAAAATTTGCTGACGCAAGGAGTGCTAGTTAAAACCAACAGTCCATGTAATTCACCCATATGGCCCATCAAGAAATCTAATGGGACATGGAGACTTACAATAGACTACAGAGTAGCCAATAAACATATTGAAAAAATCACCCCCCTAGTGGCAGATCCATCTACAATTTGTAATGGCTTACCATTAGATTGTAAGATTTTTTCAGTAATTGATATGTCTAATGGATTCTTTTCTGTACCGTTGCACTCTGACAGCCAGCCATGGTTAGCTTTCACAGTTGACTATGAACAATACCAGTGGACAAGATTGCCACAGGGATTTCAAAACTCCCCAACCATATATCATCAGGCTGTCAGACGTGATTTGTGTGACCCAGAATGTCCGGTAAAACAGTCCACTATGATCCAATATGTTGATGATATTTTGATTGCCTCAACAGATCATGAGGTACATCAAACTGAATTGGCATCATTGTTGGACTATTTGCATAAAAAAGGACACAAATGCAGCTTTCACAAAGCTCAAGTTGCTAAAAAGCAAGTCACATTTCTGGGTCAAACAATTGGTGCAGGAAATAGATCCATTACACAGGATCGAGCGGCTTCAGTCAAAGCCATACCTCCGCCTACTACCATTAAAACACTCCGCTCATTTTTAGGAACAACAGGTTATTGTAGACCTTGGATTGAAGACTATGCCTCGATTGCTCAGCCTCTCTATGATTTGTTGAAAAGCCATGGTAAAGATTCAGATACTGTTTGTATGGAAGAACTTCATCTCAAAGCTTTTAATGATTTGAAGAGAGCACTATGTCAAGCACCAGCATTAGGAATTGCCCAATCTGATAGACCCTTTGTGCTTTATGTCCATGAACACTTAGGCTTTATGACTGCATGTCTAATGCAAGATCATGGGGGCAGCTTACGCCCAATTCATTACTATTCCGGTAAACTTGACATAGTCGCTCAAGGTATGGGCCCATGCCTCAGAGCAGTACAGGCAGTTCATCTAGCGCTTCAGGCTTCATCAGGAATGGTGTTAGGTCAGACTGTAAACGTAAAATGCCCTCACACAGTGTCCGCACTAATGAATCAAGCAAAAGTCACTTCTGTCACCTCCTCCCGTTGGGGAAATTGGTTAGCAACTCTCACAGCCCCGAATATTGTTATACAGCGTGCACCAGTCACGAACCCATCCTCATGTATGATGTCTGCAATGACTGAATTTGTGTTAGAGGATGAAGGCGAAATGACTCATGATTGTGTTACGCTTACATATGCAGCGACAAGTGAAATAGCAGAAACTCCCATAGAGAACGCAGAATTGGAGTTGTTTGTTGATGGTTCAGCTCAAGTTATTGAAGGTAACAGACGAGCAGGATATGCAGTAACTTCCACCACTGAAGTAGTTGCTTCAGGTCGTCTTCCAGATCATTTTTCAGCTCAAGCTGCAGAACTAGTAGCCTTAACTAGAGCATGCACGCTAGCTTCAGGATCGGTTGCAAATATCTACACAGATTCCAGGTATGCTTTTGGGGTAATTCATGATTTTGGTGTCATTTGGCAAACCAGAAAATTTCTAACTTCTGCTGGATCCCCCATTAAGCATGCTGGATTAGTGAAAGATTTAATGTTTGCCATGAAACTCCCAAAGAAATTAGCAGTGATCAAAGTGAAAGCACATCTCACAACTAATACTACGGAAGCTAAAGGTAATGCTCTTGCTGATGTAGCGGCTAAACAGGCTTGTTTCTATGCAACTGTACAAGTGTGTTCAGGTAGTACAGCACAGAAGATAATTCTACCTCCTGAATCAATCGTTGATCTGTATAAAGACGTTCCTCTATATGAAGCATGGACATGGTTAGACAAAGGAGCCACTGTGGATTCATCCGGCTGCTGGACCAAAGGGGGAAAGTATGTTGCTCCCGAATCACTGTTGCCATATTTGGCTCAACAAATACACAGTTTGGGTCATAGTGGTCCAGCAACGATGAATCACAGGTTCTCAAATCAATGGTGGAATCCAAAATTCAGAAACGCAGCCACTGAAACAGTCAAGAGATGTGTTACATGTCAGAAAAATAATGATGTACCAGCAACCATTACACCAGCAGCACATACCCCAGCTCCACCAGGGCCATTTCGTCACCTGCAAGTTGATTATATATCGTTGCCCCCTTGTAAAGGAAAAACTGACGTTTTGGTAGTAATAGACAAGTTCTCAAGATGGGTAGAAGCTTATCCAACAGGGCGCGCTACAGCTGCACATACTGCTAAATGTCTTGTCACTGATTTCATTCCCAGATGGGGATTACCAGATTGCATTGACTCAGATCAAGGTACCCACTTCACAGGACAGGTAGTCAAGGAAGTGTCTAGAATGTTGAAGATTAAGTGGAACCTTCACTGCCCCTATAGGCCACAAGCATCAGGACAGGTTGAACGATCAAACAGAACAATCAAAACCAGGCTAAGCAAAATGCATCAGGAAGGAGTACCATGGGTTGAAGCACTGCCCGCAGTACTGTGTAGTATGAGAGCATCACCTAACAGATCAGTAGGACTGAGCCCTCATGAGATTATTACTGGACGCCCAATGCAGATGCCAGGTGTGATTGATCTTAGAAATGCTGATGTGCACATTGCTTCAGATGCCCTGATCGCTTACTGTGAAAACCTCACAAAGGCAGTGCAGAGTGCCAAAGAGAGAGTTGAGTCGTGTTGGCAGACTCCACCAGAAGGTGGACACACAATCGTCCCAGGTCAATGGGTCATGATAAAGACATTCAAAAACAAGCCATTAGAGCCTAAGTGGTACGGACCACATCAAGTGATGTTGATTACAGCAGCTGCAGTATTGTGTCAGGGAAGGAAAACTTGGACTCATGTGTCACATATTAAGGTTGTTCCTCCCCCTGCAGGGATAGGATAGGGCAGACACAAGAACCAGTGAGGAGCCCAGGGAAGAACCGAAAGCAACAGGCTTCGGGGGCCAACCCTGAGGTGAAGATTTCCTCATAGGCCTTTCCCCTCCATTAGTCCATCCTTTCCTCACTGTTCTTTAGGTGTCGCAGGAATTGAGAAATAGGGAAAGAAGGAACAACCATAGCAGACTATATTTTGAACAGAGGATACAACCCTAATGTATGCAGACTCTACAAATACTGCTCTGTGCCGTTAGTTCTCTCTTGTTTGTGTTTCTTTCTTCCTCTGTGCAGATACCATTTGATGGCTGTCCTGAGATCCATATGCACCACCCTTCTCACCTGCGGATAAAGCCACAACCTCTAGAAAACAACTAGACCCATCGCCGAGCCAACTATCACACAAGAAAGAGAAAAGAAAGAAGAAGAAAAAGAATAAAAATACACAACGCAGAGACTATTACCCGTAAAATCTTCACGGACCCTAATTGCATGTTTTGTTTCTGTGTCAGCATGCAATTACATATAAACAACACAGAACATGTACTATTTGCCTGTAACGATTACAAGTTACAAGAATTAACTTTTAAGTGTCTAAATTTGTATTTTTGTGAGAGTTATTAGAACTCTCAAAGAGGGGATTGAAGGATCACAAATGTTATTCTATGTTTGATTTGAATTCACGTCCTGACTAAGAGGTGTCGGGCAAGGCAAAGGTGTTTGAGATTGTTTCCTGACCATTTGGGCTTGGGACAGCTGTGCCTTTTGTCAATGAGATCAATGACTACTGAGAGATTTAGGTTTATTGCCCTCAGCTTTGATGTTTTGTCTCAACCTAAAAAAGTCCCTCCTCCAATCCTGACTATAAAGATACCCTGTAAAAATGACTTAAGATGAGATTTTCGATGACTGCAGATAACAACACATGTCATAGAATAAAGAAATTCTGCTGACAATCCAATCCGAAGTCTCCTGGTCTTCTCTTCTGAGTTTTCTACACTTTAGAAGAACACAGTTTTCAACACAACAAAATATATATCTTGAATATATAGTGGTTATTTTGGGAAAAACCCAGGTATTTGGGGCAGTAGGATTATAAAAATATGTGCTAATATAAAATTAAATAAAGTAGTCTATATAAAATTGCAAAATAAATCTGTCTATCAGTACTTTTTTACTTGAGTACATAAAGAATTGAGTACTTTTGTACTTTCACTCAAGTAAAATTGAAAAAGCAGTACTTTTACTTTTACTGGAGTAATATTTTATTATACCTATCTGTACTTTTACTCAAGTACTTGATCTGTGTACTTTGCCCACCACTGCTTTTACTACATCATCTCTGAAATCTGATTAATCCTAAAACAGCACAAGAGCTCTCTGTAAGAACAGCGTGATGAACACGTTAATAAGAGCCTGTCGTCTCTGACCGTGGATCATCTCGGGGGCCATCCAGTAAGGGTTTCCCACCACGGTGTATCTCTTTCTCCTGTCGGGTTTCCTCACGCCCGGGATCAGCTTGTCCTGATTCTTGTCCTCCACCATGAGTCGAGACAGTCCGAAATCAGCCACAACAACACTGTTATTCTGTCAAGAGCAGGAGAACAACAATCAACTCAGATGACTGAGGAACTGACTGTGTAAATACAGACCTCTAATGTGTATTATCAAACACTCTATCTCTATCAGAGTATAACATCTGATTAAGATAACTCAGCCTTGACAGAATTACACAAGAGCCGTTTATATATGCAGTCTAAAAAAACATCTCAGTATAAACACAAATATGTGATGCTGAGAACACATGCAGCAGCTTCAGAAAACACTCAAGACAGCACAAACTAAACAAGAGAAGAAAACATCACACAAATGAAAATAAAAATACAAGAAAACAAAACACAACAAAAATCACAACAAACAAACAACGAATAAATACATTAAACCCAACACACACACACACACACACACACACACACACACACACACACACACACACACACAGATAGAGAGATAGACACACACACACACACACACACACACACACACACACACACACACACAGAGAGAGAGATGGACACACACACACACACACACACACACACACACACACACAGAGAGAGATAGACGCACACACACACACACACACACACAGAGAGATAGACACACACACACACACACACACACACACACACACACAGAGAGATAGACACACACACACACACACACACACACGCACACACAGAGAGATAGACACACACACACACACACACACACCTCTGTGACCAGGCAGTTGTGTGAGTTGAGGTCTCTGTGGATGATGTTCATGGAGTGCAGGTACGCCTGAGGCACAGAATGAGAGAAGCTGATGAGAAAGTACTGCCATCTGCAGGTTTCATTCCGGTACTGCAACATTCACCAGTGATTTGTGTTTGTGTGTTTCAACATTTTATTTGAATTAATTTAGTTTTTCAGCATTATTGTTTTAATCAAAGTTTCTCAGTGTTTTTGGTTTGTTTCTAGTTCAGTTTTTAGCATTGTATAATACATTGTGTATTATAAACTAAAACAAAAAGCAGTCCCAGCAGTCATGTGATGCAGCGAGTGTCCAGATGAGGGCAGCACTGGCTCACCATCCCAGAGGAAATGTCCTTGGCAAAACTCACTCTCTGTTTCCACGGATAACCGCTGTCCTGCACAGATCAGACACATTCACATTCAGAAGACAACATTTATGCACAAAGCCTTGTTCAACAGCACAGCATGAGAGCATTCGTGTGCACAGCACTGCTTTACATGATCACTTCAGTCAAACTGGTGAGCGTATAGTTCACACACACCATATTCTGAATTATGTCTCTCAGCGTTCCTCCTTTGATGTACTCCGCGATGAAGTTGAGCCGCTTGTCTTTGTAGAGGACGCCGATGAACTTCAGCACATTGGGATGATCCAAGCATCTCATGACCTTCACCTGAACACACAGAGCAATAATCACACACACACATCTGCAGACATGGTTAACAGAGCGTAACATCTGTGTTACATCATAACGTGTGTGTGTGTTTTAGTGTGTGTAGTGTGTCGTCACCTCTTTGAGGAAGGTAATCTGTGTTTCCTCGTCGAATCGAATGAGTTCCTTCATCACCATCACCTCTCCCGTCTCTCTGTGAGTCACCTGACAATCACACACAGACACACACACGCACACACACACACACACGGATAGACACACACACACGCACACACACACACGGACACACACACACACACAGAGTATACAGAATGCTCACAGTATATACTGACATCTAACACTAGTTAGCGTTAGTTATAACGTCTATTTATTTACCAACAGTTATGATGGCTTAGGACAATATTAAACCTGTCCACTGTACATTAAATATTAATAATTACATATTGCATATAAGTTGGTAGTAAAAACAAAATGCTGCACATTGTATTGGTGCAAAGATGAGTATGTGTATGTCGTACAAAATTGGCAACTGCTTTCTATCACTTAATTGGAAGCACGTCATCTGTTATACAGACATTCAGAAGTTCATTTTAAAATGCTAAGTCAAAATAAAGCTATGAACACTTGCATTTTTACAACACTATAAGTGTGTCCCATCAGGTGAAGAAAAAGACACACTTATGATCTTCATGCACACTTGAGCCAAACACAAGTGCTCAAGAGCAAAGGTGCGGGGGGGTATTTGGACAGGCCCAAGTGTGCTGCACAAGACACTCTGGTCGCCCCCTGGTGGCTGACTGCTGTATAGCTCATAAACCACACCCTCTCCATATAAGCCAAACTATAATTCAAATTACACTTCAAATAAATGTAAATTTTTCTATTATGTTTGCTTTTAGGGAGTTATTTGATGATTTGAAAAATGGGATGTGGTGTCATGACTGCAAGCTTGTGATTGGGTCTGAGACCGCAGCTCCAGCACATGACTCGACTCTAAATGACAATCAGTGCAAGATAACCGCTGCCATATCTGGGCATAGTGTGTGTAGTAGTGTCAGAGAGTGTGTGTGTGTGTGTGTGTGTGTGTGAGTGTGTGTAGTAGTGTCAGAGAGAGAGTGTGTGTGTGTGTGTGTGTGTGTGTGTGTGTGTGTGAGAGTGTGTGTAGTAGGGTCAGAGAGTGTGTGTGTGTGTGTGTGTGTAGTGAGGACAGAGAGTGTGCGCTCACCTTTATGGCCTGTCCGAAGCAGCCCTTACCCAGAACCTCTCCGTGGATCAGGTCGGAGGCTCTGAATATTCGGTGCGTGTGGCTGGACATGACGCGCAGCGACTCTGAGCGGCTGATGTCTTTCTTCAGAGACAGTGGAGATGGAGTGTTACTGGAGCACGGGGATTTATCAATACTGCAGCTGCGCCTGTGCAAACACACACATCGACGTGTTAAAATCAGCCTCAGATAACTCCAGCAGCATGACAACAGCCAACGACAACTAAATGGACCAAACACACACATCGAGCCGGTGATCCAGCACAAGAGATTATGCAGTGAGGAGTTACATGCTAATGTTTGGAAACACAAACACTGACTGTGTGTGATACGTGTGTGTAACTAACTGTAGCCACAGCAAAAGAGTGATGTGCTTTACTGACGTGATGATCCGCGAGCGCAGGCTGTTAAAGTCCTGGCTGGGCGGCCGTGTGATGGGCGTGATGGGACTGGGACCCTCAGACGGGGGTGTCGGCCCGTCCACATGGTCCTCCGCGGGGCCGTGATCATGAGGGTCGTGCTCAATGGTCAGCTGCAGCAGACGACTGGTCTCCTGGATCAGCAGATCAATCTGACACACACACACATGAGGCTTTGAGTCAAACACACATGATGCATGAATTGCAGTCTGAATAAAGCCGTCACATAGGGTTTGATTCACCTCGTCCAGAGGAACGTTCTGGATCGGGGTTCCATTGATCTCCAGGATCCGGTCACCAACATGAATCGAGTTCTTGACGTCTGGACTGATGCACTCTGGGTCCACCCTGAACACACGGAGAAAACCACATTAAGGAACACACGCTTTCTAATGGCCATGCAGATCACCATCAGTCTTTACCCCACATTCAAATAGTATTCTGTATGTCATAACCATATTTTCCTCCTAGTTATTGCTCTGTAAATGCATCAGTGTAGTTGTAGCGGTGATGATGATGCTGATCATCACGGCTTGTGTCGAGGTCACACTCACTCAGCGACTCTGACGGCGTGCGTGCGCTCGGGATCAAAGGACACGGACACGCCTCGCTTCCCATCGGCAGAGGCGGGGATGGACACTAGCGTGACGGTGTGAGGAATCCTGGAGCAGGGCGAGTCGGGCAGGGTGACCGGAGACACAATCGTCTGATAATAACAGTGTCCACTAGAGGGAGACATCATTACCATCATCCAAGAGCTCAGACATCACTCATGGAGATCATACATTCACATCTCAGCACATCATGCACACAGACAGCGTGCTTATACAGCGTGTACATATACACAAAGAAGAGAGAATAATAAAGAAATAAAAAGCTCACATAGCTCACATTCAGTTTTAACGTTTCATAGTGTTTTAAACATTTCACAGACTTTGTTTTTTAACAGTCTTACTGAAGAAACATAAAAGTCAAAGTGACGTTAAGAAATGTATGTGAAACTGTACTAATAAAATGAAAACAATTAATTCTGTATCCTTATTGCTTTTGTTTTCATAATCTAAGATACATCCTTTAAAGTAAAGAAATAATTAGTATTCATTAAATTAAATATAAAATCTGCCAAATCCATAATTTGTTTACAACTTTACAGGCAAAAAATAAGAGATTATAAAACATATATCATCAATATCAGTGAATCTCGATATTATAGATATAGAAGGGTAAATAGAATGTAGAATTTTGAAGTGTATTTATTTTACTGCATTATTAATACAATATTCAGAAGGAATTAACCAAGCTTTTCTCCAGTCAATATTCTCAATTATAGAGTTCCAAAAATTAAATTCCAATTGTTTTTGGAAAATACTACAAACATATTTGGTTTATGGACACAATTATGAAACATTAGTGACGGCACGGTGTGAAGATAAACAGCTTCTTCTGCTCCGCTACATCACGGCCACACAACAGCACATAACCCAGTAATAATAACAGTAATAACCCATAGCACCAGCAGAAGACCTGGAGCCGTGTGTCACTCACCAGTAGAGTTTGGAGCGCTCCACCAGAGCATACGTGTCTCCATCCCCGATGAACGCTCGGCAGCTCAGACAGCGGAAGCATTCTGGGTGATACTTATGTTCTCCGGCGACCTGGAGAGATAAGAGCATCACATTACACATCACTGAGACCAGAGCCGGTTCTGTGCATCAACATCACACACCACTGAGACCAGAGCCAGCTCTGTACACCAACATCACACACCACTGAGACCAGAGCCGGTTCTGTGCATCAACATCACACACCACTGAGACCAGAGCCGGTTCTGTGCATCAACATCACACACCACTGAGACCAGAGCCGGTTCTGTGCATCAACATCACACACACCACTGAGACCAGAGCTGGTTCTGTGCATCAACATCACACACCACTGAGACCAGAGCCAGTTGGCTCTGGTCTCAGTGGTGTGTGATGTTGATGCACAGAATCGTGAAATTTCAAATAAATTCCTGATATGATATTTTTGCCATATCGCCCACCCCTAGCTTGAAGTGTGAATGACGTCTTCAGATGGGGGTGTGACGTATTCTCCAGTGACGTGACGGTTTCTGTAGCTTCTTCACAGACGCTCAACCAACACGGAAAACAGCCGACAGACCGCCAACACACACCCGAACCACGTCTAAACACACCACAGTAGGGGTCGACCGATTATCGGTCTGGCCGATTATCGGCGCCGATATTAAGCATTTTTGCGATTATCGATATCGGCCATTTTCAAAACAGATTTGCCGAATTTTTATTTTTTTATTATTATGCAAACAAACATACTATTTACAGGTGACATTAATTATTGGTGAATAAATAATACAGGTGAAATTATTTAATTTTTAAATGCGCTATTTGGCTCGATGTAGCCTGTCTGAGCAACACAACACTCTAGAGCAATCTCCGCCCACCGCTCATCTGATATGTAGAGAGTCACGAGTCCGACCAATCAACGCGGAAAACTGAAGGCAGTCTCACACCGAAAGCACTTGCTAACTGGAGCTGCCTCAGTGATCACGCATCAGTTGTCTCTCAAAGGTAAGGCAGCAGCAGACGTTGCAATAAATCACAATCCACTATGATGTCCGCGATGCGGAAAATGCGGGCGGAATCACGGAATGCAGTCATATAATGGAATTTACCGTATAACGTGGAATGTCATGGAATGTGTCGAAGTTTGGATGAATTAATCAAAAGTAGGTCAGTACACTTAAATCGACTCGCGCTATGGACAAGTATCTATAAATATTAAGCCGCAAAAACACTATTTAAATATGAATCCTGCATGTTCTGCATCTCTGTTAATGAATGACACAGACGTGCGGTTTCATTTACTGCACACATACATACTGAAGAGTGTGTTCAGCATCTGCCGTCTCACTAAATGAGGACATAAATACATGAACATCCCCAGAACTGCTCGGAGAGTCACTTCATGAGCATTTGACCGTTTCATTTGAGTAAAACGATCGTCATATCATATATACATAGGCTACAGAAACTTAAAAGGTCCTCATGGCAACCTGTCAAAATATAAGTTCGGTTTAGCCGAATATATTACTGTGGTGCAGTAGAATATACGTAATACAACTACAACAATTATTACAACTTTTGTTGAGAATAATCACACAATACGCTAAATACGTTTACTTTAAGTTTTACAAAATGTTTACAGAATGCTTCTGGGTGATCCCTGCACTTATGTTATTATTAATATTACTGTTTATTTAATGTTGTTATTAACAGTTTTCAGAATTAAAGACATGTTTAAAAGCATTTAAAGAACGTTTTTTGCCAGAGCTCTTGTTATTATTAATTTTGGCATTCATTTTCATTTTTACACCAGACACGTATATCGGTTCAAAATATCGGTTATCGGTCTACTTGATCTGTAATAATCGGTATCGGCCCTGAAAAACACATATCGGTCGACCCCTACACCACAGCACACCATCTCCAGCACACACACACCGAACCACGTCTAAACACACCACAGCTCACCGTCTCCAGCACACACACACCCGAACCACGTCTAAACACACCACAGCACACCGTCTCCAGCACACACACACCCGAACCACGTCTAAACACACCACAGCCCACCGTCTCCAGCACACACACTACTGAACACATCTGTAGAGTCATCACTTATATCACTCTCTAATTCAGTTCTCTCTTAGACTTTTGCTGCATTCAGTTACTAACTGCTCGTTTTCTTTAAAAAAAAGCACTTCTCTGTTGTTTTTCTATTCTGTCCGCTTTCCTTTTATTTATTATACGTGACCACAAAACCAGTCTTAAGTGTCAATTTTGTGAAATATCTGAAAGCTGAATAAATAATATTTCCATTGATGTATGGTTTGGACAATATTTTAAATCTGGAATCTGAGGGTGCATAAAAATCATAATATTGAGAAAATCATTTTTAAAGTTGTTCAAATTAAGTTCTTAGCAATGCATATTAATAATCAATAATTAAGTTTTGATATATGTATTGTAGGAATGTCTTCATGGAATATGATCTTAATATTGAATGATTTTTGGCATAAAATAAAAATGATAACTTTGACCCATACAATGTATTTTTGTCTATTGCTACAAATATAGCTTTGCTGCTTATGACTGCTTTAGTGCTCCAGGGACACATAATAATAATAATAAACACCTGGCTAGTGTACAGTGTTAAACTAACTGAGACTATATCATTGCTCTTGTGTTGATATTGATTGCTTTCATTGGGAAGTCGCTTTGGATTAAAGCATCAGCTATATAACTAAACGTCCCTCATTAATGTGCTGTGTAAAATAAGACTTGAACATCAACAGCTGCCTGACATTGACTTTCCGTTCAGTTTTAGACTTTCTGTTGTAAATAAACCAGCAGAAATCCCCCATGCTATCATCGGGAACTCAGCACAGCTTTCACACAAGCAAAGTTTCTAGAAGAGTCCACAGATGGACGAGTCGCTTTAGGACAGAAGACATGAATCCATGACACACGTGTCCAAACCAACAGCATCTGAATCCATTACTCAGTGGTTAAGCTGCACTAACAGGTCGACTAGTCCTATATGTTGTATGTGTTAACAACTGGGCTGAAATGACAAACGAGGGATGTGATATTTAAATGAGAAAGACTGGAATTCACCACCTTAAGGTCACGCTCAGTTTCATGAATGACGTCACAGACACAACACGCTCTCAAACCCTCCGAGCATCATACTGTCAGGGAGGAACGTTTATCCTTCTGCGGATGACCACACGGGATTGATGTGAATGAGTGTCTATGCTGTTCAGCGGCACACAAACACCGCGACCCGGTTAACGAGTCAAGGGTGTGATCCAAAGACGAAGGTCTCAAACTAATCCACTGCTGTAGCTACAAACATACACAAGTATTATTACCAATTAGAAGACTTGATGAGTCTCCCATTGCATCTAACAGAACGATTATTTGATCTGATGAAAAATAAAAACGCTTCAAGCCTAATGAGTTAAGATGAAATTAACTATAAAAGGCAATTGCTACGCTGCATCTTCTCATCCACACACATGCTTGAATGTTATGATGTTTGTTAAATCAAACTGAATTAGCCTTTTACATCATATCTGACCCTGGAGCACAAAACCAGTCTTAAGTGTACATTTTTTTAGATGTATACATCATCTGAGACCTGAATAAATAATATTTCCATTGATGTATGATAGGACAATATTTGTAAATCAGGAATCCGAGGGTGCCAAAAAAATCTAAATATTGAGAAAATCATCTTTAAAGTTGTCCAAATTAAGTTCTTAGCAATGCATATTACTAATCAAAAATTAAGTTTTGATATATTTACGGTAGGAATATCTTCATGGAACATGATCTTAATATCTAATGATTTTTGTCATAATAGAAAAATGTATAATTTTGACTCATACAATGTATTGTTGGCTATTTCTACAAATATACCCCAGCGACTTGGGTCACAGATAATGAACCGTGAGACGGCGCTGTCATCTGCTTACCTTCTTTTCTCTCTCCCAGCGTCTCAGACAGCAGAAGCCCCAGTAAAACACATCTCCGAACATGACCAGCAACTACAGATCATTCAGCGCTGGAGCTCATCACTCGCTCGTGTCTCTCTGAGCGGGTGACGTCATCACTTCCTCCAACACACACACACACACACCTCCCCCACTCGACCCTGACACACACCAAGCTCAACTCATCCGTAGAGTATTTCTCACAGGTTTGATATCACTGACTTGATAAAAAAAACACACCCTGAAATATCCAACCAATCAGAGCAGTCATTTCTACAAAATACTGGAGAACTCAAGACTCGGCTGCTACACACCAAACAATGAGGAGGAACAGGTCAGATTTCTGTAGAATATGTTCCCAGGAACCAAGATATCCCATCAATGTCTCAGTGATAAGACGTGAAGCTAGTGGAATGAGGAAACACGATACTGCTAACAGAACAACGCACACTAATGTCTGAATTAGTCACAGCAGGAGGGTCCACATCAGCTCTACTATAAATACAGGCAGATCTAGACCTTCAGTGAGCTCACAGATCCACGAATAAACATGAGAAACTGATCATATCGAGTAATAATGCCTCTGAGTCATGCACAGGCCTGTTGTGTGTCAGCGGTGAGAGGAGGGATTTCCACAGAATGACCTTCAGAGATCTCAGAGTCGAGTACTTGCACAGAAAGAGACTACAACCCGGGGGTCTGTCTTGTGAAGCAGGCAAATGAACCTGAAACGCTCTTCGTGGGCAGAAACTCAAGCACGCACACACAGTCTGGACTAATGATTTCTGCATTGTGCTAACAATGCAATATTTTCCAGTGTTAATCATTCTGCCACTGCAGAATAACTTCCTATTTACTACTTTGAGTGGTATAGCCTCATTTCTGTTTCTATGAAGCATGCTGTATACACTAAGGTCTATATTATTTTTATTTAAGCATCACTTCTCAAATACTAAACTGCTAATACGTCTTGTTTGTGGCTTGATGCTCTTGTTCTGCTGAGCAGAATCTTCCTCTTTTTCTTCGCAGGAGCTAAGACCTGACCTTCGTCTGCAGATGGGTCCTCGGAGGCTAATGAAGATGTGTGTCTGTCAATCACAGCGGGAAGAGCAATGTGGAGACATCTTTAATTCACCGAGCTCGGGGAGGCGGTCTTTGTGTCACTAAATCACTCACTGCGGCCAAAGCAGACCAGACATGTTATATATATATATATACAAACACAGACCACAAACTCTGCCATTTGCTTTATAGCTCCATTAGAAGACGGTGAGAAACTATTCGAGCGAAGCCAAACTGGTTAAACTCTTCACAGAGAAACAGAGGAGATAGCAGTGAGGTTTTATCTTCCTCGCGAGTTGTCCTGTCAGCTGCACCTGCAGTTTATGAGCCAACGCTGGCTATTAATCCATCAGAGCAAGTCAGTGTTGATGAGAGATCACGGACCCGGGAGTGTTGTACATTTAGATTTAACATCTTTAAGCTGGTTTGCATGTGTCGCTGACATCGATGCAGTACTCATAGTCAAGAGCGCTGTTGTCACAAAATTTCTACTCGCGTGGGTTGTAACGGTTATAGAAAGCTTTGCATTACATTTCTGTGGTTATCATATGTACATATGTTCGAAATACATACATACAAATGAAATACATTGTCTCATGTCAGGATTTAAAATGACGGAAATAACTAAAACTAGGGCAAGGTTCAGCCTGCATGAACGCATTCTTGAGAATGATATGAATCTTTCACCATCACCTTCAGGAGGAAACGCTGGTCATGTCGTCATTTCATATTTGCTGAGGAAAATAGTAATGTTTATTCTCATATGCATTCATATGTTTCTTTGTAAAATCAAAAGCAATAGAGACAGGTTTGTGTTCATACAAAATTAAATACTGTTTAAGGAAAGCGGTGCTGCAAAATTTTTTTTTTGACAATATCGGTTTGCATTTTGGTTTCAGTAAAACAGTCATTATTATTTGTATTTTTTTAAGGAAAATGGGAAAGAAAACACCTAAAAAAACCGAAAAAACAACAACATGAAGTACAGTTTACGGGGCAGTCGTGGCCTAATGGATAGAGCGTTGGACTTGAAACCCGAGGTAACCCAAGGTTGTGGGTTTGAATCCCGGCTCCAGCAGGAAGTGTCCATGACTGAGGTGAGACCCTTGAGCAAGGCACCAAACCCCCAACTGCTCCCCGGGCGCCGCAATGTAGGCTGCCCACTGCTCCACTTGGATGGGTTAAATGCAGGGAACACATTTCACTACTCATTATACTCTTTTTTATAATTGTGTATGTGACAAATAAAGCTCATCATTATCATCAGTTTCTCAGCAACTATATGAAAAGTTACAAATGTTGTTAAAAACAAACAAATGCCTTCAAATGTAAACACACTGACACATTTAGACAACAAGGAACCAAACTGCAACATCTGTGGAACGTTTTAATTATATTGTAAAATTATGATTCGTGCATGTAAATGAACGTTTTAAAACTTAATGAAAAGGCAAATGTAAACAGACCAGATGACACCCTGCATTAAGATACAGATACGCTATCCCAAGTCTGGATGCAAAAGAGTTAACATGAAGATTCAGGCACAATGATGGAATCCAAACAGTTGATTCATGTCAAATAAACAGCTCTCGCTCTTGTAGAAACACTAAATAATACAGCGAATGCATTTAAACAACAGGCCACACAAACAACGCTGCATCTGAATTATAGATAGCAGCTCTTTACAGTGGCTTTGCAGCTATTTGCAGTGACTGTGTGAATGGTGTATCTGGAGAAACCGCAGCACTGAGACGGCAGAGATTGGGTTTCGGATGGTTTGAACTCACCATGATGAGTCCAGTGGTGATGGGCTCCGAGCAGCCATGGCACAGCTCCCCAAATTTAGCCCAGTAGTCCTTCTGACAGAAGAGCCGGTTGTCCTTCTCATAGTACCAGTGTGAGAGAGACGCGCCGCACTCACAGCACCTGCAGATCAAACACACAAAGATCAGCAATCTGACCAAATTCATGCAAGGAGCCTCATTCACTGAAGAAGAGTCTTCTTTGAACGCCTTTGCATGCATCGTAATATATTTACACACAATTAACACGGGAGCGCAAAACAGCACCGATGGGCGTGGACATTTCTGCAGGTGATTTACTAATAACACGCAAATTAAAGAACACAGACGCAACATCTCATTTACATATCGACCAAGCACAGCGCAAATTAGCATAGTCACGATTAAACAATAAAGAAATAAATGTTGAAAAGAACCGAAGGCCAAAACATTAAGGGTTGCGATAGTTTTGATATCGCTGGTAATGCGTGACGCCTAGTTGAGGGTTTCAAGTCGTCTTTTATTTCCTGAAGCAAATAAAAAATAACATGGCAAACGATATGTCCGTATAACGAGTTCTTTCCAAATAAATTAATACATGTGGATGCTCTGTTTCTCTCCTAGCAACAAATTGCATCCATTTAAAGCGCAAAATAGTTTAAGACATGCTTTATTTAGGTGTTAAATAATGGCGCAAATAACAGTAATATGACAAAACGTTAGTAAATCGCATTGTGCGATTCATTTTAATACTCTCCCCCCCATAAATATTGCGTCTGAAAGGGAAAATCCTACAAATGCATATTCAATAAAGTAACTGTTCACACCTTTTCAGCGCTTATTCGTCACTCCGCATCTTAAGTTAAAACATGACTACTATTTTAAAGACGGTGTGATGGAATTTTCCTTCTGGGTAGTAATCAAACAGTGAAACAGATTGATTATGTATGCATTATATGTTTTCTCACTCGTAGTTAGAAAAGCATTCTATGTGTGATGATTTACTATGATTGAGAAGTGATAGAGGTAAGGAAACGCAGATGGTCAGGGGGTCAAGGGGGCATTTGCCTCCCTTTTCTGTATAACCATTAATCGGTAAACAAACTGGTATCTCTCCCTCTAGAGGAGGGAAGGAGGAGGCCTTGGAAGGAAAGGACTATAAAACAGACCGTAACTGCTTTCCCTTAGCTCGCTCGCTACTTCTTATCTCTAGCTTCTCTCTCTCTCTTTCTCGCTCCTCACTGACTCACAGCTATGTGTGTTATTGACGAGGGATCTTCTCCTGCAGGGGAATAAATACTTTATAATTATAATTTGGACTCAGAGTGTCTCTTACTCAGTGATGATGTTTGTTAGAAAGAAATTGCCACAACAACGGTTTGTGCCGACGCGAGCCGTTAGTAAAACTGGCCCTTGATGTTGTACGTCTGCTCTTGTTTTTGGTAGCAGAGCGGCTTGACGAGTATGAATGCTAGTAAGCAACATATCAGACCACACAGGCCTAACAAAATCCCAATCGAAATGACCGTCATTGAAGTATATTGATCCTTCTAAAATATGTTAATCATGTGCTACTATATCAGTATAATCAATATATAATCAAATGGTGTGTTAAGATGTCTTATTAAGGTTTTCTAGAGTGGTATATGTTGAACTGATATAACCAAACTTAAGAGCTGACAATACTGAGGTGCTTGTTTGGAATGTGGATGTGTGGACACACATACATAACAAGTCCATAAATCGCTTGGAGAAGATGGTCCCAGGCACGAACTGGGGGTATGTGTGTTAAGTGTTGTTTTGCAGGACCTAAGGGAGAAACAGGAGGAGAATGCTGGTTAGAGGAGCGTTGGACGGTTACGACAGCCAATGAAAAGACGACCCACGTGGACAGATTTTATAAATGTCCTGTGAAAATGCTTTTGGTTGTTGCTTCTTTGTAAGACTCTTGTCTGAGAAACAACCCAGCGCGCTGTTCTGATCAATAAATTTCAACACTTTGATATTTGAAGCCTTCCTTCGATTTTTGATCACGCAGGACGATTTGAAGTCCAACATCATCCAATGAAATTCTGAGGTTTGTTTAGCAACAGCCTCATTTAACTAGAATTAGGTAATAGAGTTGGAGAAGTTGAATACAGTTATGATACACACTACAGCACAGCCTCAAGAGCTCAAAAGGTTACCACTGTGTAAATATTAACAGGTCATGGAAACAATCGATTGGTGTTGTTCTGACGATAGTAGATGTGGTGTGATTGAAAGGTAATAGTTGGGTGCTGCACACTGACGTACACAGCACTGTAACTGATGGATCCACAGCCACAAATATCTGTTTAATACTCAACGAAGACAACCAGGAAAGAACATGCTGACACTCAGAGAAAATGCATTGAGAAACCTAAACACACCAGCATCAGCATGACGCCAGATCATCCATCATGTGTGTGTGTGTGTGTGTCATAACAGCAGCCAGACTCTGATGCCTCACTGTCCTCTGTGTGTGTGTGTGTGTGTGTGTGTGTGTCATAACAGCAGCCAGACTCTGATGCCTCACTGTCCTCTGTGTGTGTGAGGATTGATCTGATGAGAGCCTGAGGGAGTCCGGCTTATTAATGACCATCTGCTGCTCAATGACCCCTGAGCCTCCATCACAACCTCTGGACAGAGACCAAACACCTCCTGACCCTGTTTGCCTCACTATTACAAAACAGGCCCGAGTGAGCTGTGAACAGAGTTGCATTTTAAATGTGTAATTTGATTACAGTTACTAATGTCAATAAAATTACGTTACAAATGCAGTGTTAAAAACATGAAGCAAAAATCATGTTTTGCACATCAGTTATGTATGCCCTAAAATAAATCTGTGGTGACGAGTCCTACAACATTTAGATGCAATGAAATGTTAAAAAATGTTGCACATGATTTAACATATTTTGGCATTATAGTTTGGGAAAAGTTCAACAAGTGAATGTGTACAAGTTTATGTCACATTAACACTAATATAAGTAAACATAAATGATATCCTCCGTGTCGCATCGCATACTTCTTCTGAGGTAAACTCAAGAGTATTCCTCACAGCGCTTCTTCTTACAAAAACGAAAAGTAGCCGAGATGAATCTTTCTTTGTTTACAAAGGTGATGTTCATGTAAATTCTGATCTTATAGCACGCGATGTGTGTGTGAGATCAGATGGGAAAGACTGTACCTCGTGTTGGTTTCATACGGATTATTTTATAAGAGAATATTTGTTTTTGACATGACTTACTTCATTTAAAAATAGACACTTCGAGCTTTCTTTAGATGTTTCTCATGTCATTTTCGTTCATTTTAGTGACTCGTTTCAGGAAGATATTCGCAGAGACCGAGAATGCAAAAAAGCGCACCATATTTGCTTTCTTTATTTTACAAAAACACCCCAAAAAACGCTTTGTTGATATTATGAATGTACACAAAATTACTCATGTATTTTTTTTAGCCGATATTAAATAAATGATAGAACTACGAGTCTCACTTTGTAGTGTATATTTTTTAGGTTTGATAACTAGAACGTAATGTAATCAAATTGCAATTTTAACGAAGTAATTTGTAGTGGATTACTTGTTTTGAGTGACTTATCCAACACTGGCTGTGAATCAGTACAACTACTAGATCTAGAGGAGAGTATTTTATCATGTTCATAAATCTGATCACAGTAAAGAAGAGGCTTTACCTTCTCACACACCACAGGACCTGAATGAGAACACGGCCAGTTCAAGCAAGACAAGAGAGAAACGTTATCCACCATATCTCAACACGGAACTATGATGCATTACAGAAGTGTGTTTATATAATAATAAAACGCCAATGCACTTGCAGGCGTTTCTACCCAAAGAGAACGAAGTGTTGAGTATTTACCGAAGTTCCTCTAACCCTACAGACAGACGAATCAATGATACCGGTAAAAACTCATCTCTTCCTCTGTGCTTTCATTGTCTTGTATCTCAAGCTTGCACTACTCTCTGAATGAAGCTGAAACTCTTTACTACTAGCACTTAAAATGAGTCGCTTGTTGTATTCCCGATTCCTCAACACACTTTGGATAAAAGCATCTGATAAATGAATGCATGTAAAAACAAATGCATTTGAGCTCATATTTAGCCTTTTTTATGTTACCTCCCATCATTACCATAAACTGAACTTGAAGCATCACTGTATTCATGTGCAACAAGGAAACACATTCGTCCTGATAACAATAGCTCTATAGAGCGATGAGTAACCAGGTTAAATGCTTTAGTAAACGAATTCCTGTCCACAGGGCGAGGGCTGATATCAGTGGCCTCACTGAATGCAAATAAAGCTGATTATTTTTAGAAAGAAGGAATAACTTCAGCGCTCCTACTGTATTGAAGTGGGAATGCTGATGTGTGCAGTAATGCACCTGTTATTTGGGAGAGAAGCAGCAGGTCTCTGCATGTTTAATAATCTTTATATTAGCAGATGCAGTGCTGATAATAACAGTGAGAGTTTCACAAACCACAGCCGCTGAACACGGTTTCCCATCACTGACTAGAGATATAGAACGTATCGGAGAAGTCAAACCCCAGCCGCTCTAAACATTAAAAAACATCATCCTCAGAGAGTTTGACCACAATGATGAAGCGCTGCAGTGTGCTTGTTCAATATAAGCCAAGGCCCAAAGTGTAATCGCTCAGAAAAGTGAGTAATCACACATGCCTGGAGCACAAATGTTGTGGGTTGTATTTTAATGCTTTGTGTTCAGGTTTGATACAATCACTAAGCAATAGTAAAAGTCATGCTTCCCTCGGCAGACGCACATAAAGCACTGGCCTGAATGAGAGTGAAGGGTTTGTCAATGAAGGCCACTCCATTAGACAGATGAGAACAGGAAAGCGTCTGGACGCGGGGGATTGCTGGGTAATCCATGCCCTGTTCCCCAGAGCTCTGTTATCAGCGCTAATGATGAAAGCAGAGACAGAACGGATGCCGCAAATCACTCCTCGATCTGTCTGGCGTCTCAGATCTTTCTATCAGAACTGGCTTCTATCACTTCATTACAGTACATCTCCTATATCCAGCGCCCATCTACTGATCCGGGTCAGAGCACCAAAAACACATGCCATCGGCCCAATCCCAGAGGATTGCTGTCATAGCTCACGAGATCCAACAGCATCTGCAGTTAAGCTTCATATCGACTTGCAACTGGATAAAAATATGTACAGCACAATAACTGACGTCACTGGGCTCTTTTCCTCATCTTGAAAACACATCTCGTTGTGGAATCTGTATTTTCCAGTTGGTTCTCATTTGTGTTTCTTCAGATTAAAAAGTCTGCTCAAAGAATACTTGTAGCACAACGTTTGAAGACATGACAGTACCATGGTAATGTTAGCACGATGTTACGTTTTTAAGTACATGTTAACTGCACATTTGTTCTGCGTGTGAGGAAAAACGACAAACAGCAGCAGCGCAGTCAGCAGGTGTTTCCTCGACTTACTCTAGACTTCAACAAAACCTTGAATATCTCTGATAAAATGCCATTCAAACTGCAAATCTAGCGTATTCATGTTTTGTTTGTTTACATCGTATAACTGATTCCAGCGATCGAGTTGTCTTCAGTCTTTAGCCAAATTAACGACACCCAAACCTTCAAGTTTAAAGCCATTTATTACATTTATGCGTAGCGAACAGACATGTCATTTAAGAATGTTCTTCATTTGAAAACATCTGTTAATGTGTTTTGCTTATTGGTCCTGCTGCGGATATAAAAATATATGCTTTTATTACTGTGATATACAGATTAAATTGAGCAAGTATTAAAACATGAAATACATATTTGTTATTGGACACATAAAAAAAAAGATCAGTATCGGTTATAAAAAATACTATAAAAAAATCAATATTTATTGATTTCTACTAGTGCTGTCAAACGATTAATCGCATACAAAATAAAAGTTTGTGTTAAAATATAAGATTCTAAATCTTTAAATCTATATGCATGTAAATATTTCCAAAATATATATATACTGTATGTGTGTATTTATATACGCATAATAAATATACACAGCACACGCACATTAGAGGCTGACATTTTTTCCCGCGGGATGGGAAACAAAATCGCTACGAATCACGTGATTGGGACGGGAGAGGAAAAAATGTAATCGGGAGTGGGCAGGACCGGGAATAGTAATGATACCCAACTTTACACACAAATATACCTTTTATATAAATAAACTATAAACTGTATATTTTAATTCTGAACTCAATTCTAGTTGCCCTGTCTCTTTATGCTCTCCTCCTGTTTGCTTTGGTGTGGCTGGTTAAGTGAATGACGCAGTCCGTGATGGACAGATTGTTAACGGCATGCGTTTTTAAGCCTTGTTTGTTTAAATATGTAAGCAATTAAAAAGCATTTGGGCGCGAAAGACAACTCCTTTCAGTACATGCGCGCTGTGTTCTGTTCTGTGTGAACAGCGCGAGCACATACAGACGCGTGTCTCTGACACGCGCTAGTCGCTTGAACGGGCAAATACATGAAGTATGTCAAACTACCTCCCTTGGCAAGTATCTTTAGCAATAATTAATCCATATTGAATTTATATACCTGAGTACAGATGCACAGATCAACAGGATATTTGTTTGTTTTATTTTAGAGCATCTTCTGTTCCTTGCTTGCACAAGCTGCACTGTCGGCACTCGGGCGCGGCACACATACATACTGGAGCACGGAACTTCTGATACGTGCAGGCTGATTGCGTGAACAATAGACCTGTTAAGCAATATATCGTGAGAGGGCCGTTTGCTACAGCGTCCCAAACAACTCAAAATAATAAACCACAAAGTTAACAAAACGATGGACTCAACTGTGCTGAGCGAGAGTGCTTCTCTGCCCTCTTCACGTGCTATCAGAAACGTCCTGTTTCCCACTTATGAAGCCGTGACGAGATTCCTGCATTCAAATTATTATTTTTTTGTTGAAAGAATAATGTAATATTCCACTGGTTGACAACCATAAATATTTATATGCAAAATATTTGTGTTTTTCGTGTCAAATGTGAAGAATGACAGGTTGGATGCCACACGTATTATTTAATTTTTTTGGCAGAGTATACAGGTGTAATTTTCACTTTAGCTTCAGGCAATGTAACATGATTTTATGATCGTAATTTTGACTTAATTCTTAAAATAGTATGACATTAATCTTATTTATTTAGTTATTTATTTGAGAAGGATAAACTGATCAAACTGGCGCTGGCCTCATGGTATTTAAAAATAAAACAAAAAAACTTGAATTTAACAAATTAAATGTTCCAGTCATATTTCTAAATTAAATTAATAAAGAAAGGAAACAAAATAATGACCAATTTGCTATTAAAAACCAAAACTGAACAATTTAAATGGCAGCAACAGCAGCATTGTAATGTAATGGGGAGGAGAGAGAGAGAGAGGGAGAGAGAGAGAGAGAGAGAGAGAGAGACGGGCTCAGACTCACGCGGAGAATTCTGAGAAGCTGCAGGGATCTATATTCCTTTCCTTGTTTCAATTCAAAGTTCACCGAACTAATTGTGAACAACACTCCCGTCTTCTTCCCATGTTAATTTAATATATATATATATATATATATATATATATATATATATGAAATAGGTTATTTTTATGAAGACAGACGTTAAAATTAATGTTCACATAATAAGTGTCAGGCTGGCAACTGGGAAAAGAATGGAGGACTCAAGTGCTGAGCAAAACAGAGGAGTGAAGTTTATTAGTAAACTCCGGATGACAACATCCAAAACAAAACAGAAAGCTGATAAAGAAGAAACGGTGGACGGGGGTGCCGTCACGCGCTCCCAAGCCGGACACGCTATCCAGCGGACTAACTACTCCTCGCCTGGGGATCCTGGACACAGAATGCAGATGAGAGAGAGGAGGTCTTCAACAACAGGTAAGACAAACCACAAATGACACACCGACACAGACAGAGGGCATAGGCCTGAATAAATAGGAAAAGGGAGATGAGTAACAGGTGCAAGGCTGATGGAGCGCACAGTGCTGTGAATCAGCACTGATTGCTCCCCCACGTGCGGCAGCCGGTGACAGGACGTAAACAACCCACCACATGTAGCTGTTAGTGGCAGGAGTGAGTCAGAGAGGGGTGCCCGATCGTGACAATAAGTGCCGTCATTCAGGCGGTTCACAAATTATGTTTTAGCGCGTAATATGTTTTAAGAATGATATTCTGTTTAGCGCGCAATATGTTTTACGCCTAATATTCATTAATGCATTAATCAAATTTAAGATTTTCTTTTTAATAATATGAATGTTCATGTTCATTTTTAAAATAGAAATGTATAGCCTTATGAGCAGTTGATAATCGACGGACTGTTCTGTTAATAAATGCCGTCATTCGGTTATGTTATATTAATATGTTTCAGCATTCATACTTTACAACCATTCATTTTCTTGGGTTAAGATAGACTATTCTCTAATTAATTAAACAGTTTGTTATCATACAGATTGAAAGCCTGGGTGGTCTCTCTCTCCCGTCTCTCTCTGTTTGTGTGTGTGTGTGTGTGTGTGTGTGTGTGTGTGCGCGCGCGCGCGCGGGTGCATGCACGGGAGGGGTGCGATTTTAGAATAGTAATCGAATACCCAGCGATTATCGAATATTACTTTTGCTTAAAATGCCCATCCCTAGTAGCAACTTTACATGGTCGCTCAATATGATGTTAACCTAGAGAAATGTGCGCTATTGAAGTGTTTGTGTGGAGAGTGGAAGCGCGTTTGCGGCAGGACAGACTCCGGTGCGCTCACTTGCTCTTAAAATCTCGTAATATTTGGTCATACAGATAAAAGTAGCCTAATACATCTTTTGAAATTTACATGAAATTGAATCTGTGCAACACTGTGCATAAGATGGCTTTCAGTTCAATATAATAACAAAAAACTACATTTTGGGTTTTTATTCAACTAATAAGGTGGGCACGCTGTGATCTGTACTATATTTTTACTGTAATTGACAGATTTAAAAAAAACAAACAAAAAAAACAACAACACGGGAGTGGGAGGGAATGGGAGTCATTCTTCTGGGAGTGGACGGGACGGGATTTCCCCCCCCAGTTTTTTCGTGGGATTGGGACGGGAAGAGATTCATTTTTGTGGGAGTGGGACGGGAGAGGTTTGAAAATTCACTCCCGTGTCACCCTCTAACGCACATATATAATGTAAACAAAAACTTTTATTTTGGATGTGATTAATCGCGATTAATCATTTGACTACACAAATTTTCACACACAATCCTTTTTTTAGGGTAAGACATATGGACATGGTTAATAAAATGTGTTTCACTCCACAGGTCTCCTTAATAGTAAGCAAAGTTACAGTCATTGTTACTACAGTAAAACCATAAATCAATAAATAGCAAGCCTATGAGAGTGTCGTTTTAATTTCTTCCTGTGCTGACAGCAGTGAATAACGTCCAGGTCCAGTCGCAGTGACCGCAGCTCCTACAGTGTTTGTGAGTAACTGTGCTAATGTTGAGTAAGGGATGCAGTAAAGAGAGCAAGGCTAAGATAGAGATAAACGGCTGTTCCTCATTCCTTCACACTCAAACGCAGCGGCAGCAGCTTTACTCCAGCTTCACAGCTCTACAAAAGCTCTGTAAAGGGGATAATGTCGCATCACCTTCAGTGTTTCTCAATCAACACACACCGATGATTATCCTCAGTGAGAAGAGCTGCTGTGCTGGGTTTCAGTATCACTCTGACTCACCAGAAACCACAAACACAGCCCCGTCCCAAAAGGGAAAGCTCTTTATTTGTCATGAAACCTCATCAGACTCGGGGGAGATGTAAAAAACACACTTACAGTAAGTGCGCCAGAAAACACCCAGACTTTCCTTGAAGACCAGCTGAGTGACGTCTGCTGTAGGATTGTGGGTGATCAGCGAGCACACTGCTTTCCCCTGATGACATCATGAGTGTGAGCTGTGATGTCATGGTGAGGGCGGAGCCTCTGGAGCAGCAGACAAACACACTGCTTTCCTCTGATGACTTCATGAGTGTGAGCTGTGATGTCATGGTGAGGGCGGAGCCTCTGGAGCAGCAGACGAGCACACTGCTTTCCTCTGATGCAGGGCTCTAGACTAACTTTTTGCACTGGTTGCACTGGTGCGCCTAACTTTTTTTCTTAGGTGGACCAGCACAAAAGTTAGGTGCACCCAAATTTTCATATAGGCAATATTGACTAGTAAATGATGAACTAACAATCTGGTCAACATAACGTTCTTTATTTGAAGCACAATTCTACAAGAAAGGTAACTTACAGAAAAAGTGTTGGTGCTTAAAGTTAAAACATCTCAAGATAAATTAAATAAAATTAAATCTAAATGAAGTGTTTTAAGGGCGTCAAACTGAACATCTCATGGCTCAGTGTCTTATGGACTATCCTCCATTGCATTCACATGCCCCTCGGATGGCCAACTCCTGAAGTTTGTCCTTCTTGATCTTTGGCCTCGGCTAAACCAGCTGGCCACACTCTCTCTAGCATCAACATCTTCGAGACTTGACCCTCTACACTGATTCTTAACAGATCTTCCACTATGTCTGAATGAAGGGATGCTAGTGCAGTGCTTCTTAAACCTATAAACAAATCCGGCGCCCCCATCCCACCTCAGAATACCAAATAATTTCACTAAACATTATGAAAAAAAAAGTATTTAAAGAGGAAACAAAAACACCTGGTCTGTCTGTGCTCATACTGTATTTTAATTAGGGATGGGTATTGTTAAGGTTTTAACGATATTACTCCTCTTATCGATCCGGTACTTTAACGGTATTCTTACCTGTACTTTATATATATATGATAGATTAGCAGCTTAATTAACATTGCTTTATATTCTGAAATGTTAAATAAATATTTAATTAAATAAATATAAAACAAATTTGTAAATGCACCAGTGTGCAGGCATTTTTAGTGTTTTATATACATAAGATACAGTAAGAACATGAACAAAGAAACAATGTTAAACAAACCGACAAATATACCATTTGTCATACCATACGGTTCAGGTAAGTAGGCCTAATAGCTACAAAAGAAATCTGAAAGTGATCAAATGTAAATTAACACTGCATAGTTTTCACTATATGTATTGATAGATTAATGCTTAAAGCTATAACTTTATTCAGATTAAGAGCTCTGAGTAATTTTCTCTTTGCATTTTGTTCTTTGATTAACATTAATGAAGCACCAGTCTGTCACTAAAACAAAATATTGACACACACAATTTTCTCCCAACTGTTCTCGTTCACTTTAAGACATAAACTGTGTTTAAGTGAATACTCTCCAAGCCTGCCGTTTTTACATGCTTTGTGTGTATTTGATCGTTTGGACGCATCTGAAGCTCAAAGTGTACTTTGCTTGTCAGTTTTAGAGCGCGCCGCGCAGGCACACACACACACACACACACACACACACACACACACACACACACGCACACACTTCAGCCTGGGGAACAGCGTCTCTCGTGCGGTTTGTACATTCAACGTTTTATTATCAAACATGTCCAGCAATTTAGTAACTGTAAAGACAGCATTTTACAACAATTGACAGACAATTGATCTGATTCTGACGTTAAGTTTTGGTCAGGGAGGAACGAATGCGCGCCGCTGTGAAGAGAAGGAAGTTGTGCTAGAAGAAACGCGGCTATAATACTTAGAAGCCAAAATAAAATAAAAACCCATTAAATAAACTTAGTTTAATATAACAGCCACATGCCTAAAGTGTAAGCATGTTTTAATGGTTAGTTCTCTCTTCTATCATAAGCAGGGCTTTAGGTTGCGCGTGCTGAAACTCAACCACGTGAGCGCGATCTCGCTTCTGATTTGGGAATAGCAAAAATGCATCATAGACAAAAGTTTGTGGTCCACCCTTCACTATCTCTGATTGGTTTAGACCACGATATGAGCCTAATGTGTGTCTGTTGTAGAAGCACAGGGAGACTTCTTTTCTCGAACAGCTGGTCGCACAGGTGCGCCCTCCGATTTTTTTTAGTCGCACACTTGAGAAATTAGGTCGCACTCTAGAGCCCTGTGATGACATCATGAGTGTGAGCTGTGATGTCATGGTGAGGGCGGAGCCTCTGGAGCAGCAGACGAGCACACTGCTTTCCTCTGATGACATCATGAGTGTGAGCTGTGATGTCATGGTGAGGGCGGAGCCTCTGGAGCAGCAGACGAACACACTGCTTTCCTCTGATGACATCATGAGTGTGAGCTGTGATGTCATGGTGAGGGCGGAGCCTCGTCAGTTTGTAAAAATGGAATGAACGGCCTGCGTTCTCATCATGCCCGATTTACAAGAGCTACACTGGACAAACAAAACAAAAGCGGAACGAATCCACGCTACTCGTTTAGGCTACGTGGCGCAGACTGTTTATCTGCTCGGGTCGGAGCCACGGGCTGCTCTCGATCACGCGACACCGTTATACACAGCGCTGGGAGATACAGTAAAATTCACCACAGAATCAATAACATCTCTGTCAAATCTTGTGAGAGGCAATCAAATTCAGCGCAGAATTCTGTTAAAGCAACGGATATCAGAACAAACGCCACTGATGTGTAAACCAGGAAAAACATTGTTCAATAACCACAATTCTCCACCATTCACCATAGATTTAACATAACTACAGGAACAACTTGTGGCAGAAATGGTCTAATGTTTTCGAGTGTTTTTAAATACTTCACAACTTTCCCCACCACTTCAAAGCTTTAAGTATTACCAAATTTGACATTTATTTTAAATGTGATGACATTATTTGTTCATCCTTCATAGGTTGCCTCCATGTATAAAACTAAACGTTTCATATTGTAGGAAAGCAAACACTTATTTAAAAATAAAAAGGACATCGAATTACCACTACATGGCTGCAGAGACTTTTTCACTCCATATATATATATATATTAATTTATCAATTTATATTTAGACATTATGGATAACAGTAATAAAGGTAATAAAGTAATTAAAGTAATAAAGGTAATTTTATCTGCATCTCAACTACCCAGACAGCACAAGTATATCTGTAAGACGTCTGCTAAAGATCTGCGAAACATCTTGTAATCTGATAAACGTCTCAGAAGCAGTTTTACATGCATTCTAATAAATGTCTATTTGATATCTGACAGGACACGCCTTGGAGACGTATAGTAGATGAGCAAACACCCTAAAAAATACGCTTGCATTTGTAAATGCAAGCATCAAATAGACATCTCCGAGATGTACGTGTGCGATTAGGTTGTGTGCTTTACTGTCAGGTGCTGGTGCCACCTTCTGTAGAACTTGATGTCCTTAAATGTTAGTATGGAGCCCTACGATGGTTATTGAAGTCATAAAAGTTATAACAATGGTAGAAAAATGTTGTCCATGGTATATTTTCAAAGCAAAACAATAAGAAATGCTGAAAATATCACTGCAAATTTTGAGAAAAGCCACAGCAAAATCAGTCATTTTAAGCCGAAATAATCTGACAAAAGTCCCGCGAAATCCTGGAGGGACTGATGGCTGTGGCTCAAATCCAGTATCACAGTATGAGCCATACGTATTTTGCTTGAAATGGAAACAAAAGCATGTGCTAATGCAATGTATTTAAAGAGCAAATGTGCTTAATCTCAAATGATTATTTCTTTCTTTATTTTTTTGTAACTTGATGGGTATAAACCAGATGTTCAGATTCTTCTGATCAACTTAATGTTGAAGTATGCATCATAAAGCTTCACTATAAGAACAGAGCGTGTTAGTTGGTTTGGCTGCTGTTTTCTCACTTTTTGTGCTGGTCTCTGTGTCTCTAACAGCGTTAGACGTGTTTTGCATTTTGGGGGTGTCTTGTGGGAACGGTTTTGCATGCTAGCGCATTATTTGTGCTTACTAAGCCCTTACCAGAATGCACTGCTCCGGTTCTCATTCTGTCAGTCTGGAGGAAGAATGAAGTGCCCTCACAAGTTCAGCCAAGAAAATGCAAAGCCAAGCTGGATCAAGATCCCACAGAAGACAAACGATGCTCAGGAGCTGGAGGAAGAATGAAGTGCCCTCACAAGTTCAGCCAAGATCTGGATCTGATGCCACAGAAGACAAACGATGCTCAGGACACAAGAGAAGCAGGAGCACTTAACTGAGGAGGGTAACAGACTCATCTGAGCGATTCTAACCAGCATATTAAACTCTGATGCAGAGTTTATCAGCGTGAGAGAGACGGCAGCGGGTACGACACATTAGATCCAGCCTGACACTAGCTTATCGGCGGCCACCGCCACATAAAAAATATACTTTTTTTAGAGGTTCAACGTCTGTTTCTGTAGATCTACACTGCATCTTCTGTGACTACACTACAGACTACACTACACTGCTTCTCCACTGCCATCAGATCAGGAGCGCTCCGGCTCCATCACATCTCTCCTCTTGGTTCCAGTGAAGACTGATGTAATACAGTTCAGACAGAAGTCTTGATGATCACTGGCTTTCAGTGCAGATGTGGTGTAAAGGACATGTAACAATTAAACAAACATACTAATACACAATGTAGAGAAATGTAATGGAGGAACAGCACATCGTTGGGGGAATTTGGTTACTTCAGGTACCATGTCATAGATACCAGCCACGAAAGTCTGGGTCTAAAACCCCTCCCCCTTCGCATCAGCGCAAAAGCGCGCGATTTCGTTCGGTCACAGAACAAAGAGAAGTGACCACAGGAAGATTTCTAACAGACACAGTCATTTCATGATAATAATAATTCACCACTCAAGAAACAAGATGAATATTAATGTTGTACTCGGCCTTTCATGGACTTGATGTGATTATTTTGAATGTGAATTATTTAAGACAATGTGGGTGATTTTGTAATTGTGCCAAATGCGATCTTTAGTCTCTAAAAGAAGCTAGTGTCGTAAGTCAGCAATGTGTGGATGACCGTTAAGCTTTGGCATCCTAATGTATGTTTACAATAGACATAAAAGATCTGTAAGTTATCTTTCACATTGAATTAAATATCAGATGACGAGTGATCACGTGCCTTGCAAGGGAGCTGTGCAGGCGGGGCTCCGCCCCATACGGACTCTGATTCGACCAGTGCCGCCGGTGGGCAGGTCCAAAATCGGACTGTTTAAAACCATGCGCCAGTCGCAAAACTCTCTCTCTTCCTGTTCAAAACTCGCTCTTCAACGTCGCAAGGACGACCCGAACGGCCCGCTGGACCCTCGCCTTAAGATCGGCTGGGACAAATTATCCAGGACGGCTCAAAGACTGTGTAAACGCCGCAACATCGCAGAAGCAGCATCAACAGCCGTGATTCCAACACAGCTTTCCCCGTGACGTCACGCAGCAGCTCCAAGTCTCCACACGAGAGCACCGGAGAAGCCCGAACCAACCCACGTGGTCTCCGAGACAAAAGGACCAGAGCAACATGTTGAACTCACGCGGGAAACCAAAGCAACAGCCTGCTTAAACCAACCATAGCAAGTAATACAAGCTGATTCTCTATTTCTGACTGGACTGGTAAATCTATCTGAATGCAGTAACAAAGCCTAGGCATTTGTCGTGATCTTTGCTGGTTAGTTAAGTTATGAAACAGGAAAGAATGTTATTCTTTCAACCTTAACCTCAAAACTCCCGTATGTGTGTGTATGTTTGTGTATGTTTGTGCTTTTATTAGGTAATCCATTTATGTTAGAATAGCAATATTACAAATAAACCGTGTCTCATTTTATAAAGAATTGTCTCTGGAATGTGATTTCTCAAGTATTGTATCCCTTTTGCCATAAAAGACAAAGCTACCTAGGCTTGCCTTTGAGATATTTATTAATCTCGTTTTATTGTTATCACGGCCATGAGGCAATAGAAACGAGGTTTAATAACGATATACTGATGTAGTGATCGCTGGACGAGCACTTAAAGTATAAATCGTAAGTTAAATATTAATATTACTTTAACCTAGGGCTGTGACGATAACCGCATAACCGCTTCACCGCGGTAATGAGATGCCAACCGCAGTGTTGAGGTCATCACCGTACTGTTTTTCGCGGGACCCGACCAGATTTCTTGCAATGCGGAAATAAAACACGGTAGCGGTCGGTAACTCTGGTGTGATTTGAACGGGAGTGGGCGGTCTAACAATATCCCGTTCCCGACATCCTTTCAGAACAGCATATCTGTGTGTTTTTACTCCCTCTTATCGCTCACGCGCTGCACGCACGCACCAGTGCTTCTGTGTCATGTGTTTTATTGCGCACAGTGGGCAGCATGTGCATAACGGCACCCTGACAGAACAGGCGGGCTGTCGATGAGCAGGGTCGGCGCGTGCATATAGGCGAACTAGGCAGTCGCCTCGGCAGCAACACAGTCAGGGGGGCAAAGGGACAGATATTTGTAGTTTATATTTTGGGCATTCGTTATCACCGCTTAGTTATTCTACATCTAAATAAAATTTGCTTCATAGTAATGCCGCTCCCGCGCCGCCCCACAACTGCGCGTCATCAATAGGCTGCAAAACATAATAATATACATTCATAAATGTCATCAAAACGAAAACTATCCATACATGAATTCCTTTTGCTGCTGGTGCTGTCTGGTGAGTTTTAAAGCCAGACATGTGCCTCTGAACGGTAAGATTATAGCCTAATGTATGTATTATTTTATCATATACTGTGTTTAATTTGTGTAATAAAGCGGGGTGATGGATTCACATCAGAGGATGGAGAGGTAACGATCATTCGCGCAGTCACTCGGTTGACGCATTTAAGTGATTACCAGCTTGCTCCAGTTCATTTTATAGTGTGCACATATACTCTAAAAATCACGGTTATTTTATTTAACATTTTTTTTAAATGTTTGGGTAGTTTTTGTGTAACCCAGATCATAGGACAGTCGCAGCAACCCAGAGTTTGCATTTGCATTGAGTGCACGCAGATATTTTGCCTTCTCTTCTGGTGAGAGCAGTTCCCAGTGCAACTGACTTATTTCGTTTTTTTTTTGTCAAATACAGGTTTGTTTAATTTAATATATAAAACAGTAAACGATTTTATGCAAAGCAAACCAAGTCACCTAAACCAGCCGCATCGTTTTTTTTTTGCGACTATGAAATGTTTTATTTTTACTTCTAAAATGCTTGTTAAACAAATTTAAATATAAGAAAAGTTGTATACATGTTTAAACGGTGAAATATGTTGTGTTAAGAACTGTATTTGAGAAAAATAAAGGCATTAAGACAAGAAAAAAAGAAAGAAAGAAGAATAGATAAACAATGACAAGCTCAAACAAAACGAAACCAACAGCGACTATATAAAATAATCAAATTAATAATTTTCTAATCGGCATGCTTTAATTTAGTGTTGCTAGTGGTTTGCGTCAATAAGCTTAAATTAAAATGTCTTTGGTCTGTGCTCTGGAAGTGTTCTGTTAGTTCTGCTAAACTTGAATTACTAAAACTCAAATTAAAACCGAAACTAACCTGTATAGGGTAGAAAACTTCACAAAATAAAAACTACACTAAAATTAACCAAATTATACAAAAATAAAAACGAAACTTAAATTTTTAGCGAAAATTGAAAGCCAAAAAAAAAAAAAAAAAACCGAATTAAAAAATGCTAAACTACAATAACCCTGACACAAACGTATTTCACTGGAGGAAGAGGATTCGCTAGATGAGATGATGGGAGTTCAGAGATGCCGATCCGGACCGGGTTTGTTCAGATGAAGCCCTGACTGCTAATAGCTGTGCACACCAGCTGTTTAGCGCTGCTCACCGAGGATTCTCCCAAATCTACCCATGGTCACTTCAGTCTTGTACACTTAATCTGCGTTTGCAGCTTTAGTGGTTATTTATTATTTATTTTACATTGCAATAGGGGAAAAAATAATAATCAAAACATGCCCGTGCTTGCTTTTATTTTAATGTAGTTGTGTCAATAAACAAATTATCCAATCTTTCACATGCATCTTTAAAATCATATTTGAGTGAAGTGGGGGCGGCACGGCAGGGTTTTGCCTGGAGCCCCGTCGATGAGTGACAGAGCAGAAAAAGGATGGAGAAAAAGGTGGTCCTTGAAGGATGTTCAACTCCGACTGCAAAATGGTCAGAAACCCACGTCAGGCAAGTCTGACACGGGACATTCTTCTCAGGGAAGTTAAATTGTTTGGTTTCATGAAAAAGATATTTAATTTTGCAATGTCTAAGCCAACGGTTTTGTTCATATTTTACATATAAATTTAAATGAAAGATGTCTTATTTTTTTCTGCGACACTTTTCCGTGTTGACAGCAAAAGGTTAAACAAATTTTGTATTTTGACAAGACGAATAAAAATAACAAATATGCTTTTTTTACAAACTGGCCTACATTATTTTTTTTTTCTCTCTCTGCGACACATTATGTTGACAAAAAAAATGTAAAACTAATTTGATTCTGGACAAGACGAATAAAATAAATAGCCTACAATAAAATACATTTTGTGCAGACTACATTTTTATTTGTTATCTCTCTCTCTTTCAGTAGAGGAAATGTCATTGTGAGATTCTGGAAACGAGATATATTTAACGGGAACGGTCGGGTCAGGAAGAAGAAAAAGCCTCTTTTATGTTGCACTTTAAAATTATTGTTATCATAAATGTAGCCTAACGAATCGTCAAATAATATTAATTACATCCTATTTTGCTGTTACAACCTATCCGTTTCAACAAATACAGTTTTCAACAAGTTGTGTTTGGACAAGTGCGTTTATATCCACGGACTCTTACCCGAAAAACAATGTCTAAAGAAATATGAATCGAAGTTTAGCACAGATCACAAGAACAAAGCATGGGTATGTTGAGCTCGCTTGTTGTTTCTGCAGCTTGCTCAGGTTGTTATTATTTTAATAATTTGTTGTACAAAGAATGGGTTACAAACGATGACAAAGACTGTTCCATAATTCCTATTAAACTCAGAAGATATTGAAAAAAAACAAAGCTATAGAGATTAATATTATTTTGTTATTATTGTTAATTTAATTTGCTGTTTTAAGAATAAATAAGACGACTTTATTATTATTCATTTCCATGTTCATTTACAAACTTACAAGCTGCATGCGTTCTTGATCAAGTCATTCAGGGCTCTATTTATGATAAAAGTTCATCAGCATGCATTGATTAATCTAGTTTAAAGCTATATGGTAACGAAAGTGTTCAACTTTCAACCCGTTCTTTTTCATCAGTATTATTTGTGTCGCCTTCTCTGGTTTAAGAAGCAGTCTTTTACTTTAGTTTGAAAACCAAATCCTCCAGTGTGTTGAGCTTAGTCCGCTGCGTGCACCTTCGCGCTCGTGCTGATGCAGTGAGTATAGGCTCTACCCATGAAGCGCTCCCGCTGAAAGTGCTTCTCTTCACGTGATCAGTGAAATCTGACTCCTGCTACAATGTGCTGTGGCTCTGCAGCGCTCAGGAGCAGCAGACCATGCATTTGCACAAGTGTGACCACGTCAAAAAAAAACTTTACTGGGGGCGGGTCGTGCGATTAACCGCCAAACCGCGATATTTGTTGCTGCTTCACCGCGGTGATAAAAAATCCAATACCGTCACAGCCCTACTTTAACCCAAGCAATATTGAATATTTAATAAATAATTCCCGGAGCTGAAACAATAGCTTCATTATACAATTGCATTACAACAAACCAGTCATCTTTAAAATGTGAAGCAGAGCATCAAGACATGCAAGCACTCTCATCACTTCATCACAGCAAACCTCAGACTCTTGACAGACGCCAGTTCTTTAGGACACGCAGTGTTGCCAACTTAGCAATTGTGTTGCTAAATTTAGCAACTTTTTCTTCCAAAAGCACCAAGCAACAAATTTAGCAATTGTTAACATTTATTTAACTTGTTAACAAGCACACATTTTCCATCACAATTACACAAAAAGAGGAAGCCACAGATGCCTAGCAGTACACACATCAGGTGAAATCAGTTAGCTGCTTTTTGCAACTGTTCTAATTAATAATAATTAATTAATTAATGAAAACATATATAATTTATGATGCACTTTGTTAGTAGCTTGTACCTGCAATTGTTGATCAGTTAGTACTCTAAGAAAAATTGAAAAGATGCTACAACCCGAATTTCAGAAATGTTGGAAAGTTTTTTTAAATCTAAAAAAAAAGAAAAATAAAAAGGCTTTCAAATCACATGATCCACTATTTCATTCAGAATAGAACATAGATAACATAAATGTTTAAACTGAGAAATTTTTTAATTGTATGCACAAAATGGGTTCATTTCAAATGTGATGCCTGCCACAGGTCTCAAAATAGTTGGGACGGAGGCATGTTTAGCCAAATCAGCCCACCTCTAGGCAAATCAGATCACTCTCCCGTTCTGCTCCTGCCTGCTTACAGACAGAAGTTGAAACGGGAAACACCCGCCCTTAGGACGATTCAGCTTTGGTCGGACCAATCAGATTCTATGTTACAGGTCTGTTTAGATTACGTCGACTGGGATATGTTCAGGGCTGCATCCGATGATGACGACATCGATGTTTAAACAGTCACAGTCACATGCTTCATAAGGAAGTGCATATAAGACATTGTACAGACCAAAACAATCAGAACCTACCCGAATCAGAAACTGTGGATTAACGCTGATGTTCGCGTGGCTCTCAAAGCTCGAACCTCTGCCTTTAATTCTGGTAATGCAGATTATTATAAGCAAGCCAGTTATGCCCTCCGCAAAACCATCAAGACCGCAAAACCCCAAGGAAAATAAAGAATTTAAGCACAGTTCACCACTTCCAACTACAGAGACACGTGGCAAGGACTCCACAACATCACGGACTACAAGGATCGCAAACACCCTGCTACATACACTTCTACCTCACTATCTGACGAGCTCAACGCCTTCTACACTCGCTTCGAAGTCAGCGGCTCCTCTCCCACACAGAGCTCCCCCAGCGGCCAAGACTTCTGATCGCTACCCGATCGCTCCAGCACGAGAATATCCGCAAAGCCACAGGTCCAGACGGTATTCCTGGCCGTGTCCTTAAAACATGCGCTCACCAACTAGCTGGAGTCTTTACGGATATTTTTAACCTCTCCCTCTCTGTTGTCCCCCAATATTTCAAAACATCCACCATTGTGCCAATACAAAAGACACCAAAAGCTTCTTGCTTGAATGACTGGCGCCCTGTCGCTCTCACTCCCATCATCAGTAAGTGCTTTGAGTAGCTTATCAGAGATCACATCTGCTCTGTATTACAAGCATTACCCGACCCACTGCAGTTCGCCCACTGCAATAACCACTGTCGATGCAATTGCCTTCACCCTGCACACTGCCCTTTCCCATCATGACAAGAGGAACACATATGTGAGAATGTTGTTTGTTGACTACAGTTCAGCATGTAATACCATAGTACCCTCTAAGCTTGTAGTGAAACTCCGGGCTCTAGGTCTGAACAATTCTTTGTGCAGCTGGCTCCTGGACTTCCTAACAGGCAGGTGGTCAGAGTAGGCAGCAACATCTCCTCCCCGCTGACCCTCAACACTGGAGCCCCCCAGGGCTGTGTTCTCAGCCCACTTCTGTACTCCCTGTACATGCATGACTGTGTAGCCACACACAGCTCCAACATCATCGTCAAATTTGCGGATGACACAACGGTGGTAGGCCTGACGTAACCATAGCACTGCATGGCTTAGAACACATGCAGCTCCATCTTCTCTTGTGCACTAACAACTACTGCACTGTACTTCACAGTAAAACACTAACAGTATACATCCCTGTAGGTCAATATAAAAGCTATATATAAGTCTCTGGAGAATAAAGTTTACTATGTGTATATTATGGAAATATGTGTATTGCATATTGTGTACAGTTTCTATTGTTTGTTGAATATTGTGTAAAGTGTGTATATTGTTGTCTATGTATATTGTAACTTTTCATATCTTGTTGCTTGTACTACCATGGCACAGAGTCTTGTACTTAAGGATATCACCATCGGTACACTTGTGCCCATGATGTAAGCAAATAAATATATTTGATTTAATTTGATGTTTACCATGGTATAGCATCTCCTCTTCTTTTCAAAACAGTTTGAAGATATCTGGGCATCGAGGTTATGAGTTTCTGGAGTTTTGGTGTTGAAATTTGGTCCCATTCTTTCCTGATATAGGTTTCCAGTTGCTGAAGAGTTTGTGCTCATCTTTGACATATTTTTCGTTTAATGATGTGCCAACTGTTCTCTATAGGTGAAAGATCTGGACTGCAGGCAGGCCAATTCAGCACCGGACTTTTATACTACGAAGCCATGCTGTTATAATAGCTGCAGTGTGTGGTTTTGCATTGTCTTGCACATCCTCTGGAGGGGAGCATATGTTGCTCTAAAACCTTTTATATACCCTTCAGCATTCATAGTGCCTTCCAAAACAGCTTGGAGGACACGCCGTCTGTGATTTCCAGCAAGAATATCAAATTTGGACTCGTCTGACCATAGAACACTTTTCCACTTTGAAACATTCCATTTTAAATGAGCCTTGACCCACAGGACACGATGGCGCTTCTGGACCATGTTCACATATGGCTTTCTTTTTGCATGATAGAGCTTTAGTTGGCATCTGCAGTGGATTGTGTTTACCGACAGTAGTTTCTGGAAGTATTCCTGGGCCCATTTAGTAATATCAATGACAGAATCATGCCGATGAGTGATGCAGTGTCGTCTGAGGGCCTTCACGGACATCCAACAAAGGTCTTCAGCCTTGTCCCTTACACACAGAGATTTCTCCAGTTTCTCTGAATCTTTTGATATTATGCACTGAAGATAATGAGAATGGCAAAGCCTTTATAATTTGACGTTGAGGAACGTTGTTTTTAAAGTATTCTACAACATTTTTACACACTCTTTCACATATTGGAAAACCTCCGCCCATCTTTACTTCTAAAAGAGACTCTGCCTAAGACATCCTTTTTATGTTACAGACCTGATGCCAATTAACTTAATTAGTTGCTAGATGTTCTCAAAGCTGAATCTTTTCAAAATGTCTTTATTTTTCAGCTCTTTGTTGCCCAGAGCCAACTTTTTTGAGACCTGTAACAGGCATGACGTGAAATGAGCTCATTTAGTGGATAAAAGTGTAACATTTCTACGTTTAAACATTTATGTTATCTATGTTCTATTTTGAAAAAAATATTGGCTCATGTGATTTGAAATTCTTTTAGTTTTCATTTTATTCAAACTTAAAAAAGGTAGCAACATTTCAGCAATTCGGGTTGTAGTAATTGTCCAGTAAATTATCCATTGTAACCCTGTAACCCAAAAAACGCTCCGGTTACTATCGTAACCTCGGTTCCCTGAGAGCGGGAACGAGACATCACGGAGAATCTCTCCGTTATGGGAACTCCTTCCCTCCAACCTTTCCTGAAGACCTATTGGCTCACGCCAGTCCAATTGACTGGCCAATTGTCGCGAATCATGCAAATACGAGCTCGAGAGGCAGTATAAATGCGGCGCCCGCGACAATTACGTCAGAATCTGATACTGAACGCCGCTTGGCTGAACGAGCAGCGATCACCGTGATGTCTCGTTCCCGCTCTCAGGGAACCGAGGTAACGATAATAACCGGAGCGTTCCCTTTCGAGCTTTCACGAGACATCACGGAGAATCTCTCCGTTATGGGAACGTTATTCAATCCCGCCGTGAGAGAGGCTACGGGCAGCCTGTTCCAGTTACACAGCGAGGTAGAATTCCCACCAATAACAGCGCTCGTAGGGCGGGCTCACAGCTGATAGGTGGAGATAAGCCAATGAGCGCCTACACCTCAGGTATACTAAATTTGCATATCTGGCAAGTGACTACATGGGCTGCACTGAGAGCAGGGCAGAACACATCCAGCAATAGCAGTATTATAGGAGCTATACAGAGTTAACTGTGTTTGAGCAGCATACCATAACATGACCATGCCTGCGGCACTGAACTCAGGGCCGACAATAACAAGCACCTCATAGAGGGCTGCGTAATGTACTGTACAACAGCACCTCCCACAAAAGGTAACGTTAGCAACATGAATTAGTTACTCACCGACTGCACTTGGGAGGCTAAGGACTGAACGTCCAGCTTGTAAAACCTGGTGAAGGTATTCTGTGAAGACCCACCGGCTGCCAAGCAAATATCTTGAATACACATACATCTTGACCATGCTCAGGTGGAACGATAGCCCTCGTTGAACGGGCCCTAATGTGCAGAGGGCATTTCCAAACCTTGGGTTGTATATGCCTCCGTGATAGCGTCCACAATCCAGTGTGACAGACTTTGTTCGATACGGCTCGGCCCTTCGTACACCACCATAGCACCCAAAAGCTGGATCGATTGCCGAAAACTGCTTGAACAGTCAATGTAAAATCTCAAAGCCCTGACGGGGCAAATTGCAGTCTGGGCGTCCGCACTCTGTGAGGGCGATGATTTAGTAGCAAGAGCTGACGGCGAAACCGTCTCTGTCCTTTCGAAGGGGGGTAGACAGTGATTTAGGCACCTATTCCAATCTCGGCTGGAGAGTGACACTGCAGTCCCCGGGACCGAATCGAATGCAGTCGCTGTCCATAGAAAAAGCATGTAAATGCTCTATGTGCTTAGCCGAAGCGAAGGCCAGAAGGATAGATAGCTCCTTCAAACCTACGGATGTTAGAGGCCCAAATGGTTGCAATGAGAGAGCTCTTAACCCACTTCCTGGTCCCAGGGCGGAAAAAGAAAGTGGACATGGGGGATGTAGTCTTTTTACCGAACGATTGCCCGCTCTGCGGGGAACGAACACAGCAATGGCCGCGACATAGACTTCAGTGTCGATGGTAACGATCCACTATCCAGTCTGTGCAGCGGGAAACTCAGAACATACGATACGGTGCAAGTAGTCGGGTCGATATGAGCCTGACTCTTTCACAAACACTCCCATTTTGAAGCATACAAAAGTCTTGTAGAGAGTTTTCGCGCTCCCATGAGCGTGCGAGACTGTAAGGCGCCCATCTCCTCTGATACCCCTGAAGCGATCACACATGATGGCTCCCTAGTTCCAGGTTCGAGTGCCACACCGAGCCCTCCACCTGGGATAGCATATATTTCCTGCCGGGTATCGGCAAGGCGGTGCCTCCAGCAGTTCCGTCAAGTCTGGGAACCCAGGCTGGTTCAGGGCAATGAGTATCACTGATGCTCGCTCCACCCTGATGCGTGATGTCAGCGGAGAGTGAAGAACAACGGGCAGTTCGTGCTCTCGCTCTTGGCGAACAGATCCACCTCCGCTCTCCCTTAACGCTAGCGGTTCCAAATCATCCGAACCGACTCGGGGTGCAATCTCCACTCTCCTTGATGATTTATATACGAAACCACAGACGTGTTGTCGGTGCGAATCAGTACATGCTGCTGCTCCAGCTGTGGCTGAAAATCCTTAGAGCTAAGAAGACTGCTTCTGTCGTGGCCCAAAGAGCGCGAGATGGATTCCTTCATATTAGTCAATGAGGCTCGTGAAGCAGAGTTCCAGATGTCAAAATTAGACTTTATTAACCAGTAACAAAGCCGAGATACGGTCTCTGCAGCCACCGCATCTGAATCTCTGTCTGTCCGCTCATCCATTTATACCACCGACTCGAGGTGCAATCTCCACTCTCCTTGAGGATTCATATACGAAACCACAGACGTGCTGTCGGTGCGAATCAGTACATGCTGCTGTTCCAGCTGTGGATGAAAATCCTTTAGAGCTAGGAAAACTGCTTCCAGCTCCAGGCGGTTTATGTGCCACCGGCTCTGAGATTCCAGCTACAGTCCCGAAGCTGGCATTCCCTCGCACACTACTCCCCAGCCGTGAGTCGATGCATCCATCGTGATCATCACGCGTGACGCTACCGAGCACAGGGGAATTCCCCGGCCGAAGAGATCTAGGTTGCGTCAGAGCTTCGATGTGGCCGCGATGCGCAAACATCCCGAAGTCCACGCCGTTCACGGGACTCGATATTCCAGCCATAGCTGCAGCGGGCACATGTGTAATAATCCCAGATGTAATACCGCTGAATCCGCCACCTTGAGTCCGAGCAGTCTCTGAAATATCTTCAACTGAACAGAGCTGCCTTGCCTGAAAAGGCTCAGGGAAGACAATTGGCCGCGGCTCGATCTCGCAAGAGGCGGGATTTCATCTCCACGCGATCTCACGAGAGGCGGGCTCTCATCCTCTCGCGTGAGGCGGGCTCTCATCCCCACACGATCTCGCGAGAGGCGGGCTCTCATCCCCACACGATCTCCCAAGAGGTGGGGGCGAGAATGCTCTCTGCATGTTGACACAGCCGTAGGGCTAAAATCAGCCAATCGTCCAGATAGTTGAGGATGCGTTTTCCACTCGATCTGAGGGGGAAGCGCAGCATTGATGCACTTTGAAAGTGCGTGGGGCCAGAGCAGCCCGGACGGGAGAACAGAGTATTGGAACGCTGTGCTTTTCCTTGACAGTTGACAGCATACCTCAGAAACCCATCTGTGACGCGGTGCTATCTGAATGTGAAAGTACGCGTCCTTTAATCCACGGACGCAAACCAGTCCCCGGGGCGAATTCGCGCCAGGATCTGCTTAGCGTTAACATCCTGAATGGACGCTTTCCAAGCGCTCTGTTGATGGGTCCGAGATCTAGAATCGGGCAGAGTCCACCCTCTCTCCTAGGCACCCCAAATAGCGGCTGGACAAATCAGCCGTCCCGCCTGCTCGTTGAGACTTGTTCTATCGCTCCTTCTCCGAGCAATTGTATACCTCTTATACATAAGCCTCATATACCTATACTTATGTACAGGATAAGGGCATTTCGAGTCAGTGTTAGAGACTACGCCACGCCATTGAAACGGGGTGGTTTGCGTCTGAATTGAAGGGTGTACCCTCGCTCTTATGCAGAGCAACCAGCGTGAGATTCTTGGAATAGCTTCTCACGCGCTCATGAACTGACACAGCGGCTACAGCGGCTTGGCAGCTATAACCCATGTGGGGAGGGGCGAGCGGCGTTGGTGACTGAGTGAGGAGGAAAGCGCTCCTCGTGCAAACGTATGTTTTTAATGAACATACGTCATCCCACACATTTTACATTTTTGAGACAGCTTGAGGGCTCCTGCACCGGTCGTGGTGCCTCTTCCCGGGTCCCTTTAACTTGTCCAAGAAGACCTCGATCCCGCGGTCTGCTACATTATAACGGCTGTAATAGCTACAGGCTGACTATGCTATACGACCTAGTTGAACACCACGTGTAGGGGCGTAAACAACTGGCGTAATAGTCCGGCGAAATCTGGAAGGCTGATAGGATGCGCCCTTCAGGGCATCAGGTGATTCCTCGCCTTCAAGCGTAGCTGCGTCAGGTGACTCCTAACCTTTGCGCGCTTTCCCGCGCAGGGGTGTCATGTGACTCCTCACCTTCGCGCGTTTCTCGCGTTGGGGTGTCATGTGACTCCTCACCTTCGCGTGCTTTTCCGCGCAGGGGTGTCATGTGACTCCTCACCTTCGCGCGCTTCTCGCGTAGGGGTGTCATGTGACTCCTCGCCTTCGCGCGCTTTCCGCATAGGGGCATCAGATCCCATCGCCTTCGCGCCCTTTGTGCATTAGAACAATGTCCTCTACACACAAGGCAGCCGCTGATAAGGGGCTGTTATCATGTGAATTATAAATGTCCACTACACACGGTAGCTGCTAATGAGGGGCTATTAACATGTGAATGAGAGGTTGTCCCATTCACACGGCAGCCGCTAATGAGGGGCTATTATCAAGTGAATGAGAGGCTGTTTCGTTCACATGGCAGCCGCTGATAAGGGGCTGTTATCATGTGAATTATAAATGTCCACTACACACAGTAGCCGCTAATGAGGGGCTATTAACATGTGAATGAGAGGTTGTCCCGTTCACACAGCAGCCGCTAATGAGGGGCTATTATCATGTGAATGAGAGGCTGTTTCGTTCACACGGTAGCCACTGATGAGGGGCTGGTATCCTGTGAATGAGTGAGGAGCTAAGTGATTGTGACAGCGGAACGCCGCTCTGAGGCGGGGGCTGCATTTTGCTTACACAGTGGGGTTTCTCCGTGAGGCATCTGCGGCGACGTGAGATTCCTTTTGCTCCCGCATCTGCCCTCGGCTCTCCGCACCGCCATGGAAGGGGGGGCGTGAGAAGCCGGGCTGATGTCTTGTCCTGCAGGTTCGACGGTGAGAGGAATGCGGACATTTAGTCGGCACGAGCTCATCACCTGAGTCCCGAAGGTCCACCACTGATCAGAGGGCAGACGGACTACCTTTAAGAAATGTCATACTCACCTGAACGCTGCAGAGGAGCAGCCATGAGGCCTGCCCTCGAATGAGCGAACCTTAACCGTGAGCTGTAATAGTTTAAGCCATAACCTAGGTTCAGCAAAGTGAAGAAAAATATTCTGACGTAATTGCGCCGCATTTATACTGCCTCTCGAGCTCGTATTTGCATGCTTCGCGACAATTGGCCAGTCATTTGGACTGGCGTGAGCCAATAGGTCTTCAGGAAAGGTTGGAGGGAAGGAGTTCCCATAACGGAGAGATTCTCCGTGATGTCTCGTGAAAGCTCGAAAGGGAACTATGTGTCATTTAAAATGCCGGTAAAAAAAAATAATCATTACGGAAAATTATTTCATATTAACATAGTAGATAGTGCCCTGTTTTTACACACTTTCCTTAAGAGTGTAGCATACTAACTAACTACTAATACACTGCTTAAAGCAGTATTGTTGATAATGTTTAGTATTACTAATTTACTAGCTATTAAAAAACTAAAATTGTAATTATTCAAATATGTGTGTGTTAATTAACTCAATGTATTTAAAAATACAATTGTTTATATTTTAATATTATGCATATTATTTTATAAACAAATGATCATATATAAAATGTATTTTTTGTTGATATTTGATATTGTGAGGCAATTTTGCATCGTGATTATGCAATGACATCATCACGCAATAACACCACAACGTAATTTAGCAACAAATCGACCTTCCTTTAGCAACTTTCTCTGAAAATGATTTGGCCACACTGAGGATATGAGAAGTGGATTTTATAATGATGTGTTGCCTAAACAGTTGATTTTTGAGATTTAAAACATGAAAGTAAATGTAAGTGTAATGTATCAAACAAAGAGAAACAAAAAAAGAAAAACAGAAGACTTAAAATAACTTGGTTGCACAAGTGTGTAACTAATACTTCAACTGGGTTGAAACACCTTTTGCTTTCAATACAACAGCCAGTGTTTTTGATCTACATCTACATCTTGATTTGTCAGTTTCTCCCAGACTGATGATATATCAGTGGATCTGCTGTACAGCGTGCCCAGCTCAATCCAGGTTTAGTGTGATTTTTGCACCACCACGCTTCATCGTGGACATGGTGCTGTTTGGGTGACAGTCTGGTTTTTGTGCCAAATGTACCTTTTAAATACATGGCCCAAAAGTTACATTTGTTTTCATCAGATCACAAAACATTTAGCCCACAGACCAAAAACTAAATTTAGACGTGCTTAATTTTTCTTGATTAATGGCATTGATCTCCCACACTCCAAATAAAATCATTAAAATCCCAGACTAGCATCCGGAAATGACCTCACGTTAGCATGGTAAATTAATAATCTGAATAATAATGTCAAAAAGCTATTCTTTGCATAGTTTAAAATGGTTGAGCAACACTAAGATTGCAAGAAGCACTCAGTGTATTACAGACTCCAGCCCTTACACATCTAACCACACACAGACACAGTGAGAAAACACACACATACACACACAGTGAGAAAACGGAGACGCCTGCTCTCTGTCACACACACACTACTAATGCTGCTGCTGTTGTTTCATAAAGCAACATAACAACATAAATGATGCCTGTGTTGTGCATTTTCTGGCACATAATGACACGTTTATGGACCATGCTCGTTTCAGACCACACACACACACACACACACCTCATCCACAACTTCTGCAGTCAAACCAGCCTCTGCACTTAACAATATACATTTTTAAAGCAGATTTTAAAGTGAATATGTATCAAATCCTTGCATATTACAATACAATGATGACAACATTCACTTGTAGCATGTAAAATAATATTAGTATTTAGTAACTGTCATCAGTATTCATGTGTTACTGCTCATAATATGAAAGTCTCCACATAAACTCATCAGCTTATGGCAGAATGTCAGCACAGTCCTACAATGCACAAACCCGAGATGCCTGAGTCATCCAGATGTTGAGAGAACTGTAAGCGAGCGCTGCATGTCTGTCTGATGCTGCATGATAGAAAGCAAACACTGACCTCTCTGAGAGAGCGCAGTCATGAAAGAGAGCAGGATGAGAAAGGACACGGCGGATCAATCTAGTGGACTTGACAAAGAACACACTGCAGAACTGTATAAGAAACTACACAAGGGTTAATCGCACACAACCACATCCAACTGAAACACTGTTTTCTGGAGAAAAAAACAGAAGTGAAACTACAGGCGACGCACGCCCTTCTTAACCGATCACAAACCACTCCAACAGAAATATTCACTAACAACGACTGACACAGTATGTTGTGTGACACAAATAATATAGAGATCATTATTAACTAGGAACTCAGTACAGCTGTGCACTAATCAGAGGCGCATGTGAGGGGCTTACACTGTGCCTGTGACGCGGCGGTAACGCCGGCTCCTGCAGATCATCTGCACCTTGTGCTGCGCTGCTGGAGGATCACTCAGGACTCTGCTCATCTCTACAGTGAACCACACGGCTCTGCTGCTCTCTGAGTGAGAGAGAGAGAGCACTTCCTGTGACCCATGACCCCGGCTCTCTCTCCGCCCTTCCCTTACACTTCCTGTCTGACTGACACTCACCAAGATCACAACTTTAGGGGACAGTCGTTTTGTTTCTTTAGTTGTGTTGTGTTTTTTGTTTTATGTTTTGTCTTGTGTTTTTATATTAGATTTGTGTTTTGTTTATTTTTTTAGTATTTTGTTTTAGTTTAGGTCACTTTAGTCTTGTTTTTTGTTTAGTTTAGTTTTGGGTTTTGTTTTGTCTCGTGTTTTGTTAACTTTAGTTCTGTGTTTTGTTCAATTTATTTTTTGTTTTTTGTGTTTTATTTAGTTTTGTGTTTTGTCTTGTGTTGCATTTTGTTTTGTTCATTTTAGTTCGGTGTTTGGTTTAATTGGGTGTTTTGTTTCATGTTTCGTTTTTTGTTTAGTTTAGTTTAACTTACTTTAGTGTTGGGTTTTGTTTATTTTTGTCTTGTGTTTTGTTCACTTTAGTTTAGTTTTGTTTCATTTTGTGTTTAGTTCACTTTAGTTCTGTGTTTTTTGTGTGTTAATTTATTTTTGTGTTTAGGTTAGAGTTTTGTTTGTGTTTATATTACTTTAGTTTTGTGTTTTGTTTAGAGTTTTGTTTGTGTTTATTTTACTTTAGTTTTGTGTTTTGTTTAGAGTTTTGTTTTGTTTACTTTAGTTTTGTGTTGTTTTTTGCAGTGTACCATTGAAAAATATATATTTGTTATTTTAAAATGATAATACTTTATTTTGTGAACATATATCCTGATATTAGATGTTATACAGTACCATGACCTCGCGGGTATTTGTATGTATTTTAAGTAAAGTGTTTTTGTACCACAAGTACATTTACTTACATGTGCATAGAAACTGAAAAACATAATATTTATATTAAATCTATGAACAAATTTACAGACATACAAATCAGTGGTGTAGCTCTAAACAAATGTCCTAAATAGATGTATAAGACTAAATATTTCAGCTAATTCAAAGAACCGTACAGCGAAATTAGGATAAAAATCCTTACACAGGTCTGTTTTTTTCTTGATAATGCTTATAATTTTGAAAAATGATTAGAGTCAGGTTTAGCGATACTGTATCCACAGCATATAATGATCTAGTGCAACTACCGCTATTGTCACTGTACACTTCACAGTACGCTTTTAGTAATGTGGTTATGTTTTGGTTTGCTGATCTAAATATATATCTATAAAATTGTAAAAATTTTACAATTATTGATAATATTAATGATAGAATTCCTAAATATTTTAAGTTTCTACAGCTTTTAAATAATTACTGATGCTTGTTTTAAAATAAAAACACCACTGCATCAGCAAAATATCAACCGAATGACATACTTTATATGCAGTACAAGCAATTTTACAAAGAAAACACTTGATAAAAAAGCAGCATGTTACTTATAAAAGAGAAAAAAAGAGATATGCTGTTCAAAAAGCATTGTGCTGTCATAAAGGTGTTAGTGTGATGAACTACACCTGCGGTTAGTGAGGGGAACGAACTTCATACTTCCACTGAAATCACTGTTTTAATGCTATAACAGTCACATGGTTTCAGTGTGGGTTAAGTATACAACACCGTTTAACTGTATATCAAGAAACCATATGACAGTGTTAGTCATGTCCGGTTCAAAAAATAAAAATACAAAAGTGATTTTACATACATAGAAAGCACAATAAATGCAAGTAAAGTGTCTACTTTTTAAAGTTTAAAATACGTTTTGGAGAATAAAATGTGGGTAAAATAATGTTCCATTGTGTAACGTTCTGAACTGTACGCATTAAAAATATGTAAAAGTATAAATGAACATACAAAATGTTATGGCATTTTAAATTAGTAGAAAATGGCCAAAATAGTGACGAACATGTAAAATTACAAGTAAGTAGCATTTGGGGTAAACTAATTGTGACCCTGGCTGTGAAAACCCAGCTAAAGTCATTTTTGGTGATTTACTGTTTTCTACATAAAATCATACTTCATGAAACTGAAAATACAAAATGTGCCGTCTTTGGCACAGAAAAGATTATATGAGATTAAAATGGGCAGCAATACAGTCAGTTTCATCACAAATATTACAACACAGACTAAAAACACTTAAAACAGTTATATATCATTGAGTCATCTTCCATTTGCCAAATAACTGTTTTAAAATTTTAAAATTTTCTGGTTAAAGAAAGGATAAATAAATACACAAATAAGCTAAAGAACATTCTGTGAAAATGTAACATTGATATATTTATTATTGACTGAGTAAGACCATGTCAAAGATTGATATAATAGAGAAATTAATGTTTGAAATAAAAAAATTGATGCTTGTTATCTCAAAATGAGATTTTGAGACGTTAGCCTGAATTTCACAGAGAGTCTATATTAGTCTTTTAATATGTCATACACTGATTATTGTGGTGCCTGTCAAGATTGTTACACTGAATGACATTTTAGTGGCTGTTTTCTGTAAATCATAGGAAAAATGTATGGTATTTATATTTGCTCAGGAAAAAAGACTATTTAATTAAACAGGACACTTTATGATGTAGAGAAGCACTGAAAAACAACAACAACAACAACAACTCATTGTTTTGATACTTGAAAACCCTTTTTCGTCTTAGGGTTAGGGACTAGGGTTTTAGTGACGTGACATACAGCCAAGTATGGTAACCTATACTCAGAATGTGTGCTCTGCATTTAACCCATCCAAAGTACATACACACAGCAGTGAACACACACACACACACACAGCAGTGAACACACACACACACACACACAGTGAACACACACACAGCAGTGAACACACACACACACACACACACACACACACAGCAGTGAACACACAGACAGCAGTGAACACAGACAGCAGTGAACACAGACAGCAGTGAACACACACACACGGTGAACACGCACACACGGTGAACACGCACACAGCAGTGAACACAGACAGCAGTGAACACAGACAGCAGTGAACACAGACAGCAGTGAACACACACACACACACACACACACACACACACACACACACACGGTGAACACAGACAGCAGTGAACACGCACACAGCAGTGAACACGCACAGCAGTGAACACACGCACAGCAGTGAACACACGCACAGCAGTGAAAACACGCACAGCAGTGAACACACACACACAGCAGTGAACACACACACACACACACACACACACACACACAGCAGTGAACACACACACACAGCAGTGAACACATACACACACACATGGTGAACACACACAACAGTGAAAACACACACGGTGCACACACAGCAGTGAACACACACACACAGCAGTGAACACACACACACACATGGTGAACACACACAACAGTGAAAACACACACACGGTGAACACAGACAGCAGTGAACACAGACAGCAGTGAACACAGACAGCAGTGAACACAGACAGCAGTGAACACAGACAGCAGTGAACACAGACAGCAGTGAACACAGACAGCAGTGAACACATACACACACGGTGAACACACACAACAGTGAAAACACACACACGGTGCACACACAGCAGTGAACACACACACACAGCAGTGAACACACACACACAGGGTGAACACACACACACAGGGTGAACACACACACACAGGGTGAACACAGACAGCAGTGAACACAGACAGCAGTGAACACAGACAGCAGTGAACACATACACACACGGTGAACACACACAACAGTGAAAACACACACACGGTGCACACACAACAGTGAAAACACACACACACACAGCAGTGAACACACACACACAGCAGTGAACACACACACACACGGTGAACACAGACAGCAGTGAACACAGACAGCAGTGAACACAGACAGCAGTGAACACAGACAGCAGTGAACACAGACAGCAGTGAACACAGACACACACACATGGTGAACACACACAACAGTGAAAACACACACACGGTGCACACACAGCAGTGAACACACACAGCAGTGAACACACACACACACACACACACACGGTGAACACACATAGCAGTGAAAACACACAGCAGTGAAAACACACACAGCAGTGAACACACACACACACACACACGGTGAACACACACATGGTGAACACACATAGCAGTGAAAACACACAGCAGTGAAAACACACACATGGTGAACACACAGCAGTGAAAACACACACACACGGTGCACACACACAGCAGTGAACACACACACACACACAGCGGTGAACACACACACACAGCGGTGAACACACACACACACACACAGTCTTGCTCAAGGGCACCTCAGTCGTGGTATTGAGGGTGGAGAGAGCACTGTAAATTCACTCCCCACACCTACAATCCCTGCCAGACCTGAGACTTGAACTCACAACCTTTGGGTTACGAGTTTGACTAACCATTAGGCAGGGCTCTAGACTAACTTTTTGCACTGGGTGCACTGGTGCGCCTAACTTTTTTTCTTAGGTGCACCAGCACAAAAGTTAGGTGCACCCAAATTTTCATATAGGCAATATTGACTAGTAAACGATTAACTAACAATCTGGTCAACTTAACGTGCTTTATTTGAAGCACAATTCTACAAGAAAGGTAACTTACAGAAAAAGTTTTGGTGCTTAAAGTGCTTAAAGTTAAAACATTTCAAGATAAATGAAGTAAAAATAAAATCTAAATTAAGTGTTTTAAGGGTGTCAAACTGAACATCTCATGGCTCAATGTATTATGGACTATCCTCCATTGCAGTCACATGCCCCTCGGATGGCCAACTCCTGTAGTTTAGCCTTCTTGATCTTTGGCCTTGGCTAAACCAGCTGGCCACACTCTCTCTAGCATCAACATCTTCCAGACTTGACCCTCTACACTGATGAGATCTTCCACTGTGTCTGAATGAAGGGATGCTATAGAGTGCAGTGCTTCTCAACCCCCCCTTAACCCTATAAAAAAAATCCGGTGCCCCCATCCCACCTCAGACTACCAAATAATTTCACTAAACATTATGAAAAAATGTATTTAACGAGGGAAAAAAAACATCTGGTCTATATTCTATATTTATATGATAGATTAGCAGCTTAATTAACATTGCTTGATATTCTGAAATATTAAATAAATATTGAATTAAATAAATATAAAACATCAATTTGTAAATGCACCAGTGTGCCGGCATTTTTATTGTTTTATATACATAAGATACAGTAAGAACATGAACAAAGAAACAAAGTTAAACAAACTGACAAATATACCATTTGTCATATCATAAAACAAATGTGCAAAAAACAGTGATTTAACTTTTCCATGAATGTCTACTAACATTAATGTTCAGGTAAGTAATAGCTACAAAATAAATCTGAAAGTGATCAAATGTAAATGAACACTGCATAGTTTTCACTATATGTATTGATAGATTAATGCTTAAAGCTATAACTTTATTCAGATTAAGAGCTGTGAGTGATTTTCTCTTTGTATTTTGTTCTTTGATTAACATTAATGAAGCACCAATCTCTCAGTAAAACAAAATATTGACTCACGCAACTGTTCTCGTTCACTTTAAGACATAAACTGTGTTTAAGTGAATAATCTCCAAGCCGGACGTTTTTACATATTGTGTGTGTATTTGATCGTTTGGACGTGCCCGAAGCTCAAAGTGTACTTTGCCTGTCAGTTTTAGAGCGCGCCCCGCAGGCACACACACACACACTTCAGCCTGGGGAACAGCGTCTCTCGTGCGGATTGTACTTTCAACATTTTATTATCAAAAATGTCCAGCAATTTAGTAACTGTAAAGACAACATTTTACAACAATCGACAGACGATTGATCTGATTCTGACGTTAAGGTTTGGTCAGGGAGGAACGAATGCGCGCCGCTGTGAAGAGAAGAAAGTTGTGCTAGAAGAAACACGGCTATAATACTTAGAAGCCTAAATAAAATAAAAACCCATTAAATAAACTTAGTTTAATATATTAGCCACAGGCCTAAAGTGAAAGCATGTTTTAATGGTTAGTTCTCTCTTCTATCATAAACAGGGCTTTCATGTTGCGCGTGCTGAAACTCATCCACGTGAGCGATCGCGCTTCTGATTTGGGAATAGCAAAAATGCATCATAGACAAAAGTTTGGGGTCCGCCCTTCACTATCTCTGATTGGTTTAGACCACGATATGAGCCTAATGTCTGTTGTTAAACCACAGGGAGACTCAGAATCGCGGATACTTTTTTTATTTTCTCGAACGGCTGGTCGCACAGGTGCGCCCTCAGATTTTTTTTAGTCGCACCCTTGAGAAATTAGGTCGCACTCTAGAGCCCTGTTAGGCCACGACTTCCCCGTCTTTGACCCACATACAGAAACACACACTGCTCCAGTGACCATGCAGTGTAGTCCATTTGACCAATGAATGACAGGTGTGAGCAGATTCTTTTTAATTCATCCTTAAAGCCAAAAAACAAGCTTTGAACTCATGATGAATTGATTTGAATCAATTTATGGACTCATTCTTGACTTATATCATCATCATTATTGCGGACACACTGCACGCATCCAGGAGAAACATCTCCATGAAACAAACCTTTGATTGATGGATCAGCAGTAATGGGGACTCCTATATTCTCCCACGCCACTTTCCCAGCAGCGCGGGTGAAAACTAAATTCATTTGCATGCTGTTTTTAACTATACCACTTACCACAGAGCAGCATTACAGAGTAGATTTATGCTGAAATCCATTTTGGGAACAAAAACAGGCAACGACGGCAGAGAAAAATTCCCTGAAAGTAAGAAAGAAAGCTCAGGAGGAAGCAGGGCTCCGAGGGGAAAGCCGCTGCCCTGCATTTGGCCAGAAACATCGTTATGTCATTGGAAAACACTGGGAGTACTCTAGCTGTAATGCGTTTCGCAACTACAACATGTGAAGCTGATTTAAGGTGAGAGGTTATTGCTGGAAATAATGAACTGGATTGGGCCGGTGTAGTTTTTGGGGAGAAATGACAGTGTGTGTGTAGTACAGACACTCTAATAAAGCCAGCTATGAGATTGTATTACTGGTGTTGGCTAAGTCCAGCATCATTATTACTATAGCTCGTGCTAGGGTTAGTGATTTGAACAAAACACCCAATATAAAGTCCCCCTAGTAACTGCTCAGAATGCTTTTATCATCATTTACCTGTAAGTAATAAATTACAAGTGATCTGTAAATCCACAGCAGCGTGATGGACGCTGTATTCAGTGGTGTTATGAATGCCCATTTTTTTCTAGTTTCTCATGTGAAGTGTGCGTTCGGCCCCCTGTTGAGTGTTCCCATGAAATTAAAGCTCTGTTTATGTCGTCCAAGGAAGACTGCGTTCCCCCACCACCCAAGGGACAACTAACAGCCCTGGAAATAAACCAGACCGCAAAGCTGTTTTCCTCAAGCATTTTTCACTCGCAGTCACTGGACGATGAATTCTTGACATTGCTTTAGTCTGCAGGCTGCGTTCATCGCTTCCATGACTTTAAACCTCACCAGGACTATACCTCAGAGCAGTGAAACCAAAAAAACTGAACTGATATTTAAAGTGAGAACTGAAACAGCAAAGTGAAAAAAATGGACTAAATCCATGTTTGCATATATTGCCGGTGCATGTACTTAAATACGCCTCATCAAGGTTTGGCTCAGGTATAAGCTACTTATGTCACAGACGGGAACAGAGCGACCTCTTTACTCCACCTCCGCCTCTCTCCGCTCACGGCTGAGGCGACAGATGTGAAAACTGCATCTCCAAAAACCCACAGTCCTCTCTTTCCCTCGGACCTGATGTCCTTGCCAAATATCACCAGCCTCGGCATAGAGACAGCTCTCTATCGTGCCAGTTTCCAAACCCAGTGGAAATGCTTTTGCTGACTCAGCAGAACTACCTCGGTGTAAACATCTCCGAGGACCTGACATGGACTACACACATTCAGACTCAGGTTAAGAAAGCCAGGCAAAGACTGTACCATCTGCGACAGCTGAGGAAATTCAGGGTCTCACCAGCTATCCTGAAAACTTTCTATTCAGGGGCCATAGAAAGTGTACTGACTCAGTGCGGTATGGTAATTCCTCAAACCAGGACTGCAAAGCTCTACAGAGAGTCGTGCGCTTAGCTGAGCGCATCTCAGGGTCTTACTCTCCCCTCTCTGCAGGTCATCTACCTCAAACGCTGCAAAAGCAGAGCTGCTAAAATCATCAAGGGCTCAACTCACCCCGGTAACCATCTTTTCTGTTTACTGCCATCTGGCAAGCGCTTCAGGAGCATGATGGCAAAAACTGAGAGACTGAGGAGGAGCTTCTTCCCTCAGGCCATCAGGCTCCTAAACACAAACCCAGTCTCATAACATTTACAAGATTGTTAACTGTAAAACATCCATACTCTCATTACCCGTATTTTTGTGTACATACCCTGAACAACCCGTCTGCACATCCCTCCTATTCATATCACTATTTATTAAGTCCCAGTACATTGTTTTTTGCACAGTCTATTGTTTTGCACTTTTTATATTGCACATTTTACTCTTATTTCTCTTTTTTTATCATATATATGCTCTTGTGTTGTGTTACTTTTATATAATTCTTATTTTTTATTTTTTATTCTTTTGCACTGTCCACTGAGCGGACCTGATTTGATTACATTTCACTTCTGATTATACCCTGTATAATTTATTATGTGACAAATAAAGAAACCTTGACCTTGAACTATGGATGTGCCAGATAAAACACTGGAGCAGGTTATTCTGCCCCGCAGAACGGATGTGTCTCTAGAACAAAACCGTTTTATTAGTATATGTTATCTATGCCTTATACCGCTTAACCAACCCCTCACCATTAACCACCTCAAATCTGAGGGAAATGGTGCATCCTGAAAGATGGTAAAATCCATCCCTAAAATCTGACAAACATTAACGTTTGTTCCAGGACTAAGTTTAGTTGACCGTCATCAATAGATTTTCTGTTAGCTATGAAACAACATCCATGTCAAAGAAGTCCCCAACCCTAATTTCAACAATCCCTAAAATCACAGGGATGACAAAATCAGAAAAAAAATATTTTACAACCCTCCAGCTTTAACTCTCACTAGGGTTGGGCGATATACCGCTAGACACGATTAACCGGTAGAGATTCGTCAGCCGGCAGAGATTTTGCGCTGCGTCACAATTCACATACTATCCGTCCTAAATATAGACAAGAATTATGAAAATTCAATGTTATCAAAATGTTTATATCATAAAACTTACAGTATTAAAAGCAAAAATAACTGCATCGTGATATATACTGTTATATAACATTTTGGTCATATCGCCCACCCCAACTCTCAATAAAACTTGGTGATAAACAAAGTTATTGACCAACATGGACTTTGATCCAGGAACAAATCCTACTTGGTCCAATAATAAGGATCATAACACAAGTGTACTGATTCGCATTTGTGATGCTTTATTAAACTTAGTGATGTGTTTAACTGCTGTTTGTTCACCTCAAAAATGTGGTATTTACAATAACTGAAAGAATGAAATCAAAAGAGTGAATGAAAGTAAAACTCAAGGAGGTAAATTCCCCTAAAATATAATGTGATCTAATCTGGAAACTCTGGTTCACTAGCACAGGTTTCTCAGCTGACACCGGCTGCGTGCAGACCACAAGAATCGCCTCTTACATAAACCACAACACCGGCCCTCATGAGCGCACTTGACACACAGCTAACCACCTCACATCAATGCTATTATCCCCTCGTGATCAGAGATGATGATTCGGCAGCTTAACGATCACGCTGTGATTAGATTTCTATCGCAATCAGCTGTGCTGACAGATCCGGCCATCCGCTCATTTGCAGGATCTGGACTGTGCAAGGGAGGAAGATAAGACCAGATCCTCCATCCATAGGATTAAATTGTGTTAGGACAATGACAGACGTGATGGAAAATCACACAGGGAAGACAAGGTCTGCAGATCTGTGCGGTTCAGCGCTATAGGGAAGTTCAGCTTCTGCATTTGGTTAGTACTTTGTGACTCAGTGACACCAGAACACAAGCAAGGGAAGGGATGAGTCGGTGAGGCGATACACACAGCCCCTTTCTAGCCATAGGCAAGCTAGGCGGGCGCCAATGAGTGCACGTACTGTCACTACATTTGATCAAGAGTGGTGAGGACACCCTGAAATATGATTGCCACCCCACTGGATCCCCCAACATCTAGGGCTAAAGTACTGTCATTCTGACGATGCCATTGGATCAGAACGCTGATTGCTGCATGCAAGGTTTGTATTTGGAGCGCTCAGCAAGGCCATTAGATCAATGGGTTCTGTCAGTGTATTGGCAAGGTAAGGCTTTTTTTTGCCATGCAAGTTCAAAAAAGTATTGTTACATAAAAAGTGCACATAATCAGAATTCTGTTTAGGCAGTATTTGTGGCAGTCATGTTTCATGTGAAACTAGTCCAAAAGGTGTGCGTTTTTTGCGCCAATGCATTGTGAAAGGTTCAGTGTGTCGTGCAATATTCCCATATAAAACTTTTACAGCCAATTAAAAATTGTGCTAATTCACAAAATGAATACATACTTTATTAAACCGCTTTGTCAAATTAATCGCATCCTTATGGAAGTGTCGAAATGCTGAATCATTGAATTAGCTTCCAAAAAAACTAACAAAATTCATTTGCTTTAAACAGCGCTTAAAGGGAGTAGCGTCATATATATATATATATATATATATATATATATATATTAGGGATGGGCATTTTAAGCAAAAGTAATATTCGATAATCGCTGGGTATTATTCGATTACTATTCGAAAATCGCACCCCTCCCGTGCATGCACCCGCCCACGCGCGCGCGCACACACACACGCACGCACGCACACAGAGAGAGAGGGGGAGAGAGACCATCCAGGTTTTCAATCTGTATGATAACAAACTGTTTAATTAATTAGAGAATAGTCTATCTTAACCCAAGAAAATTAATGGTTGTAAAGTATGAGTGCTGAAACATATTAATATAACATAACCGAAGGACGGCATTTATTAACAGAACAGTCCGTCGATTATCAACTGCTCATAAGGCTAGACATTTCTATTTTAAAAATGAGCATGAACATTCATATTATTAAAAATAAAATCTTAAATCTGATTAATGCATCAATGAATATTAGGCGTAAAACATATTGCGCGCTAAACAAAATATCATTCTTAAAACATATTACGCGCTAAAACATATTGTGAACCGCCTGAATGACGGCACTTATTATGTGAACATTAATTTTAACGTCTGTCTTCATAACAATAACCTATTTCATATATACAAATATATTAAACGAACATGTTCACATGCTCGGGAAGAAGACGGGAGTGATCACAATTAGTTTGGTGAACTTTGAATTGAAACAAGGAAAGGAATATAGATCCCTGCAGCTTCTCAGAATTCCCCGCCTGAGTCCGTCTATCTCTCTCTCTCTCTCTCTCTAGCTGAGCCATTTAAATAGTTCAGTTTTGATTTTTAATAGCAAATTGGTCATTATTTTGTTTCCTTTCTTTATTAATTTAGAAATATGATTGGAACATCTTATTTTTGTTAAATTCAAGTTTTTGTTTTTTTAAAATACCAAGCAGCCAGCGCAAGTTTGATCAGGTTATCCTTCTCAAATAAATAACTAAATAAATAACGTCATAATATTTTAAGAATAAAGTCAAAATTACGATCATAAAATCATGTTACATTGCCTGAAGTTAAAGTGAAAATTAAACCTGTATACGCTGCCAAAAAAATAATAATAATGTGTGGCATCCAACCTGTCATTCTTCACATTTAACACGAAAAACAACACAAATCTTTTGCATATAAATATAATATATCAACCAGTGGAATATTACGTTATTATTTAAGCAAAAAACGAATAATTTGAATGCAGGGAGCTCGTCACGGCTTCATTCATGGGAAACAGGACGTGAAGGCGGCAGAGAAGCACTCTGTGGAGTGCATCGTTTTGTTAACTTTGGTTTATTATTTTGAGTTGTTTGGGACGCTGTAACAAACGGCCCTCTCGCAATATATTGTTTAACAGGTCTATTGTTCACGCAATCAGAATGCACGTATCAGAAGTTCGTTCTCCGGCGTGGTTAGTGCTCACACTATGTGCCGCGCCCGAGTGCCGACAGTGCAGCTTGTGTGCAAGCACGGAACAGAAGATGCTCTAAAATAAAACAAACAAATATCCTGTTGATCTGTGCATCTGTACTCCAGTATATAAATTAAATATGGATTAATTATTGCTAAAGTTACTTGCCAAGAGGGGTAGTTTGACATACTTCATGTATTTGCCCGTTCAGGCAGCTCGCGCGTGTCAGAGACGCGTCTGTATGTGCTCGCGCGGTTCACACAAAACAGAACACAGCGCGCATGTACTGAAAGGAGTTGTCTTTCGCGCCCAAATGCTTTTTAATCGCTTACATTTTTAAACAAACAAGGCTTAAAAACGCATGCAAATGATACAATTTAGTGACCACCTGCAGTGGCCCGATCTGGTATGTGACAAATCCGAGCGTCCTTCACGCCATCGGACAGTCTTTATTGTCAAGCCCTGGTACACCTTTAGAAAATAAATCGCACAACCTAATCGATATTCTATAATTAAATAGAATATTCGAATATTCGATAATCGTGACCCATCCCTAATATATATATATATATATATATAAATATATATAAGGCAGATTGTCATGTTATTTAAAGTGGAAGTCCACGCATCATTGAGTAGTAAAAGAGCAAGTAGCTGCATTCTGATTACGTTTGAGTCACTGATCAGGCTTTTATAGGCCTATGTAGTTTGGGGTAACAAAGGGTTTTATAGGTTTGACTGAAATAATAATGACACAACAACAACAAAACACTTGAACAAAAAACAGATAAAGTCAAAAAGTAGCCATTGATAATATCAAAACATGTATCCAAATGTAATACAATTCATTTATGTGATGAAAATTTCTTAACAACTAGGGATTGTTACATAGAGCTATACATGCATCCAATGGCTATAATGATACAGATAATAAACTGTGCAAAATGTTTTATATTAACAGTCAAGTTACAAATAGATGCGTTCAGATTTGTGGAACTCACAATGCGCTGAATTTCCACGAATGAGTGCCGTTGCTATTACAACCAATTTGAATGTGACAAGAAACTAATGTCTGAAAAAGAAATTATAATATACACAAACAATTTGTAAATGTATCAATGTTGTTATTTAAGATTTGAGTGTTTACATAATCAGTTTTATGTTATTTTGTATGTAATCTTAATAATCTTGTTTGGTGTGGAGCTGGATGGGGGGGGTAATAGGAACGGCTCTGGATACAGACACGGACCTCAGAACATCTGCATGAGCTCTGATCCAGACGACCATAATCTGACCAGAACTACACTAAAATAATGAAAACGTAAGCCGTTACCGGTTGATGAGCGTCTGCTTTCATGAGTATTTGTGTGAGCGCCCTGCGTCAAAGGTTTCTATTTACAACTTGTTTCTGAGCATCCAATCACAGACATGTTTGTTGAGCGTGTGAATGCAGTGACCAATCAGATGCGTTTGAGTTAGGATCCACTCAATACACCAGAGATTGTTCAGTGTGGCTATAACCAACGTATAAACGCGATGTAAATATGAGATTAATGCAGCATAGACAGATTATTTATTATAATGGAAGTTTTCAGTCAGTCAGTGAGCTTGAACTGTGGCGATATGAGCTTCATTGATTATAAATCATTTTTTGCTTGGTTTCTAACCCATTCATAATATAGAAAGTTATATTTTTATGCTGTACAATAGATCTGTGCATTAAAGCGTGCAGTGTAAATGCAATAAGACTGCCACTTGAGTAATGAGTTTATTTGTTATCGTTTTACGTACATTTGATCTTTTTTAATGCAATGTTTGCAAAAAATCTAACAGTATTTGAAGGACGCATGTTTTAATGTACTATTTAATAGCATTATTTATGAACTTATTTGATGTAATATTTTTATTTTCTAACTTGGTGTTAAGTGTGACCATCTTGTAATCACAGTTTCCCAACAAACCTCTGTGCAGATATTGCTTAAAGCCAGCGAATCAGCATGACTGTTCGTGTTATAACCACACAGATTAGTCCAATATTAGAATAAAGAACAACTCATTCTATAACTGTTTGGAATAGCAGCAAGCAACTTGATTTCAGCATTTCAATGAGTGATTCACAAGAGGCTTTGAGACGGGGATTGTGTAAATATGAGTGGGTTGTGTGTGTTTCACAATGTTCGACATGACTGTGATTGACACATGGTCAAAAAAAAAAAAATCACAGACACGCAAGGATGGATTGAATTGGGCCAAAACACTCTTACAATCTCACTTATTCAGAGTCACACAATGAGTATTTTCCTCCACTGACGCTGATGATGAAACTATGGAAGACCATTTTTGCCACTGAATAAAAAATAAAAAAGGTTATTGTGACTTTTTTCTCACAATTCTGAATTGTGAGATATAAACTCCCAGTTGTGAGTTAAAGTCCAGTTTTGAGGGGAAAAAAAGACTGATGTGTTCTCAGAATTGTGAGAAAAAATGTAGAATTGCGAGAAAAAAGTCAGAATTGCGAGAAAAAAAATGTAGAATTGCGAGAAACAAGTCAGAATTGTGAGAAAAAAGTCAGAATTGCGAGAAAAAAAATGTAGAATTGCGAGAAACAAGTCAGAATTATGAAAAAAAAAGTCAGAATAAAAAAAAAAATCATAATTGCGAAAAAAAAGATACATAAGTGGAAAAAAAAATCATAATTGCGAAAAAGATTTGCGAGATATAAACTTGTAATTCTGAAAAAAAGATCTTAATTGCAAGAAAAAGATTTAAATTGCAAGAAAAAAAATCTAAATTGCGAGAAAAAAGTCAGAACTGCGAGATATAAACTTCTAATTATGAGAAAAAAAGTCATAATTGTGAGGGAAAAAATGCAGAATTGCGTGAATAAAAACAGAATTGCGAGAAAAATATTTGGACTGTAAATTCACAACTCGGGTAAAGTAAAGTGCCTTGTCTTGGTGTTGTAGATCATGCTGCCCTGTCACACTCTTACCTGAAACACAGCATGTGCCAGTCCGTGTCCAGGGCCTTTAGGTACTGCTCATCAGAGATGTGCTTTCTGCAGCCCGCACACTCCGGCAACCTGCCGCCGGCTGCAAAAACACAACACACACTCGCATCAGCACACTGCACAGCTCATCCTGATACACAGAGCCACTTCTTACTGCAAACAGAAGCTGTGCATTTGGGTGAAACAACCTTTAACAGCATTTCATTGTTATTACTTGTGTATTTAAGTTATGTCTTTGCCTTTCACTGCCACTGTTAAAAATTATACCGTGAAAAATTCCAGCCTGAATAGAGCTTTATTAACAGAACTACAAGTGAGTAGAGGTCTGCTACCCGACCCGAACCCGCGGGTCCCGAAATGCTATCGGGTTTCGGGTCGGGTTTCGGGTTAATGTTTAATGGATAGCTTCGGGCTCGGGTCGGGTTCGGGTTTGTAGCTAAACCAAAACTATATGCAGAGGCTTCGCTGCTTTCATAGACGCACGCACACACATATCAGAGATCGCGCACAAACAGCACGGAAACTTTTATTAGTAAAATAGCTTCGACAGGCTACTGACTCGCAAGTCACAACATTATATTTATCTGCAATGAGGGGGTAAAATCGCTGTTTTTGAAGTAACTAAGCCTCATTTCTTGTATAGAGAGACGCGCAGACGCAGGTTCACATGCACGCGCAACATTCATACCCCCCTCTCTCTCTCTCTCTCTCTCTCTCTCTCTCTCTCTCTCTCTCTCTCTCGCTAATTCAAATAAATGATTAATGCATTCAAATAAATACAATCTTATTTAAGATCTTATGTCTGATTTAAAGTAGACAGAATGCTAACGAGCCTTAGCTGACAAAAAATGACCATAATTTGCACGGTGGAAGAATTATCTTCTTGTCCATACAAAATTCATAAACTACACTCCTGCAGTGGCAGGAGCAGAACTCAAACTACACTCAAACTACACCCAAACCAGCACAGCACCATCCGGCCCAACCAAATCACACAGCTACAAAAACAACACTACATCGCCTACTGGAAAGATGCCACTAAAATACAAAAGAAGATGGAGCTGTATTTACAGCTGAAAAGAGACTACAAACCAGCAGAATACCTGAGCTGTGTGAAAGATCTGAAGGATTACAAATTGTATTTACATGTTTAATTTAGATTATTATTATCCACTTTTTAACTCAATGTATAACTGTGCTTTGTCTCAATCAAGTCATGTTGACTGCCAGACGTTGATTTGTGTGAACCCCTGGCCAGATGTGGATTCGTTTAGGTTGATTGAATTAGTGTCTATGAATTTGATTATGTTGATGAGATTAGAACCACGGGAAGTCTGGTAACAGATGTTGATTCAAAGAACCCCTGCCAGACGTTGATTCATTTAGGTTGATTGAATTAGTGTCTATGCATTTGATGATGTTGATGAGATTTGATTACGGGAAGTCTGGTAACAAAACCAACATGTGCTTGCTTTGTTGGAATTTGGCTCCACCTCCAAGAAGTCCCTCCTCCAAAAATGCCTATAAAATAACCTTGTAAAGTTACTTAAGAGGAGATCTTCGATGACTGCAGTTACCATCAGCTGAGGTTTTTCATTAAAGAATCCTACGATCGAATCCGAAGTCTCCTGGTCTTTCTCTTCTGAGTTTTCTACACTTTAGAAGAACGGAGTTCACAACAGATGGTGCCGTGACCCGGATAGAGTTCCAGCTTCCTCACCTGAAAAACTTCAAGCTCAAACAAAGATCTGCATCTTTTGGAATCCAGCGAAACTTCAAGCTGAAAAGATTCCCAGACTGAATTTTTCTCTCAACCAAGGGTGGTGGTGAGTGCTTTCTCTAATCCAAAAGAACCTAAGACCAGTGTATCCTCTGTGCCGTCAGAGAAGAGTTAACATACATCTGTAGGGTTTGTTTTAACTAAGTTTATCCTCTGTTAGGCAGGGAAGTTTATCCTCTGTTAGGCAGGGAAGTTTATCCTCTGTACAGGCAGGGAAGAGTTTACCCTCTAAAGTTTTTTATTTTAGAGATGAAAGTATCCTCTGTGTTTTCAGGCAGGGAAGATTTTTGGCATTACGTGCTAAAAATGAGTTACCCTCTGTTTCAGGCAGGGAAGGTTAGCATTTCGTGCTAATAATTTAGTTTTATCCTCTGTTTTTTGTAGGCAGGGAAGTTAAGTGTGAAGTGTTGAAATTTAACAATAGTTAAGTTTTTCTTTTTTACAAGTGTACCCTCTGTTGATCAGAGAAGTGTTTGTTTTGTTTGTGTGGTACCGAAGAAACTTACAAAATGGTTAGAATGAATGCTAGACTGATTCCAACCACAGAAAAGACTGGTCTTGCGACTCCTTTGTGGTCAGATAGTGAATTCAAAACGCTGTTAGGGGAACAAATGGACCTAATAGTCACTGAAAAAGTTAGACAAGAACTAACGCAGAAATATGAGATTCATCCAGACAAGACTTGGTCAGTAGATGAGTGTAAAAAGGTACTAGGAGCAAGTATTCGTAAGAACAATGTGAAAGGCATTCTCTGTTGTCACAGGGAATTCAGTGTAACGCTAGCGACACAACAGTCTCAGCGTAACGCAGAGCTAGAGAAACAGAACAATGAACTCCGTGCTAGAGTATCCACTTTGACTAAGAAATTGAACCTCAAGAAAATTGCAGCAAAAACTGATGTGGAAGTAAGTCAGCCTGATAACATTTACCCTGATTTACAAGCGTTCTTTGAAACAGATGTAGCTCTCCAATCAGTAACTGATGTGCCTATAAATTCCGTCCATGTGTGTGGGGCTAGAAGAAGATCTCAGGGGATTGAGGACACTGAGAACACTGATGGTGTTCCTCTCAATTCTTCTGTTGTGCAAATACAAACTGCTGCCAAAGCTTTATGTCCTAAAGATATAGAGAGACTATCTCAGAGTTTACCATCAGCACGCACACATTTTTCTGAATTTAGAAGAACATTGATCAGTAAAATGCGTCTTTATGACATGTCGTTGGCAGAAGTCACGCAGCTGATGTCACAAATACTAACTGAATCTGAATTCAACAGTTTTGAATCTGCTGTCACTTCTGAACTGCGAAATGCCAGTAAGGGTGATTTAAGAGAAGGTATTTTGAAAATCCTAAAGAATATCTTAGGGCCCAAAATAGATTGGTCTAGAATTACTACCTGTGTGCAAAGGAAAGAAGAAACTGTGAGTGAATATACTGAGAGATTTTGTCAGTCAGCTGTAATCTACAGTGGAATTGTTGATGACCCTGAAAGTGTGCTAGATGACAAGGGACCCTTGGTTCGTATCTGGTCAGATGGCCTTGTAGCCGAATACAGAAAAGCTTTACCATTCTTAGATCTAACTTGGTCTAACAGAACTCTCAGAAGTAACCTAGACAGGTTAGCTACATGGGAAAGAGATGCTGATGTCAAGGCAAAAGTAAGAGTAGCAGCAGCTACGTTTAACACAACGAAACAAGACAATAGATGGTCTAAAAGAGAAAGCAAATGCAAATACTGTGAAAAATTAGGACACTGGGAGAAAGAGTGTAGGAAGAAGTTGCAAGATAGTAAAAGAAATGCTATGCATAATTCTGCTCCTTCTCAGCCTGCACACAACCCTGAAGTAGTTCCGCCAGTGACCACTGAAACTGTGGTACAGATAGTTCAGGCTCTTCTAAGAGCACAACAAGACCAGGAAAAAAACTAATTATTGGGGCTGTGAGTAGCTACCTTTCCCCTGTAATCCAACACAATGACCAAAGAATTTTTGTGAAAGGTAGCATAAAAGAGAAAGAGATTGATTTTTTGCTTGATACAGGTGCAGAAATTACAGTAATTCCTACAAAATTGGCACAAGGTTTAAACATCCCATACAAGAAAACCAAACTTTGTTTAACTGGTGTAATAGGTGAAGATTCTGTTTTGTATGAAACTCCGCCCATAGAGGTACAATTTGGTCCAAAAACTCTGACTACAAAATTGCTATGCGCTCCATTAAATACAGGTGCAATTTTAGGCATGGATCTTCTGAGACAAATAAATCTAACTTTAGACATGTCCTCAGAATCTACTAGCATAAAAATTTCCTCAGCACAGATTTCTACCAATAATGCAACCCCTCCCGAGTATGCTTTCTTACAGAATCATCCAATTTGGGCTAAAGACAAGGATGATTGTGGGTTGTTGACAGGTGTAGAACCAGTTAAATTGACAGGAACTCCACCTCCGGTCACCAAACAATATCCGATTAATAAGGAAGCTATACAGGGAATCAAACTTATTGTAGAAAATTTGCTGACGCAAGGAGTGCTAGTTAAAACCAACAGTCCATGTAATTCACCCATATGGCCCATCAAGAAATCTAATGGGACATGGAGACTTACAATAGACTACAGAGTAGCCAATAAACATATTGAAAAAATCACCCCCCTAGTGGCAGATCCATCTACAATTTGTAATGGCTTACCATTAGATTGTAAGATTTTTTCAGTAATTGATATGTCTAATGGATTCTTTTCTGTACCGTTGCACTCTGACAGCCAGCCATGGTTAGCTTTCACAGTTGACTATGAACAATACCAGTGGACACGATTGCCACAGGGATTTCAAAACTCCCCAACCATATATCATCAGGCTGTCAGACGTGATTTGTGTGACCCAGAATGTCCGGTAAAACAGTCCACTATGATCCAATATGTCGATGATATTTTGATTGCCTCAACAGATCATGAGGTACATCAAACTGAATTGGCATCATTGTTGGACTATTTGCATAAAAAAGGACACAAATGCAGCTTTCACAAAGCTCAAATCGCTAAAAAGCAAGTCACATTTCTGGGTCAAACAATTGGTGCAGGAAATAGATCCATTACACAGGATCGAGCGGCTTCAGTCAAAGCCATACCTCCGCCTAATACCATTAAAACACTCCGCTCATTTTTAGGAACAACAGGTTATTGTAGACCTTGGATTGAAGACTATGCCTCGATTGCTCAGCCTCTCTATGATTTGTTGAAAGGCCATGGTAAAGATTCAGATACTGTTTGTATGGAAGAACTTCATCTCAAAGCTTTTAATGATTTGAAGAGAGCACTATGTCAAGCACCAGCATTAGGAATTGCCCAATCTGATAGACCCTTTGTGCTTTATGTCCATGAACACTTAGGTTTTATGACTGCATGTCTAATGCAAGATCATGGGGGCAACTTACGCCCAATTCATTACTATTCCGGTAAACTTGACAGTCGCTCAAGGTATGGGCCCATGCCTCAGAGCAGTACAGGCAGTTCATCTAGCGCTTCAGGCTTCATCAGGAATGGTGTTAGGTCAGACTGTAAACGTAAAATGCCCTCACGCAGTGTCTGCACTAATGAATCAAGCAAAAGTCACTTCTGTCACCTCCTCCCGTTGGGGAAACTGGTTAGCAACTCTCACAGCCCCGAATATTGTTATACAGCATGCACCAGTCACGAACCCATCCTCATGTATGATGTCTGCAATGACTGAATTTGTGTTAGAGGATGAAGGCGAAATGACTCATGATTGTGTTACGCTTACATATGCAGCGACAAGTGAAATAGCAAAAACTCCCATAGAGAACGCAGAATTGGAGTTGTTTGTTGATGGTTCAGCTCAAGTTATTGAAGGTAACAGACGAGCAGGATATGCAGTAACTTCCACCACTGAAGTAGTTGCTTCAGGTCGTCTTCCAGATCATTTTTCAGCTCAAGCTGCAGAACTAGTAGCCTTAACTAGAGCATGCACGCTAGCTTCAGGATCGGTTGCAAATATCTACACAGATTCCAGGTATGCTTTTGGGGTAATTCATGATTTTGGTGTCATTTGGCAATCCAGAAAATGTCTAACTTCTGCTGGATCCCCCATTAAGCATGCTGGATTAGTGAAAGATTTAATGTTTGCCATGAAACTCCCAAAGAAATTAGCAGTGATCAAAGTGAAAGCACATCTCACAACTAATACTACGGAAGCTAAAGGTAATGCTCTTGCTGATGTAGCGGCTAAACAGGCTTGTTTCTATGCAACTGTACAAGTGTGTTCAAGTAGTACAGCACAGAAGATAATTCTACCTCCTGAATCAATCGTTGATCTGTATAAAGACGTTCCTCTATATGAAGCATGGACATGGTTAGACAAAGGAGCCACTGTGGATTCATCCGGCTGCTGGACCAAAGGGGGAAAGTATGTTGCTCCCGAATCACTGTTGCCATATTTGGCTCAACAAATACACAGTTTGGGTCATAGTGGTCCAGCAACGAATCACAGGTTCTCAAATCAATGGTGGAATCCAAAATTCAGAAACGCAGCCACTGAAACAGCCAAGAGATGTGTTACATGTCAGAAAAATAATGATGTACCAGCAGCCATTACACCAGCAGCACATACCCCAGCTCCACCAGGGCCATTTCGTCACCTGCAAGTTGATTACATATCGTTGCCCCCTTGTAAAGGAAAAACTGACGTTTTGGTAGTAATAGACAAGTTCTCAAGATGGGTAGAAGCTTATCCAACAGGGCGCGCTACAGCTGCACATACTGCTAAATGTCTTGTCACTGATTTCATTCCCAGATGGGGATTACCAGATTGCATTGACTCAGATCAAGGTACCCACTTCACAGGACAGGTAGTCAAGGAAGTGTCTAGAATGTTGAAGATTAAGTGGAACCTTCACTGCCCCTATAGGCCACAAGCATCAGGACAGGTTGAACGATCAAACAGAACAATCAAAACCAGGCTAAGCAAAATGCATCAGGAAGGAGTACCATGGGTTGAAGCACTGCCCGCAGTACTGTGTAGTATGAGAGCATCACCTAACAGATCAGTAGGACTGAGCCCTCATGAGATTATTACTGGACGCCCAATGCAGATGCCAGGTGTGATTGATCTTAGAAATGCTGATGTGCACATTGCTTCAGATGCCCTGATCGCTTACTGTGAAAACCTCACAAAGGCAGTGCAGAGTGCCAAAGAGAGAGTTGAGTCGTGTTGGCAGACTCCACCAGAAGGTGGACACACAATCGTCCCAGGTCAATGGGTCATGATAAAGGCGTTCAAAAACAAGCCATTAGAGCCTAAGTGGTACGGACCACATCAAGTGATGTTGATTACAGCAGCTGCAGTATTGTGTCAGGGAAGGAAAACTTGGACTCATGTGTCACATTGTAAGGTTGTTCCTCCCCCTGCAGGGATAGGATAGGGCAGACACAAGAACCAGTGAGGAGCCCAGGGAAGAACCGAAAGCAACAGGCTTCGGGGGCCAACCCTGCGGTGAAGATTTCCTCATAGGCCTTTCCCCTCCATTAGTCCATCCTTTCCTCACTGTTCTTTAGGTGTCACAGGAATTAAGAAATAGGGAAAGAAGGAACAACCATAGCAGACTATATTTTGAACAGAGGATACAACCCTAATGTTTGCAGACTCTACAAATACTGCTGTGTGCCGTTGGTCTCTCTTGTTTGTGTTTCTTTATTCCTCTGTGCAGATACCACCTGATGGCTGTCCTGAGATCCATATGCACCACCCTTTTCACCTGCGGATGAAGCCACAACCTCTAGAAAACAACTAGACCCATTGCCGAGCCAACTATCACACAAGAAAGAGAAAAGAAAGAAGAAAAAAATACACAACGCAGAGACTCACATACGGGAACTTCAGTCATCAACATGATCAAGATTTTCGTACTCTTGATCTTTCAGCAAAATTACACCAGATGACAGAACTTCACGGACCCGAATTGCATGTTTTGTTTCTGTGTCAGCATGCAATTACATATAAGCAACACAGAACATGTACAATGTGCCTGTAACGATTACAAGTTACAAGAATTAACTTTTAAGTGTCTAAATTTGTATTTTGTGAGAGTTATTAGAACTCTCAAAGGGGGAATTGAAGGATTACAAATTGTATTTACATGTTTAATTTAGATTATTATTATCCACTTTTTAACTCAATGTATAACTGTGCTTTGTCTCAATCAAGTCATGTTGACTGCCAGACGTTGATTTGTGTGAACCCCTGGCCAGATGTGGATTCGTTTAGGTTGATTGAATTAGTGTCTATGCATTTGATTATGTTGATGAGATTAGAACCACGGGAAGTCTGGTAACAGATGTTGATTCAAAGAACCCCTGCCAGACGTTGATTCATTTAGGTTGATTGAATTAGTGTCTATGCATTTGATGATGTTGATGAGATTTGATTACGGGAAGTCTGGTAACAAAACCAACATGTGCTTGCTTTGTTGGAATTTGGCTCCACCTCCAAGAAGTCCCTCCTCCAAAAATGCCTATAAAATAACCTTGTAAAGTTACTTAAGAGGAGATCTTCAATGACTGCAGTTACCATCAGCTGAGGTTTTTCATTAAAGAATCCTACGATCGAATCCGAAGTCTCCTGGTCTTTCTCTTCTGAGTTTTCTACACTTTAGAAGAACGGAGTTCACAACAGATCACAAATTAAGAAAGACACTAACGATGTACAGACTGAGTGATCACTGTCTGGCTATAGAGAGAGGACGGCATAGACAAAGATGGCAGCCACGAGAACAGAGACTGTGTTCACTGTGCTCGCAGAAAGAGCTGGAAACAGAGGAACATTTCCTACTGCACTGTGATTACTATCCCCACATCAGAGCTGCATATTTACCCAAATTCAAACTAATTCAAACTAATTTTATGGCATTGCCAAATGCAGACAAATTAAGGCACATTTTAGGTGAAAATTCCAAAATGATCGCAACAGCAGCAAGATATGTATCAGCCTGTCACAAACTAAGACTGTCAGCCAGTGGACAAACCTGAAGCACCATCATTTCTTTCATGTTGTACAAAGTTATGTGTGTATTTTGTAAAAAAAAAAAAAAGAATGCATGTACTTATTTATTTCACAGATCTATTCTTGTTTTATGTATTATATAATCGCTTGTTCCTTATTCATGTAATGGACAATGCTTTGGCAATACTGTGCAAGTCATGCCAATAAAGCTCATTTGAATTTGAAAAAATTGAGAGAGAGAGAAAGAGAGAGAGAGAGCGAGAGACGTTAAACACACGCTTTATTTTGCAATTATATCATAAAACATCTTGTAATTGACAATTATCAACAATGCATAGAGTACATTTTACATTTGAATTTTAAATTCCAATGTTGATTTCTTAAACCTCAACAGTGCCAATTAAGCACTAATTCATCATCATTCACAAAAATATTTTTTTTATTTATACACCACTTTCTTTTAAATATTAATATATCATTATTAATTTTATAAAATTCATACTCTATTTTAACTCTAGATTCCACTAAGGCTTTAAACAGTTCTACTATCTTAATTATTTTCGAGAGAGCGAGAGAGAGAGAGCGAGAGAGCGAGACAGAGACAGACAGAGACAGAGAGAGAGAGACAGAGAGAGAGAGAGAGACAGAGAGACCGAGCGAGAGAGACAGAGAGAGACTTTGACTTTTCAAAACACTTTAATTACATAAACGAAACCTAACTAAACATAACATTTCTAAATATTACCAAATTAAAACCTTATTTATTGAATCCCAAAGCCCCCCCAACTCCCCATTTCCATTGAAAATAAAGAACATTATTAGTATGTTGATAATAGGTATATTCAATCACCACTGTTGACTCCACTAAAGACTTAAATTTTCACCTGATTTTTTACACTGGTGAGATTTTACAATTACAAGTTATGCTTGTCCTATTAAAAAAATGACAAGTGTACACTGTTGCTGCCAAGACCTCTTATATCTGCAACCCATAATAAATGTAAAACCCAATCTTACGATAACTTTCTCCAATACTTCAAATAATGACTTAAGTCTGAAACACTCACAAAACATGAAAAACATTGTCAGGGGCATTACAAAATGGACATGTTGGTAAAACAGCCTCGTTAGTCTTAGACACAAACGAGTCTGAGGCTATAATACAATGCAGCATCCTCCACTGAATATCCCCACATCTCTTAGAGACAGGAGGCTTGTACAGTAACCTCCATGATGGATATATCTCATCTGAAATAGAAAGCCAAGGCCTCCGTTTCGTATCTGGTCTTTGCTTCAATCGTCCCAAATGTAGAGATTTGACACAGATATGGTATAAAAATATTTCCCAATACAATGAAACACCAAAGCACCATAAACTTTCAGCAATTTTGTCTGACTGTTATCATCAATCTTTAAGAGTTACCTTGAACTCAGGAAAGTCCTGAGTAATAAAACCATTCAGAAGAATATTATTAATGAAGGAAAAGACTCCTTAAGATTCCTAACTAACCCCTCCACAATTCGTACTGAATTTATCCGCAATTGCATGTACAGTTCTCCATTGGCCATTCTTTAAATCAAACAAGTCCATAACTTTTGTTAACCCAGCATTCAAAAATGTAATGACTAAAGATGATGACACATTAGCGGATAACTGAGGGGATTAAAAAAAGAGGTTCTGATACACCATAATAATGTCCATATTCATGTCTCAATATTTCAAAACAATTCCAAGATTGATTCAAAAACAAAAACAAATGCTTTTTGAACTCCAACAAGTAATTAATTGGGAGGATCTAATACAGTAAATTGATGCCATAACATTGAGGCTGCTAGATTGTTAATGACCAAACATCTCCCCCTAAAAGAGAGATGAGGAAGAATCCATTGCCACTTCTGAATCATAAGAACTACCTTGTTGCCTAGCCCTTCCCAGTTCTTTCTGTATAGCTATTAGTCCCAAAATATAAACCAAGGATTCGAAAACCACCTCTGGCACATCTGCATTGCTGCATCAAGGAGGTGAGACTAATAAAGGTTCAATAGAAATTGCATACAGAAGACCAGAAAGAGGACACCCTTGCCTTATGCCCCTGGTTACTTAAAGCCTAGTTAAAGGAGACCTATAATGCCCATTTTTACAAGATATCATATAATTCTCAGGTGTCCCCAGAATGTGTCTGTGAAGTGTCAGCTCAAAAAACCCCACAGATAATTTATTATATCATATAGAAAACACCTATTTTGAGTGGAAGCATAAACAGGCTTTTTTCATGGACCTCTCTTTAAATGCAAATGAGCTGCTGCTGCTCCCCGCCCCCTTTTCCAGAATAGCAGCTTGTATAAAAGCAGCTCCTCTTTTACAGCTCGTATATCAGATACTCCACAAAAAAACATCAGTTTGGTTTTGATTATCATGTCTTTCGTACTGAAATCATGCGTTTGCACCCATATCAGTTTAAATTTCTGATATTCTATTTCATGTTTTTTTGTGCTTAAACTGCCAAAAACACACACGTTTATGTTAAAATCAGTCAGTTATGTCTGTGAAGGTAAACAGCTGGAAATAAAAGCATATGTTGTATAATTTAACTGTGTGGTAGCAGCATAATATACAGCACCTATTGCTGTCTACTAAAAAGTCACGTCATGTTTTACGGATTGTGCAAACGGCTTGTTCTGAGACACTGCTTATGATTTAGGAGGATTAAAAAAGGAATGTGTGGATATTTATTATTATTGGGTGGTTGTGCACACATAAAAGTGAATTTTTCAAAATAGGCAACCTTTAATAACCCTGAACAAACTACACACATGCTTCACAGGGGATTTTAGGTGAGGAGTGTCAGTCTTCGTCCAATATGCATTTCTTTATAATGCTGTTAATACTGAATGATCAGATATTTTCCACAGGAACATTATATGATGCGGTGAATAATCAGCAGGAGAAGCTTCGCTGTAGTTCATTCACAATCAACATGACCGAGAGAGAGCAGCTGAGAAACACATCCCTGAATAACTCTTAACACTATATCAGAGCTTCCAAACCCAGTCAAATAAACACTCAAGGACTAAATACATGATAATAACAACACCTGTTCATAGTCTTGATGTGATGGAGTTGTGTCTCTATGCATCCTCTATGCTTTGTGTGAAATGCTGGACGGTCTGTTATGGAGTTACAGACATATTCATCATAAGTGAAATTTTGTGATAAGTCTCTTAGTGATCTGCTCTCTGCATGAGTGTGACTCATGTATAACCTGGATGTGTGTATGGACTGTGACGGACGTTGGTTTTTATGGTTTATTATGGGGACTATTAGGCAGAATGTTTTTTTTTTACTGTACAAAGTATTTTCTATTGCCCTACACCACATACCCCTCGCAGGAAACCACAAGCATTTTTAGATTTTCAAAAACACATGATTTAGTAAGTTCTAAGTAGTGATCGACCGATATTGATTTTTTTATAACCGATACCGATACCAATTATTTGTACGTTTATGTACCCGATAACCGATATGCAGAACCGATATTTATTTACTGTTATAGAGTAAATAAATAACAGAGCGGAGGCTTGCCGCGATAGACGTGATGACGGTTATACCGGTGTTAAGCCGCAACACCGTTAAGTCACTTGCTCACCATGGCACCGTCGTTTAGATTGTTTTTATAGTAATAAATATAAATTCGTTCAGTTAGAGGGCACTATAATTAAAACTGAACGCTGCTGCTCAACGCAGTGCACCGAACGAACGAGAGCCGTGCTCTTGCCGCGGCTGTCCCGACCAGATTTCTTACGCCGCGGGATTAATTTCCCGAATACAAGGGGGTAACGGTCGGTAACTCTGGCGCAATTTGAATTTGAGCGGGCAGTCTAACAATATCCCGTTCCCATACGTCCTTTCAGAACAGCATATCTGCGCTTTATTCTTATCGAGCTGCGGTACAGCCTGCACTCGGACCGTTATGCGCACGCTGCACGCATGAACCAGTGCTTCGTTTTATTTGCGGGGTCTGAGCAAAGCATGTGCAATGATGCAGATATAATATACGGCTCTCAAACAGAACTGGCAGGTTGTGATGAGTGACAGATCAGAATAAAGATGGAGTGTGAATGCGATGTCATTGAAGCACATTCAACTCGTCTTTCCTTTTTTCGTATTATGCTTATTCTATCATTTTAAATGACAGACTGTGTCGAATTTATTTTTCTCTGCTGCACTTTTCACTGTGTTAACAGCAAGATGTTAAATGAATTTAGTGTTTTGACAAGACTTATAAAATATATATTAGGCTAAACCTACATTTTTTCCTATTGTGCTGTAGGCTGAATGTTAGCCTAAACGAATTATATCCTGACAAAACGAATAAAATTAAGGATTACAATTTTTATATAACTTTTTTTTCCCTCTCTGTGACACTTTATTCCATGTTGGCAGCAAAATGTTATTGACATTTATCAGTCAATAAATTCAAGACTCTTGACAAGACGAATAAAATAAATACAATTTTGTGCAAACTACACTTTTATTTGTTAGCATATCTCTCAGCAGAAATGTGAAGAATGTGAAGTGAATATATCGCGGAAGCGGGTGTGTGCGGAATAAAACCTAAAATAGTCCCGCGCAGACCTCTACATCACAGATCAGATTTCATTTATCACGTAAAAAGAGATGACTGACCAGAAGAATGCGGTGACACAGACAAGACGATGCGGAAGAGTTTCAAAACGAAATGTAAAACCGCCCGTTTTAAGCCTGTTGACTTCTGAGTCTGACATTAATCTAAGTCAAAGGAGAAAACTCACCGAGATCTACCAAGTGAAAAGTAAATAAATGATAAAATACATATTAAATAAATAATTAAAAAGGCTCGTTGTGATGTTGCATTAATTTAATAATAATACATAAAATAGTGTTTTATTATTATTCACTATTCACGTACTATATACTGAGCTGTATTCACGCACAAATATGATGTTATAGTGATCGAGAGCGCACATAAACGGTTAGTTTGCGCTTCATTTATAACGGACATAACGTGCGCCTAATGCACGATCATGTCACTGTAATCAACTTTACCTTGATTACAAAACTTGCCCATCAAAACTTGTGTGTACTAGTGTGACACTGGCTTCTTTTATCCAGCGAGAGCTGTAGTTTGCATATCATATGTTCATACAGCGGTTTTGAGCCGCCGTTCAGTCTGTATTCACAGCGCCATGAGAACCGTATTTCTCCTCTAAACACAGAATACGTAGAGAGGTGGTACTGTTATTTATAGGCTATATATATTTTTACATTACTTAACATGCGAGTCATAGTATTAGTGAATGTATTATATTTAAATTGTATCTCTCGCCCCCCTGGTTGAGAAACACTGACCTAAAGCGTGAGTGATCTATTACCCCTAATCTAAGTGATAATGTTTAAAAAAAAATAAACATTCGTTTCTCATTTATTTGGTTCCACAGTATTTGCTGTTTTTTTATTTTAAACACTGCTTGACGCCGAATTGCTGCTGATATTAAAGTCAAATTAAAATGCACACGGCGCTTACAGGCTTATTTAAAACCTAAGGAATAGAGGGAAAACTCAAACAAAATATCAACTTCATTTTAAACTACAGTTTTAGGTTTATAAGCTGTTTAATAGGCTAAAGAGTGAATAATAATGCACTGAATAATGTTAATTCACTGAATAATATTCTCTGGAATATTGAAATAAGATATAACAAAAAAAACATTGTATTTGATTGCATTTCTTAACTGGCATGTTTTGACAGAATTATTAAAATGTTTTTGTCATTCTAAATTATGAAAACTGCTGACAGCGCGGTTTATCTATTTACACAGAACTATACTCAAACTGCGATCGCTTGCGGAGATAATAAATAATTAATTTCAATAGAGATGTATTTATTTAGATGTTTATTGGTCGAAATAATGGTTAGTAAATGTTAATATAATTTTGCGTGTTTCAAACAAGTGAATCTTGTTAAAAGTTACATGCGGTGGTCGTGCTGAGCATCAACCACTGAGTGAACAGTGTCCACTGCTCCAGGTGTGTGTGTGCTCTTGGATGGGTCAAATACAGAGAACACATTTTACTGCTGATTATACTCTGTATAATTATGTATGTGATAAAAAAAATTAAAAAAAAATCTAAACCGATTTTTTCTTTTTTACTAAACCGATAACCGATTATGGTAAAATGCTTAAATATCGGGAAAAATATCGGTCAACCGATATATCGGTCGATCTCTAGTTCTAAGCCTCAGTTTTGAATTACGGGGACACCGGCAGTGTCCTCATAAACCACCTTCACTTGGTAATACCCAAAATACAAGTGTGTCCCCAAAAACCACTCAAACCAGTTTGCGCACACACACACACACGCTCTCACACACACACGCTCTCACACACACACGCTCTCACGCACACACGCACACACGCTCTCACGCACACACGCTCTCACGCACACACGCTCTCACGCACACACGCTCTCACGCACACACACACACACACACGTCCACGCTCTCACACACACACATTCAGTAAAAGTTCACTGTAAAACCACACACACACATTCAGTAAAAGTTCACTGTAAAACCACACACGCGCACACACACACACACACACATTCAGTAAAAGTTCACTGTAGAACCACACACACACACACACACACACACGCTCTCTCATACACACACACACGCTCTCTCTCTCTCACACACACACACACACACTCTCTCTCTTTCACTCGCTCTCACACACACACTCTCTCTCTCTCTCACACACACACACTCTCTCTCGCTCTCTCTCTCACACACACACACACACACACACTCTCTCTCTCTCTCACACACACACACTCTCTCTCTCTCTCTCTCTCTCTCACACACACACACACTCTCTCTCTCTCTCTCTCTCTCTCACACACACACACACTCTCTCTCTCTCTCTCTCTCTCTCTCTCTCACACACAAATTTACTGGAGTACTTAACCTCACATGAGGGCAGATGGATACAGGAAGAGCAGCGTGTCATTTTCCAGAATAACATCACATTCAATATGCAAAATATAAACAAAATACTAACATGGCATTTTGGACATGTAACACTGTAGTGATGTGGAACAGCATATCACTGCAATACTGTAGTATCACTTCAGTTATAGTTATTTACTATAGTTATTTAAGTTATTTACTGTAGTATCACGTGCCATTGTACATTCCCAGACTTTCTGAATGTCCAGAACTTTTCTATGACTTATTCAAGTCAATAGATTTGTACTAATTAGCCTAAATGATTACTTGTGTCTTCATTGAGACCCATAACAGACAGACTGGAGTTTCAGCAAACCTGGAAACCCGGAAATACTTCATGACGTGCTAAAAACCATAAACAAGGTACTGGTTCATGATAATGGCATGCACCAGTAAAACCCAACCAGCTCAGACCTCCCCTCTTTAAACCAGACAGCTGCTGAACACAAGTGAACGGGATAGTTATGAGCCGAGGAGACACTTGAGCCCTAATGAGTGAATGTGTCCCGTAATATTGCACAAATGTGCTTCTACACAGGTCACGCTATATCAACACAACACTGAGAGCAGACCGCACCAGCATCATTCCTCACGAGCCCCTCAGAAGATGCGTATCATCATCATCATCATCAGCAGCAGCAGCAGCAGCAGCAACAGCACCATACACAAGACGCACTAACCTTCCTCCTCTCCCATGCGTTCGTCCTTCCAGGAGCAGCAGAGCAGCATCAACCTCATTCAACACAGAAGCTCTCCTCTGCGGTCAGACGCGGCGCTCGCCTCGCCTCATAAATATTACACGCGTCGCGTCTGATTAGCTGACGGCTTTGAGTCGGTCAGTAGGCGGGAGTCCGCGGGCGAAGCGTTCAGTGTAATTTACGCGCCTGGGCGCGTCCCGAGCCTTTGCCATAGTGTGATTCCTCCAGACAGAAACCGAGGAAGCGGGCCAAATAAACACCATCCCTGGAAAACACTGGCGCGCATGCGCATGCGCTGGCTCTCAGGAGCGCGCTCTCGCGGCCGCTTCTCAAGCGGAAGTCTGCATCCTCCGGAGGATGTTTAAATGATACTTTGTGACGCCGATTAAAAGAAAAGTGTTACATTTGACAAGAGCGCGTTCAAAGGACAATAACGACAATATCCATTTGTTTTATTAATATATGTATATATATAAAAATAAACATTTAATTGGAAGTTACAATTATTAGATTTTTGTCTGGGAAAATGTTATATTTTAAAAACCCGCAAAAGAGTCTAAATAGACTTGATTGAAAGAATGCAGCAGATGTCATGAATACACGTGTTTAGATGTTGTTTGTTTGTATTCTATGCTATACAGTGTTGTGGACTAACCATTACATTATTAGATAATTTAATTACTAAATCAATGTAACTGTTACATTTTACAATAACTGAGATAGAAATGTGTAGTTAAATTACAGTTACTTGTGAAAATGTTGACGATTACAAAGGGGTTACATATGAATATGTTAAAGCTGAAACGTTTATTTGTAAAAACAGATCTTTATTCATAGATCATGTTTTTTGTATTATGATATCAAGTTTTTATTGTTAGTTAGCTGTTGTTTTTTTACCTGGTAAAAGTAACCCAACTGCAGTTAGATTGAGATTAATAGAAATGCACAATGAACAAAACATGATTTCTGAGTTATCTGTTTCATATTTTCTTCAATCAAATGTCTTTCATAAATTGCATTGACTGCTCTAAAATATGAGAGCGGTGTCTCAGGAGTTTAGGACACGGAATAGATGCTTATCCAATAACTGTTTTATTGAATATATGCTTAATGTGTAATATGAACTGTTTTTCCAAAGCATTGTAAAATATATTAGTGTTTCCTGTAATAGCTGTGCAAAGATTTGATTATATCTATAAAGATTATATCTTATGTATACACACATGATTTATGCATTGTGTATAATTCACATTATGAACCTGTATACAGTAGCTCTAAGTAGCTATTCAGGATTTACATTTACATTTATGCATTTAGCAGACGCTTTTATCCAAAGCGACTTACAGTGCATTCAGGCTATACATTTTTTGTCAGTATGTGTGTTCCCTGTGAATATGAAACAAATTGTTGTTATTGATTAGCTAATAGTGAACAACCAGTTTCAACTGTCAGGTTCTGTGCTCTGTTGTGCCTTATATTCACCACTTGATGGCGCTATATTCCCTGAGTTTCCTTGTCTCTGCTAATTAGGATAATTAGTTCCAGCCCTGACTAGTTTTGTCTGCCTATTTATGTTGTCCTCTTTTTATCACTCTTGCTGGATTATTGAACTCTGCTGGTGCCTCTGGCTTCTCTGTACGTTTTTTGTGTCTTTTGTTTCTTTGTGTTCTGTTGTTATTTTTTGTCATTGGATGTATTAAGAATTAGTTCCTTTTGAGAGAATTTCTCCTCTTTGGAGTACTTTATTTTTTGGAAATATTTATTTTTTCCAAAAAACAGGTTTTTGTTGGGGATTGTATGCTAAGACCTTTTGTTTTTGCTCTTGGAAATACACATTTTTTGTGACCTTTTTTTGGTGCCTCTTATTTGGGTCCAACACCCCTCTGTGGAAGAGTGATCGAGCATCACACTACGGCACCGGAAACCTGGGTTCGAGTCCCTATCGTGACATCAACTGAGCACTATTACTTACTAAATCATTAATCAGAGTATATTGTTGTGTAACAGTAATTGCATATCCAAAATTGCCTATAACAGCTATGGTTCAGGTCACACTTAGAAGGGAGAGGTTATTATGTGAGTATAGGAGAGCATGCGTCTCAGATGACGTCTCAGTGGAGTCCCACAAGGCTCGATACTTGCACCGTTCTTGTTTAGCCTGTATATGCTCCCACTAAGTCAAATAATGAGAAATAACCAAATTGCCTATCAAAGCTATGCTGATGATACCCGGATTTACTGAGCCTTATCTCCAAATGACTATAGCCCCATTGACTCCCTCTGCAAATGCATTGATGAAATTAACCATTGGATGTGCCAGAACTTTCTTTAGTTAAAAAAGGAGAAAACTGAAGTCATTGCATTGGGCAACAAAGATGAAGTTCTCAAGGTGAATGTATACTTGATTCTAGGGGTCAAACAACTAAAAATCAAGTCAATAATCTTGGGGTAATTCTGGAGACAGACCTTAGTTTCAGTAGTCATGTAACTAAATCAGCATACTATCACCTCAAAAACATTAAAATATTTAGATGTTTTGTTTCCAGTCAAAACTTGAAGAAACGTGTTCATGGCTTTATCACCAGCAGGGTGGATTATTGTAATGTCTCCTCACCGGCCTTCCAAAGAATGAGCGCTAACTAACGAACTAACTGCAATATATTTTATGTATAATCATTTTCTATTCTTAACGGTTTTAAATGAATTTTAAATAATTTTTTATAGAATTTCCTTGTTTTTATTTTTGTGATATATTTTTTTATTCCTTGTATTTATTGTTGTTTATTATTTTTTTGAGTATTTCACTTCCTTTTATGTAAAGCACTTTGAATTACCATGGTGTATGAAATGTGCTGTATAAATAAACTTGCCTTACCTAATAGTGCATTAGTCATTTGTTACCATGTTATGAAATCTGTGTGGTAACTCTTTTATTAATGCAATAAGCCATGGTTTACTGTGATCTCAGAACACCTTAAGACATGATCCAACATTCACAATCACGGTGTGTGTGTGTGTTTATCATATGCAATAATGCACACCAAGAACGCAGTTTTATTTATTTAAAATATTTTATTAAATTTTTCACTAGAGCAGGTAAAATGCTGAGATTTCCGGGAACTAGTCAGAATATAGGTCGTGGAAAAAGTGCAACAGCCCCGCCCCTTTAATTAAATAAGATGTAAATCCCACGGCACAATAGAGAAGACCTGGTAGGGCTCACAGCCAGGTCAAATACAGCACCAGGTACATTAATACATGATAAAGAGTCTCTCCAGATGGATCGAAAAACAGTATCAACCAAGTATAGCAAAAACTGACACATATGTTTGATAATACATTGGCTGGTGAGGCTTTCGGGACACACACAAACACACACACACACACAGTTTTGCAAGTTCCACAGTGACTACATTGCAGAAGCTATTTAAAACAAAGAAGTTATTGTCATGATGTGTACAAACTCGATAATTGGTCAACATGTCAAGTTCAAATGGTGCAAAACAAACAACATAAGCCGAAGTAACCTGTTGTTAAATGATCCAACCTATGGTAAGCATATGATATACATATATATATATACTAATTCTATGTGAATACACAGCGATTACAGAAACACATTCTTGGTCAAATGATAGAAGCACCTGTAGATAAACATAAGAGCATATTTTAATCTTCCAGGTTTAAACATACATAATGTACAAGGTTACTATTTTACAGAGTTACTTTCAGTTTGTTCCCTTCACCGGATTGATACCAAAACAGATGATTGATGTTAGACATAAGCTGTCTTTCACTTCTGCTTGTTCTCAGCATAATCAGAGCAAAGCTCTTCATACTTCACACAATATGCAAGAATGAATGCTGCGATCAGACGTTCTGCCATCCACAAAGCTCCCTTAGCGTAATATGAGTTTCTATGCATGCAATACGCATTTGCAGGCATGTTATTGTGGCCTGTTTTTCAAGTGTCTCAAATCAGGACTAAAGACACTTACTGATGCTTCATGAAATCCTAAATCATTTAGAGCGGGTGAGTCTCACAAAACATGTCATATTCCATCACACAAAATAAAAATAAATTACATTTTCATGAAGAAAATGAAAATAATGTTAGAAATAAATTCACTATAAAAGTATTTAAACATCATGGAAGTATTACTGCCTTTAAACAAAACACTTTTTTTGTATTACAGTAATGAGAAGAAAATATTACCATTGAGAATAATTATTACAAATAACGAAAATTAGAAGCACCAAAAGCATTAGAATTTCGGTGGAACGTGTTGAATTGAAACATAATCTGTGCTCCAAAAACAACTTAATTTTCTTTATGCAAAATATAATTTATTTGTGTGCGTGTGTGTGTGTGTGAGAGTCACCCATAAAGCACTATAATTGTAAGGCCCATCTGCAACGGAGCAAAAGAGCTTCAGATGGTCTCAGAAACGTCCATGAATAAGAGGTCGGTGGTTAAAACAGCACTGCCAGCTAATCAACCCGGTTATATACAACCCTACACTAGGAAACAGTAACGTGATGGAATGTGCCATTAGATTTGGAATAATTTTCACAAAACACTACACGGTTTGGGGATTTGGATTAGTTACAAATACTTACTATCAGTACAAAACATAACACTTGTGCATGTTGGGATTGTTTGAGTATCAAAAGTACATTCTAGAGCATGCAGTAGCACCATGTTTCTTGAGGTCACTTCACATCTAAAGAGATCCTTTACTTTCTCCTCCTCCCGCAGTATTTTCCTTGGCAGCCGGCTCCACCTGCAGAACACCACATCATACATTAAATACTACAAATCTCTTCATGTGTGTGAATGAAGATGAATGAAAGTCAGTTGGGTTTGAAACAGCTTGAGGGTGATGACAGTTTTCATTTTTGGGTGAACTATCAATTGAAATGTGAAAAGACAACACACCGACTTCAAGAAGTAAAAAAAAAATGGAACTGATTTTATCCATCAGAAATGTGCCTGATTAATATCGTAATTGAGTCAATGCAGAAATATGCTTCTCTTATGACATCCATCAGTGCGGCTCGGTTTTATAAACTCATGTAAATCCAAACTTCAGATAAGCAGGCCAGTGTTTGGTGTGATTTGGGATCAGGACGTTTAGTTGAGGACATCAGAAATGAAAGCAGTGATTATGTGGCGGTAGGATTAATCTCATACCTCGATTTCCTGCTCCCAGGAATCCCATTAGTCCACCTCCATATTTGGCTGCTTTGGCTGAGGAAAGAAGTACACGTCAAATACACATTAAACTAGAAATGATCAAACCTGTACCTCGATTGCAATGTAAGTTGCATTGGTTCAAAAAAAGTCTGCATACAGTAAATCTAAATGTTATGTTAATACTGGTAATCTTATGCTTTATTCACATGTACCTTCAAAAAAAGTTAGCAGTAACTGTACATTTAAATGTATTTCTCCTGTAGATGCCTCATATTTGACATGAATCCACAAAGCTATTGTATGAGTTCATATGGACCACTTTAAGTTTAATTATGTAGTTAAGGAGACCAAGTCTCATTCTAATGTATCTTCCAGTGATGTTGTGAGGGGTTAAGAAAGTTTACCTTGTTGTGGTGACAGTCCTGCTCCATATCCCCCTAAAACACAAGAAATCATTGCATTATTATGAGCTGTTCAACCACATGACTGAGAGAAATGTGGCGTTGTGTCTAATTAAAGGGGTAGTTCACCCAAAAATGAAATGTAGCCCATGTTTTACTCACTTTCGAGGCATCCTAGTTGTATATGACTTTCTTCATTCAGACAAATCTAATCAGAGTTATATTCAAAAATAGTCCTGGCTCTTCCAAGCGTTATCATTGCAGTGGGTGGGTGTTTTTGTTCAACAGTCCAAATACGTCAAATAAAGTGCGTGCATCCATTATAAACGTGCCTCACACAGCTCCGGGCATGAATAAAGGCCTCCTGTAGTGAATCCATGTGTTTAAGTAAGAAGAATATCCATATTTCACCTCTGCTGACTGTGGTATTCGGAAGCTGTTCCGGTGTATAACGTAGAACGAACACACCTCTGAGATATGCTATTATCACAAATTTGTACACAGGAGCAAAGGAAGCAAAGTCATTGGCCTAATGGATAGAGCGTTGGACTTGAAACCCGAGGTAACCCAAGGTTGTGGGTTCGAATCCCAGCTCTGGCAGGAAGTCCATGACTGCTCCCCGGGCGCTGCACAGTTGGCTGCCCACTGCTCCAAGTGTGTGCACTTGGATGGGATAAATGCAGAGAACTCATTATACTCTGTATAATTGTGTATGTGACAAATAAAGCTCATCCGAGCTTAATTTGTATTGTATTGTAAGTCTCTTCATGGCTTATATCTAAATATATTTTCCTCCGATATTTTTCTTTACACTGCAATGATTGACGCTTGGAAGAGCCAGGACTATTTTTAATACAACTCTGATTGGATTGGTCTGAAAGAAGAAAGTCATATACACCTAGGATGCCTTGAGGGTGTGTAGAACAAAGGCTAATTTAAATTTTTAGGTGAACTAACCCTTTAAGCAAGTAAGGTGAAGAATAACTGTGTGAAATAGATGCCAATAGGACGGTTCGTAAGCCAACAGACAGCGTCAGGATTACACTTTGTTCCAGCAGGAGATTTATGACCAGCTGTGACCAAGAGTATCTGGACGGAAATAATAATAAACCCACCGAGCAGCTCTATGTTGTGATTATATAATAACTAACACATAATAGCGTGGGGTATGATAGCAGCTTGAGTAAGCACTGAGATTCACATTAAAGTCAGAATGAAAATACACTTTGCATGATATTTGCACTTGAAGCCGATGCTTTTCATAGCAAGCGGATTTCAGCAGTCAACGTGTCTTTCCATAGATATCAGTGATGCTTTGAGCTCATTGTCTGTCAGGATATATTGTTTAGAGGGGTCTTATTATCAGTTTTTTCCTGCTGTTTGTGCATGAAAAAGATCTGCAAGTTTACCAAACACAAAGTCATTCTCTACATTTCTCAGTAAGCACCATTTCCGAACTTCTCATGAGTTTTCTTTCATGAATGTACTCATTACAGAATCCCACCGTTAAATAAATCCCACCCAAGGCATATGCAAAAAAATCACAAGTGGGCGAGGTCTGGTTGGGTTACGATAGTGGTGTGCTGTCGCCTTTTCACAGATCTTATATACTGATACACATTAATCTGTTTATGTTCACAGGCTGTTTTTTGTGGAGTTTGTGTGTTTTTCATATAATGTGAAAATTGACACAATGTATTCGACAGCAAAGAGCCAGCTTTCTGTGCACTCAGAAAACTGCATATCAGAAGTTTAATCTGACAATGCATGCAATGAATAAACTTTATGATGACAAAAAACTGCAATATGCAGATATGATAATAAAAAACAGATGTTTTGATTATTTCCACTAAGCCACAAGCTCCGCCTTCTTCTGGAAAGGGAGTTGGGGAGCAGCAGCTCATTTGCATTTAAAGACAAACACACAAAAACAGCATATCTTTGCTCCCCCACCAAAAAAAAAGCCATTTACAACATGAAATAAAGCTTCACAGACACTTTCTGGGAACACCTGAGACATCTTATCAAACATACAATGGCCCTCGAAATGGGAAATTACCTACAGAGGGGCTGAATTACACAAGGAGATGCCATATTAATTTAGCCTTGGATTATTTCTATAAAACGATACCTGGATATGCTTGTGGATATCCTCCATATCCTCCTGGAGCTACACCACCTGAAGGAAGAAAAGATACAAAGATTTAGATCTGTAACTCAGTTGATCTAAAACACAGCATTTGTCAATAAACAGGATTAGTATACATTATAACTTGTAATCTAAGCATAACGCTTTAAGCACAGATTGAGATCACTTGGATCTCTTCTCAAATGCCAATGGACACAAGTAAGTGTATTTAGTATTTGTCTCAGGAGAAACATATTTTGTTTGGACTATGCTGTGAATACAGCAAAGTATTCTGGCAGATGGTTTTGGCTGGGTTTGCTGTGTATCTGCATAAGCAGAGAAGCCAATTGAGGAAGATGTTCTGAAAGTACGGTGCTTGAGAGAACACAGTGAGACCAAATCATTGCTCACAGGACCAATACAAATCCATGATCTCAGGCTCACTGTATTGTGCGTGAGAGAGTGATTACACAAGTGTTACTGCTATGATTGTGAATGTACATGTGTCATGGGCAGGAACGAGGGGTTAGGCTGTCTGCTTGACTGGGGGATTCTGGATTTGAGAGCGTGCCAAAAGAGTCCAAAACAATCATTACTGTTAACAGTATAACAAATAATTGGCAGAGCTCAGCACCAGTAAAGGCCCACTTCGAGCACCACTTCTACAACACCTCTCCTCTGTGACAGCCACATCACACGGATAGGTCTTCTACATTTATTTACGCATTGATTTGAACGAAAACAGCATATCCGTGTGATGCAGCGGACACAGAAAAGCGTACGCAGTTTGAGTCCAGTGGATACTCTCCAAAATGATGCTACACTGATGCGGAGGAGACGAACTGTTGAATAAAGTTTATATTTTTGTTTTCTTTGTGTACAAAAAGCATTCTCGTAGCATCATAACATTACGGTTTAACCACTGATGGCAGATGGACTATTTTGGCGAAGTATTTCATACTTTTCTGGGCCTTGACAGTGAAAGCTTTTACGGGTTTGGAACGACATGGGGGTAAGTGATTAATGCAAAAAAAAATTGGGGTGGCGTAACCCTTTAAGATCTGTGTGAAGCAATCATTCTTTGTACGGTTAATGCTGCGCCTCACCTGGATATGCGTATCCTGTACCCAAAGAGCCATAGCCTGTTGATAGAGATAGATGTTAAACACTCAGCACAATCATAGCTCACACAATTTAGAGGAAGAAAACAAAAACTCACAATCAATATTTTGTACTTGTTCGATGCATTTCCCTACATCCCCTACAATTCCCCAGCAGAGAAGGTGTGCGGTTAACTGAAGCTTTCATGCTAATCTATGGCCATGGGGAGTACATTTGTTCTTGGGGAAAATCTTTGAAAATGAATTTGTTTTGCTACCTGGTTTAGGTGGTTTAGCACCAGCTCCAACACCATAAGCTCCCACACCAACACCTGCTGGATACCCTCCACCTGCAACAAGATGATTGTATGTCTTTAACAACAGCCCAGTAGCACAAGGAAAGCTATTTCAATAGTATGTTCAGTATGTTGAGAAGGAATGACCAATCAGGTCATGGGTTACTGCATATGTCAGTAACTTTTCAGTAGTACAGGAAAATCACAACCTTCCTATCTGAGCAAATTATGCAGAATATAGTGGCATATTTGGTTTTCAATCTTACACCTCTGTGTAAGACAGCATATTCAAGGCACGGATATTTCGATCAGGTTCTCGAGCACCCTCCTATCTTCACTAACAAACTGCAACTCATCCCTAGAGAAGTCTATGTTGCTTTCATACCTTCAAGAGAAACCTGGACCTTTTCAAAAGCATTCGACTCGAGTTGTTAATGCAACATTTGTATTCAAAGTGATTATATAAAGCTTTGAAAACATGCATTTGATCAGTTTATGTATTCCCTGGGAACCTGTGACCTTGGTATTGCATTTTTAGTACTTTATGAGCTACAGGAACACTGCTAAATGATCAAGCATCAAGTAATGTGGATTTGCATTACATCTCACCTGCTCCAGGTATGAATCCTGCCCCTCCAACTCCCCCTACACCTGTGACACCAACTGCTCCTCCAACACCTGGACCAAACACACACACACACACACACACACACACACACACACACACACACACACACACACACACACACACACACACACACACACACACACACACACACAGGGTCTGGTAGGGTGCTATGAGCATACAGTCAAATCCTGATTTGAGTCATGATTTACATTTGTACCAGAATATCAAGTTCAAGTTCAAGTTGAGCTTTATTGTCATTCCACTACATGTGTGGACATATAGTGGGACGAGATGTCGTGCCTCACAGGACCACGGTGCTACATAAATACAGATATACAACACGAAGTAAAACAGTATAAACCTATACACAAACTAACCTACTGTCAGCTTTGACTATACATATGCTATATATAAAAGTGGTTACCTATACATAAACTAAAAAACAGGAAACAAAAAATACAAACTGTACAAAAAATACAAACTGTACAACTGTGCAGATGACTTCAAATACTGTACATGTGCAAAAGAGAGACATTCAAGCAGCTGGCTGGGGAACAGTGTAAGGTGATTTGTGGTGCATGAGCCAGTAAACATACATACATTACAGTCGTATATTACAGTCAGTCTTTTGTGGGATTATGGACACACAATGGTGTGTGAAAGTGTCTAGTGCATGTGTGTGTTGCTACAGGTGTTGCTACAGGTGGCTTGTGTATATATACTGTAATCAGCATTTTCTGAACAAATGCATGCACATGTTTACATGCACACTCTGTTACAATGACTCTTGTGAATTCTGAAGGTCTTTACACTAAGTTAGAATTTCACAGAACTGGGATATAATTTTATATCTGCTTATAGCAGTCAAGTTAAGATTCTAACCAATTAATTTCAATATCTGAATAATTTAGTCTATGTGAACTCCGTTATTGATGCCTGAGCAATCTGGAGAAAAGGTAGTTATATGGGTATATTTCAGATGTGGCCAAAGAGCCACAGTCCAGCAGAGTTTTGCTCCAACCTGGATAAAACCCCGCCTGCCTGTAGCTTTCTAATAACTGTTAGACCTTGATTAGCTTGTTTAGGTGTGTTTGATTAAGGTTGGAGTGAAACTCTGCCGTACTGTGGCTCTCCGGGGCTGATGTTGACCACCACGGTACAGTATATATGATCTTACCAGGAGCTTTCAGAGGTTTGGCCCCAGGTAACACACCAGTTCCAATTCCAGCTGCTCCAGTGCTACCAGGATATGGGCCTAAAACAACAGGATGAAGAAACATTCAGCATGATTTCAACTTGTTTTTGTCTTTAATAATGGACTTATAATATTTACCATATGCATATGGGTAAACCACTCCAGGACCTGTAAACACAAAAGTGTACTTTACACTGAAGTCAAATATAGGTGCCTGGTAAGATCAAGGGGAATGGTTATACTTCATCATTTACATAAAATGTGTATTTGTTGTTTCTGTGTAAACTGCAAAGAGCTGTGCTTAGCTTTGGGTGCATATGTGCTTATTTATTCCACTTTTCATACGACAGAACGTATACTTCCTGAGATTTATCTAGTGGGGTATTGTATATAATTCAGTTTTTTCATAGGTCTATATTTATTTGTTACAACTATCTGTTACAACACTGACTGTATTGTGGAGATGGTATATATACTGTATATATGAATCATGGTACTCTAGACTGCATTATGACAGATTCATGTATTTACACAGTGCAAAATATAGCATGGTTGTTGCCATAGTGGTTGTCTAAATAAATAGGGTTGACATTATCTGTTTTCTTTTCTTTAACATTTCTTTTAAATCACACAGATGATATGAGGACAGAAATCTTTGTCACAAGTGATTTTACCCTGCTCTCTAGTGGTACAACTAAGTAATGCACATATTTACAACATATTACTTTGGATTATTTTATGAACATTATGTCCTTTCCCTGTAGAGACTGTACACAATTATAGAGCTTTGGACTCTGAATCTTTTATTGATTTTTTATTTGTTTTATTGGGTGATTCCAAAGTAAATGGAGCAAATGTCAAGATAGTCAGAAAGTAGTTGGGTTTTGACAGGAAATTATACAGTGTTAAAGGAAGTCTATTCAGCTTCTCTCACAGCTCAGGATGAATGATATATCTGAATGTCAGAAGTAGTAAGTATACTACACCACCTGTCAAAATGATTGATTGACAGGTGGGCGGGGCTTCGGGTATAGGGGCGGGACTTCCTGTATAGGCGGGACTTCCGGTGTAGGCGGGACTTCCTGTATAGGCGGGACTTCCGGTGTAGGCGGGACTTCCTGTATAGGCGGGACTTCCTGTATAAGGCGGGACTTCCTGTATAGGCGGGACTTCCTGTATAAGGCGGGACTTCCGGTATAATCAATCATGTTATAATGACAGTAGGTTTTGATGTTTTTGACAGGTGGTTTTGATGGTTTTGATGTTATTGACAGTAGGTTTTGATGATTTTGACAGGTGGTTTTGATGGTTTTGATGTTTTGACAGCAGGTTTTGATGGTTTTGATGTTTTGACAGCAGGTTTTGATGGTTTTGATGATTTTGACAGTTGGTTTTGATGTTTTTGATGATTTTGACAGCAGGTTTTGATGTTTTTGATGATTTTGACAGGTGGTTTTTGTTTTTGAAGGCTGTATTTTAAATCATTTTATACACACAGAAGGTTTTGTCTTTTGAAGACGCTGTTATCAGGAAATTCCCCTCCCACCCATAGCAGCGTATCTGGGTCTGTGCTGTGAAAAACTGTGAAGTGCATCTCCCACAAACATCTGTTTTTTAAAACAAAAGTTGATTGTTTATAGAATAGTTTACTAAAAAAAAATCCACTGAACATTATTTCAGTTTAAAAAGTTTAACAACACGTTACTTTATTTACAAGTTGTTTTGTCAATCTTACAAACGTTATAACGTTTAAAATGTACGATCTGATATAAACTATAAATGTTTTGACACGCTTAAGACTTCTAGGGTTATATAAGGTGTTAGAGTGCGTGCCTGGAGACATTGAAACAGTGTTAAATGGGGAAAAGTTATTTTTAATTAAAGTTATTTTTTCATACACAACAATGTCACGGAAAAACTTCAAAACAAGAAAGTCAGAGTATATCATTTATAAAAGAGTACAAAAATAGACGACGTAAACCAAATAAGAGTCAAACAGCGTAATAGAAAAGCTAACAAAGGTTAATTTGGTTTATATTAAACAAGTTTTAATATAAAGAAAATGCGACGTATATACACGTAAAATTAAGCAATGTTTTTATTTTCCAGAAAGCGCTGTTTAAAATGATGTAAAATACGGTGTAAGAAAACAAATAAAAATGAAGACAGGTTATTTAAACAACTAAGACAATATTAACATTAAATAATATAGAGTAACCTTACTTACTGTGGTATAAAATAAAAATATCAAGCCGTTAAAAAGATACGTTTGTCAGAAGTTTGTAATATTACAATTTAAAAAGACAGAAGTTGTCACAAGAAAAGCTGGGAAACAAGGAAAAATAACAAACGTGCATCCAGCCGTTGTCCAAAAAGAAGGTAATCTCAGAGACAAAAGATAAGTCTATCATAACTTAGCTGAAGGTAAAAGTTAAACAAAAGAAAAAGTCCCGTGCGTGTCCGTTTCAAACACAGAATGGCGAGACATCCGGTTCCAGACAGACCACGCCTACGCTCCATCCCCTAGATCCGGACGAGGAGGGACCAAAACTGAGAGATTTAAAAGGATTTAATCCATGACTGTTTTTAAAACATTAAAGTTAATTTTAATAAGTCTTTTACATGTCTTAATTAAACCAGTCAACATCATTCACCTAAATCTTTTCACTTTAAAAAATAGTAGACCTATAGTTTTACTTTTAAACAAACAAGTCCTAGCCTCTGGGGGGAAAGTTTGTTTAACAACACATTTTACTTTATTTACTCTTTGCTTTTTGTCAATCTTACGATACGTTATAACAGCTAAAACGCAGGTATACACATACAAATATTTAACAGGAATGAAACCAAATCAATAACTCTCTGATTTTCTTGTCATAAGACTTGTTATCATTTGAAATACGCCTGCAGCATGTAAACATATATTTTTTTTTTTTACATCACACGAGATGCAGATATTTCATCTCAAGCAATGCAACGAAGTTGAATACGGTCGTGTCAATATCACATTTCATGCAGCACGAGATGCCAGTGAAAAGTATGATTAAACAATGATATAACTATTGTTTAACAAATATCATTCTAACAAAATGTAAAACCTAAAACCATGAATCTCTAACCTAACTAATCTTTACAACAGACTTTTCTTTCTCGCTTAATAAACTGTGTTATTAACCGTAAGGGGAGTTAAATGCAGCATGCTTTATTGCATTCAAATAAAAACAACAACCGCTCTATATAGGTTTATTCGACTGAGCTTTGATAAAATAACTGATGTAAGAAACATGCAAATATTCGACAAGGTTTATCAAACTGGTGTGTCAGGTGATTTGCGTTGTTGTACATATCTCGCTGATACAGATATGTTGAGATGTTTAACATCTGTAAAAAATAGTCTAAAAAGTCATCTTTTTAGCTTCCACATAGGAATTATGTCCACACTCAACGGTTTTGTGTAACAGAGTCCTGAGACAAATGAAAACAAAATGTGTGAAAGACTGATGACAGGAAGAGCTACAGACTAAAAGCTTCAGATTTATTAAAACAATCGAGCGTGTGCATTTTTCTCTTGAATAGGTATGTATGCAGTAACCAGTGTGTACACGAATATTTATAATACATAACCGCATAATTCAGTGATTCTATCAAATGAATCATTCATTTTAAAGTCAGATTTGATTTCTCGTCAAAACACAATAAAACTTTTTAAAAACGTTAAAACTTTCTTACGACTTTTTAATTATGTCGAACAAAATGAATATAGGGTTAAGTTTTTAGTTTGAGATGTTTGTAAGTTAATCACACCTTTAACCTAAAACATTTTTCAACCAAACTCTCTCTTGCGAGCACACGGCGCACAACTGCCAACAGCATCCATAACTTGGTTTTATCATTCGGCTGTAGCTGAAACTCTATAACGTGTTCAATGTAAGTTATGCATCGACGCAACTATAGATGCTGGAAGAGCTCATTGAGCTGTTTAACTGTAGAAAATGTATACAATGACGCGTAAAACTAGATCGACAGACCGAGTGTACGCGCCTAAAACAAGCCTGGAACCATTTCGAACCATTCTAACTCTAAGTGCGACCACGGGAGAAAATGTGTTATAGCACAGCAGTAAAACACTGGACGTGAACTGAGCTGGTTTTGATGTTTTTGGTCTGAACGACCAAATAACTACAAGTCCTACTTAAAATCTACAATGAAACTAGAAAATATATGTGTGACCTAACAGTGTTTAAAATACTGGACACGTGCAGTTAGATGAAGACACGCAGAGTTGGTTAACACAACGAAATATGTCGTGAAGCATACGTATGACAAGCGTTCTGCAGGACTGACTGACTGACTTTTTTTCTTAAGATTTGATTTCAAGAACACACGCACACACACACACCCAAATCGTTACGCTATTTCACGAAATGACGGGATGGTCAATTTCGACATACACGTCAAGCCTGTTTACCATAAGCATGTTCTTATACATTTTTAACAATTATTTTAACAAATATTTTCGTTTCCACAAAGATACAAACGTTGTCGTACAAATGTTGCAGGCCTTTCAGGTCAGCGAACTACAATACCCAGCATATACATCGGACTACAAACATGGTTGCCACGAATCCATACATATACAAAACGGTCTATACGCGACAGATCTCTAAATCGTCAGACTTTTGGTTATACGTACGTTCGGATACCCTATATAGAAAGACTCGTATTACCAACGCTTTTTTACAAAGTATACGCTTCTTTCGCCTGGCGATGTTATAAACCGCATTTTTGTGAGATCTACACGTCTGTAGAAATAATTAACAGGTCTTATAAAATCATTGATTTGACTTCACTTTAAAACACCATCCGCACGAACGATAAATCGGACGCTCTTAAAATCGATAGTGCACAAAAACGTGTGTAAAAGGGCGGATGATCGCAGGAAAACAATTTAACAAAAACAATTTAAGGGTGCTACACGCAGGTGAGTGGGGCTGCACAAGCCACCTGTAGTAACACACTCTCCTCTAGTCGCACTAGACACTTTCACACACTACTGTGTGTACATAATCCCACAAAAGACTGATTGTAATATATGACTGATATATGTATGTTTACAGGCCCGTACACCGCAAATCACCCTACACCGTTTCCCAGCCAGCTGCTTAAATGTCTCTCTTTTTGCACATGTACACTATTTGAGTCATCTACACAGTTGTGGAGTTTGTATTTTTAGTTTATTTATAGGTAACCATTTATATATATATATAGCATCTGTATAGTCAAAGCTGACAGTAGGTTTATACTGTTTTACTTTGTGTTGTATATCTGTATTCATGTAGCACCGTGGTCCAGCGTGGCACGACATCTCGTCCCGCTGTATGTCCACAGATGTAGCGGGATGACAATAAAGATAGGGCTTATGTCAGTGTATGTCAAGATAGTGACATACACTTGACTTGGCGACACATTAACGTGATATTTCGGGGTCGTGTCTTACACAATTGTGTGTTACTTAACGTTTTTATGCCGTTTTCATATAAAATATAACAGTCTGTTACCAATTTAGATGTGTTTATTATGAAATCACACAAAGAACCACTGAAGAACGTACTGTTTGCTAACACGGAATGAATTAAAATAATACTCTGTGCTCATTTAACCGGTATATTTACAGTATGTTGAACGTAATACAGTTAAACAGGAGCATTCAAACATTAAATTAAACAGTCGTTTCAATACAAACATAATTTATCAAATACTATTAAACTATTGAATTTTGGACACCTTAAAACACTTTATTCAATCAAAAACCTGTCCCAAAAGACAGACGGACAAATCTTCAACGATTACTGAGACGGACGGAGTTTATGCAAAAGACAAAATAATTATTCTTTGTCACAATAACATACCCGTTCCGATAAATTTGATAACCTTACTGTAGATTTTCTCAATATTCTTTATTCTAGTTATTGTTTTCCTCTTATTCATAAACCCACAAGAGTTAAATAAAATTCAACAGCTTACAAATTCTCTAAGTGAATACATAAAATCTGATGTTTTATATTCAGACTTGTCTGATCATTTTCTGATATACCTATCGTTATTCTATAATTTGGGCTAACAGGATGGAACTCTCAAAAGAAATACGGCAAAATAACAGTTTTTATCGATCAATTAAATGACGGATCCTCTACACGACACCGGTTAAGACTAAACAAATGACTTTTATTCTGGGACGACTTTTCGGTCTGCCTACGATACATGCGTTCAGAAGACAAACCACGCGTGAAAAGCGGGTGTTTGTGTTTTTTCTGTTGCCTTTACAACTAGTAGGCCTACGCTTCAGACTTTTATGACTATTACACTTAAAACGATCCCATTTCACAACAACGCGTACATAGATACGCATTTTCTTTTGCGTATGTCTCTAAACAACGGTTAGGTAAATGACTTGCGGTTGTTACGTTATTTTTGGGAAAAGGTAGGACGGATTCATGTATTTTTATTCCGTCCGCACAAATGCTCTGGCACCGACTGTCTTTTAGGTCTGACCCTGAAAACAGAAGTCTTAATATTTTGTTCTTCTTTTTATGAAAACAAGCGGCAGGTAGTTTTTGTCCTCAGCTGCGGTATAACGACACGTTTTAACACGTCGTGAATTCCGATAGTTTGTTAGCAAACGCAGCCGTTTATTACTGAGATGTCACATCAGAGCCGCGTTCTAGTTTATATTTTTAAACTACTTATATGTTTAACTTAGTTGCATCTTTAACGGGCGCTACCGTTCTACGCCTCGTCACACCGTTGTGAGATACTATAAACAATAAAAATAAAATACGTAAACTCACGCTTTGTAAGCAGAACCGTTTTTACATGTTTCCGTGACTTTGTTAGCTCTTTCTGTTTGAATTTGTGTACCGCAGTTTTCGCCATCCTTATCCTATTTTCACACCTAATTGTAATTGTTAGGCCTTGGCGTTATAGGCTTTTAAAAACTAGGTCTCCTAGATTTTGGCGTCTCGTTAATGGGCCTTTTTGTTCTTATAAGTTAATAATTATGTCAATGGGTTGATTTAATAAAATATTGCTTTAAATCGCGTCTTCATTCGAGACATTTACGTTACATTATTACATTGTGGGGGATATGAGATACAAGATCGTTTGAAATTGATAACAAACAAAAACAAAAAACGTATCTTAGGAGTGACCGTTGTTTATGACTTCCTGGCAACGTCACACAGGTTGAGGGCGGACCCAAATGCTAAAACCAAAGACGACCGGACTGACAAACTCATTTATAAGTTGTTTCGTATAAAAGTGGGTGCTACATTTAAATGTTTTAAAGACATTTTATGAAGTCAGAGAATATTACGTTGAGACAGTCTTTTATTTCAACAACATTTGAGTATACATTAACTGTACAATTTAGTCAGAAAAGTCTAGCCAGAAAAGAAAATCTCTGCAGACAAACATGTTTTTTCTCAAATATAAAATCAATCAGCGATACAACAATTTCACACGTCATATAATCACAGTTTTTTACAATCAGCAAAACACATAGATCTGTGTTTTGAGATCTGTCCATATCATCTTCGTATTCAGACATCACGTCCAGCATTTTTTCTAGCGGTTAGACAGGTTGACTCTCGGCTGGTGAGAAACATAGTCAAATCAGGCCATGGAAAAATCATCCTTTCTTACAATTTCCATTTCGTTCTTGAGATTTGTTTCACGTTTGGTATCACCCGTACAATCATTATTTGGATCGCATGCCGCCAAAATGATCTTACGTATCAGACCGATCATTTGTCCTCTGTAATATAGTTTAAACGTGTTTTGCAAAAGAAGAAGATCCCACGTTTAAACTATATTACAGAGGACAAATGATCGGTCTGATACGTAAGATCATTTTGGCGGCATGCGATCCAAATAATGATTGTACGGGTGATACCAAACGTGAAACAAATCTCAAGAACGAAATGGAAATTGTAAGAAAGGATGATTTTTCCATGGCCTGATTTGACTATGTTTCTCACCAGCCGAGAGTCAACCTGTCTAACCGCTAGAAAAAATGCTGGACGTGATGTCTGAATACGAAGATGATATGGACAGATCTCAAAACACAGATCTATGTGTTTTGCTGATTGTAAAAAACTGTGATTATATGACGTGTGAAATTGTTGTATCGCTGATTGATTTTATATTTGAGAAAAAACATGTTTGTCTGCAGAGATTTTCTTTTCTGGCTAGACTTTTCTGACTAAATTGTACAGTTAATGTATACTCAAATGTTGTTGAAATAAAAGACTGTCTCAACGTAATATTCTCTGACTTCATAAAATGTCTTTAAAACATTTAAATGTAGCACCCACTTTTATACGAAACAACTTATAAATGAGTTTGTCAGTCCGGTCGTCTTTGGTTTTAGCATTTGGGTCCGCCCTCAACCTGTGTGACGTTGCCAGGAAGTCATAAACAACGGTCACTCCTAAGATACGTTTTTTGTTTTTGTTTGTTATCAATTTCAAACGATCTTGTATCTCATATCCCCCACAATGTAATAATGTAACGTAAATGTCTCGAATGAAGACGCGATTTAAAGCAATATTTTATTAAATCAACCCATTGACATAATTATTAACTTATAAGAACAAAAAGGCCCATTAACGAGACGCCAAAATCTAGGAGACCTAGTTTTTAAAAGCCTATAACGCCAAGGCCTAACAATTACAATTAGGTGTGAAAATAGGATAAGGATGGCGAAAACTGCGGTACACAAATTCAAACAGAAAGAGCTAACAAAGTCACGGAAACATGTAAAAACGGTTCTGCTTACAAAGCGTGAGTTTACGTATTTTATTTTTATTGTTTATAGTATCTCACAACGGTGTGACGAGGCGTAGAACGGTAGCGCCCGTTAAAGATGCAACTAAGTTAAACATATAAGTAGTTTAAAAATATAAACTAGAACGCGGCTCTGATGTGACATCTCAGTAATAAACGGCTGCGTTTGCTAACAAACTATCGGAATTCACGACGTGTTAAAACGTGTCGTTATACCGCAGCTGAGGACAAAAACTACCTGCCGCTTGTTTTCATAAAAAGAAGAACAAAATATTAAGACTTCTGTTTTCAGGGTCAGACCTAAAAGACAGTCGGTGCCAGAGCATTTGTGCGGACGGAATAAAAATACATGAATCCGTCCTACCTTTTCCCAAAAATAACGTAACAACCGCAAGTCATTTACCTAACCGTTGTTTAGAGACATACGCAAAAGAAAATGCGTATCTATGTACGCGTTGTTGTGAAATGGGATCGTTTTAAGTGTAATAGTCATAAAAGTCTGAAGCGTAGGCCTACTAGTTGTAAAGGCAACAGAAAAAACACAAACACCCGCTTTTCACGCGTGGTTTGTCTTCTGAACGCATGTATCGTAGGCAGACCGAAAAGTCGTCCCAGAATAAAAGTCATTTGTTTAGTCTTAACCGGTGTCGTGTAGAGGATCCGTCATTTAATTGATCGATAAAAACTGTTATTTTGCCGTATTTCTTTTGAGAGTTCCATCCTGTTAGCCCAAATTATAGAATAACGATAGGTATATCAGAAAATGATCAGACAAGTCTGAATATAAAACATCAGATTTTATGTATTCACTTAGAGAATTTGTAAGCTGTTGAATTTTATTTAACTCTTGTGGGTTTATGAATAAGAGGAAAACAATAACTAGAATAAAGAATATTGAGAAAATCTACAGTAAGGTTATCAAATTTATCGGAACGGGTATGTTATTGTGACAAAGAATAATTATTTTGTCTTTTGCATAAACTCCGTCCGTCTCAGTAATCGTTGAAGATTTGTCCGTCTGTCTTTTGGGACAGGTTTTTGATTGAATAAAGTGTTTTAAGGTGTCCAAAATTCAATAGTTTAATAGTATTTGATAAATTATGTTTGTATTGAAACGACTGTTTAATTTAATGTTTGAATGCTCCTGTTTAACTGTATTACGTTCAACATACTGTAAATATACCGGTTAAATGAGCACAGAGTATTATTTTAATTCATTCCGTGTTAGCAAACAGTACGTTCTTCAGTGGTTCTTTGTGTGATTTCATAATAAACACATCTAAATTGGTAACAGACTGTTATATTTTATATGAAAACGGCATAAAAACGTTAAGTAACACACAATTGTGTAAGACACGACCCCGAAATATCACGTTAATGTGTCGCCAAGTCAAGTGTATGTCACTATCTTGACATACACTGACATAAGCCCTATCTTTATTGTCATCCCGCTACATCTGTGGACATACAGCGGGACGAGATGTCGTGCCACGCTGGACCACGGTGCTACATGAATACAGATATACAACACAAAGTAAAACAGTATAAACCTACTGTCAGCTTTGACTATACAGATGCTATATATATATATAAATGGTTACCTATAAATAAACTAAAAATACAAACTCCACAACTGTGTAGATGACTCAAATAGTGTACATGTGCAAAAAGAGAGACATTTAAGCAGCTGGCTGGGAAACGGTGTAGGGTGATTTGCGGTGTACGGGCCTGTAAACATACATATATCAGTCATATATTACAATCAGTCTTTTGTGGGATTATGTACACACAGTAGTGTGTGAAAGTGTCTAGTGCGACTAGAGGAGAGTGTGTTACTACAGGTGGCTTGTGCAGCCCCACTCACCTGCGTGTAGCACCCTTAAATTGTTTTTGTTAAATTGTTTTCCTGCGATCATCCGCCCTTTTACACACGTTTTTGTGCACTATCGATTTTAAGAGCGTCCGATTTATCGTTCGTGCGGATGGTGTTTTAAAGTGAAGTCAAATCAATGATTTTATAAGACCTGTTAATTATTTCTACAGACGTGTAGATCTCACAAAAATGCGGTTTATAACATCGCCAGGCGAAAGAAGCGTATACTTTGTAAAAAAGCGTTGGTAATACGAGTCTTTCTATATAGGGTATCCGAACGTACGTATAACCAAAAGTCTGACGATTTAGAGATCTGTCGCGTATAGACCGTTTTGTATATGTATGGATTCGTGGCAACCATGTTTGTAGTCCGATGTATATGCTGGGTATTGTAGTTCGCTGACCTGAAAGGCCTGCAACATTTGTACGACAACGTTTGTATCTTTGTGGAAACGAAAATATTTGTTAAAATAATTGTTAAAAATGTATAAGAACATGCTTATGGTAAACAGGCTTGACGTGTATGTCGAAATTGACCATCCCGTCATTTCGTGAAATAGCGTAACGATTTGGGTGTGTGTGTGTGCGTGTGTTCTTGAAATCAAATCTTAAGAAAAAAAGTCAGTCAGTCAGTCCTGCAGAACGCTTGTCATACGTATGCTTCACGACATATTTCGTTGTGTTAACCAACTCTGCGTGTCTTCATCTAACTGCACGTGTCCAGTATTTTAAACACTGTTAGGTCACACATATATTTTCTAGTTTCATTGTAGATTTTAAGTAGGACTTGTAGTTATTTGGTCGTTCAGACCAAAAACATCAAAACCAGCTCAGTTCACGTCCAGTGTTTTACTGCTGTGCTATAACACATTTTCTCCCGTGGTCGCACTTAGAGTTAGAATGGTTCGAAATGGTTCCAGGCTTGTTTTAGGCGCGTACACTCGGTCTGTCGATCTAGTTTTACGCGTCATTGTATACATTTTCTACAGTTAAACAGCTCAATGAGCTCTTCCAGCATCTATAGTTGCGTCGATGCATAACTTACATTGAACACGTTATAGAGTTTCAGCTACAGCCGAATGATAAAACCAAGTTATGGATGCTGTTGGCAGTTGTGCGCCGTGTGCTCGCAAGAGAGAGTTTGGTTGAAAAATGTTTTAGGTTAAAGGTGTGATTAACTTACAAACATCTCAAACTAAAAACTTAACCCTATATTCATTTTGTTCGACATAATTAAAAAGTCGTAAGAAAGTTTTAACGTTTTTAAAAAGTTTTATTGTGTTTTGACGAGAAATCAAATCTGACTTTAAAATGAATGATTCATTTGATAGAATCACTGAATTATGCGGTTATGTATTATAAATATTCGTGTACACACTGGTTACTGCATACATACCTATTCAAGAGAAAAATGCACACGCTCGATTGTTTTAATAAATCTGAAGCTTTTAGTCTGTAGCTCTTCCTGTCATCAGTCTTTCACACATTTTGTTTTCATTTGTCTCAGGACTCTGTTACACAAAACCGTTGAGTGTGGACATAATTCCTATGTGGAAGCTAAAAAGATGACTTTTTAGACTATTTTTTACAGATGTTAAACATCTCAACATATCTGTATCAGCGAGATATGTACAACAACGCAAATCACCTGACACACCAGTTTGATAAACCTTGTCGAATATTTGCATGTTTCTTACATCAGTTATTTTATCAAAGCTCAGTCGAATAAACCTATATAGAGCGGTTGTTGTTTTTATTTGAATGCAATAAAGCATGCTGCATTTAACTCCCCTTACGGTTAATAACACAGTTTATTAAGCGAGAAAGAAAAGTCTGTTGTAAAGATTAGTTAGGTTAGAGATTCATGGTTTTAGGTTTTACATTTTGTTAGAATGATATTTGTTAAACAATAGTTATATCATTGTTTAATCATACTTTTCACTGGCATCTCGTGCTGCATGAAATGTGATATTGACACGACCGTATTCAACTTCGTTGCATTGCTTGAGATGAAATATCTGCATCTCGTGTGATGTAAAAAAAAAAAATATATGTTTACATGCTGCAGGCGTATTTCAAATGATAACAAGTCTTATGACAAGAAAATCAGAGAGTTATTGATTTGGTTTCATTCCTGTTAAATATTTGTATGTGTATACCTGCGTTTTAGCTGTTATAACGTATCGTAAGATTGACAAAAAGCAAAGAGTAAATAAAGTAAAATGTGTTGTTAAACAAACTTTCCCCCCAGAGGCTAGGACTTGTTTGTTTAAAAGTAAAACTATAGGTCTACTATTTTTTAAAGTGAAAAGATTTAGGTGAATGATGTTGACTGGTTTAATTAAGACATGTAAAAGACTTATTAAAATTAACTTTAATGTTTTAAAAACAGTCATGGATTAAATCCTTTTAAATCTCTCAGTTTTGGTCCCTCCTCGTCCGGATCTAGGGGATGGAGCGTAGGCGTGGTCTGTCTGGAACCGGATGTCTCGCCATTCTGTGTTTGAAACGGACACGCACGGGACTTTTTCTTTTGTTTAACTTTTACCTTCAGCTAAGTTATGATAGACTTATCTTTTGTCTCTGAGATTACCTTCTTTTTGGACAACGGCTGGATGCACGTTTGTTATTTTTCCTTGTTTCCCAGCTTTTCTTGTGACAACTTCTGTCTTTTTAAATTGTAATATTACAAACTTCTGACAAACGTATCTTTTTAACGGCTTGATATTTTTATTTTATACCACAGTAAGTAAGGTTACTCTATATTATTTAATGTTAATATTGTCTTAGTTGTTTAAATAACCTGTCTTCATTTTTATTTGTTTTCTTACACCGTATTTTACATCATTTTAAACAGCGCTTTCTGGAAAATAAAAACATTGCTTAATTTTACGTGTATATACGTCGCATTTTCTTTATATTAAAACTTGTTTAATATAAACCAAATTAACCTTTGTTAGCTTTTCTATTACGCTGTTTGACTCTTATTTGGTTTACGTCGTCTATTTTTGTACTCTTTTATAAATGATATACTCTGACTTTCTTGTTTTGAAGTTTTTCCGTGACATTGTTGTGTATGAAAAAATAACTTTAATTAAAAATAACTTTTCCCCATTTAACACTGTTTCAATGTCTCCAGGCACGCACTCTAACACCTTATATAACCCTAGAAGTCTTAAGCGTGTCAAAACATTTATAGTTTATATCAGATCGTACATTTTAAACGTTATAACGTTTGTAAGATTGACAAAACAACTTGTAAATAAAGTAACGTGTTGTTAAACTTTTTAAACTGAAATAATGTTCAGTGGATTTTTTTTTAGTAAACTATTCTATAAACAATCAACTTTTGTTTTAAAAAACAGATGTTTGTGGGAGATGCACTTCACAGTTTTTCACAGCACAGACCCAGATACGCTGCTATGGGTGGGAGGGGAATTTCCTGATAACAGCGTCTTCAAAAGACAAAACCTTCTGTGTGTATAAAATGATTTAAAATACAGCCTTCAAAAACAAAAACCACCTGTCAAAATCATCAAAAACATCAAAACCTGCTGTCAAAATCATCAAAAACATCAAAACCAACTGTCAAAATCATCAAAACCATCAAAACCTGCTGTCAAATCAAACCATCAAAACCTGCTGTCAAAACATCAAAACCATCAAAACCACCTGTCAAAATCATCAAAACCTACTGTCAATAACATCAAAACCATCAAAACCACCTGTCAAAAACATCAAAACCTACTGTCATTATAACATGATTGATTATACCGGAAGTCCCGCCTTATACAGGAAGTCCCGCCTATACAGGAAGTCCCGCCTTATACAGGAAGTCCCGCCTATACAGGAAGTCCCGCCTACACCGGAAGTCCCGCCTATACAGGAAGTCCCGCCTACACCGGAAGTCCCGCCTATACAGGAAGTCCCGCCCACCTGTCAATCAATCATTTTGACAGGTGGTGTAGTATACTTACTACTGTCAGAACATATAATTATAGGTAAGTGTACAATGTGCCTAATGTTGTATATTGGGGACTTACCAGCTCCAGGTTTAACACCTGCATTCAAACACAGAGAACACAGATGAGCTGTTGGACACATACTCACTGATGATGGTAAATTGCATGCATACTATATATATTTGTACTCACCAGCACTAGGCACTCTTTGCACACCACCTGAGTAACAGAACATGCCATGGTTATCAGCGTACATTTACAGTCGGAGAATGCAACTAAATTAAACTAAATGCAAATGAATTCAACTAAACTAATTCCACCTACATTTTATTGAAACTTGTCTTTACAAGTTTTGAAGCATTATTGTTCTTATCACAAAGCACAAGAATGCTGAATGTAAAAAATAAAGGTGTGGTGAAAATATATTTGGTAGCTCAGGCTGTTATTACCCACTCTAACACTGACTTTCAGCCACACAACAGGGTTGGCACAAAACACTATAATTTCACATGTTTTCTATTATAGTGCATGATCAAAAAAAATCACAATGACAATTGGCACAGCATCCTGAAAATGATCCACCAACAGATGACAGACTCTGAATGGATCTCAACATACAACAGTTTGTGAAGTCTAATTTAATACACAGAGGACTTGGAATGTCCAAAATTAACTTTTATACATTCACCCGCCAATGGATGGTGAAGTAAGAAAAAAAAGAACAAACATAAACTGATATAAGATAGATGTGTGTTATTAAATGTGTTTATATATTATGTGTGTTATAGACAATGTCGGAGCATGCTCCTAATGAGTCGATGGGTTGTGTCCTGGGTAATTCCTCACAGATCTGAACCAGGCCATCACTAAGCTCTTGGACAGTCTGAGGTGCAACGTGGGGGCGTCGGATGGACCAAAACATAATATCCCAGAGGTGTTCTATTGGATTTAGGTCAGGCAAGCGTGGGGACCATGCAGTGGTATCAATTCCTTCATCCTCCAGGAACTGCCTGCAAACTCTCACCACATGAGGCCGGGCTGCACCAGCATAGGGTCTGACAATGTGTCCATTTCATCCCGATACCTAATGGCAGTCAGGGTGTCATTGTTTAGCCTATAGAGGTCTGTGCGTCCGTCAATGGATATGCCTCCCCAGACCATCACTGAACCACCACCAAACTAATCATGCTGAACAATGTTACAGGCAGCATAACGTTCTCCACGGTTTCTCCAGACCCTTTCAAGTGTCACATGTGCTCAGGGTGAACTTGCTCTCATCTGTGAAAAGCACAGGACGCCAGTGGCAGACCTGCCAATTCTGCTGTTCAATGGCAAATGCCAATCGAGCTCCACGGTGCCGGGCAGTGAGCACAGGGCCCACAAGAAGATGTGGGTCCTCAGGCCAACCTCATAAAGTCTGTTTCTGATAGTTTGGTCAGAGAAACTCACACCAGTGGCCTGCTGGGTGTAATTTTGTAGGACTCTGGCAGTGCTCATCCTGTTCCTCCTTGCACAAAGAAGATGATACGGGTCCTGCTGATTCTTAAGGACCTTCTACGGCCCTGTCCAGCTCTCCTACAATAACTGCCTGTCTCCTGGAATCTCCTCCATGCTCTTGAGACTGTGCTGGGAGACACAGCAAACATTCTGGCAATGACATGTATTGATCTGCCATCCTGGAGGAGTTGGACTGTCTGTGCAACCTCTGTAGGGTCCAGGTATCGCCTCATACTACCAGTAGTGACACTGAGCATAGCCAAATGCAAAACTAGTGAAAAACAGTCAGAAAAGATGAGTAGGGAAATGTCAGTTGCCTCCACCTGTAAAATCATTCCTGTTTTGGGGGTTGTCCATTGTTTCCCACCTAGTGCACCAGTTGTTAATTTCATTAACTCAAAGCAGCTGAAACTGATTAACAATCCCCTCTGCTACATAACTGTCCAGATCAATATCCCAGGAGTTTAATTGACTTGATGCTATACTCTAATTAAAAAGTGTTCCTTTAATTTTTTGAGGAATAAACAATTCTTAATGAAATCACTTGTCAACTCTGCTTTATTTACCTCTAAAAGCCAGTTGTTACCCGCACAACTTAGTTCATTTTGATCCCTGCTTGAAATTGATCATATTCTTTCTTAGCACTTAGTGTGCATGTTTTAAAAACATGAAACCTGGATGACTAGGGAACCATTATTTACAGAGAACAAACAAACAACATGTTCCACCTTCAACCCTTGTAGTTTAAAGACAAGCAGCATAGAGGTGACTAGCACAGAGGCCAGCGGAGGCAGAAACCAGAGGCCGCTGCAATAACAAGGTGCATTGTGGGATGAAGGAAACAAGCAATCAATCGTTTTGGGTTTGTAGGGCTCAATTTGATAGATGGGGTGAAAGGAAAATACCAGCAAGCAGACAGGGGGACAATAATCAATTACAGGGGCAAGAGTGGCTTATAAAAATGATCAGCAAACAGATACATTGAAATTATTATCCGTAAGAGTTGCCATTTTATAGTCTGAACCTCAAAACCAGTGGGAATATACTGTATGTATCCCTGTCTTTCAACTAAAAATAAGAAAAACAACAGAAAATAACAAAACCTAGACAAGCTAGACAACATATTTGGGCATCATAGGCACATATGATATAAAACCATCTTGAGATCCTTGCTACTGAAATCTTGCTACATTCTAAGATACTTAATTTTAGCCAGATTGCTATCTCTCAACTACCCCAGCAATAGTCCTGGAGATGACCGGTATAACCATCCAGACAGTGTAGAGCTAAATCTAGATGGGTTGGTAAAGCTTATGTTGCAGCTGGTTAGTAATAATAATAATGAATTACATGTATATAGCACTTTTCTGCTTTTTCTAAGCAATCAAAGCACTCTACATTGGCAGGGGGTATCTCATCTACCACCATTAGGCTAGTGCATCCCTGCACACCATGGCGGAATTGCTCAGGTTAAATAGATGGAGGCATGGGCTGAACCCCTGAGGCAGTTCAAGGGCTACATCGGCCCGCAGACCTTGCCCTCCGTGCCACCAAGTAGATAACTAGATTTACTGGCCGTTCAATGGCGAGCCCATTGGGACGCTCATTCTTCCACAATGTTTTACTTAACCTGCCACATCTAGTGCATTGGGAGGCAGCAGATTGTACTTTTTGACCATTCTCTGTAAAACACTACTGTTGTATGTGGTTGTTAGAGGGGTTTCAATGCACAGTTTTGCAGTTTTGTAAATGTTTGGGAGGCACCATATTTAGCACAAGAAGTGCTATCTCTTTTGAGCAAAGGAGTCTGGCTTCTGTAGCCAGTATTCGGAATGCTTTTCCCTGATAGTACTGCTCCTGGGAGTTCTAACAAGTGTAAGGCAGAATGGAGTAGGCCTGTTGGCCATAGCCTTGTGTTGGCTGGCCCGAGATTGGTTCTCAGACCTAATATTACTAATAAGCCTTTCACATCACAGTGTAAGCAGGATAATTTAGATCCAGTCCACTGCCTTGAATTTCCTACATGTGTAGATCGACAGTACTTCACTGGGTAGATACTTTCTAATTTCCCATGGTTTACATGGGATCAGATGGCTCCTTCTTGGACCTATACTAGAAAAGTTTATCGGACCCTCTTTAGAGCATCAAGAGTCAGTGTCTGAGGATTGGGCAGGTGTACTGAATCCTGTTCCTGGAGAACTGCCTACCTGCAGAGATCAGTTCCAACCCTGCTCCAACACACCTGTCTGTAATTATCAAGTCCATTTTGCAGAATGGAATAATTGATATACAGTTCCCCATGGTGTAAACTCATGATGCAATGTTGAATTCCTATTTCCTGAGTAGGGAATGAGATGCTGCGTCTCATTGCCATACTTCAGGCAGGCCTGTGCATCTTCCTTCAGATAATCTGAAGACGTAATGTTTGAGATGGCCTTTTATGGTACAGGTGATGCAGTGCACTATTTCAGCTGACCTCTTCATCGGCCAATGGTGTGATTGCACACATTCTTCAGACACATCATGCCGAGGGCATTCCCCATAGTGTCATGGCATAATGCAGCATATTGTTCCCTACTCAGGGAACCAAGGTTACATATGTAACATTTTGAATAAGGCACGTATTAAGGGGATGCTGAGAGTAAATGTGTATTCTTTAATTAATTAAAGGTTCGGTCTATGAAATAATGGATATGCTCCATTTTGAAATAACTGTAATTTTGACCCCAATGCAATCACCCTTATTTGTCTGTTTCTCTTTGCAGAAAACTGTTACAAAAAGCTGTTACATTATTTGAATGAGCTACTGCTTTCTTTTGTTGGCAACAAACTTAAATGTAAATATAGCTGCGAGCAGCAATAATCGGGGTTCTTGCTTTGAAGGTATCAAGGTGTGCTTTTATGATGTAGGCCAACCTTGATTCATAGCTGACAGTGAAACACATCGAAAATGGACAACAGGCTCACAGAAACACACACACACACACACACACACACACACACACACACACACACACAGATGTTCAACTGTTTTTTTAATAATTATTTATCTAAAGAGTCTAGAGAATAGTACTACATTGATTTGAGGTCATTTACCTTAGAAATACTGTGTTTTGAGGCCTTTTTTACTGTTATAGCGCCACCTATAGTCCGATCTCCATGAAACTTTGCATGCTTGTTAAGAGTCATCTGAAACATGTTTTCGTAAAGTTTTGGATTTTCGTTCACGTTTTATAGGCCTTTGGTTATATGTGGCCAGGCCCCATTTTTAAATGAGCTAATTAAAGCTAACCAAAGGACAAAATTCTACTTTTTTTCGATAATTATTGATCTAGAGATTATTACTGCAGTGGTTTGATTGAGAAAAAAACCAGAGACTAGTTCGCAAAAGTAGGTTTTTGACATATTTGTAAATATTTAATGAACGATTTGATTGACAGCATTAATCCTAGAGGCAAAGTTGCTCAGAATAAGGAGACCTATTAAATAATATAAAGAAGTAGTGTTTTATGTGAATTATGAACATGCTCAACAATGTGAGGTCATTTTCTATACAAATATAGTGTTTTTGAGAGCTATTTTTACTGTTATAGCACCATAATTTTTACTGTTATAGCGTCCGATCTCCATGAAACTTTGCATGGCTGTTAAGGTTAATGTGACACGTTTTCACCAACTTTCATAAAGTTTCAAGATTTTGTTTAGGTTTTATAGGCCTTTGGTTATGTGTGACCAGGCCCCCTTTTTAAATGAGCTAATTCTAGCTAACCAAAGGACAAAATTCCCCTTTTATTCGATAATTATTGATCTAGAGAGTCCAGAGATTATTACTACAGTGGTTTGATCGAGGTTGAGAAAAAAAACAGAGACTAGTTCGCAAAAGTAGGTTTTTGACATAGTTCTGAATATTTAATGAACGATTTGATTGACAGCATTATTCCTAGAGGCAAAGTTGCTCAGAATAAGGAGACCTATTAAATAATATAAAGAAGTAGTGTTTTATGTGAATTATAAACATGCTCATCAATTTGAGGTATTTTTTATACAAATATAGTGTTTTTGAGAGCTATTTTTACTGTTATAGCGCCACCTATGGTCCGATCTCCATGAAACTTTGCATGGCTGTTAAGGTTAATGTGACACATGTTTTCACCAACTTTCATAAAGTTTCAAGATTTTGTTTAGGTTTTATAGGCCTTTGGTTATGTATGACCAGGCCCACTTTTTAAATTAGCTAATTCTAGCTAACCAAAGGACAAAATTCCGAGGTTGAGAAAAAAAACAGAGACTAGTTCGCAAAAGTAGGTTTTTGACATATTTCTGAATATTTAATGAACTATTTGATTGACACTAATGGTTCTAGAGGCAAAGTTGCTCAATATGAGGAGAGCTATCAAATGATATGCATTTTGTGTGGATAAGTTAAACGACACGTGATTACAGAGCCATAAAAACTTGTTAGCGCCAACTAGTGGCCGATTTCTTTCAAAATTCTTACAGACCTTAAGGGCCATGAGTTGAACATGCCCAACGAGTTTCGTTCTGATTGACCTCTATTAACCTTGTCTAATAGGTGTTTAAAATTGTTTGGCCAATGGCGGCCATGTTTTTTGAGATATGCAAATGTCCTTATAGTATTTTGTTCCCCTTCGGACAGAGATAAGGTATACCAAATTTCAAGTTAATCGAACCAACGGTTTATGCGTTACAGTTTTCCCAATCTTATAGCGCCACCAAGTGGCGAATCTGGCCATTTTTTTAATTTGACCAAAAAACAATGTCATACACATGTGTCCTGAGTTTGGTGAAGATATGTCATTCCGTTCAAGAGTTATAGCTATTTAAGTAAAATTGGCCCCGCCTCTTTCGAACATTTTTACGCCCCTTTGCGTACGTGAGTTGAAATTTCAACTTTTTTTGATAATTATTGATATTCAATTGCCATAGAACATTTCTGCAGTGGTTTGGTTCCGATCTGGCGAAAAACCTAAGACTAGTTCGCAAAAGTAGGTTTTTGACAAATTTCAAAATGGCGGAAAAACTATCTAGGCGGAAATTAAATTGGAGACAGCCATTTTGTTTTGACTGAGCCAAGGATTACAGGGATATAAGACACTTGAGTCTATGACAAGCGGTTTAGGAGTTATGAGTCGTTTCGCGTCGGTGGTCGCTATAGCGCCACCTATGGGCCGATTTGGCTGAGACTTTGATACGTTCTCCTCGATTTTTGGTCTACCCATTGGCAAAGTTTCAAGTCTCTAGGCCTTACGGTTTGGGCTGCACGTTGCGTTTTACGGCGGAAAAATAATAATAATAATACAAATCCTAACAATTACAATAGGGATTCTGCACTTCGTGCAAGAACCCCTAATTAAGTGTGCATAGAGATTGCTCATTTATCAAACAGTATCAGTTTTGTATTTACCCGGTACAGCAGTCCCTGCAGGAGCCAGCGTTGGAAGCTTTGCTGTGGAATAAACACATTAGTTCAAATCAAGCATCACATTCTATGTGATTCATGGCATTAGGTGGAGTAAGCCTATTTGTTGTACCTGGTTTTCCACTTGGGGCAAAGGGCAGACGAGTACCACCAGGAACACCGATGCCAGTGCCACCTGGTACGACCACCAAGTCACCACCACCAGGTGTTGCTCCAGGAGCTGCTATTCCAGTTCCAGTGATCCCAGCACCTAGCAGACAATGGGAAGAAGGGCATCAGGTGGAATCAATTATGCTGCATTACCTTATTAAAAGGCAGGTAAACACAGGTTTAGATAGAGCAGCTTGTTAAAAAATATATATAAAGCTAATGTATATGAACTACTGTACCAGTTTTAGGAGGTTTGACTCCACCAGGATATCCTGAAAACATTGAAATGATTCTTATTGATTGCTAGTGATTCTTATCTCACATTGGTAGTGACCTGTTTATGGGTCAGTTGAATCAAGTACCTCCAACCCCGGCTCCTGGTATCAGTCCCGTCCCAGTTCCAGGCAGTGGTGCTCCTGCTGCACCAGGTACTATACCTGCACCTCCCACAACTCCTGCAGGCAACCCATGTCACCAGTCATATCATTACCACATAGTTGGCACTAACATCTCTTTTGCTACAGTTTATTATGATTCTTTAAAAAAAAAAAATTACTGGCAGCTGCCATGACTAGTAATTTTGGTAACACTTTAGATTAGGGGACACATTCACTATTAATTACATCCCAAATTTGAATAAAATGAAAACTAAAAGACTTTCAAATCACATGAGCCAATATTTTATTCACAATATAAAACAAATTTTAAACGGATACATTTCACACTTTTATCCACTAAATGCGCTAATTTCAAATAGAAAACTAATTTAATTAGTTTTAAAAGATTCAACTGGGAGAACATCTAGCAACTAATTGAGTTAATTTACATCAGGTCTGTAACATGATTAGCTATAAAAGGAATGTCTTAGAGAGGCAGAGTTCCTCAGAAGTAAAGATGGGCAGAGGTTATCCAATCTGTGAAAGAGTGCATAAAAAGGTTGAGGAATACTTTAAAAACAACGCTCCTCAATGTAAAATTGCAAAGGCTTTGCAAATTTCATCATCTACAGTCCATAATATCATCAAAAGATTCAGAGAAACTGGATAAATCCCTGTGCGTAAGGGACAAGGCCGAAGACCTTTGTTGGATGTCCATGGTCTTCGGGCCCTCAGATGACACTACATCCCTCATTGGCATTTTTCTGTAATTAACATTACTAAATGTGCCAAGGAATACTTCTAGAAACCAATGTCGGTAAACACAATCCGCTGTGGCAGATGCCAACTAAAGCTTTATCATGCAAAAAGGAAGCCATATGTGAACATGGTTCAGAAGTGCCGTTGTGTCCTGTGGGCCAAGGCTCATTTAAAATGGACTGTTTCAAAGTGGAAGTGTTCTATGGTCAGACGAGTCTAAATTTGACATTCTTGTTGGAAATCACGGATGCCGTGTCCTCCAAGCTAAAGAGGAGGGAGATCTTGCTGCGTGTTATCAGCATTCAGTTCCAAAGCCAACATCTCTTATGGTATGGGGTGCATAAGATATGGGCAGCTTGCATGTTTTGGAAGGCACTATGAATGCTGAAAGGTATATAAAAGGTTTTAGAGCAACATATGCTCCCCTCCAGAAGACGTCTATTTCAGAAGTACAATGCAAAATCACATACTTCAGCTATTACAACAGCATAGCTTCGTAGTAGAAGAGTCCGGGTGCTGAATTGGCATGCCTGCAGTAGATGTCTTCATGGAAGACCCGAGGATCCGTACAGGTTCGGGTCTATATTTGAAATCATCAACCGGGTCCGGGTCGGGTCCCAGTCTATTACTTCGGGTCCCAGTTTTGTTTAACATTGTGTCTAATATCAGAGTCGATCGCAGACCACCGCACCTACCAGTGATCAGTGTCTGTCAGTATGCGTGTGTTTTGTAACTTGCAGTTAGTAAAATTAGGATGAGAAAAGTGTGAGCAGGAAATAAGGTGGGAAAAAAAAGTTACCTCAGCCGCAAGAAGCAGAGCGCGGGCAGAGTTAATGTAGCAGGCTACTGCAAGAAGACAGTGATCCTGGATTGATTCATGAGTGATGTGAAAAAAATCTGAAACAAAACCGAAGAAGAGACGCATCTGTTATTGAACTTGCACGCAGTAAATTTTAACGCAGTTCTTTTTCTGTGCATTTTTTGCTAAAAAAACAATTGCTCAGAGTCTTTATCACAACCAACAAAAATAGTTAAAAAGGGTAAACACAACAGTCGAAGTTTACTCAAGATGAAAAAAAAAAACTGCGAAGTTCCATTAGTCTTCCCGCTCCATGACAGCAAGTAGACTTTTAACCCTTTCGCGCGTGAGTTTAAAATATTCTAGCTGAGCCCCCAGCATGAGTTTTTTTAGGCGACCGTTATTTTAGAACGTATCACCTTATTGTTTCCATGGCAACGCGTCATGCTTGTCATGTGACACAGCACACGCAGCAATATAGTTCTGTATGACATGTGGATCGCTTTTATTTCGTTTTCATTTTTTAATCAACATATTCACAAACATCCTCACTATATTATGAAATATCTGATATTCCGATTCTGAAATATGTGCAAGTAAATGTATTTGGTAGTTTAAACACTCTTATAATGACCGTGTTAGTTGATCTATACCAGCTGATGGGCGCCGCCATGTTAGTTTGCGCTGAATCCTAGCTGTGGGATAAACAACACGTAAATTCATCCTCTCCTCTCAAAACACGTTAAAGTAAGTCTACGGTAAACTGGGAGAAGAGCAGAGTAAACGTTATAGTTACCTACACAATGTGTATATGATATCAATAAAACATGTCATCAGATTATATTTGTAATGATCATTATTGCCGTTTCCATAGAAATCAGCATGTATTTTACAAACTTTAAATGTATGGTTTTGCTTGTATTTATGCGTGTTTAAATGTCTGAAGCCTAAAATAAGCATTATATGGTTGAAAACATTGAATGGTTGTGATAATATGACAAGCGCTCAGCGCGTCTGATCTGGCTTCGCGCCAGCCAAAGCACGAAAGCAGATTTGAATTTAGTAGTTGATGACGTGACGCACTGAACATTCTAATCACACCGGTGTGATCGTACGCTTCTGGGACCAGCCAAGACTGATCACACCGGTGTGATCGTACGTGCGAAAGGGTTAAAGCTGGAATAATGAGTGGATTAAGAAAGCTCTTTCAGTTGGCAAGAGAGAGGAATAGCCTAACATGTATGGAAATGTATTGGCAAGGATGATTGTATGCATCACAGTCAGGGAGAGGGCTACAAACAGTAGTTAAGTAACAGTTAACAGTAGTTTGTTTCCACAAATTTGTTTATTAACTTAATAGCATTAGCTGTTCAATATGTGCCAATCGGGATGGGAGCAGTACGGATTTTTGGACCTATGAAGACCTCCAGCCTGTAGTCCAGACTGTTCACCTATAGAGAACATTTGGCGCATCTTTGAATGAAAAATACGTTGAAGATGACCACGAACTCAGCAGCTGGAAACTTATATCAAGCAAGAATGGGACCAAATTTCAAACCAAAAAGTTCAGATACTCATAACCTCGATGCCCAAACGTCTTTAAACCATTTTTAAAAGAAGAGGAGATGCTACACCATGGTAAACATGTCCCCGTACCAACTATTTTGAGACCTATGGCAGTCATCAAATTTGAAATGAGCTAATTGTATGCATAACATTTTTAAATTTCTCAGTTTAAACATTTGTTATGTTCTCCATGTTCTATTGTGAATACAATATTGGATCACGATATACAAATATGCACACTCACCGGCCACTTTATTAGGTACACCTGTTCAACTGCTTGGTTACACAAATTGCCAATCAGCCAATCACATGGCAGCAACTCAATGCATTTAAGCATCTAGATGTGGTGAAGATGACTTGCTGAAGTTCAAACCGAGCATCATAATGGGGAAGAAAGGGATTTTTAAGTGACTTTGAACATGGAATGGTTGTTGGTGCCAGACGGGCTTGTCTGAGTATTTCAAAAACTGCTGATCTACTGGGGTTTTCACGCACAACCATCTCTAGGGTTTAGAGAATGGTCCGGAAAAAAAGAAAACATCAAGTGAGCGGCAGTTGTGTGGATGAAAATGTATTGTTGATGCCAGAAGTCAGAAGAGAATGGGCAGACTGGTTAGAGATGATAGAAAAGCAACAGTAACTCCAATATCCACTCGATACAGCCAAGGTATGCAGAATACCATCTCTGAATGCACAACATGTCGAACCCTGAAGCAGATGGGCTACAGCAGCAGAAGACCACACCGGGTGCCGCTCCTGTCAGCTAAGAATAGGAAAAAGAGGCTACAACTCACACAGGCTCACCAAAATTGGACAATAGAAGATTGGAAAAACGTTGCCTGATTTGATGAGTCTCGATTTCTGCTGCGTTCACATTCAGATGGTAGGGTCAGAATTTGGAACACTGGAAAAAGAGATCAGAGTGGCAAAGAGGAATTATTCTGGAAAGCTTAGGAACAAATTATCTTCCAGTGATTCTGCTTCAGTGTGGAAAGGTCTGAAAGACATCACCAATTACAAGACACCATCCCCCAGCACTGTGGAGAATCAACAACTGGCAGACGATCTGAATGAGTTTTACTGCAAGTTTGAAAAAACACCATTCACACCTCGTGCAACCCCCCTCTTCCTCAAACCTGTATTGAAAATATGTGAAGATGATGTGCGCCAGGTCTTCAGAAAGAACAAGAGAAGAAAGGCACCAGGCCAAGATGGTGTGACACCAGTCTGTCTGAAATCCTGTGCTGACCAGCTGGCCCCCATCTTCACACAGATATTCAACTGATCACTGGAGCTATGCAAAGTCCCCTCATGCTTCAAATGCTCCACCATCATCCCCATCCAAAAGAAACCCAAATTTACTGGATTTAATGACTACAGACCTGTGGCTCTAACATCTGTGGCCATTAAATAATTTGAAAGACTGGTTTTTGCCTATCTGAAGGACATGACTGGAACCTTACTGGACCCTCTGCAATTTGCCTACAGAGCAAATAGGTCTGTGGATGATGCAGTCAACATGGGGCATTACTTCATCTGGCAGCATCTGGACAGACCAGGGACTTATGTGAGGATCCTGTTAGTAGACTTCAGTTCCGCTTTTATCACCATCATCCCATCACTCCTTCAGCCCAAATTGACTCATCTCGGTGTACCCACATCCATCTGTCAGTGGATCACCAGCTTCCTAACAGACAGGCAGCAGCTAGTGGGACTAGGAAAATTCTCATCCAGCACCTGCACCATCAGCACTGGAGCTCCTCAGGGCTGCGCTCTCTCCCCACTGTCCTTCTCCCATTTAAAGACCCCTCTGTCAAGCTCCTGAAGTTTTCAGAGGACACCATAGTCATCAGCCTCATTCAGGATTGTGACGAGTCTGCTTACAGACAGGAGGTTAAGGAGCTGGATGTCTGGTGCCGTCTTAGCAACCTGGAGCTCAACATGCTCAAAACGGTGGAGATGATCCTTCAAGAGAAACCCCCCTGCTCTCCTCCACTCACCATTATGAACAGCACTGTGACTGCAGTGGAGTTATTCAGATTCCTGGGCATCACAACTTCTCAGGATCTGAAGTGGGACAATCACATTAAGTCAACTGTGAAAAAGGCCCAGCAGAGGTTGTGTTTCCTTCGACCAGCTGAGGACGTTCAACCTGCCAAAGGAGCTGATGAAACAGTTCTTCTCTGCAATCATTGAATCTGTCCTTTGCACATCAATAACTGTCTGGTTTAGCTCAGCTACCAAATCCAACCTCAGAAGACTACGGAGGGTAGTTCGGACTGCTGAGCGAATCATTGGTGCAACCCTCCCCTCTCTCCAAGATCTGTACTTATCCAGAGTGAGAAAAAGGGCTGGCAAAATCACTCTGGACCCCGCAAAACCCAGAACACTCCCTCTTTGAGCTGTTACCGTCTGGTCGACGCTACAGAGCTCTGAGCCCTAGTTTGACCTTATTTATTACAAAGACATTTTAAAATCACACATTCAAGAGGACACCTACCACAGGGATGATGGCTGACAGGACCTTAAAGGACTAGTTCATTTCCCCTGGAAGACAAAGGCTAAAGGAGGGACTATGTGACACAGTCCCACAAAGCCATGTTTTATACTGCTCAATAAGTATTAAGATGGTTTTATATCTATATATTTGAGTTTTAATGGTTTTACACATCATCTTAGCCATTTTAATCCTCTTAATTATTTTATGTGTGGATGTTTTTAAAAGTTCACGGGTCTGCCTGTCGTGCCATGAATTAGGAAGTAGACCAGTATAAAGCAAGCAGCATGACAAACAAACAGGGTCACTGACCAAACACCTACACGCTGGATTGTGGAGTTGTTTTATGGATTTACCATTCCAGTATTTCACACATCTTGGATTACCAATTTTACCTTGGGACTTCAACATACATACATATATATATATATATATATATATATATATATATATATATATATATATATATATATATGTATATATATTTCAATGGGACAATTCCTTGTAAAATAAAAGATAATAAATACTAGGATTATTAAGGACAGTTTCAAATGGACAATCTACTTTTAACAGCCCAAGTTATTCTAGTTTTATTTTGTTTTTAAGCTCCTTGTGAAACATGTCAATAAACTATTTATTAATTCTACTTTTGGTGTTGTCATCTTTTTAAAACACTTATTTTATCTCACACTGTATAATCTGACCCCTTTTAATCATTGTAACATATTCCTATAAGTCCGATCGTTACAACGTGATTTGAAAGTCTTTTAGTTATTTTTATTTTTTTAAACGTCCCAACATTTTTACTCTCAAACTTTTAATTAGCTGATCATTGATAGTAAATAATCAGAGGTGGAAAGTAACGAATAACATTTACTCGCGTTACTGTAATTGAGTAGCCTAGCTTTTTTGTGTACTTGTACTTTTTTAAGTAATTTTAAGCTGGGGGATTTTTATCTGTAATTTTACTTTTACTTAAGTATATTTTTTGTTAAGTATTGTACTTCGCTACATTTTAAAACACATTAATTACTGAGTAAAAAAAAAATCGCTCCGTGGAAACAACTGCAGTAAATAATGGGCAGAAGAAGAAACTGTCCCTAAAAATCACAAGAAAGATGCAGACGGACATGACAGGCGTTAATGGTGCAGACCCAGCTGAAAACCAAACCCCGTCGTATTCTGCTATAGTTGAACTCAAAGGAATGAAGTGAACCCCTGGCCATATATTCATGCTCTATTATGCTGTGTAAACTGTGCTTACCCCGGGAGACCGAACTAGCAGCTTATAAAATCTCGACATCACCCCTTCGCAAGCATGTAGAGGTAACGTAAGGTAAATACTTGCATCGTTGCATTAGTGGTTAAAATTAAGCTTTAACAGTTTAACAAAAGGTTTTGCACAAATGAGCCAAAAAGGCAATGGTGCAGGGTGTGCAATATCGTCTGCGATAATATAGTAATTGTTGTTTTAACGATGTGCGATTTGACATTATCAGTATTTTGCCAAAAACAAAACAAAACACTCTAAACAGTGTGCCGTGAAATCTAGTAATTAGACTAGTCCGTGTGCATTTGGAGTGCTTTCTTTCACTACTTGATTCAGTCTGTTAAAATGCGTTTAGAATGATCACAAAATTGAAGATATAGAAAATGTATATATTTATATAATTTAATATAGTAAGTCAACATCACATGAAGAATGCCGTTTTTCTCAAAAAAATCACCATGATTACATAGGCCTGTAGTTTTTCTTTTTACAGCAGTTCAAAAAACAAGAAGTTAATTAAGAGACTTACATTTTAGACACCATATTGCCTGTTTTTGCTCTATTTCGACAACAAAAATAATTCCAAACACAGCCACCATACACAGTTTTGCGTCTCTGACTCTGAGCAATGACGGTGTTTCATTCCTTGAATTAACCGTTTAAATGACTCTGTTCAATCGCAATGACTCACTTATCAGTGACTTGCTGACACCTACTGGTGGTTCTAATTTAACATTTAAAGTATCTTTTGATTTATTTATTTTTTAATTTCAAATGACTACTTAACATTTGTGACCCTGGCATGGATCACAAAACCAGTCTTAAGTCGCTGGGGTATATTTGTAGCAATAGCCAACAATACATTGTATGGGTTAAAATTATACTGTGGCGAGGGGGGCGTGGAAAGGCGGAACGCGCTAAGGGGAGAGCGGGTTCGGAGACGAGCGGGGAATCAGTGGGCAAGTGAATAATGACTAACACCTGTATCTGATTCCAGTGATTGCCGGAGAGAGTTGAAAAGCCTCCCGCCGGCCGCCAGACGGGACCCGAGCGCTAGAGAGCCGATGCGGTGGAGAGAGACGCCCCGAAGAAGAGAGAGAAGCCCCGAAGAAGAGAGCCGTGTTTACGTTTGGTTATCAGTTTATTTTGTGTTATTAAACACCGTTTTGTGGCTCGTCACCCCTGACTTCCTCGTCCTTCCTTCCCTGAACCCTGAACGTTGTTACATATACATTTTTCTTTTATGCCAAAAATCATAAGCATATTAAGTAAAGATCATGTTACATTAATATATTTTGTAAATTTCCTACTGTAAATTTATCAAAACTAAGAGCTTAATTTGAACAACTTTAAAGGAGATTTTCTCAATATTTGGATTTTTTGCACCCTCGGATTCCAGATTTTGAAATATTGTCCTATCATAACAAACCAATGGAAAGATTATTTATTCAGCTTTCAGATGATGTATAAATCGCAATTTAGGAAAATGGACCCTTATGGTTTTGTGGTTCAGGGTCACATTTTATGTCTTATTTATCAAAACTTTATTTCTGTAAGAAATTTTGTAACTGCAGGCTAAATGCATTCATGTCAGTGTGTAAATACATCTATGCCACTTCAGATGAAGCTTCTGTGTTTCCTCTGCATTGCAAAGATGAATTTTGTTGATACTGATTTAATTTTCCTGGTAAAAGTCAAATGTATTATTATTCTAATTAACCGATTCCTTTAATTAAAAACACCTAGTTTGAGATTTATAGGCCTATCCCAGGGGTGTCAAACTCAGTTCCTGGAGGGCCGCAGCCCTAAAGAGTTTAGCTCCAATCCTGCTCCAACACACATACCATGTAGTTTTCAAATAAGCCTAAATGATTAGTTTATCTGTATCAGATGTGTTTAATTAGGGTAATATCTACACTGTGTAGGGCTGTGGCCCTCCAGGTACTGAGTTTGACACCTTTGGTCTATCCCATTTTTTCCTCCCTCCCATTGTTAAAATGTAACTAAGTAATTTTTACTCTGAGTAAATTTTAAATGAGCTACTTTTTACTTTTACTTGAGTATATTTTTAGACTGGTACTTTTACTTGTACTTAAGTACAATTTCAGTAATGTAATGGTACTTTTACTTGAGTAGAATATTTTTTGTACTCTTTCCACCTCTGTAAATAATGTAGTTTTTGTAATAGTTATGTTTAGGTATGGGGTAGGGTTAAGGGATCTAGAATATGGACGTGCATTAAAACGTGCTTTATAGCTACTAATAAACAGTCAATATGCAAGTAATATATATGCTAAGAAGCAACTAGTTAGTGAATTATGTTCCCTAATCTAAAGTGTTATAGTAATTTAATTTGAAATCAAAATAGAATGGTCAGAGTTTTCTAATAAATGTTAATCATTTTGCTGGTCAACAAACAAATGTTTTTCTTTTTATATAATCAAATTAACTTATTTAAGTTCATAAAAAATATTGTTATAAAGATATTGGCTTTGGGTAATTGGGGTATATTTTCACAAATGTTACCTGCACATCTACCAGTGTTGGGAGTAATGTGTTACAAAAGTAGTACATTACAGTAACGGATTACTTTTTGTTGTAACGCAGTAGTGTTGCTACTGAAGGATTACAAATGTTATTCTATGTTTGATTTGAATTCACGTCCTGACTAAGAGGTGTCGGGCAAGGTCGGGTGCTTGAGATCGCTTCCTGACCATTTGAGCTTGAGAAAGGCTGAGCCTTTTGTTTCTATGATAATGGAAAGATCAATGAGTCAGACTACTGAGAGATTCAACCTTTGATCTGCAAATGACTTTGTTCTGGCCAGACGTTGATTCGTTAGGTTTATTAAATTAGTGTCTATGCATTTGGTTATGTTGATGAGATTTGATTACGGGAAGTCTGGTAACAAAACCAACATGTGTTTGCTTTGTTTGATGTTTGTCTCCACCTCAAATGAAGTCCCTCCTCCAATTCTGCCTATAAGATACATGTAAGATTGCTTAAGAAGGAGATCTTCGAGGACTGCAGCTACCATCACAACTGGGGTTTTTCATTAAAGAATCCTACGATTGAATCCGAAGTCTCCTGGTCTTTCTCTTCTGAGTTTTCTACACTTTAGAAGAACGGAGTTCACAACAGATGGTGCCGTGACCCGGATAGAGTTCCAGCTTCCTCACCTGAAAAACTTCAAGCTCAAACAAAGATCTGCATCTTTTGGAATCCAGCGAAACTTCAAGCTGAAAAGATTCCCAGACTGAATTTTTCTCTCTGGTGAGTGGCTGTCTCTAATCCAAAAGAACCTAAGACCAGTGTATCCTCTGTGCCGTCAGAGAAGAGTTAACATACATCTGTAGGGTTTGTTTTAACTAAGTTTATCCTCTGTTAGGCAGGGAAGTTTATCCTCTGTACAGGCAGGGAAGAGTTTACCCTCTAAAGTTTTTTATTTTAGAGATGAAAGTATCCTCTGTGTTTTCAGGCAGGGAAGATTTTTGGCATTACGTGCTAAAAATGAGTTACCCTCTGTTTCAGGCAGGGAAGGTTAGCATTTCGTGCTAATAATTTAGTTTTATCCTCTGTTTTTTGTAGGCAGGGAAGTTAAGTGTGAAGTGTTGGTAATTTGGAAATTTAACAATAGTTAAGTTTTTCTTTTTTACAAGTGTACCCTCTGTTGATCAGAGAAGTGTTTGTTTTGTTTGTGTGGTACCGAAGAAACTTACAAAATGGTTAGAATGAATGCTAGACTGATTCCAACCACAGAAAAGACTGGTCTTGCGACTCCTTTGTGGTCAGATAGTGAATTCAAAACGCTGTTAGGGGAACAAATGGACCTAATAGTCACTGAAAAAGTTAGACAAGAACTAACGCAGAAATATGAGATTCATCCAGACAAGACTTGGTCAGTAGATGAGTGTAAAAAGGTACTAGGAGCAAGTATTCGTAAGAACAATGTGAAAGGCATTCTCTGTTGTCACAGGGAATTCAGTGTAACGCTAGCGACACAACAGTCTCAGCGTAACGCAGAGCTAGAGAAACAGAACAATGAACTCCGTGCTAGAGTATCCACTTTGACTAAGAAATTGAACCTCAAGAAAATTGCAGCAAAAACTGATGTGGAAGTAAGTCAGCCTGATAACATTTACCCTGATTTACAAGCGTTCTTTGAAACAGATGTAGCTCTCCAATCAGTAACTGGTGTGCCTGTAAATTCCGTCCATGTGTGTGGGGCTAGGAGAAGATCTCAGGGGATTGAGGAAACTGATAGTGTTCCTCTCAATGCTTCTGTTGTGCAAATACAAACTGCTGCCAAAGCTTTATGTCCTAAAGATATAGAGAGACTATCTCAGAGTTTACCATCAGCACGCACACATTTTTCTGAATTTAGAAGAACATTGATCAGTAAAATGCGTCTTTATGACATGTCGTTGGCAGAAGTCACGCAGCTGATGTCACAAATACTAACTGAATCTGAATTCAACAGTTTTGAATCTGCTGTCACTTCTGAACTGCGAAATGCCAGTAAGGGTGATTTAAGAGAAGGTATTTTGAAAATCCTAAAGAATATCTTAGGGCCCAAAATAGATTGGTCTAGAATTACTACCTGTGTGCAAAGGAAAGAAGAAACTGTGAGTGAATATACTGAGAGATTTTGTCAGTCAGCTGTAATCTACAGTGGAATTGTTGATGACTCTGAAAGTGTACTAGATGACAAGGGACCCCTGGTTCGTATCTGGTCAGATGGCCTTGTAGCCGAATACAGAAAAGCTTTACCATTCTTAGATCTAACTTGGTCTAACAGAACTCTCAGAAGTAACCTAGACAGGTTAGCTACATGGGAAAGAGATGCTGATGTCAAGGCAAAAGTAAGAGTAGCAGCAGCTACGTTTAACACAACGAAACAAGACAATAGATGGTCTAAAAGAGAAAGCAAATGCAAATACTGTGAAAAATTAGGACACTGGGAGAAAGAGTGTAGGAAGAAGTTGCAAGATAGTAAAATAAATGCTATGCATAATTCTGCTCCTTCTCAGCCTGCACACAACCCTGAAGTAGTTCCGCCAGTGACCACTGAAACTGTGGTACAGATAGTTCAGGCTCTTCTAAGAGCACAACAAGACCAGGAAAAAAACTAATTATTGGGGCTGTGAGTAGCTACCTTTCCCCTGTAATCCAACACAATGACCAAAGAATTTTTGTGAAAGGTAGCATAAAAGAGAAAGAGATTGATTTTTTGCTTGATACAGGTGAAGAAATTACAGTAATTCCTACAAAATTGGCACAAGGTTTAAACATCCCATACAAGAAAAACAAACTTTGTTTAACTGGTGTAATAGGTGAAGATTCTGTTTTGTATGAAACTCCGCCCATAGAGGTACAATTTGGTCCAAAAACTCTGACTACAAAATTGCTATGCGCTCCATTAAATACAGGTGCAATTTTAGGCATGGATCTTCTGAGACAAATAAATCTAACTTTAGACATGTCCTCAGAATCTACTAGCATAAAAATTTCCTCAGCACAGATTTCTACCAATAATGCAACCCCTCCCGAGTATGCTTTCTTACAGAATCATCCAATTTGGGCTAAAGACAAGGATGATTGTGGGTTGTTGACAGGTGTAGAACCAGTTAAATTGACAGGAACTCCACCTCCGGTCACCAAACAATATCCGATTAATAAGGAAGCTATACAGGGAATCAAACTTATTGTAGAAAATTTGCTGACGCAAGGAGTGCTAGTTAAAACCAACAGTCCATGTAATTCACCCATATGGCCCATCAAGAAATCTAATGGGACATGGAGACTTACAATAGACTACAGAGTAGCCAATAAACATATTGAAAAAATCACCCCCCTAGTGGCAGATCCATCTACAATTTGTAATGGCTTACCATTAGATTGTAAGATTTTTTCAGTAATTGATATGTCTAATGGATTCTTTTCTGTACCGTTGCACTCTGACAGCCAGCCATGGTTAGCTTTTACAGTTGACTATGAACAATACCAGTGGACACGATTGCCACAGGGATTTCAAAACTCCCCAACCATATATCATCAGGCTGTCAGACGTGATTTGTGTGACCCAGAATGTCCGGTAAAACAGTCCACTATGATCCAATATGTCGATGATATTTTGATTGCCTCAACAGATCATGAGGTACGTCAAACTGAATTGGCATCATTGTTGGACTATTTGCATAAAAAAGGACACAAATGCAGCTTTCACAAAGCTCAAGTTGCTAAAAAGCAAGTCACATTTCTGGGTCAAACAATTGGTGCAGGAAATAGATCCATTACACAGGATCGAGCGGCTTCAGTCAAAGCCATACCTCCGCCTAATACCATTAAAACACTCCGCTCATTTTTAGGAACAACAGGTTATTGTAGACCTTGGATTGAAGACTATGCCTCGATTGCTCAGCCTCTCTATGATTTGTTGAAAGGCCATGGTAAAGATTCAGATACTGTTTGTATGGAAGAACTTCATCTCAAAGCTTTTAATGATTTGAAGAGAGCACTATGTCAAGCACCAGCATTAGGAATTGCCCAATCTGATAGACCCTTTGTGCTTTATGTCCATGAACACTTAGGTTTTATGACTGCATGTCTAATGCAAGATCATGGGGGCAGCTTACGCCCAATTCATTACTATTCCGGTAAACTTGACATAGTCGCTCAAGGTATGGGCCCATGCCTCAGAGCAGTACAGGCAGTTCATCTAGCGCTTCAGGCTTCATCAGGAATGGTGTTAGGTCAGACTGTAAACGTAAAATGCCCTCACGCAGTGTCTGCACTAATGAATCAAGCAAAAGTCACTTCTGTCACCTCCTCCCGTTGGGGAAACTGGTTAGCAACTCTCACAGCCCCGAATATTGTTATACAGCGTGCACCAGTCACGAACCCATCCTCATGTATGATGTCTGCAATGACTTAATTTGTGTTAGAGGATGAAGGCGAAATGACTCATGATTGTGTTACGCTTACATATGCAGCGACAAGTGAAATAGCAGAAACTCCCATAGAGAACGCAGAATTGGAGTTGTTTGTTGATGGTTCAGCTCAAGTTATTGAAGGTAACAGACGAGCAGGATATGCAGTTACTTCCACCACTGAAGTAGTTGCTTCAGGTCGTCTTCCAGATCATTTTTCAGCTCAAGCTGCAGAACTAGTAGCCTTAACTAGAGCATGCACGCTAGCTTCAGGATCGGTTGCAAATATCTACACAGATTCCAGGTATGCTTTTGGGGTAATTCATGATTTTGGTGTCATTTGGCAAACCAGAAAATTTCTAACTTCTGCTGGATCCCCCATTAAGCATGCTGGATTAGTGAAAGATTTAATGTTTGCCATGAAACTCCCAAAGAAATTAGCAGTGATCAAAGTGAAAGCACATCTCACAACTAATACTACGGAAGCTAAAGGTAATGCTCTTGCTGATGTAGCGGCTAAACAGGCTTGTTTCTATGCAACTGTACAAGTGTGTTCAGGTAGTACAGCACAGAAGATAATTCTACCTCCTGAATCAATCGTTGATCTGTATAAAGACGTTCCTCTATATGAAGCATGGACATAGTTAGACAAAGGAGCCACTGTGGATTCATCCGGCTGCTGGACCAAAGGGGGAAAGTATGTTGCTCCCGAATCACTGTTGCCATATTTGGCTCAACAAATACACAGTTTGGGTCATACTGGTCCAGCAACGATGAATCACAGGTTCTCAAATCAATGGTGGAATCCAAAATTCAGAAACGCAGCCACTGAAACAGTCAAGAGATGTGTTACATGTCAGAAAAATAATGATGTACCAGCAGCCATTACACCAGCAGCACATACCCCAGCTCCACCAGGGCCATTTCGTCACCTGCAAGTTGATTACATATCGTTGCCCCCTTGTAAAGGAAAAACTGACGTTTTGGTAGTAATAGACAAGTTCTCAAGATGGGTAGAAGCTTATCCAACAGGGCGTGCTACAGCTGCACATACTGCTAAATGTCTTGTCACTGATTTCATTCCCAGATGGGGATTACCAGATTGCATTGACTCAGATCAAGGTACCCACTTCACAGGACAGGTAGTCAAGGAAGTGTCTAGAATGTTGAAGATTAAGTGGAACCTTCACTGCCCCTATAGGCCACAAGCATCAGGACAGGTTGAACGATCAAACAGAACAATCAAAACCAGGCTAAGCAAAATGCATCAGGAAGGAGTACCATGGGTTGAAGCACTGCCCGCAGTACTGTGTAGTATGAGAGCATCACCTAACAGATCAGTAGGACTGAGCCCTCATGAGATTATTACTGGACGCCCAATGCAGATGCCAGGTGTGATTGATCTTAGAAATGCTGATGTGCACATTGCTTCAGATGCCCTGATCGCTTACTGTGAAAACCTTACAAAGGCAGTGCAGAGTGCCAAAGAGAGAGTTGAGTCGTGTTGGCAGACTCCACCAGAAGGTGGACACACAATCGTCCCAGGTCAATGGGTCATGATAAAGGCATTCAAAAACAAGCCATTAGAGCCTAAGTGGTACGGACCACATCAAGTGATGTTGATTACAGCAGCTGCAGTATTGTGTCAGGGAAGGAAAACTTGGACTCATGTGTCACATTGTAAGGTTGTTCCTCCCCCTGCAGGGATAGGATAGGGCAGACACAAGAACCAGTGAGGAGCCCAGGGAAGAACCGAAAGCAACAGGCTTCGGGGGCCAACCCTGAGGTGAAGATTTCCTCATAGGCCTTTCCCCTCCATTAGTCCATCCTTTCCTCACTGTTCTTTAGGTGTCGCAGGAATTAAGAAATAGGGAAAGAAGGAACAACCATAGCAGACTATATTTTGAACAGAGGATACAACCCTAATGTTTGCAGACTCTATAACAAATACTGCTCTGTGCCGTTGTTCTCTCTTGTTTGTGTTTCTTTATTCCTCTGTGCAGATACCATTTGATGGCTGTCCTGAGATCCATATGCACCACCTTTCTCACCTGCGGATGAAGCCACAACCTCTAGAAAACAACTAGACCCATTGCCGAGCCAACTATCACACAAGAAAGAGAAAAGAAAGAAGAAAAAATACACAACGCAGAGACTCACATACGGGAACTTCAGTCATCCATCAACATGATCAAGATTTTCGTACTATTAACCATCATGGACATCACACAAAGTGTAGACCCCAGAAACAACATATTCGTAGAGCTGATGAATATGTCAGGAAATGCCTTGTTTGCTGGAAAGAACGTTTGCATGCCGCACGCACCTTCAGTAGGAGCAGGAATCCCATGGGTGGCACACCCTATCTCCAAATGTGATACGTGTACCTTATTCGATCATCATACCAGTGGATTATACAACAAGGATACATGTCACAACGTAACAATTCCTCCAGCTTCTTCGTGTTGCATTCCTGGACTACCATCCTGCAACCTAACTTCAGCTACTCCCATCATGACAGATCTACTCATGCCAAGGATGTTCTATTGGTGCATGGAAAATCATGCTCCAGCATCGACTACACTGGGTGAAATTCCTCGTGAACGTTGCAGCTTTGTGATTGAAAGAAGAACCGAATTCAATGTGTACGTTACTACATCAGATAAGAAAGAGGAGAATGATTTAAAAGAGTGTCTCTACGGGAACCCATCCCTACCGAAATTTTTTGCCATAAATCAGTGGTGTATGATTCCTCCACCGACTGGCACTTTGTGGTGATGTGGGACTTCTGTCTACAGCATCCTACCCAGCCAATTCAATGGCAGGTGCACCCTGGTTTATGTCCTACCAGCCATCAGAGAAAATACACACTCCACCTCAAGTTCTCCACATCTACAAAATTCAGCTTCTACCAACAAAGATGGCTGCATTCCAGGACTCACTTGTGTACAAACGTGGTGGTCAAGAACTCTTGGAGCATTAATCCCATCGTATGGTGTCATGCAGGCTCTCGATCAGGTCAGAAGCCTGTCGGATTCAGTACAGAAATTGGCCAATGATACGGTTTTGGCCCTGGGCAACATCAAAGACACTCTTGCCTCGCACAAGATGATGATCTTACAGAACAGAGTGGCCTTGGATTACATTCTTGCAACACAAGGGGGAGCCTGTACCATTATCGGTCCTGAATGCTGCACCGGGTTAATGGATCCAACAGAGAACTTGAACAAAATCCAACAAGACATTCTTGGTCTTTCAGCAAAATTACACCAGATGACTGAAGATAATTCTTCATGGTTCGGAAACTTGTTAGGTAAACCCTGGCTGTGGATCAAGGAAATAGCAATTCTGCTGTTGTTTCTCCTACTTGCGTACTATCTATGCATCCACAGTATCAAGTGTTTCTGTTAGCAAATGTCTCCCGCCTCTCACGAGGAAATGACAGTTCCAACCAGAAGAGATTATTACCCGTAAGAACTTCACGGACCCTAATTGCATGTTTTGTTTCTGTGTCAGCATGCAATTACATATAAGCAACACAGAACATGTACTATGTGCCTGTAACGATAACAAGTTACAAGAATTAACTTTTAAGTGTCTAAATTTGTATTTTTGTGAGAGTTATTAGAACTCTCAAAGGGGGAATTGAAGGATTACAAATGTTATTCTATGTTTGATTTGAATTCACGTCCTGACTAAGAGGTGTCGGGCAAGGTCGGGTGCTTGAGATCGCTTCCTGACCATTTGAGCTTGAGAAAGGCTGAGCCTTTTGTTTCTATGATAATGGCAAGATCAATGAGTCAGACTACTGAGAGATTCAACCTTTGATCTGCAAATGACTTTGTTCTGGCCAGACGTTGATTCGTTAGGTTTATTAAATTAGTGTCTATGCATTTGGTTATGTTGATGAGATTTGATTACGGGAAGTCTGGTAACAAAACCAACATGTGTTTGCTTTGTTTGATGTTTGTCTCCACCTCAAATGAAGTCCCTCCTCCAATTCTGCCTATAAGATACATGTAAGATTGCTTAAGATGGAGATCTTCGAGGACTGCAGCTACCATCACAACTGGGGTTTTTCATTAAAGAATCCTACGATTGAATCCGAAGTCTCCTGGTCTTTCTCTTCTGAGTTTTCTACACTTTAGAAGAACGGAGTTCACAACACTACATTACTAGTGTTACTACATTACTAATCAATTTTCAGTAATATTTTACTCTGTAAATGTTCCGCAACACTTGCCTTACAACAAATTTTTTATTTTCTAAATATTTAATTTAAAGTCGGGCTCCGACTTTTTCACGTCCCTAGGGCTGGGCTACAGGCCAATATTCACATCATAGTTCAGATGCGGGCTGGACCTTGGGCCTGTTTTAGGCTTCTGCTTATTCTTATATCCATCAATTATTGATGAAAAAATTGCAGCGCTGGTGGAAACAACACGAGACCGTGCCGTGACTGAAGAGCGGCTCGACGTGCTTAGTGTTCCGCAGCAGCAGCGAGCCGTCAGCACAGCGGAAGAGTTCTGCATTCAAATACACACAATAAAGCTTGCTGTAAAGCCCCAGCAAAAGTAATTACCATGAATGTGTCTGGGGGAAATAGTAAGGTTTCTCCATCTCCTCATTAGATGCGCATTTAGAGAGAATTGTATCTTCACGGATTATGATTATATTAAAGAGTTTTTGTTTTTATTTATTTCGTTAAGTATGTTTTTCAAAAGTGCTATTCATTTTTTTGGTGTAAACATTTTATAAGTATAAAAAGCCTAAATATAAAATCTTAAAATAGATAGACATACAAAATGTTCTCTCACCATATTTCGGAGGTTTAACTCCTGCGGGATACCCTGCAATATCATACATTCATTTTAGAGAATTATTATTTTAGATAACAATTTATGATTTATGATGGTTTCTTAATTGTTATGAGAAATCAGTCCAATTGAAATCTTTTAAATTTAAGACCTTTAGGATAAGCACAATTGAACTGTATTTTTTAACAAAATATGTTGAATAAATGGCACAACTGTATACAGTATATAATAAAAATACCTCCGGGTACACCTCCGGGTACTCCACCGGGCACTCCACCGGGTACTCCACCTGGAACACCTGCCAATGGATGAGATTTGTCATTAAGATCACTACGAAAAATAAGTAGTGACAGATCTGTATTTCTGTAATGCACATCCAAGTGTAGTGGACTATAGTAAAATAGAGCGTGGTTTGGTTCTATGCTTTGGTTGTTGATTGGATGTTGATTTGTGAGATGATAGAGATGAGTGTGAGCTTGCAGGAGTGGAGTTTAAGAGAAATCCTGCATATGACGCTAGAGAGAAGACTAGATTTCTAGTTAAGACAGTGTTCTCAAATCCTGATCCTAGGAACCTACTGCTCTACACATTTTGTCTGTCTTTTTTATCTGACACATTCAGTCGAGTTCATGAAACTCTCTTCTAATGAGATGAAGATCAGAGTCAGTTGTTCATTAAGGAAGACATAAATAAATCTGATTGGTGGGTCTGGATTTGATTTATGACATTTTGATGTTTAAATGTAATCAATTTAGTTTTTAATTTGAGCATATGTCAATCCTTCATAATAAGGTATATAACTAGGGATAAGCAAGAGTTTAGTCCCAACCCTAGTCAAACACACCGTAACTAGTTAATCAGGGTGATCAGGATTATTGGAAAATAACTGGCAGGTTTGTAGGAGCAGGGCTGGGACTGAAGTCAACAGGAAATTATCTCTCCAGGCACAGGGTTGGAGACCCCTAGTTTAGAGAGATTCTGTAGTATATTGAAACTTCTATTTGCAATAAAATGAAAATAATTTACCGTATTTAGGTGGTTTTGCCCCAGTCCCATATCCTGTGAAAATATAAAATCTGCTTTTACTTTGGGTAAAAAACATCTATACAAATACAAAATATATCCATCATTCTGTGACTGGCGAGAAATAATCCACTTCTTTCTGCTGGACCTGTCTGGGACCAGTTCCTCTTTACTGTCTGAACATCAAGGGAATGAAAATCTGCTGGTTTGAGATATATTTTACCTCATATGTTTATCTTTTCAGAATACCTTAGAGTGAAGGGGTGCCTTAGTTGCATCCATTAATTACTGGTTTGCCTCAGGGTATGGTTCTTGGCCCCATCCACTCCTTGATATACACAACTACACTGACACCTATCATCCAGGTAGTTTTTTTTCTTCCTCTGATTTCCTCATAGCATAAAGACATGCAGTCTTATTATCACAAAGTGACTGCATCTTAACTTGCCTCAGCCTGAATTCAACTACTCCATATTCAACTAGTGCTCCAACTACACCAACTCCAGCTGAAGACTGAGCTTCTGGTCTTGCTGGCAAGTCCAATGCAATACCATCATTATTCATCTAGGCTCATCAACAATATAAGGTAGCTTTACTACAAAAGGAAGATCAGACCCTTCCTATCTGAAGATCCTACCCTTCCTACACAGCGGTGAATTTGAAGTTCAGAGAACCAAAGAGAGAGGCTGCATGTTAGACCTTGTCTCACTACATGAGACACCATTCTCTGTCTGCATCAAGTCAAGGCTCGGCTGCATAGCTACTAACTTGTATATTTCTGAGCAAGTTTAGAACACAGCAAGAATTACAGCACATAATGTTGTTGTCTCATCAGGGTTAATGTTTTAGTGCACTGACTGAATATTTGGAAATGTAATACTTCACCTCCATATCCAGTTCCTATTACAACTCCACCTGGGACTCCACCAGCTCCACCCAAACCTGATGCCAGCAATGACACAAGGAAGGATATGTTATCATAACTTGTATATTCTGAAGCAATGGAATATAAATAAATGTTGCTGGGCATTAAATTGCTACATATTTTGGTAAAAGTAGATAAGAGTGAAAATGAAAACATGCTCGGCAAAATTATCTGATTTCATATTTTAAATAGTCACAGACTCTTCAAAAGAGGTCCATTCTCTAACCTGCAAACTAAAAAAACCTGCATAAGAATGTTAGTACACAAAAATGTTATACACGGAAATGTGTTGATAATCCATTTCCAAATCTCAAGTCTATGTAATTGCTCCTTAGGACTTGCATGTCTAGCCATTTTTACTAGTTAGCCAACAAAGGTAGTCAACAAACTAGTCAAATATAAAATAATAAGTAAAAAACATATAAAAATAAGTCAAATATATATATTTTTATTATAATGTCAAGACAAAAGTTATATAACAAAATTCCAGTGCAAATTACAAAATGAAAAACAAACAATTGGATTTATCTTACATAGCATTACCAATGCACCTAAATCATATAAAATTGCCAGACCCGTACCATATTTAGGAGGTTTGGCGCCAGCTCCAAGCCCTAAAAACATGTATCGCAAGTACTAAACATCAACCCAAAATAAACTTATAGTAACAAAATTTGCTTAACTGACAAACAAAAGTTGTGAGAAATTGAGACAACCCAACTTATACAGACCTCCAGCCCCAGGCACAGCTCCAGGAACTCCTCCGAAACCAGCAACAGAACCATAGCCTGGGACAACACCAGCCCCTCCTGCTCCTCCTACAGACATGACATGTGCAGCCATGCAGTATCCATTTATTTATTTAGATTTTTTATAATATACAAGATGTGCAGTAAAAGTGATCTGAAAGTCATATTTTAGAATAATCCAGAACATCTTCTACACTAAAAAAAAATTATAATAAAAACATGCTGGGTTCAGCCTTGTTGGGTTGTTTTTTACATTTTTACCCTGGGTGCTGGGTAATTTTTTCAAACCAAAAGCTGGGTTCAGATTGTTGGTTAATTTATTGGGTTTATTTGTAATAGTTTTACCCAGATGCTTGGTCATTTTTAATGCTGAGTTATTTCTTTCTACCTATCCGGTGAGTTGAGCCTGTCTCCCACGAAACAACGCAGCTGCTGAGTTACAGTCAGAGCAGGCTTTTTGTGTCCTACAGGAGAGAGTGGTTCTCAGCGCTGCCACCACCAATTTGGTGCATTCTCTCTGGTAAATAAAGGTTTTTATACATTTTATTTCATTTATAAAGTCTTTAATGTGGTGTAAATTATATTATTTTACACAACGCAACATAAGGACGAGACCTCAGCTGCATTAGCAGCTGTCGTTTTGCGCTGGAAACACCTTTGCCTTGCATAACATACATTGATTTTATTCATTATAATACTGAGTGTAATTTAATTTGATGTTAAAAAAAGTTATCTAATCTCAGTATTGTTTGTTTATGGGCAGGTTTAGACTCAGTCATGCCATCACTCAGCTACGAGTTAACTGTGAGGCTGCGGTCTAAAGTTCACAGGTTTTTTTATTTCTAAAATACTTGTTAAACGAGTTTATATGTATTGAATATTGTAAGCTATGCTGTATTCACCCAAATAAATGTAATTTGTCTTGTATTTTGTCCATGGGTGTTCTTGCTTAATAATGAATGTTCATATTTTGATTATTGCTGTTGCCTATAGTAATTCTGTGTGTGATTTTTATTTCCAGACCATTTTAAGACAGCAATATAATAATTTTGAAACAATAGATGACTTAAATGAAACAACCCAGCATGGTGGGTAAAAATGTTTAACCCAACCAGCTGGGTCAAAATAACCCAAGTTGGGTTGTTTTTAACCCAGCATTTTTTAGAGTGTACTGCCTAACTATCCCAAGTACTCCAATTGTACTGACTAATTTTTTGAAAGTTATACTTTCCTTATCTTACTCACTCTTTGAAAACATACCACGGCAAACTATGTTTTTTCACATATAATATAACATCAAAGAACACTCTAGCAAGATTAAAGCACTAGCAGCTCGCAGCACCAAGTTTCTGCTATTGTCCAGGCTCCGCAGTATACCCATGCAGTACTGTACATGCAGTGTCTCAATCAAAAAGACATGCACCTATAGACTATAACTGGAAAAATTATTTTTCCATGTTCGTCCGCACTACATTATCAAATCCCATTTACACCTGAAACGTGTAAAAGCTCTTACCATATTTAGGAGGCTTCACTCCACCTGGAAACACTAAAAAATGTAATTTGTAAAGTAATTAATTTAATTATTATTTCATGAACCTTTTCCAAAAGATTAACACTTCATTATTAGCAACATTTTAACAATATGACTTGAACTGTAGGTTTAATCAGATGTAATATGAATGTAGTGTAAAACTCACCTCCAGCCCCTGGTGCTCTTCCAGAAATTCCCCCAGCTCCCCCCACTATTCAAAACATTTTAGTAAAATAAGCCGTGAACCAATCTACTACTTTGAAAAATGCCCCTGGGATATTAAAATCCATTCAGTAATTTCTGAGTGACTTGATCTGGTCATCTAGTATGTATGTATAATGGCCAATTTTGGAACCAAGAAGCACCATCATAGGCAGAAGAGATTGCATGGTCAGAATATAAAGCTGATGTTTAGGGGCATGTACATGTGAAATCAGATACATCTGAGATCTGAAGACAAAGCACAGTGTACAGTTGTACTCATGGATATTTTGTGCAGTGGCTCCTAAGTGCCTCATGAAGTGATTTGATTGTTTGTTCCCACTCACCTCCAGCTCCAGGGTACAGTCCTCCAACACCAGGAACAACACCAGTTCCAGCTGCCCCACCCAAACCTAGGAGATCGAGGAAGAATCCATTAAATGCTTTATAGATGTGGTCTTAGAATAAACTACATAAGTCTCTGTGAAATTCCACCACAAATAAATGTTACCGTATTTAGCTGCTTTGGCTTGAGCGGGAGTAAGACCTTTGAAAAAAAAAAACGATGATGTTTTAATATTCTTCTAGATATTTTGTGAATACATTTTTTTTTACCTCCCGTTGCAGGATATAATCCTCCAGCTCCTGGCACAATTCCAGCACCACCAGGACCAAGCCCAGCACCACCAGGAACTACTCCTACACATGGAACAAGGCAGGGCCATGATCTCTCAGTTTGACATTTCCAATGCTATATGTCAGGGTCCTTTAGTCCTGCTCCTGGAGGACCACTGTCCAGCAGAGTTAAGCTCCAACCCTGCCTGTACTCTTCTAGCAATCATAAAGACATTGACTGGCTTGTTTGGATATGTTTGATTGGGGTTGAAACTACAGTGCCTGGTTTGAAACTCTGCAGGAGAGTGGCCCCCCAGGAGCAGAAATTAGAACCATGGTATATCGGATTAAGAACGAAAATAAATGTTACCGTATTTAGCTGCTTTTGCCTGAGCAGGAGAGAGCGCACCAGGACCTTGACACATGAGAAAATAAAAACATTTATCAGTGGTGAATCATTCTAATAAAGTGACTGTCATTTAACAGTACTGCACACAATTTTATCTCACCCCCTGCTCCTGGAAAGAGTCCACCTGCGCCTGGTACACCACCAATACCAGTAAAACCAGGACCAGCACCTAGTGTAAGAAGGTTTGCTATCAGATTGAGCTATTGGTTGACATTGTCAAAATCATACTGTAGATTTAATACTGTCACATTTAATTTATACTAATGGCATTGAAATTCTGCAGCAAAGCGATGATATCTCAGACCATTTTTTTGTTTTGTGTGTACTCCACATAGCTAAAGCTGTAAATGTAACTACTTGTTACAAATACAGTAGAACCATCAGTTCTACCACAAAATACTTATTTTTAAGTATCTCACTGATTTATCTAAATTCCTCAGCATATCCAATAGCTCAGAAAATCTTGATGATGTGAAGGAAACTATGGACTCTCTTTTCTAGCACTTTAAAAACGGTTGCTTCTTTACGCTTAAGGAAGATAAAAAAAACAGTCCGACACAGTGGTATAATGACCACACTTGCACCCTAAAGAGAGCAGGAATCCAGGAATGAAGCATAGCTCTAGTAGGGATGCCGGAAGTATGGCTCTGCGACGCAGCGTCTCGTTCCCTCGGGGAACCAGGGTTACATACGTAACCTGGGACGTTCCCCTCCGGGAACATCGAGCTGGGTCGAGACGCTATGGGGAACGAGATGTCCACGCCGCCATACTTGCAAATCCCTGCTTAGTGTGTGGAATGCACAGCTATGGCAAGGGAATAGACGAGCCAGGAATGGCTCGCAGAGCCAGGTCGTAGAACCTGGAAAGTTAGGGGCGTAGACCACCCACCAGCGTCACAGATGTCCTGCACAGGTACACCTGCCAGAGGGCCTCAAAGGCCTCCATAACTTAAGTTGAGTGAGCCTTGACTCCCAAAGGCGAGGGGAGATCAGAGGACTCGAGATCATAGGATAGCATCCAGATCTACTACTAAGCATAAGCTCCCTGGCCACCGGAGGAAACATGTAACTAGAGAGTTTTGCCTACTGAAAGGCCACCAAGAGGGGCGTGGTAGGTCGCTATAGCCGCCACGTAGACCTTCAGGGTGGAGTGGGCTAACCCTGCAGAGAAACAAGTCTGCGAGAACTCCAGCACTGTACCAAACAGGCAGTTAACTGGATCAAGCAGGCGGTCTCCGCACCCTGAGTCTCAACTTCAGGGCGTACAGTTTCCTTATTGAGGGAATAACCCGATATTAATACGCTTTGCCCCCAAAGCACATTTCAGGAACTTTCTGTGATGGGGAAGGAGTATGCATCTTTTAGATCGCTCGTGACCACCAGTACTCGGATCTGGTGTGAGACACGTGCTTGAAGAGAGCTTTCTGAACTTCAGTCGTGTGACTGAGCGGTTCAGTTAGCTTAGATCTAAGAAGGACACAACCCCTTTCCCAGGAACAATGAAGTACGGCTGTAGAACCCGGACTCTTTGTCTAGAGCAGGGACCACCTCAATGGTCTCCTCCCTCAGGAGAGTGCTCACTTCTTGTTCCATTACCAGAGCCTGCTCGGGACCCACCAGCATGGGAGTGACCCCGTAGAAAGGCTGCAGCAGAGCGCCACATAGCCTTGTTCTACAGTGTGCGTGACCCATCGAGACACATTTGGCAGCAGTTTCCATGCTGCCGAATAGTCTACTAAGGGAACCAGTCTCTCGAGACTGGTCTCTGGTTTACTTAGAGCGGCTAGCTCGGTGCCCTGGAGCGGAGGACCGGCAGGGGACGGCCGATCTAGCTGCTCTAGAGACCCCCGAAGGGGTGGCGAGCCTCCCAGCTCCGCTACATTTCTGAGCGGAAGAGACTGAGAGAAACGCTCGCTGGAGACCGCTGCGCCCTGGAACACTGGCAGGGTTAGCAGACTGATCTCCTGAGGGCACTGAGGAGAGACGGGCACAGTGTAATGCGGTGTACACCGCTCTTCCCTAGAGGGGCCTGCCCTCATAAGTCCTGGGCTGTAGCATCAGGACTGCCTTAGAAGCCTCCTATTGGAAACGACGGTCCTCAGACCCGCGTCATCTCTTAGGAAGACTAAAGAACCAGAGTCTGCTCAGGCAGGACCCAATAAGACACGCTTGGCAAGGGCTCCCACACCAACAGATGACTTACTAAGGGAACCAGTCTCTTGAGACTGGCCTCTGGTGTACTTAGAGCGGCTAGCTCGGTGCCCTGGAGCAGAAGACCGGCAGGGGACGGCCGATCTAGCTGCTCTAGAGACCCCCGAAGGGGTGGCGAGCCTCCCAGCTCCGCTACATTTCTGGGCGGAAGAGACTGAGAGAAACGCTCGCTGGAGACCGCTGCGCCCTGGAACACTGGCAGGGTTAGCAGACTGATCTCCTGAGGGCACTGAGGAGAGACGGGCACCGTGTAATGCGGTGTACCCCGCTCTTCCCCAGAGGGGCCTGCCCTCACCAGTCCTGGGCCTTGGCATCAGGACTGCCTCAGAAGCCTCCTATTGGAAATGACGGTCCTCAGACCCACGTCATCTCTTAGGAAGACTAGGAACCAGAGTCTGCTCAGGCAGATCCCAATGAGACATGCTTGGCAGGGGCTCCCAAGCCGCCGGGTGGCCTACTAAGGGAACCAGTCTCTTGAGACTGGCCTCTGGTGTACTTAGAGCGGCTAGCTCGGTGCCCTGGAGCGGAGGACCGGCAGGGGACGGCCGATCTAGCTGCTCTAGAGACCCCCGAAGGGGTGGCGAGCCTCCCAGCTCCGCTACATTTCTGGGCGGAAGAAACTGAGAGAAACGCTCGCTGGAGACCGCTGTGCCCTGGAACACTGGCAGGGTTAGCAGACTGATCTCCTGAGGGCACTGAGGAGAGACGGGCACCGTGTAATGCGGTGTACCCCGCTCTTCCCCAGAGGGGCCTGCCCTCACCAGTCCTGGGCCTTGGCATCAGGACTGCCTCAGAAGCCTCCTATTGGAAATGACGGTCCTCAGACCCACGTCATCTCTTAGGAAGACCAGGAACCAGAGTCTGCTCAGGCAGATCCCAATGAGACACGCTTGGCAGGGGCTCCCAAGCCGCCGGGTGGCCTACTAAGGGAACCAGTCTCTTGAGACTGGCCTCTGGTGTACTTAGAGCGGCTAGCTCAGTGCCCTGGAGCGGCGGACCGGCAGGGGACAGCCGATCTAGCTGCTCTAGAGACCCCCGAAGGGGTGGCGAGCCTCCCAGCTCCGTTACATTTCTGGGCGGAAGAGACTGAGAGAAATGCTCGCTGGAGACCGCTGCGCCCTGGAACACTGGCAGGGTTAGCAGACTGATCTCCTGAGGGCACTGAGGAGAGACGGGCACCGTGTACTGCGGTGTACACCGCTCTTCCCCAGAGGGGCCTGCCCTCATAAGTCCTGGGCTGTAGCATCAGGACTGCCTTAGAAGCCTCCTATTGGAAACGACGGTCCTCAGACCCGCGTCATCTCTTAGGAAGACTAAAGAACCAGTCTGCTCAGGCAGGACCCAATAAGACACGCTTGGCAAGGGCTCCCACACCGCCAGATGACTTACTAAGGGAACCAGTCTCTTGAGACTGGCCTCTGGTGTACTTAGAGCGGCTAGCTCGGTGCCCTGGAGCGGAGCACCTCAAGGCCCTGGACCATTGGCATCAGGGCGTTCTGGCCGAAGACTATCGATCCGCAGATCCGTCTTCGGCCCGGGAGCGTCACTCTGACTCCGATTCTGGCGAGTACGAGAAGTGACATTTCCCGAATAAGGAGCTGGAACACAATTGGGGCTGCTCCGCCCAGCTGACCACCTCAACCTCCTTGGAGGAAGAGAGGTAAACATTGTGCTCTCACTCGAGAAGAACTCTTTTTATTCTTCTCCCAAGAGGCTCTTGTATGCCATATATAATATATAATTGTATATATTTCTCTACAATATATATATATATATATATATATATATAACTTTCATAGTCAGATAAAGTGCATAATTAATTATTCAAAATTAAATGCAGTCAACACCCAGACAGGTAAACACGGTCTGAAGTGAAAAAATCATAAATGAGCCGAGAATGACCAAAATTGCCTCGGCAACACATGAGCCACTCAGAACAAAACAAATAAATCTTCTTGGAGAGAAACTGCTGCAGATTAGCGCACTCTTGCTCAAGGGGGAAGAACTACAGCTTAGGCTTCCGCCCCGAGAGAGTGCTAGACATGGGGAATACAGGTGGATATAGGGCGAACCCATCTCCAACCTGTCCGCCAGATCTATGTGCGATCCCCGTGATCTCAATCGCCGCAGTGCCTCAGCAGTAGCGGGACCGCGAGATCATAGGCACGGACACACTCCTCGGAGTGTGCCCGGCAGGAGCACAATGCATTGCAGCGGGGAACACACATTTATTTAGCCCTTCCTTTTTTTCTGAAGAGAGAGCTGTGTGTGCGCTTCTCTTAGCTCCGCTCCCCAGATATGCTTTCTCTCTATAGCTTATTTGTTTTTACTCATTCACAACACGCTTGTGCAAACGTATGTTTTGAAAATTCATCGACATCCTCCCTGTCTTCCTCCTCGAAAAAAGACAGACGGAGCGTCGAGCCCTTTCTCTGGGGGAAGAACCGCGGGGCGGGCTTCCGATCTCAGAAAGCGGGCGCTGGATCTGATGGGAAAGGAAGAAGATAGGGGATCGCCCTTCTTAATTTTCCCATCTAATCCATCTGCGAGCACAGCCACTGCTCCGCCTCAGCGACAGCGTGGCAGGTGCTGCGAGGACGTAACGTTAGGTGAAAACTCCCTCCTCAAAGAGAGTTTCCCCCCTGGGAGCGAAGCATACGCAGCGGAAGCTACTCATAGCCGACCCTGCATGCTTCACTCCCAGTCAGACCATCGCACAAACTGTGTGTATCCCGCTCGTGATATAGCGTGGGCAGGGAGGAACACAGTCTGTAACGTGATCTACTTTCGCCTTTATTTGCCTTTGATATGTCTGCTTCCTAGTCTTTTCCTTCCTTTTATTTCTTTGCCTTTCTTATTTCCTATCTTTCTTTGACAAACGATAGTAGGAGACTCACAGAACATATACGTGACTGACACACACAGAGAGCTTTGCTGAATGACAAAAAGCTGGCGCCGGCTGCACATCACGTGCTTTTAAGCATCATGGTGATGACGTCACCCGCACCTGACGTCTGGCCGTCAATTTTGACTGATTACACATATGATTCAGAGCTGGACAACGCTGATGGCGTTCCCCATAGCGTCTCGACGCAGCTCGATGTTCCCGGAGGGGAACTTAATGTTTAAGCATATAATGATATTCTAGGGAATTGTGTGCTTCTAATTTTATAGCATCAGTTTGGACAGGACCCTTTTCTATTCTAACATGACAGTGTCTCTGTGTATAAGACAAGGATCAAAGAGAAATGATGATTCAGTCAGTGTGGAAGAACTTGACTGGTCTGCAGAAAGCAGCTGAACACCTCTGGTGTGACTTTAAATGAGCCAAAAACTGACTTGTACATTCATTATATGGACAAAAGTATGGATCATATGATCATCATATGCATTATATGGATCTTCTGTCTCTTTAGAAGAGAAAAAGGCACTTCCAAACTGTGGCAACAAAGATGGAAACATAATTAATATACTTAAAAAAATTATTTCCACCTCTGTTGCAGCAGTTTTGAAGTGTATGAAATGACTTTACCCATATGTACAAGTAATTGGTGTTTGGTGATGAGTTTTTGGCTCAAGATCTGCATTTAAAGTCACACCAGAGCAGAGGTGTTCAGCTGGGATTAGGACTTGGCAATTTTTCCTATTTTATACTGTAAAGCTGCTTTGACACAATCTCTATTGTTAAAAGCGCTATGTAAATAAAGGTGACTTGACAAGACTATGTAATGCAGTCAACAAGCCTGAATCGAACATCAGTCAGTTATGAGCCCCATAATAAAGCAAGATAATCAGTCAGTGTACTCACCATATTTAGCTGCTTTAGCTTGCGCTGGGGTAAGAACACCCGCACCTGTTCAGAGAGAACAGATCCACATTTTGATTCAAATTTAGGAAAAAGAAAACATAGATAATATCACAGGCCATTGATTGCCACATCTCATGCCCCATGTGCATTGAGCTCAAACATATTGCAACACATCTTTGCATGCCATGTTTAATTGTACAATTACTCTGGTAGTTTCTAAGTTCCAATAGATTCTAAAAGGGAGCACACATATGGATCAAATTTATACTTTGTTATATTTTTTTATCAATTTACAATTTCTGTTGATACAAGTGTCAGCACATTAAGTAATTGTAGGACAAATTAAAGTTGGATTTAGATTTTGAAGCTTTTAACAAACAACATAATGTATGGTCTGTCCTCAACAACAACACTAATTGTTGTTATTTGGAAAACAACTGACATTTGTGTTCCACACTTTGGAATGGCACATGGGTGAGTAAATGATTTCCTTTAAACAAACAATGTCTGATTGCAGCTCCTAAAGCATTATTTAGCTAAATGATTTTTCACCTCCTGCCCCTGGGTAAACTCCACCAGCACCACCTGCTCCAACACCACCTAAACCAGCTCCAACACCCAAGGAAATATACAAATACTAAACTAGATGTTTGAGTAAATGACTTGCATTTCAATATGGACCATTTATTTAATAAAATAAATATTGATTGTGGTTTTAGGGGATTTCAAAGGAAAATGTATCCTTACCTCCTACACCAGGGTAAAGTCCACCAGCACCACCCGGAAAAGCTCCGGCCCCACCTAAACCAGCTCCAGTACCTGAAAACATGGGTGCAAACAGTGAACTTCTAATATTAGCTATTGGGAAAAAACACACTTACGCACAAACAACTTATATAATTTTATAGCAACAGTTTAGACAGCACCCTTTTCTATTCTAACATGACAGAGTCTCTGTGTATAAGACAAGGATCAAAGAGAAAATATGATTCAGTCAGTGTGGAAGAACTTGACTGGTCTGTAGAAAGCAGCTGAACACCTCTGATGTGACTTTAAATGAGACACAAACGCATTACCAAACACCAATGACTTGTACATTCATTATATGGACAAAAGTACTGGGACAGCCCCTTCTTTAGAAGAGAAAAAAGGCATTTCCAAACTGTGGCAACAAAGATGGAAACATAATTAATGTACTTAAAATTGTATTTCCACCTCTGTAGCAACAGTTTTGAAGTGTATGAAATGACTGCACCATATGTACAAGTCATTGGTGTTTGGTGATTAATTTGTGGCTAAAGGTCGGCATTTAAAGTCACACCAGCGGTGTTCAGCTGGGATTAGGACTTGGCAATTTTTCCTATTTTATACTGTAAAGCTGCAAAATCTCTATTGTTAAAAGCGCTATGTAAATAAAGGTGACTTGACTAGACTATGTAATACAGTCAACAAGCCTGAATCGCCCATCAGTCAGTTATGAGCCCCATAATAAAGCAAGATAATCAGTCAGTGTACTCACCATATTTAGCTGCTTTAGCTTGCGCTGGGGTAAGAACACCCACACCTGTTCAGAGAGAACAGATCCACATTTTGATTCAAATTTAGGAAAAAGAAAACATAGATAATATCACAGGCCATTGAATGCCACATCTCATGCCCCATGTGCATTGAGCTCAAACATATTGCAACACATCTTTGCATGCCATGTTTGATTGTACAATTACTCTGGTAGTTTCTAAGTTCCAATAGATTCTAAAAGGGAGCACACATATGGATAAAATGTATACTTTGTTATATATTTTTTATCAATTTACAATTTCTGTTGATACAAGTGTCAGCACATTAAGTAATTGTAGGACAAATTAAAGTTGGATTTAGATTTTGAAGCTTTTAACAAACAACATAATGTATGGTCTGTCCTCAACAACAACACTAATTGTTGTTATTTGGAAAACAACTGACATTTGTGTTCCACACTTTGGAATGGCACATGGGTGAGTAAATGATTTCCTTTAAACAAACAATGTCTGATTGCAGCTCCTAAAGCATTATTTAGCAAAATGATTTTTCACCTCCTGCCCCTGGGTAAACTCCACCAGCACCACCTGCTCCAACACCACCTAAACCAGCTCCAACACCCAAGGAAATATACAAATACTAAACTAGATGTTTGAGTAAATGACTTGCATTTCAATATGGACCATTTATTTAATAAAATAAATGTTGATTGTGGTTTTAGGGGATTTCAAAGGAAAATGTATCCTTACCTCCTACACCAGGGTAAAGTCCACCAGCACCACCCGGAAAAGCTCCGGCCCCACCTAAACCAGCTCCAGTACCTGAAAACATGGGTGCAAACAGTGAACTTCTAATATTAGCTATTGGGAAAAAACACACTTACGCACAAACAACTTATATAATTTTATAGCAACAGTTTAGACAGCACCCTTTTCTATTCTAACATGACAGAGTCTCTGTGTATAAGACAAGGATCAAAGAGAAAATATGATTCAGTCAGTGTGGAAGAACTTGACTGGTCTGTAGAAAGCAGCTGAACACCTCTGGTGTGACTTTAAATGAGACACAAACTCATTACCAAACACCAATGACTTGTACATTCATTATATGGACAAAAGTACTGGGACAGCCCCTTCTTTAGAAGAGAAAAAAGGCATTTCCAAACTGTGGCAACAAAGATGGAAACATAATTAATGTACTTAAAATTGTATTTCCACCTCTGTAGCAACAGTTTTGAAGTGTATGAAATGACTGCACCATATGTACAAGTCATTGGTGTTTGGTGATTAATTTGTGGCTAAAGGTCGGCATTTAAAGTCACACCAGAGGTGTTCAGCTGGGATTTGGACTTGGCTTTCTACAGACCAGTCAAGTTCTTTCACACTGACTGAATCATATTTTCTCTTTGATCCTTGTCTTATACACAGAGACACTGTCATGTTAGAATAGAAAATGGTCCTGTCCAAACTGTTTCTATAAAATTAGAAGCACACAATTCCCTAGAATATCAGTGTATGCTTAAACATAAAGATTTGTACTCATGGAAATTACTAAAGTAGTCAAACCTTTCATTAGAAGGGGGTGACCCAATACTTTTGGCAATATAGTGTATTTCGAATTGCCATGTTCTTCTAAAGCCATGTTCCTAGCATTGGTAAAACTGAATTTTCCATCTCAATATACAGTATATATATATATAAATATATATATAGAAATTATGACCTATCACTCTCAATGTCAATACTTTATTGATTGGGTGGTTAATCTGCATGCTTAAACTCCAGCTGGTCCAAAATGCAGCAGATATAATTCTTACTGCCAGGATGTATGGCCATATTAGCCCGGTTCTGTCAACACTGCACCGGCTCAGTACTTGGGTGAGCTCTCTTATGATTGATTAAATGAATGAAGCATTTAAATAGCACTTTATTTTGTATTGTTGTACACCCAAAGCGCTTTACAATAATGTGAGGGGGTCTCTCCTCAACCACCACCAGTATGCAGCATCCACTTGGATGATGCGATGGCTGCCACAGGACAATGGCGCCAGTGCGCTCACCACACACCAGCTACAGGTGGAGAGGAGAGAGAGTCATAGAGCCAATCAAGTGGATGGGGATTATTAGGAGGCCATGATTGACAAGGGCCAGTGGTGGGAATTTGGCCAGGACACTATATCTTATCACACTAAAGTCCTTCAGATCCACTGTGTTCTCAATACTCTGGCCATTTGATAATACCTGGACTATAAAAATCAAATGCGGGCAGCAGAATTTTTCTTATTTAGCTCCCAAACTCTGGAAGAAACTACCAAACACTCTTCGGGAAGCAGACAGTGTCACGATCTCGGTGGGGGCTGCCTTGCTTTTGTTGTTCTGGAGCTCATGGTCTTTTGTTTTGACAGCTCGCCATGTGCTCCGCTGTCTTTGTGGGTTATGCCCCACCCTCCTTGTTATCTTTTCTGCTAATTCTTCCACCCCACCTGCACTCTATTCTGTCCTCATTATCTCCCCTTTATCATGCCCTAGTGTCTGCTGTCTTGTGTCAGTCCGTATGCGTTGTTCTGAAGCTCAGTTCATCTCTCTGCTGATTATATTAACTGATCCTGTCTTGTTTTGTTTGTTTTTTCCAGTCCTGTTTGGTCTGGCACTCCTGTTTTCGCTATCCTTCCTTTTAGATACACACCTGCCGCTCTAGGACTCTGGACAGCTCTCTGCCTTGGTGTTTTCTTGCCCGTATGTCCGTCTCTTCATGGTATCCCTCCCTATTAATCTCTGCTCGCATCCGGTGCTCCCTCTGGATTTCAACAGCGGCTGCCTATTGCCTTCTCTCTGCCCCGCTGGCTCGGCTGAAGCCGGTCTGTTCGTCACGCTGTGGAAGTGGGCTATTTTCTGGTGGTTTATGCCAGCCGGCTGATTTTGGGACTGAGTCTTTTGTTTTCTTTTTCAATACATTTTTGTTATTCTCCTGCTATTAGAACCCGGTCTTGTTCCTGACCGACACACTCTGTCAGTTTAAATCTAGATTAAAGACCCATCTCTTTAACCTGGCTTACACATAACACAATAAGACATTTTTTTTCTTCCTCCGTTAAAGGATTGTTGGTCTGCATTATTTAGGTCAATCGGAACCAGGAACATCTCCCATAACACCAGATGTACTTGTTAAATCATAAGAAGAATGCATCTATGCTAATATTAGTCTGTTTCGTTCTTATTCTGAGGTCTCTTTAGCCACCGAGATCCAGACTGTATCCAGATCAGATGGTGGATCAGCACCTAGAGACAACCTCGACAGCCCTGAATGTTAGCGGAGATCAGGACACCTAGATGAGCTCCAGAGACAGATCCCCAGTAAAGACCCTGTCTCCTAGATGCCCATCGGGACAAGACCACAAGAACCAGAAGACTCTTCTGCACAATCTGACTGGAATTGTAATGCTGGTTTCATCTGGCCAGAGGAGAACTGGCCCCCCGACTGAGCCTGATTTCTCTCAAGGTTTTTCTCCATTTCTGTCACCGATGAAGTTTTGGTTCCTTGCCGCGGTCGTATCTGGCTTGCTTAGTTTGGGACACTTAACTTCTAGCAAAATTATCAACTTGATTGCACATACTATTTAAACTTAACTGAGCTGGACGATGAAATCACTGAATCAATGATGAACTGACTTTACCAGAAACAAAGTGTTTCCTTTTGTCCTTTAGTTTTTTTCCACACTATTTTATACTGTAAAATGCTTTGACACAATCTCTATTGTTAAAAGCACTATGTAAATAAAGGTGACTTGACTAGACTATGTAATGCAGTCAACAAGCCTGAATCGCCCATCAGTCAGTTATGAGCCCCATTATAAAGCAAGATAATCAGTCAGTGTACTCACCATATTTAGCTGCTTTAGCTTGCGCTGGGGTAAGAACACCCGCACCTGTTCAGAGAGAACAGATCCACATTTTGATTCAAATTTAGGAAAAGGAAAACATAGATAATATCACAGGCCATTGAATGCCACATCTCATGCCCCATGTGCATTGAGCTCAAACATATTGCAACACATCTTTGCATGCCATGTTTGATTGTACAATTACTCTGGTAGTTTCTAAGTTCCAATAGATTCTAAAAGGGAGCACGCATATGGATAAAATGTATACTTTTTTATTATTTATTTATCAATTTACAATTTCTGTTGATACAAGTGTCAGCACATTAAGTAATTGTAGGACAAATTAAAGTTGGATTTAGAATTTGAAGCTTTTAACAAACAACATAATGTATGGTCTGTCTTAAACAACAACAACACTAATTGTTGTTATTTGGAAAACAACTGACATTTGTGTTCCGCTATTTGGAATGGCACATGGGTGAGTAAATTATTTCCTTTAAACAAACAATGTCTGATTGCAGCTCCTAAAGCATTCTTTAGCGAAATGATTTTTCACCTCCTGCCCCTGGGTAAACTCCACCAACACCACCTAAACCAGCTCCAACACCCAAGGAAATATACAAATACTAAACTAGCTGTTTGAGTAAATTACTTGCATTTCAGTATGGACCATTTATTTAATAAAAAAAATGTTGATTTTGGTTTTAGGGGATTTCAAAGGAAAATGCATCCTTACCTCCTACACCAGGGTAAAGTCCACCAGCACCACCCGGCAATGCTCCGGCCCCACCTAAACCAGCTCCAGTACCTGAAAAAACATGGGTGCAAACAGTGAACTTCTAATATTAGCTATTGGGGAAAAAAAACACACTTACGCACAAATAACTGAAGCACAATGTTAACTTCTTTGTTCTGTGGATAAAGAATGTGGACTTTAAAATCATTTAATTAATTATTATTACCATATTTAGCAGCTTTGGACTGTGCAGCAGAGATCCCTAAAGTTCCCACACCTATGTACAGAGACAGCAGATCAGTTACTGGTCATGCATGTGTGTACGTGCTATTCGCAGCCATGTAAAATGATCTTTTCAACTCTTCTAGGGTGAATCTCATGAAGTCAAAGCATGTGTGGGTTTTAATTCACCACACAATCTGACTATATAGTTAAGAAATTCTGTTTTTATATTTTTGCATTAACATTGGGGATATTTTGCATTGGGACATTATTTTCGTGAGCATTAATTAAATATATATAGAATATATTCCATTTCAGACATACATACACACACACACACATATACATACTGTATATTATTGAGCTAAAATAGGATGTGCTCTTTAGAGGCTGTTTTAGAATCACCTCTAGTGTAGATTTATAATAAAATAGCATGTAAAGTGCACACACATATATATATATGTATGTGTGTGTGTGTGTGTGTTTATATTATTATTTAAATATGGTGGCTCTGATGTAACACACCAGTCCCTGTTGGATAACCGGGCCTGGAGCCAGCTCCTCCTTTCCCACCAGGGAGTCCAGCACCTCCACCAAAACCACCATAACCTTTGGCATAGCAGGTGAGAATCAGCACACAAGCTCATACACATCACACACAAGGTATTCAGGACATGCATTTGATCGAGGACGCCACTGTAGCCTACCGTATGGAAGTTTACCACCAGTGTAGGGTAACCCAGCACCTGTTAGGACAAGTCATGACATAAGACTTATCAAGACATACTAAAAATATACCAAAATGACTATGTCAACAACTGTGTTGTATCCTGTATATATTATTGATATTCATAAAAGTAGAGTTTGGTGAGAACTACAGTAACTCATGACCAGTATTTGAACAAAGACCACATACAGATAAAATGCCACAGATAAAACTGCAAATTGGATGGACAATTAGATGACAAAGAAGCCTCTGAATGGTTGACGTTCGAGCTCACTTTCACAAACATGTGAAGTGTTAAACCGTTCAAGTTGACCACACATTTTTATCAACATTGGATCCTGTTTTATCAGAACAAATATGCAAGTTTGGAAACGCTCTCTTCCACAAGAGGCTCATATATTAATACCTCAATACATTTTTCCTAATTTCACTGGATGTATTCCTAGTCCATGATTAAGGTTGATAATGTGCCGATAAGAGAGACATCAAAATATGTACTTAATTCCAAGCTTAAAACGGAAAGATTTAGGAAAATATTTTCAGTTGTGACTATGAAAACTTTGACTATGAACTTTGTCAAGGCCCTTTCCCAAGTGAGATATCACTTTCCAGTGAGCACATCGTCCATTTGTGGATAGAGCTTGAAACAAATTAATTGAGCACTTCAACTGCTGAACCTCCATGTAGAAGAAATCACACAACTTTTCAGTGCACCGGAGAGCAATCTACCACATAAATGGATGACTAGCGATGAACGTCTAAACACTGATCCAATATAGCCGGGTTTCATCTGGAGCATTTGATAAAAGACATTCTTATTTAATTCTATCAACTTCACATTGTGTTGCTTAATAGCTGTAAAACCACAAATGCAATCAGTCGGGACATGCTTCTTTTCAAGGCATGGCAGAGCTGGGCTGAGCACGATTTGTGCAGTCTGATCAAAATAATCAAATGTTCCACCTGGGGATTTGGGAGATTTGAGAGGGTATCCATGAAATACACCTTGTTGCAGTGGTCCATATCCACGCCCACCTACAACAAAATGATCATTTGTTTAAATGTCAACAGACAATGTAAACTTTTTAGACACAGGTGTTGTTCAGATTTGCAGATACTTCCACACTATCCAGAGATCAGTATTAATATTCTGTTTATATGGCTGCTGTATGCTCATGTACTAACCACCACCTGGTACCAGACCCTGCCCTCCACCCGCAGCTATAGGAAAGATTCAGTCAGTCAGATATGGTCGTTTATTTCACTGCGATGACTCATGTCATTTTCATTGAGAGTTTACCTGATTTAGGTTTGAGTCCAGTTCCTGTGGCTACACCAGGAAGAACACCCCGCCCATTGAAGCCTGTAATCATTTAAATCCAAGTGATCAAGACCAAATGAAGGCCATGTGTGCAATTTTAATTGGGTGTTTTATCCAAATGACTGATTAGTAGGCCTGCACTAAATCTGTGAGCACATAAAGCCCCAGAGATGTTTGCAGAAATCATTCAAGTTCTACACATACCTTTGTTAATGAGATGTCTTAGTTAATTTGATAACGCCACAAATGTATTCTATGCACGTATGCACAATATACATTTCATGCGTCATTCCTGCCTGTTTCTATGTCAGCATTAGAGTCTTCTATGGTGTGCTTTCTCCTTTTGGTCAACTGCTGTTATGAAGCAGTCAATCTAGCTGAGCAAGTCAAATAAATTAAACAGTCTTTAGCTAGCTACCGGAATAATCCATTACACACTGTGAAAGTAACTCTATCGCCCCCCTTGAGTGTGCCAATAATTTGTAGGTTTTCATTCTTGCATATAATACGTTTCTAGCCTAAGCATGTGGCATCCTCAGATCAATTGAACATACAGTATTTTGCCATGTGTAGATCCATTTCACGGCATTTGTTCCCCACAATCCTCTCCATAAATTTGGAAAACATTCGCAGAGTCCTTGTGGGACTGGTGGTCATATCACAGTACATAAACAGAGGAAAATTATCAAACCTTGTCCAGGAACAAGTCCTCCTTGATACGGTCCAGGCACTCCCACTCCTGCAAAAAAAACAAGATTGCAAAGTTGATCTATAATCATGCTTATTTCCACGTATACATACAACTTCAAACCCTCACACTCACCCGGCACTGGAGCTTTTCCGGGCTTTGCGGCTTTCCCCCCAGGTCCAACCCCACCAGGGCCCAGTCCTTGTACACCGGTCTGAGGAATGACAAGGCCTAACAAACAATTGAAAGGTCAGACTACCTTAGACCAGATTATCACTGCTTGCTAATCACTCGAATGAACTCAAGCCAGTATTAGCTAAATATACATTCACTGCACCTGGGAAGCCAGAACCAGGACCAGTTCCTCCTGCACCTGGCCCTGAATGAACACAAACACACATTCAGTCAGATCACTAAACACATTGGGGGCAAATCTGGCCTGTAGATATTCCTTAGTGATTTAGTTCCTCCCTTGCTCTGACTCTCTGACATGAAACAAGTTGTCTTATCTGATTATCTCACTGGTCGGTCTTTCAGGGTGGCCTGGGGAGGGGAGGTATCCAAAGCACATAAATTGGTCACTGGGGTTCCCCAGGGATCGGTTCTTGGACCCCTCCTCTTCTCCACATACACTACATCACTGGCTCCCATCATACAGGCACATGGCTTCTCCTACCATTTCTATGCTGATGCCACACAGCTCTATCTCTCATTTCGACCAGATGATCCAACGGTAGCTGCACGGATCTCAGGCTGCCTGGCGGACATCTCGGCATGGATGAAAGAAAACCATCTATAGCTCAACCTGGCAAAGACTGAGCTTCTTGTCTTCCCTGCAACTCCAACTCTACAGCATGATTTCACGATTCAGCTAGGTTCGTCAACAATTACCCCATCAGCTTCGGTCAGAAATCTTGGTGTAATCTTTGATGACCAGCTGACCTTCAAAGAGCACATTGCAAAGACTGCTCGATCTTGCAGGTTTGCACTACACAACATCAGAAAGATCAGGCCATTTCTGACAGAGCATGCTGCACAACTTCTTGCCCAGGCCCTTGTCATTTCTAGACTGGACTACTGCAATGCTCTTCTAGCTGGACTTCCATCAAACACAATCAAACCTTTACAAATGATTCAGAATGCAGCGGCACGACTGGTCTTCAACGAGCCCAAAAGAGCCCATGTTACACCTCTCTTTGTCTCCTTGCACTGGCTACCAGTTGCAGCTCGCATCCAGTTCAAGACACTGATGCTTGCATATAGAACAACCACAGGCTCAGCACCCGCCTACTTCCACTCACTATTACGAATTTACATCCCCTCCAGAAGCCTGAGATCTGCTAGTGAGCGTCGCCTCATGGTACCATCACAGAGAGGCTCAAAATCACTCTCCAGAACACTCTCTTTCACCGTTCCTGGCCGGTGGAATGATCTTCCCACCCCCATCCGGAATGCTGGATCTCTGTCAATTTTCAAGCAACAACTGAAAACTCATCTCTTTCAACTCTACTTGACTACATAAAAATTATTATTATTTTTTTTTTAAATCACTTTTTCAAAATCTTCATCTTTCTCTTTATCTTTCTCTCCTTCCCTTGCTAGCTTGTACTTATTTGAACAATGCCTGAGACTTGGTGTTATTGGAACTTCCTCTGTATGTTTGCCTCTTCAAGATGAATCGCTTTATATACTCCCCAATTGTAAGTCGCTTTGGATAAAAGCGTCTGCTAAATGACTAAATGTAAATGTAAATGTATTCACTGGATGATGAGCACCTGGTTTAGCCGGTTTCAGACCTCCAGCCACTGGGTAAAATCGTCCAGCACCACCATATGCACCATAGGCCCCATAACCACCTACAATAGAAGAGACATACAGCAACAAATTTAGGAAACCTGTATGCGAGGCATGGGCATTTATTGGCATTAAAAGTGTCTGCAATTGTAACATTGTTAACTTGAGGATATTGAGGACAATGTATAATGTTCATTGAAGGAATGTCCTGGGTTCAGAAAAACTCAATCAGCAGCATTTGTTGCTTTTCAACTCTTTGGTCACACTTTATTTTGATAGCCCGCTTTAGCATTCTACTGACTATTAGTAACTTTACAACCACATGCCAACTAGCAGTTATTAGAGTATCAGTAGACCGTCTGTTTAATATCTGCTGATTTCAATATACTAGAAGTCACTTTGCAACTGTGTCAACTTATTCTACTAACCCTAACAAAAAGTAGAGAGAAGACATTATAAGAAGTAGCATGGAGGCTTGATCTGCTAGCCTCTAAGCAATGTAGTGAATGTTCTGCAATACAGTGACTATTGTGACCATTAGTATGTCTCTCTAGAGCATTTGATTTCATGACTCTGGATAGTGGAATAACAAGTTAGGAGTGATATCTAATAGGAAGGATGTTACATATGAATCATTATGAATTATGAAGATGATCTGCCCCAATCCCCAAATGGCTTGGACTGTAAATACCATGGCGTGATTTAGCAATGAAACTGGGAGGGGCTGGATGGGAAAGAATGAAGAGAGAGAACAAAAGACAATACATTTTGAAAGAGATGGAAAGTGAGGGCTCAGAAGCTACACTGGATCTAAGTAAATGAGGAGTTAGCTTGATTGAAAATTATTGCTACATTGTGTCCTCCTTCAACACGGAAACCCTAAAAAAATAAGGTCATGAAATTTGCATCCGTATTTTATGGTAGAGGGAGGAATACAGGAATGGAAAGGATGTGCAGTAAAATTATTTGCTTATGAGTCTTTATTTTGCCTTGTTGCCATTATAAATATGAGAGTAGCTTTAAAAGTCTCTAAATTCTAGTGTTCGAACTTCTGACACAAGAGAAAGAGATTAAGCTTTTTATAGTGACTAATGGCAAAAGGAGGCTTCAAACTCGTGCTTTCCAAGCAACGTTTGCTGAGGGTCACAGACAACAGATAATTAACTTGGAAAAAGTCCACATTGCTCTGCAGAATAATGCCACAATTGTACAAAGCTGAGGATGTAACCATATTTTGGCCTGTTATGGAATATTAAACAGCTTGTCTACATTTGGCTCCAACCTTTTGGCTCAGTTAAATGTCTAGAATAGGCTAAAAAAAGGTATCCGCTAATCTCAGCCTCAATTAACATACCCACAGACAATGCCAATGGACTGAAATCATCAGTTCCAATGTGACTTAGTACTACACTAAAAAAAGTTAATGTTTTTTCTGGAAAATAAACTTTGTCTTGAGCATCTGGTGTGACCCCCTTGATCATTAATACTAGCAAACAAACATTTCCAGTGACTGCAGATTAGTCCTGCACATTAGCTTAAGTTAATTTGACTTGGCCATCATTTCATCTGCTTTAACATTTCAGTGGTAGACCTACTTGAGTGTGTTCATGGACACCCTGAAGACAATCTTTTGAAAACTTTCGGATATGGCACAGAACACATAATTTCATCAATGATGGCAAGCTGTCCTGGTCTAAAGACAGCAAATCAGCCCCAAAACATCATACTGCTCCAACTGTGTTTCACCGTTGGATGGGATGATTGCAGAGGTTTGTTGTAACCAAATCTAAGGGTTTTCGTTTTAAATCAAAGTTCTGTCTACTCATTGGTCCACAAAATGTTCTTTCTCATTCATATGGTCTTAGGCACATTTGAGGTCGGTAGAAATGTTCTTCATGTAGAGCTTTGGCCTCCTCTATGCTGTCCTGCCTGACTGTGAAGAAATCACACCAACGTTAACCATTTCAAGAGAGGTCTCTAGATCCTTAGATGCTGTACTCTGGGGTTTTGTGACCTCCTAAAATGTCGTATGTTTTGCTTGGAGTGATTTTTGTTTGGACTAGCATGCCTAGGCAGAGAAACAGTGGTGTTAAATGTATGAAATGTTTTAATTTGAACAATATCTGCCTCATTGGTGGATATTCAACAGTTTATTTTTCACTTTGAAAAGCATCTTTTTTTTTCTGGAAATCAAAAGTGCGATGATGGCATTGTACGATGATGTCATCACTACCATGCTTTTCAGAGCATGCAGAGTACTCATATACTGTTTAATGTATTTTCATATGTTACATATTTTTCTCTTGGCTGTTTACTCTTACGCTGCTGGCTGTTGTGCAATTGATCAGTTTCAACCTTCATGCCTACTTAATTATCAGTGCAATATATTGTCAAATCATATATTCTGTGAATGTTTCTATTTATGACTGGGTACACAGTCACAGCATCTGCACTGCTTTATTTTGTCTATACAGAAACATATATTTATGTATATAAATAAGTATTTGATGCATATTGTATGTTTTTACACAGTAAGCCAAAATTATTTTTTTCAAAAATTCCAGGATCATCAGCAAGGTGACTTGCTAGACAGCACAATCAGTGTATATAATAACTGATTACAGTTGGATAATATAATTCAATTATTTTTCAAGACAAAAAGCCCAAGAATGCATTGCATTGATGACACACACACAGCTGAATGCACTGATTACACACACAGCTAATTCTAATTAAACATGCTACATAAGCCATGGACTTCCTCTTTCTCACTGCCGAGTATTGTTTGCACATATTGCTACGTTAGTGATAGCAACGTTACGGAGCCCTCTCCTAGTTTTGTGTTAGGTTCCTAATTCTAATCTTAGTCTAGTTCCCCTCCATGGGAACTCGAACTGCGTCCCCTAGGGGTCGCTACGGGGAACGCCCTCAGCGTGACTCGTGTCTGAAGATACATATGTAAAAACACCACCTGTTGGCTGGCGACAGCCCATGACGTCACTACCGGCGTGCCACAATATAAGTGCCGCCGGGAGAATACATCATCAGCTTTTTCGTCTTCACTGACTGGTTTGTTTGAAGCATGCAAAGTGAATCTGGTAAGAGTACAGTTTTCTCTCTACTATGGCGAGCACTAGCAAGGTGTTTAGGAAGTGTGTGGATCCGTGTCCTCGTTATTTGACACCCGATGACACACACGACTGTTGCATCTTTTGTTTGGGCATGGAGCACGCACGCGATGTCCTTGAGGGGGCGGTTTGCGTGCATTGTGAGCGGCTCTCTATGAGGAAGCTCCGCTCTCGCCTGTCCCTCTTTTCGAGGAAAGAGGGGCAGCCGTCTGCTTCCCGCGATTCAAGACCCACCGTTGCCGAGGCACGGAGGCTAATGAAATCGTGGGGTTCGCAGTTGGATGTGGCCGATGAGTTAGAGAGGGACCGCCCCTTTTGCGCGCGTCGGCCGAGAACGAGAGTGAGCTGCTGGAATGTGACGATGCGATCTTTCTGACATCATCAGATTCAGCAGCTAGTGCTCTGCTGCATACGAACGAGTTTTTGGAGGTTATGGATCATAAAAATAAATCTAAAATAACCCCCAGCTCGAGTGAGCCTTCCTTTCTTCATAAATCTCGATGTGGAGGTTGAGAAGGAGTGGAAAAAGCTATTTTTTCTCGTATTCATAGGTTTCAGCATACTAGTTCTGCTGACACTGAGGGGATGCGTGAAAATGGTTATGAGGGGATGCCCCCTGTGCAAGAGATGATAACCAGAAAACAGGCTTATCTCTCTGTGGCGAGACATCCTCTCTCAAGGCTCCCTCCTGGCCATCTAAGCCCCTGAATCTCGTTTAAATGGCAGGGCATATGCAGCAGCAGGTCAGACCGTCGCTTCGTTGCACACTAAGGCGTACCAGACTGACCTGCTGAAAGTCCTGGATAAGGTTCTATAAAGTCCAGGTCTGAGCCCGAACAACCAGGGGTCCTAGCCCATCTCGGTCTGAGGATCAGAGATGGGCTCAGAAGGCTAGTCTCGCGACTCATGCCCCTCCCCCTCCTGCGGCTAGGGTGAGAGAGGCGCGGGTCAGAGTGAGGCAAGCCCTCTCATTCCTCTCTAATTCCCCTGTAACCACCGTAAACTCCACCTGACCGAGGTTAGGTGGAAGTTTCCTGCCAAGCAACCCCTCACCTAGAGGGTCACCTATGAGCATGCCGCTCCCTTCTGAGCGTTTGAGTTCCCTCTCATTCTGAGGAATGAGTTCTCCGCTCTCCAGAGCTCGCTGTCGGTAGAGCCAGCATTATTCCCCTTACCTTAAGAGGGTTACTTATGAGTATGCCGCTCCCTTCGGAGCGTCCGAATGTCCCCTCATTCCGAGGAATGAGTTTTCCGCTCCCCAGAGCTCGTTGTTGGTAGAGCCAGCATTGCTCCCCTCACCCAGAGGGCCACCTATGAGCATGCCGCTCCCGTCTGAGCGGTGGAGTTCCCTCTCATTCTGAGGAATGAGTTCCCCGCTCTCCAGAGCTCGTGGTTGGTAGAGCCAGCATTGCTCCCCTCACCTAGAAGGTCACCTTTGAGCATGCCGCTCCCTTCTGAGCGTCTGAGTTTACTCTCATTCTGAGGAATGAGTTCTCCGCTCCTCAGAGCTCTGTGATAGGTCGCTCTCCGTGCTGGTCGAGCTAGCATTGCTCCCCTCACTATAGAGGGTTATCTATGAGCATGCCGCTCCCTGCTGAGCATCTGAGTTCCTTCTCATTCTGAGGAATGAGTTCTCCGCTCTCCAGAGCTCGTTATAGGTAGAGCTAGCATTGCTCCCCTCATTAGAGGGTCACCTTTGAGCATGCCGCTCCCTGCGGAGCGTCTGAGTTCCCTCTCATTCTGAGGAATGAGTTCTCCGCTCCCCAGAGCTCTGTGATAGGTTGCTCTCCTGGTTGGTCGAGCTAGCATTGCTATGAGCATGCCGCTCCCTTCGTTGCGTCTGAGTTCCCTCTCACTCTGAGGAGTGAGTTCTCCGCTCTAGAGATCCTCATTGGTAGCTGAGTTCCTCTCATTCCGAGGAATGAGTTCTCCGCTCTCCAGAGCTCGCCGTCGGTAGAGCTAGCACTGCTCCCCTCAACCAGAGGGTCACCTATGAGCATGCCGCTCCCTTCTGAGCGTCCGAGTTTCTCCGCCCCCCAGAGCTCTGTGATAGGTCGCTCGCCTTGTTGGTCAAGCCAGCATTGCTCCCCTCACCATAGAGGGTCATCTATGAGCTTGCCGCTCCCTTCTGAGCGTCTGAGTTCCCTCTCACTCCGAGGAATGAGTAGTTCTCCGCTCCAGGGCATAGAACGTTCTTCTAATAAGTGCACACGCGAGACTTTGGGCACTTTCTAAAATCCACTCAGTGGTAAGTCCGCACATCAAAAGATTCTGCGTTCTTTCTAAAAATCCCGTAAGGGTAGGGTTACGCGCACAGCTTCGTGCCCTTTTTTGAGTTGGTCAAAGCCCCGGCTTGTGCCTTGGGCCCCGCTCCCTTGTCCCATATATGTTGGGTCAAAAAAAAAAAAAAAAAATAGGAGTGTACGCTACCAAGAGGTCTGTTGAGACAGTTCCCTCAGTAAGCTTGGGCAGAGCAAGTGGTAACCCCTGAGTGATCGGCCAGGACCTAGTGACCAGGTGCTTGGCCATATCCCCTTAAAGGAATCTTTTTTTTCTGATTCCAAGACTTTGAGCTCTACCCTAGGCCCGGTAATCCCGGCACCTAGCAGGTAAGTACTAGGGTATGCAGCTCGGGCCTTTGGCCGAAGGGGATAATATCACTGACAGCCTGTAGCCGTTCCAGGGGCAACTCCCTTAGCCGGGTAGAGTTGGCTTAGTGCTCGCCTTTTTCGCGAAATTGGCTTGCACTCCCCTCAGCATGGTGAAGTGGGTATAACGTTCCCCGTAGCGACCCCTAGGGGACGCAGTTCGAGTTCCCATGGAGGGGAACGTCTCAGGTTACGTATGTAACCATGGTTCCCCGAATGGGGAACGAGACACTGTGTCCCCTAGGCTTTGGGCCATGCTTCGGACGCAAGCTTCAGACGAAGAAGCTGATGATGTATTCTCCCGGCGGCACTTATATTGTGGCACGCCGGTAGTGACGTCATGGGCTGTCGCCGGCCAACAGGTGGTGTTTTTACATATGTATCTTCAGACACGAGTCACGCTGAGGGCGTTCCCCGTAGCGACCCCTAGGGGACGCAGTGTCTCGTTCCCCATTCGGAGAACCATGGTTACATACGTAACCTGAGACGTTTTGTTATATTGCCTCTTTGCCTGATTTCCTGTTTGCCTTTATTCTCTTGCCTTGTCGTTTGGACTCTGTTTGCACCTTGCCTAGACTACTGCTTTATTATCGGGTTTCCTCTCATGTCAAGCCCTCTAGATACTGTTTGCCGATCAAAGACCTACACCAGCCCTAGGATTATTCTTTGCCTTGCTTGAGATGTACCTGTGTTGTTATCTGACCCGTGCTCGTTTCTTGATTACGCCTCTGCATTAAAGCCTTGCACATGGATCTGTACGTTTCATGTTCTGTTCAATCCGTGACACCAATATTATGGTATCAGTTATTTCCAGCATAGGCTCATTAGAAAAACATGCTTCTTGCGGGACTCCAAAAAATACCTACACTGAACAACCATTCAGTGCAGTTTCCAGCTGAAATAAACACTAGTGCCAATAAAACACCAATTACTTATTGCTTTTCATTTTAATTTGCTTTTACAAATTATGATTACAGAGGCAGATTATACATGAATGACACTTATTTTTGCACAGTTCTTTGCACAATACACACAGTATGTGTGTACAGTATCTTGCACAGTATGTTATGACCTCATAATGCTTTTAACTAAAGCATTTTAACATTTGTATCACATAAGCAGTTCCATATGTGAGGCTTTTATGTTGTGGTAAGCTTGTTTAGTAGCTCACCTGGTATAGCATTGCACTTGTGATATAGTCCCATGAAACACAAGTCACAGTAAAAGAGCTCAAAGACTTGTAGAAGCAAGTTAAAGGGGTGTAGTTGATTTGTTTGTGTGAGATTTGCTTTTGTTAACACTACTGGTTAGATTCAGGGTTGTGTTTAGTGTAGGTGTGAATGCGACAACTACAAAAACAAACAATAAAATGTTTCCATATTCATGTTCATCTGATTTGGAGAAAACCAAATACTTTTTTAGTGCCACTCACTGTAAATTTTGCTCTAAAAGTGCAATTAAGCATGCACAAAGCAACTTATTGTCATAAGAAAGTAACAGGAATGTTTTTCAAATGAGCTTGGACAAATTATTTCAGGAAAATTTGCTTCTAAACAGCACGTAATAACAAAAAAGTACACCAGCCGCTTAATTTTACAATGTCTAAGTGGACAATTCTGGGCCAGAATAAGCTGTAAAATGGGCCAGACTTCATGATAAAAGTTTGGCTATGTGACACTACCGAAAGTCCCCGCTAGCACATCTGAACTGAGAGGTTAAAGAAATGTGGAATGCTCTTGGACTAACTGCGCCTAATTTCCTTTTGTACATAATATGCTCAGATCTTTAGATGGACTTGTTGATCCATTCGTTTCTTAGTGCATCTAATATTTACTAATATATCAATTAGAGTAACTCTCAGACATGTGGATCAGACACCCAGACAGGTGCGTCTGCCATTAGTTAATGATGCACTCCCCTGGTTTCCCGGTGTCAGACAGCAAACCTCCCTCAAGCACTGTGAGTTCTGCTCAGACAAGGCAACTATTCCTGATGAACATGAAGACAGTCCAAGTACAGCTGGAATATATTACTGTCATCTCACTCTCCCTCTTTCCACAAAGCCCTGAGTGCATGAAGGTTATCGAAACACAACTCTACCCACTCACAAAAACTTACAAAGGAGGACAGAAGAAGAAGAAGCCTATACTGTTTTGAATGGACGGTAGACAGAATCACCACTGAAAGTTTAAGCTGGATGCCATATGTCAAATGATGGGATTTGTCAAAGGCGAAACACGCAGTATAGGTGAAAATGTTAGATGGGAGGGATTTTGAAGAACTTAAGGTTCAGTAATTGTGAAGTTGTCACTGTTATTGTGAAGTATTGTCCAGTGCTTTTGAGTATCCCTACCAAAAATGGAATAGCCATATTACTGGTAATGTTTGAAAAAACAAACAAACAAAAAAACATTTTTGTTTTGCTAGTGACAGCTTATTAGTAGTGTCAGAAAAATAAGGAATGGTGTGTTAGGATCAGGTTTCCTGCTGTTGTTTGTCATAGTAAACTGCTCTAATTGAAAATGTAAATGTGTTCATTTTTCATCTGCACCACCCTGATTCACTAATTGAACATGCACCATACTCGCTATGTTGCACGCCAAATGACCATCAGTTGTGTGTACATGCAAAAACCTGCACAAAATGTTCACATGCCACAGATATAGCTATTATACTAATCTAAAACAGGACAGCTGGATACATAACAGCTAGACTGCAACTAGATTTCACCAGACAGTGCAACAATACTAGATAAAATGAAAGGAACTTCAGAACTTTGTATGGATGTATATGGATGATGAACGTGAATTCATTTCCACTGATTTCTGAGAATATTGAATAGTCCTTTGTTATATAAGACAAGTTGTTTGGTACTCAAGGTTCTTTATTATTTGTCACATACACAATCATACAGGGTATAATAAGTAGTGAATTGTTAGTCAGGACAGGTCCGCTCAATGGAAAGTGCAAAAAAATAAAATAAAAATAACATAAAAGCAATAAAACTATGAAACATAACACGAGAGAATATATATATAAATATGGTGAGAATGAAAATAGGAACAAATAATAAAATAAAATAAGGATTAAGATGTGCAATGAGATAAAGTGTGCAGTGCAAAAGAATGTGCAAATAGGTTGTACCGGGAATGTACACATAGCAGCAGTGTGGATGATGGGGAATAATGGATGTGTTACAGTTTATTAAATTGAGTCCTGTGGATGTTATGATGTTATGAGACTGAGTTTAGGAGCCTGATGGCCTGGGGGAAGAAACTCCTCCTCAGTCTCTCAGTTTTTGCCATCATGCTCCTGAAGCGCTTGCCAGATGGCAGTAAAATGAAAAGATGGTTATCGGGGTGATTCGAGTCCTTGATGATTTTAGCAGCTCTGCTTTTGCAGCGTTTGAGGTAGATGTCCTGCAGAGAGGGGAGAGCAGACCCTGAGATGCGCTCAGCTAAGCGCACGACTCTCTGAAGAGCTTTGCAGTCCTGGTTTGTGGCATTATTATACCACACTGAGATGCACTGAGTCAGAACACTTTCTATGGCCCCTGAATAGAAAGTTTTCAGGATAGCTGGTGAGACCCTGAATTTCCTCAGCTGTCGCAGATGGTACAGCCTTTGCCTGGCTTTCTTCACCTGTGTTTGAATGTGTGCAGTCCATGTCAGGTCCTCGGAGATGTTTACACCGAGGTACTTGAAGCTGCTCACCCTCTCCACAGGGGTCCCGCTGATCAAAAGAGGAGTGTAGGGCTGCTGCTGTCTCTTCCTGAAGTCTACAATCAGCTCTTTGGTTTTGCTCACGTTCAGAGAGAGACAGTTGTCCTGGCACCATGATGTGAGTCTCTCCACCTCATCCAAGTATGCGGCCTCATCATTGTTGGAAACGAGGCCCAGAACCACAGTATCGTCAGCAAATTTAACAATGGAAGTGGAGCTGTATGAGGACACGCAGTCGTGGGTGTATAGAGAGTATAGCAGGGGGCTTAGGACACAGCCCTGTGGGGCTCCTACATTCAGGTTGATGGAGTTGGAGGTGAACTGGCCGACTTTCACCACTTGTGGTCTGGCGGTGAGGAAATATTGAATCCAGTCACAGAGCGAAGTGTTTAGGCCGAGGTCTGATAGTTTGACAGCTAGCTTGGTGGGGACTATAGTGTTGAAAGCTGAGCTATAGTCGATGAATAGCAGCCTGACATAGTTGCCATTTTTGCTGTCAATGTGAGTGAGGGAAGAGTGCAGTACCTGAGAGATGGCATCATCAGTAGACCTATTTGGCCGATAGGCAAACTGAAGAGGGTCCAAAGTAGCAGGGATGGAGGAGCAAATGTGTTTCTTTAAAAGTCTCTCAAAAACCTTCATGACTGTCGATGTGAGGGCAACTGGACGATAGTCATTCAGGCAAGAGGGTTTACTGTTCTTAGGCACAGGGATTATGACAGATTTTTTAAAGGAGGTGGGAACAACAGAGGTAGCAAGGGACTCATTAAAGATGGAAGTAAACAAACCAGCAAGCTGATCAGCACAGGACCTCAGAACGCGGCCAGTAATCCCATCAGGTCCTGCTGCTTTCCTGACGTTCACTCTCTTTAGTTCCCTCCGAACGTCGTCCTCTGAAAAGGTGATAGCATAATCATCGCTGCTCTGTCTGCTGCTTCCTGACGTGCTGATCGGCAGAGTCGCGCCGCCGTTACATTCAAAGTGGCCGTAGAAAGTGTTTAGCTCTTCGGCCAGCAACGGATCTGCTCTCACCTCTGCGGAGGAGTTGTTTCCAGAGGAACAGATGGTCTTCAGTCCCTGCCACATGCGTCGAGAGTCATTGAGCTGGAAATGTGACTCAATTCTCTCCCTGTACCGGCGCTTAGCGGCTCTTATTGCACGACGGAGAGCATAACACGATGTTTTGTATTTGCTCATGTTTCCCGACAAAAGACCAGCGTTGTATGCGGCAGTGCGATGGTTAACCGCATCACGGATTGATCTGTCCACCCATGGTTTCTGATTGGAAAATTTCCTTATTGTTACTGTTTCGGTGGCTTGCTCGGTTAGCGTGTTGAAAAAGCTTACTGCTACATCCGTGAATTCGCTGACGTCAACTGAACTCGCCCGGAACATGTCCCAATCGACGTCATCAAGAGACGCCTGTAGCATAGCTTCAGAGTGGGAGGACCAGCGCGTCACTTCCCTCTCCACCGGGGGTTCTTGAAGGATCCGTTGTTTATAATCCGGTGAGAGGAAGATGGCGGCGTGGTCTGATTTTCCAAAAGCCGGCAGGGAACGAGCTTTGTAGGCATTCTTAAACTGGGTGTAGCAATGATCCAGTGTATTCTGTCCTCTAGTTGGACAGGATATATGTTGGTGGAAGTTTGGCATGACTTTTCTGAGGTTGGCTTTGTTAAAGTCCCCAGCGATGATGGAGGGAGCGTCAGGGTGTTTATTGATGTAGCCGCTGAGCTCGTCGTGGAGTTTGGACAGGGCCAAGCTAGTATCTGCCTGTGGTGGTATATAAACGGCAGTGACGATGATCGATTCCCGGGGCAGATAGAATGGGCGGCAGATAATGGAGAGATGTTCCAGATGAGCCGAGCAGGAACGCGACAGAATGGAGATATTCCTGGGGTCACACCATTTCTTGTTAATCATGAAACACACTCCACCACCTTTGGTTTTTCCAGCCTCGGCTGTTCTGTCCATCCGTAAAACAGAAAAGTTATCAGACGGCGTTACAGCGGTGTCCGGGACCGTCGGCGTGAGCCATGTTTCGGTCAAACAAAGGATGTTACAGTCTCTAATGTCCCGTTGGAAACTAATCCTGGCTCTAAGATCGTCCATCTTATTATCCAAGGATTGGACATTAGCGAGCAGAATACTCGGTAGAGGAGGACTGTGAGCCCTTTTCCTCAGTCTGTTGCGTATTCCAGCGCGTCTCCCGCGATGTTTCCTTCACCTCCTGGGATTATTGAGGCGGCCTTTGTTAACTTCGGTGGTCCGAAGTATCTCCAATGGCCACGCTGGATCCGTGGATAAAGTGTCCTGAAGCAGGTTAGTGCAGTGGTGCCCAATGTCCAAAAGTGTTCTTCTGTCATATATAAATAGTGCAGACGTTATGCGTGTAAAAAGAGAAAGTAAAAATACGTAAAAAAGTATATTAAAGCACAAATTGAGCGGAGCCATCCCTAACGTCGACTGTACAACGCAGCGCCGGAAGTGATGAGCCCTTCTAGCAGATAGTGGAAAGATGCATCTCTTTGTCTTCATAAAATATGAAAAATTTAATGCATCTTTCTCTCTCTCTCTGGTGTATGCACATTCCATATGAGAAAGAACCATTCATAAATTATTTATTTTTGAATAAAAACACCATTTGAACAGAGTCCAAATTAGAGCCGGATTGTTAAAAGTAGCAGATCAAGGGAGTCAGGAGTACGGAGCAGAAGCAAAGCTTAATCCACACCCACAATCCCCCTCCAACTCTTTACCCGTCCTCACTGGAGCAGTTGAACAAGCCTGAAGATTAAATTTAAGAGAGCAGAGAATTCCGTGGCCCTCGTCCATGTAACTGACGGCAACTGCAGTGAACCGATTACAGCATCCTGGAATTCAAATGGTACGAAGGTCCAGTGAGATTATTGGAAGGATCTCAGGCCCAGTCATTTCCACTGACCTGTGAGCTCGAGATACCTCATGATCCCTACAGAAAGTAAAAGGCCAGTTACCAAATTAAATACATGCAGAGTCTTTTCCTTTTTGCATGACAAAAAAAATACAGTTCTTTTGTTAGATGGTCCAAAGATGATATCAACAACTGCACGCTGGCTCATTCACTCTAGGCCTCGACACTCAGTTAAGTAGCCAGCTTGAGATTTGGGTGCAAGCTGTTTCAGTTATGGACATAAATACATTGCTGGCTTGCAGAGGGTCTCTAGAACTTTGTGGCCAGAACTGTGAAAGTCTGCATTCTGGGTGCATTCCTATACTGCTAAAATAAGTCAAAATAATGCTCTGCTTGACATTCTGTAGGTATGCTTTGGAAAAGCTGTGGTTGAATGAATGGTTCATAGGCCATTTAAGGTCACCTAAAGAGAGCTATGCAATTTATAATTTGCAACCAGGAGATTTTTTGCAGTGTTTTAGTAGCAAGTGGCGTTGCTAATAAATCAATCCACCAATCTATAAATCCACCTATAGCAAGTGTATTGTGTATTAATTTTCAAGCGTAGTCCAGTGAAATTGAGATAACAGCTAAACAGGTCTGATGCAGGCTTTCATTATAAGTAGCAAGACTTACCTAAAACTTTGATGCAGTTCTACAAGCACTGATTATTTCCTCAGGGAATGCAAATCTAGTTATCGATATGCTGTTGTTCTTCCCTTCATTGGACGTGAAAGTAAAATATTACCATATGTCCCCTACTGTGTCCAGTATCATTTTGTATGATTGTTCCTCCCAAAGGGAGCAGGTGTTTGTGCAGGAACGAAAGTAATACACTGTCATGTGAATGGATTCAATTTACATGCGATTGCGAAACAATTCATTGTAACAATATCAGCAAGTCTCATTGCCCCAGTGAGATTATCTAAAGCATGACTCATTTGTACTGAGTTTTCCCTTATGTTATAGAGGAAAAGCCATGTCTGCTACTGAAATAGCTTTTCAATGCCCTGTATACTGTCATTCACTTGAAAGTGTACCTGAATATCTCATAAACTTTGACTATGTAGGTATATGGTAACTATTTTGGTGTTTGGTGAACATGTACGAATTTAACATAACCTGCTTGCAAGCTGTATAATCGAAATAACTGGTGACAACCCAACACTGACATCATAGCTTCATTTCCAGATACCATTTGTCACAAACAGAAAGACATGCTTACAAAATGTTTACATAGGTTTTATGACAGAGTGCACCGGGGTGAAACGCCATCTGCTTCTGTCATGTTTTGTTTCTTGAGCGATTCCAGAAATTTGCCACAAACACGTTGAATCCGTATCATCCCCCTAGGCAGAACGTGAACGTATCGCCAGCGGATGGGTTCACGGTGCAGTCTGAGCTGGCACAGACCGTATGAACATTTATTTATATTATTTATCACATCTCAAAGAATGGTATTGTGCAAATCAAAGTAAAAAAAGTAAATGCAAGAGCCAAGTGTGGCTGTCTAATCAGTTGGTGATGCGTGAAACATGTCCCAGATGGCTCGCATATGTATGGGGTTTGTGCACGCTGAATATTTTTCTGACAAGTCAAGGCTAAGATATGATACGAACAATAAACAGAGCTCACATGAGCTCTCCACTCTTGCTCCTAACAGACCTCAGGGATATCAGAGTACTTTCGTGTTGACTCTAAATCAGGGTTACCCAATACTGTCCTTCAAGTTTCAAGGTTTGTTTATTCGTCACATACTAAATTATACAGGGTATAATCAGAAGTGAAATGTAATAAGGTCAGGTCCGCTCAATGGACAAAAAAATAAAAGTAACACAACACAAGAGCATATATATAAATATAGGTAAAAAATAAAAATAATAGAAATAAAGAGTAAAATGTGCAATAGAATAAAAAGTGCAAGACAAATAAGATGTGCAAAACAGTATACTGGGACTTAATAAATAGTAATATGAACAGGGATGTGCAAGAGGAATGTGCAAACGGGTTGTACCGGGTATATACATGTAGCAGCAATACGGATGATGAGAATAATGAATGTTTTGCAGTTAATAAATTGAGTCTTGTAAATGATTATGAAAGGGAGTTTGTGTTAAGGAGCCTGATGGCCTGAGGGAAGAAGCTCCTCCTCAGTCTCTCAGTTTCTGCCATCATGCTCCTGAAGCGCTTGCCAGATGGCAGTAAACAGAAAAGATGGTTACCGGGGTGATTTGAGTCTTTGATGATTTTTGCAGCTCTGCTTTTGCAGCGTTTGAGGTAGATGTCCTGCAGAGAGGGGAGAGCAGACCCTGAGATGCGCTCAGCTAAGCGCACGACTCTCTGCAGAGATTTGCAGTCCTGGTTTGAGGCGTTACTATACCACACTGAGATTCACTGAGTCAGTACACTTTCTATGGCCCCTGAATAGAAAGTTTTCAGGATTGCTGGTGAGACCCTGAATTTCCTCAGCTGTCGCAGATGGTACAGTCTTTGCCTGGCTTTCTTAACCTGAGTCTGAATGTGTGTAGTCCATGTCAGGTCCTCGGAGATGTTTACACCGAGGTACTTGAAGCTACTCACCCTCTCCACAGGGGTCCCGCTGATCATAAGAGGAGTGTAGGGCCGATGCTGTCTCTTCCTGAAGTCCACGATCAGCTCTTTAGTTTTACTCACGTTCAGAGAGAGACAGTTGTCCTGGCACCATGATGTAAGTCTCTTTACCTCATCCAAGTATGCGGCCTCATCATTGTTGTTAATGAGGCCCAGAACCACAGTAGCATCAGCAAATTTAACAATAGAAGTGGAGCTGTGAGAGGACACGCAGTCGTGAGTGTATAGAGAGTAGAGCAGGGGGCTCAGGACACAGCCATGTGGGGCTCCTACGTTCAGGGTGATGGAGTTGGAGGTGAACTGGCTGACTTTCACCACTTGTGGTCTGCCGGTGAGGAAATCTTGAATCCAGTCACAAAGTGAAGAGGTTATGCCGAGGTCTGAGAGTTTAACAGCCAGCTTGGTGGGGACTATAGTATTGAAAGCTGAGCTATAGTTGATGAAAAGCAGCCTTACATAGTTGCCATTTTTGCTGTCGATGTGAGTAAGGGAGGAGTGCAGTACCTGAGAGATGGCATCATCAGTAGACCTATTTGGCCGATAGGCAAACTGAAGAGGGTCCAATGTAGCAGGGATGGAGGAGCAAATGTGGTTCTTTAATAGTCTCTCAAAAACCTTCATGACTGTTGATGTGAGGGCAACAGGACAATAGTCATTCAGGCAAGAGGGTTTACTGTTCTTAGGCACAGGGATGATGACAGATTTTTTAAAGGAGGTGGGAACAACAGAGGTAGCGAGGGACTCATTAAGTATGGATGTAAACAAACCAGCAAGCTGATCAGCACAGGACCTCAGAACGCGGCCAGTAATCCCATCAGGTCCGGCTGCCTTCCTGACGTTCACTCTCCTTAGTTCCCTCCAAACCTCGTCCTCCGACACGGTGATGAGATGATCATCGCTGCTCTGTCTGCTGCTTCCTGATGCGCTGATCGGCAGAGTCACACCGCCATTACATTCAAAGCGGCCGTAGAAGGTGTTTAGCTCTTCGGCCAACAACGGATCTGCTCTCACCTCTGCGGAGGAGTTATTTCCAGAGGAACAGATGGTCTTCAGTCCCTGCCACATGCGTCGAGAGTCATTGAGCTGAAAATGTGACTCAATTCTCTCCCTGTATCTGCGTTTAGCAGCTCTAACTGCACGTCGGAGAGCATAGCACGATGCTTTGTGCTCGCTCATGTTTCCTGACAAAATACCAGCGTTGTATGCGGCAGTTCGATGGTTAACCGCATCATGGATTATTCTGTCCACCCACGGTTTCTGATTAGAGAATGTTCTTATTGTTACCTTTTCAGTGGCTTGCTCGGTTAGCATGTTGATAAAGCTTAATGCTACATCCGTGAACTCGCTGACGTCAGCTGAACTCGCCCGGAACATGTCCCAGTCGACGTCATCAAGAGCCGCCTGTAGCATAGCTTCAGAGTGGGAGGACCAGCGCGTCACTTCCCTCTCCACCGGGGGTTCCTGAACGATCCTTTGTTAATATTCCGGTGTGAGGAAAATGGCGGCATGGTCCGATTTTCCAAAAGCCGGCAGTAAGTGGGCTTTGTAGGCATTCTTAAACTGGGTGTAGCAAAGATCTAGTGTATTCAATCCTCTAGTTGGACAGGATACATGCTGCTGGAAGTTCGGCATGACCTGCCTGAGGTTGGCTATGTTAAAGTCCCCCGTGATGATGGAGGCAGCATCAGGATGTTTGTTGATATATCCGCTGAGCTCATCGTGGAGTTTGGACAAAGCCAAGCTAGTGTCTGCCTGTGGTGGAATGTAAACGGCAGTAACGACGATTGATGAAAACTCCCGGGGCAGATAGAATGGGCGGCAGATAATGAAGAGATGTTCCAGATGAGGCAAGCAGGAACGTGACAGAATGGAGATATTCCTGGGGTCACACTATTTCTTGTTAATCATGAAACACACTCCACCACCTTTGGTTTTACCGGCCTCGGCTGTTCTGTCCATCCGTAAAACAGAAAAGTTATCAGACTGTGTTACCGCCGGGACCGAGGGCGTGAGCCATGTTTCAGTCAAACAAAAGATGTTACAGTCCCTTATGTCCCGTTGGAAACTTATCCTGGCTCTAAGATCGTCCATCTTATTCTCCAAGGATTGGACATTAGCGAGCAGAATACTCAGTAGAGGAGGAGTGTGAGCCCTTTTCCTCAGTCTGTTGCGGATTCCAGCACGTTTCCCGCTGTGTTTCCTTCGCCTCCTGGGATTATTCAGGCGGCCTTTGTTCTTGGTGTGCCGAAGTATCTCCAATGGCCACGTTGGATTCGTGGATAAAGTGTCCTGAAGCAGGTTAGTGTAGCGCTGTCCAATGTCCAAAAGTGTTCTTTTGTCGTAAATAATCATTGCAGACGTTACACGTGTAAAAAGAGAAAGTAAAAATAGGTTAAAAAAACCACATAAAAGCACAATTCTGAGCGGAGCTAATTCCCAGGCGACTGAACAGTGCAGCGCCACGATGGAAGCCTTGAAGCTCAACCTTCCTGTTCCATGCCAACCCTGCTCTAACAAACCTGTCCGGGATTACTAAAGGTCCCTGGAGATCTTAATTGGCCGGTTCAGGTGCGTTTGCATAGGGTCGGAGCTGAACTTTGCAGGAAGGTAGATCTCTAGTATCAGGCCTCCTGGTTCTATTACAGTGGTTTCCATCCTGAATCAGATAATCAGCTCATTAGTAGAGAGTCCAAGACCTGAAATGGCAGTGTTGGGGGGCTCCAGAAACGAGGTTAGGAACCACTCCACTAGAATGTGTGTGTACTGTATGTCCCTTACAGAAAAATATTGTGACAGGACCATGGTACATTTATGATATCAGATGGTAATACAGTGGTTCTTTGACCAACAAGCATCATAGTCCTATTGTGTATGCTCAAAACAGTGGTATCACCATGGTACATGTCCAAAAAAACAAAGTATTGCTGCAGTAAATATTTTTTATCAGGTGTTCTGTGTATCCATGCTTGAACGGTGTAAGTTTAAAGCAATGGGGAATCATCAAGAATAAGTCTTTGAAACTGTATTTGGGGAATAACCTCCTCACATATTTACAATACTGCTCTTTCCCCCGCCTAATTTATTGCATTCACATTACATTGAGAAAAGGAGTCCAAATCTGAGACCATAAGGATATGTTACCTTCCTCCCCTCTTTTAATAGTTTATTTATGTCCATGTTTCCTCTGTTATTTACTTCCAGCATCACACATCTCTTCTTTCAGTAAGGATGCATCTTTGTGTTTTATGGCTGCATGTGTCATCGAAATGTCCTTCATTCAGGAAGTGAATAAAGAAGAAAGGACTTCTTGTTTAATGCTTAATCACACTCTAAAAGTAGAACGCTGTTATGATGATGACCACATTGTGGTGAACAGCGTTTTTTGTAACAGCGCTCCTCCAAAGCGGTTGCACAAGACTGGTGAAACGAAACACAATTTTCTGCATCTTGAAAATATTTGCCTCTGACAACATAAACAGACAAGCATCTCATGAGAATTGAGAATGAACTCCAAGGACTTGTTTGCAAATTTTGCCTTCCAGGCATATTGTCCGCACCTGGGGGCGAGAGCAGGAAGTGATGCGTGGCTTGAAGGATGTCAGCGTCGACTTGGCGACATGAGGATGGGCTATTATTCACAATCAAAGGCCAAAAGTGAGCAGTTGGAGGACAGGTCTGAGCCTGCTAATGAAAAGCACATGTGCTTCACAAGACTCTCTGACTCTTCAGCTCATCTGCCTGGCCCACACCCTTCATTCTCTCTGCGTTCAGCCCTCGCTCCCTTTCAAGGCTGAAACAAACTGGCTCCTCTCACTGAGACACCATAGAAAATCATGTGGAAAGCAAAACCTGACATACTTTCTTAGGGTTGTGCTGCTCTGGTTTCAAAACAAAGTCTGCTTTTGATATCAGGTGACTAAATAAAATGCAGCTGACTGTTTAGCCATTGCAGAACTCATTCAATAAATAAAATGTGAAAAGTCTTGTGAGCCAAATCTTTCCTCGTTACCTCTAATCTAGTCACGGTGTTTATGAGATCGATCTCACACACACGTGTAACAAAGAAAAATGCCCGCGGTCTCACGACACGCAAGCTAACCGTTTGTGACAAGAAGTTGCCCAACATTTGTGAAAAATAAGTCTTTTTGTGCGGCATTGGCAGCTGCAAGTGACACCGAATCCACCTTTGCTTCAGGAGCCAGGACTTGCGAATGGTTTCCAGAAGTCCTCCATAAATTCAACAGCTCATCACAGCAATGATGACAGGCCTCACAATTAGCTCTGTTTTACAAGGGCTCGCGTGAGCCAAGCTCGTGACTCACATCGCTCCTCTCAGCCATCACCTTGCTTTAATTAAACACCAGGTATCTTTTTGCAGTCGATGTGTTCATAGAGGTGGCCGGCGTAGACATTTTTTCAACCCTTTGTAAGTGATTACGAGATTTACTGTGTACAAGGAGACTTGGGTACAACTATTAACCATGGGGTTGTGCTATCAAGAATTTGAATCATATACACATAATTTGCCTTTTGATACTAATTACTATGACAATGTTTATGACTTCTTACAATGGCTAGGGGATGCAAACGGTTTTTCATCAATTCTATAATCCATGCTATGAAGTATAGTTTTACTGAAATAAATTGGTCATTATATCAGAGTTATAAGTCATAAAACAAATATACAGTTGTGAGCCATGCAAAAGAAAGAAAAGAAGATGATGAAGAATAAAAAACATTAACAGCGAGAAACATTAACAGCTTTAGCCAAAGTGGCTTTCAGTGTATTTAAGGAAAACATTTTATCAGTGGCACTTACCACAAATAGAAGTCTAAATGCTAAAATAAAATGTAATACATAAATTTAAGAAAAAGGTTGATAGTCCACCACAATAAAGTAAATATTATAGGATCTTAAAACAAATTGTATAGTATTTAGAAGACATTTGAAGCAACCAGAATTGGTTTTATTGTTTTAAGTTTGATGAACTTCATTCTCCAATCTGTGCATCCTAATTAGAGGTGCATGGTTTGATGAATGGGTCATTTTAAATGTACATTAACTTTAATTTTCTCATGTTAGCGGGCCAAATATGAAAATAATACGAAAACATGAATGCAATGTTCTGCCGTTAGCAACCTGTAATGTTTCAGTGGTTAGTTTGTGAAGGGTTGGATAGGAGACTTGGGGATACTTCTTCTTAGTTAATTAACAGTTGTGAGTTAGACCTTTAGAACTGTACACTTTATATAATTTGATTGTACTTAAAATGGGTTTAAGATCAGGACTATCATGAAGAGTTTAGTTTACAATCTCTTTATTCTGGGAGCTTCTCTTTTTTATACAACTAAGGGATAGATGGACCTAACAACCAATCAAAGCCACCAGCTGTGGTTTCTATGGCAACCCTCGGACCAATGGCATGAGCTCAATCTTTTTTTAAAAGCACTGTTTTGGAGGTGGGCTACAAATAATAACAATGATTGACTGCTTTATTATTTATGCTACTATAATAGTGTTGTTGTCTCTTTGGGTACAGTGTTATGCATGTACATTTAAAGAGAATGGGATTGTTCTGCTGTCATTGGGGTTTGTTTGTTGGTGGTCAAGATCACTGCATACCAGAAACAATATCCAGTTGTATGATGTCATAAACAAACTGTGTTCATCAAATAAATCACCAACCAAACCTATCCCTTCATGCAAACTCTCAGAACCAAAGATATTGCTCAAGTTATACCCTATACCAGGGGTCAGCAAGTAAGTTTGGCATCGGCAAAAATCTAATTTCGCCAATAGATGGCGGCCCAGAACATTAATTTCGCCAATAGATGGCGGCCCAGAACATAGTCAAATGATAATTTAAGCTATTATTCGATGAAAAATGCAACTATAATTACCTGTGGCGGACTGTTACAGTGTATTTTGTAAATGCTGTTACTCTGAGTAAAACCCTGCGATAGTCATTAACAAAAAGCCACGTTTGTGTGGCGGTGTCCGATCAGAGTATGTGAGCGGAGTGGAGCGTAAACAAATATCACAGTTCCATTCATAACGTATAAACAATTTAATAAAATAAATAACAGGAGAGTTTCAAAGTGACTTGTTGTTACTAAAACATGACAAGCTTGTCAATTGTTGCTTTTTGCAGTGCAAATTTTGTTTGTGATGAAATAACAGTATGCTACGTTTTCATCAGTTATTTCATGAATAAAACATTCAGAAGGAACAAATAACTTATCTTAGAACTATAACTTCCCGCTCATGTCCACTGCAGTCATCATAGCCTTCCTATTCTTTCTGATTTGAGTGATCCTTTTCTATCTAGCTAGCTAAATATGTTTAACATGTGAATTCTCTCTAAATATTCAGTTATATTACGGGCTGTTGGCATGAATTTTACTCGGGTTGTAGCATTGGTGTAGCGCTCTCAGAGCGAGTTAAAACCACTCCACACTCCATTCAGAATCACACCGCTCATACTCTGATTGTGAGTAACTGTTGCTGTCATGACATATCTATTTCAGAACCAACTGCTATCAATATAACCGGGCTAAGGGCGCAGGCCAGAAATGATTGCTGGTGGGCCAGTTTTGGCCCGCAGGCCGCCTGTTGCTGACCACTGCTCTACACTATAGTGTTCTATAATAATGATCAAATTATTTGTTATTATTTTGCGTGGAATGATCAACACACATTTATTTTGATTGTTACTGTTGCAATTCAAATTTGCTTTGTTCATATGGATGTTATTTGCAGTGTGTAATTTTCTCAGATTCACCTGTGGATGGAGGTACAAGCTGACCGATCGAATATCAATAAATGTTTTCTAATACTGCAGTCATAACTATAGTTTCAGGTTGTCCGGCTGCATGTGTCTGTCTCCTTAAGATGGATTTTTCACATTCTAAAACAAAGTTACCGTAGTCCAGTCAGAATGTTTTTTTTTTTTTTTTGGGAACACGTGAAAAGTGTGAGCAATGGAATTTAAGTATAGTAGCATGCATAAGATTACTACATTCTCGTGCTTAGATCGAAGTGTCATCTGTTTAAAACTAGGATCATGACTGAATAAATTAACACACGAGGGGTAGGAAGTTTGTGCAGCTGTATGGTTAATGAATGAACGGCTGATAGAATCCGGTGCAAATCTGCGTGTCTTTCTGCAGAGCTCTGCTGGCACAGATCGTGCACGGCTTGAATGAAATACAGGAACACACAACCATGAGCCATTCTGAATCTGTCCAACTGAACTGCATGGACCGATTCTATTCAGATGCTGCCTTAAAGCCAAACAAATCTCAAATACGTTAATTAATCTTATCTGCGGACTGCGTTCATGCTAGGTTGTGTGTTGCATATCAGCTAGATGTGAGGCCTGGGGTCTGTACGCGTCTGCTTCCCCTCCGAACTGCTAATTATATTTACCTCAAAGATGAAAAGCGAAAGACTAGACAATTATCTCCTGTTTCACTCCAACAATCACAGCCAAAGACAACTTCCACTGCAAAATCTGATATTGGGTAGTTTATAAGCTCCTTCAGAGAGAAAAGTCTTTCTCAGAGGAGCCAGTGAGCTGCTCCAAAGTTTATCGAGCCAGGCTACATTTGTTTAATTTCTTATCTCTCCAAATATGTCGCTGGAATCCGCGCTGCATTAGGAAATTCAATTATACCCGAACGGTGCTAATGCACCAACAGTGCTCGGTTTGACAGAGAAAGCAACAATATTTATATTACGGTATCAGAATGGGTCCAGTTGCACTTGGTAGGCGCCAAGATTTCCACTTATTGTGTTGCCCGTGTTCCAATAACAGACTCAGCACTGCTGCCCCATTGTTTGAGTAGCGCTGATGTAAATTTACACTCATTCAATCAGCTCGTAGACAAGGGTACTGGGATGAAAACGATCAGGTTGTCCACTCGTTTCACCGAAAAAGGATATTCCATGGCAAAACTTGTTCAGCCGTTGGAGGTAAAAAAAAAAAAAAAATTCTCTTTTTTTCACACCAGAGATTCTTGTATGATTATACTGATGAACTCTGGGCACTGGGATTAATGCTCTATTGAGATTTCTTATTTGAATCATTACCAAAACTCTCAGTGTGCTTACCTGGTTTAGGAGGTTTTCCACCAGGGGGAAAAGTAGCTTTTTGGTTACTGTATGTTTGAGTTAATATTTTTCAGTTCCAATTCATCAGTGTAATTTTGGTAATACTGATAGCATTTGATTGGTTTTGTTTTCAAAATAAATGCACATTTTATTAAAACAAGAAATTGTTACATTTCAAATAAATGTTGTTCTTTCTATTAATCTGTGAATCATGAAAAATAAAATGCGTCACGGTTTCAATAAAAACATCCAGCAGCACAACTGTTTTCAACATTGACAATAATCAGAAATGTTTATTGAGCAGCAAATCAGCATATTATTATGATTTCTGAAGATCATGTGACACTGAAGACTGGAGCCATGATGCTGAAAATACAGCTTTGATCAAAGGAATCAATTACATTTTAACATATTCACACATACCCCCCCCCCCCCCCTTTTTTTGTAAGTTTAGTGATACATTTACATTTATGCATTTAGCAGACGCTTTTATCCAAAGCGACTTACAGGGCATTCAGGCTATACATTTTTTTTTCATTATGTGATACAAATTTCATGACATTACACTGGCATACTACATTTTATATTAGTAATTGCTGTGAAAAGGGGCATCTTTCTTTTAAATCGTTTTATTGCTTAGCTAATTAAGTATATGCATGCAAATAAATGTACTTGTATGGGTGACCTTAACCAGCTCTTACCAGCTCCATAACCGCCAGCCCCTAAAGCGCCTGTCCCAGCAGCACCTCCATATCCTCCTGCTGAACAAGAGATCGCTTCATTAGCATCTGTCTCACGCTTATAACACACGTGATCTGTGTCCGCTCGAGGAGCACACATTACACATTACATGCTATCAACTTCCTCATTTGCACATGGTGAGATGTGACAAGTGGACTTGGACTTTTATGGCAGTTTTATAAGTAGCGACAGCTCACTCTTACTGACACAGCCTGCCAGCAAACACATATAACTTAACTGTAGCTCCCAAGTTAGAGAAAGGATAACAAGACTGGACTGAAATACAAGTCCTTAGATTGGACTTTAAAAAATATATATATTTTTAACATTTGCACCATTTGTAATGATTAAATGAATGAATAGATGAGTAAAGGAGCAGATGATAAAATAAGTCAATGAGGTCTGAAGGATGGGAAACAATACATAGATTATGTTTATAGTCAAAGCAAAATGATCTTACCTGCTGCTTTTTCTGCTTTGTATTGGGATGCCCCAGCACCTGTTAAAACCAGTACGAGTTAGATCACTGTCAGTGCAGATAAGTTCAAATCTTGTCAAGAGTAAGAGTAAGATGGCTCAGCTTTAAAGCGTGTGAAATGCATCTAGTCTTTGGAAGACTTTCAAGAGTTTTATTTGAGACTCCTAGTAGCAAGTAAACAAGATATTCAATCTCAAGCGTGCATAACATGAGATGTTGCATGTGAAATCCATTCCGTGAGCTCTGATTGAAATCAACTGTCATGGCTGGTGCCATTTCTTCGTTTGGTATAAATGAAAGCAGAGAGAGGATCATGGCCGTTATTGGTTATACCTGGGTAAAATCCAGCACCTCCTGGTTCTGCTCCGGCTGAACCTGGTGGCACATACACTCCTGAAACAGAAAAGCACATGTCGTCAGGATCGGTCTTTCATGTTTCCCAGCCCTGACCCTAACAGACACGCAAGGAGAAGAATTCAGACAAAAGCCTTGTCTCTGAGGAAATCTGATTCTGAAAATGCTGATCTGGACATCTAGCTGATGTCAGTCTTCTCTGACAAAACAGGGTGTTTTAAAGCACTAATACAACAGAATGGCTTGGCGTTATGTGTGAAACTGATGCTTTGTCATTCTTGTGCTGCTACAGAGGATGATAGTGGATGGTGTTGTAGCCCAAGCCTTATAAACCAGCTAAATGAGTGGTATTTTACATTTTTGCGTTAAGCAGATGCATTTATCCAAAGCCATTTACAAAAGAGGAATGATGCAATTAGTCAAAGAGCCAACAATATGTGTATGCAATGTCAGGATCATTAGACAATTAGATTAGAAAGCAAGCTAGAAAAGAGGAGAAATGCAGAGAGAAAAACAGAGTGCATGCATGTAAGCTGGTTAACTACTTGTGGAAAGTGCTTTTTCCTGAAAGTTTGTTCCTTATTTTTCATCGGCAGCATACTAAATGTGTACAAACTGAATGCTATGCACATTCAACGTAATCACAAACTTATTTTGATTGAGAGACACAATGTTTTAACCGGAACTAATCAAGTGCTTGGTAAATGAGAAACTGCAAACCCCTAGAGTTCAATGATGGAACTGCATCCCTATCAAAAACAAATACAGACTTTACCTGCAAATACATAAATGAGTTTGTGTTTATTGTTCATTATATTTAGTTAAATGCCAATAAGAAAAGATAGCAATAGTTTTGCAATGTCATAACTGTTGTTTGTTTTGGAAAGGCATTACAGTATTTCCATGTATTCTTTGACGTAGTATGCCATGATAGACCAATATGGTAATTATTTGGTACCATTGTATGTAAGTACCATAGCATTTGCATTATGCTCATAATGGGTGGGTCGGTGTGTCCAATGCTTTACGGCTGCTAACAGCCTCCCATGAGGTCTTGTTAGCCCAGCCATCAATTATGAAACTACATTTCGAAGCCAGACCCGGTTTGCATCACAAAATTGCGATGGAGAATGTGAACAGACCCTCCAATGACTAAGATGTTTAATAGCTTTTGCATGTTCCTCGAAGACCATTTAATCAAATCCATATGTCCCAGAGTCTTTGGTGTTTATTAGCAGCAATGCAGTAAGCATGCTATTTTATTATGCTGTTGCACGAATACCCTGTCATTATTCAGTAAAGGATTATACGTGCTTTATTTTCATTATTATTATTATTATTATTTTGTGGACTGCAAAAAAAAAAAGAAGCCACTCAAGGCCAGTGTTGTCATGTGAAAGAGAAAGCCACACATGGGACGAATCCATTACAGTCGGCAGATCAGGTGTTATGAACTGCTCTACCATTGACTTGCAGATGAGGCAGTGAAGAAATGGAACAAAGATCTTTAATAAGCTAGTGGAACGTTTACATACACCGTCATCTTGCCAAAACCTTTGCACGCTTTACAAGGAAAGGACATTATCTCACAGCTTCAAAACATGATTAGGGGTGACACAAATGTTTAGTCTGAGGCAGGCTACACTTTGCTGTTGGAAAAAATAATATAAAAAAACAGCTTACAAGCTGGGTTCTCATTTACCTTCAAAGTGGTGCAAGCTTTCTGAAAGAAACTTGTAGAAAATGGTGCCATTTGTGCATATCTTTATGAGTTACTGCTGATATCAGTAACAGTAAACTAAACGGTATCACATTATGGGAAAGACTTCACTATCTATAGTGTGTAATGTAATATAAAATAATTGTAAATGCTAACATACTTTAATAACATGTATGCAATGATGCAATGATATCACAAGCAATTCATATTATCCTTTCATATTATATGAACTTACTGTGCCGGTATGAAAACGTCTAGGTCTTTAGGGATAGCAAATAAAAATGGGATATTTGTAATGATGGCTATATGAATTTTTCGGAGATTTTCAGGCAAATTCAATTATTTCTACTAAAAACTGACAAAAAATAAATGGATGGTAAATTATTGAATTTTCCATTCAAATCCAAATAAAGTAACATTTAGGTATCAAGGAATTATTCTTAGACTAAGACTTAGTATGCCGCTACTGAACATTCACCAATGCTTTATACAGTAGTCTGTGATAATGTGGGCATATACAATCTAATGGTATGTTTCTGTTAAGGATACTCGTATTTAATTCATTTTACAGTGAAAGTGTTGCTGTTAAAGTTATCAGAAGAATTAGCATCTAACTGAAGAGCACATGTCAGATATTCACAAGGGAAAGGTTTGATGCGTGTCAGACAATGGACCGTGTTTGAGTGCAGTGGAACATTTGAGCGAACGGACAGCGTGATACTGATCTGTACTGAAAACCTATCTACCTCATGGTTTCGGTGGAAGCTCTGCACTCTAAACACACTCTGGACAGGAAGTGACCGATCACCACCGTAACCATGTCACAGCCTGGTATCAGCATCAAACTGAGGATTTCCTGTCTCCGTGTGAGTGGTGAGAGCAGTTGTTCTTAGACACAGTACCTGACTGCAACAAGCTGTTAGCATCTACAGCGAGTCGGTCGTCCTCAGTGACCTTTAGAGCCGCTGCTGCGTTACAGCCTCATCTGAACCTCTCTCAGAGGAAACCAGAATTACCACATGCGCAAAAGCAAATATGCTTTAAGTATGCTGTTTAAACGTACATTTGCTGATGAACTGAAGATGTAAATAAACACAGCTCATATTTTCCAGTGCTTAAATAAGTTCAGTAGCTAGTCAGTCTTGCTTTTGTCCAATGGTTAATAACTTTAGCCCCTACTTATTGCATTCTGTGTTTTCGTGCAGTTGAACAAAAAGCCATTATGAATGCTTGCAGAAATCCGAGCTGAATGTAGATCTAGAAGTTGGCATTAGGATAGTTTTGTGTTTAAAGGAGAAAAAGCATGATATTTATAACTGCAGTCATAGTCCAGAGCAACTGCTGTTTTGCCTTTTCATTAAGGCCCTTCATTAGGGCACAGATTTATTAAGGAATCTCTAATGAAATGCTATGATTTTTAGGATATCTAAATTATATCAGTAATGTAATTCATACGGTTATAAATGAATAAGTGTAATAAAGCTTTGAATGGTGGTTTAATTGACGCACAGGGAATCATTAAGGCTGTTTGGTGACTTGTTTGGTAAATAAATTACTTGTATTAAATTTACACGTTCTCAATGAGGGACAACTTGATTCCCATCCAGGTCACGGCTAATTAACACATTAATGAAGGCATGACTCAGAGCACCTCGCTCCATTGCAAACTATTGCTTACAGCGTTGTTTGGAACATATTAGTTTGTTGATGAGAATTTTTCTTCTTTATTAATTCTCTACAAAAATGTAAGGCTAATTAAAAGAGTAGTTATGAAACAGTAGTTAGGAATTATGCAACACTTAATTATGGATTTATGTTAGGAATTATGCAATAAATCATGCTGACATATGATTCATGCACATTACTAATTCCTTTATTTAAATGTGACACTGCGTCAAATCTGAAATCTGAAAGAGATTTGACATGACTTACAGATTAAATACTTACATGATAGAAACTGATTCAACCAGATAAAAAGTCAGCAGTCACTATGAACAATCACTATAAATGATCAATAATAAAATTAAAAAAAAACTTTTGATTGGTCATTTAAGTACATACAGTATAATTTACAAACCCTGTAAATGAGCATGTGAGCCTGACGTCTTGAGGATTTTTATTTTTTTATTTTTTTATTTGATTGTGTAGCTTTATTTTCATATACATTCATAACTTGGAACTTAAGGATTGCAGGCTTTGCTGAGCATGTGGTAGGTAAACCTACATCTTGACACTAGATTCCTATCTTGAAGAAAATGAAAAGGAGGATGATGAACGGCTGAAGGATGTGAGCCTGAAGGTGCGTTCACACCAGACGCGAATGACGCGAATGATTTACATGTTAAGTCAATGCAAAGACGCGAAAGACAATCCTGTGGCGCTATTCGCGTGAATTTAGCGTTTTTTTCAGTTCAGAGTTCAGAGTTGAAAAATCTGAACTTTGGCGGATATTCGCGCCGCGTTAACCAATCAGGAGCTTGCTCTAGCAGTGACGTCATTATGAGCAGAGGCAGAAAATCCCAAACAACAATGGAGGACACATTTATTGTGGTTGTATGTGGGTACCCGGAGCTGTATATACATCTTCATACTTTTACAAAAACAGGAATACATTTTGCAACGAGACTGGAGCAAAAACTTGTAAATGTGTCATACAAAAACATATTTAATGAACCATTTCTGGACACCTAAAACCCAAACTATACAGTTTTAACACTATTCTGGTTTAATGTAATTAGAGCATATGCTGTCACTGAAAACACACTAGTCTGATTTATTGTGAATTCTCATTTCTCAGATGTTGTCAACTTTGCTTTATTGCTGGCTAAATATCATATTCATACATGCAAATAGAAAATAAAACGTAAGCACTCCTTTAATATATTTCGTTGTGAGTCTGTGAAAATGTCTCAGAGCTTCAAGTACTAAAAATAAAATAATAAATAGCAGCAAAATATTATATTTTTCTTTGATGTCTTTATGTCCTTTTTTCATTGTTGCTATTGTTGTTGTTAGTGTACTCTTTATTATTATTAATTATGGTGGATGTGCCTTGTAGTGTACAATTTGCATTAAAAAAAATAAAACAATGAAAAAAAGGATAAGCCACGTTGATTATCATCAGGTCACTCTGTGGTCTCTGGATTGGATATCAAATAATTCTGTTATTTATTTTATAACAGTTGAGAAACCTGAATATTGACTGGGGATTTAAATTTAAAAAATCCCATTGTTTTTGCCTTTTGGATGTCTATTCATGCTATTTTATTTTTTAGGAAAAACTGAGTCCTAGTGTCCTCTACAGAGGACATAGAATAAAATATGAATAAAATCGAATTAAAAAAAATATATATTTCTACATTCTTTTTCCGTATGGTCTAAATAATGTAATGACATGAAAAATACTACATTCACAAAGGGGGGGGGGGGGGGGGGTCTCAGGAGGATATGTCCTCTCCCGACTAGAGTCTGTCTCTGACGTTGGCTGGTATGACAGCTATCTGGGCTGGTTTCGGAACAAATTATTTGGTTTAAGTGCAGGTCTTTGTTTAAATCTTGGCTCCGTCTCCTCTCAGTGGAAGTAGACAGGACTCTCCCTTAGACATTTACCCACACTGGAATTTGTGGTTATAGAGCAAATAACATTCTAATGTGCTGTTCGGAAGATGCTGTGGTGCGATCTAACATCGATGATTGGTTCTATACAGTTTTAGGACATACGAACGGTATTATGAAGAGAAATAAGACTATTGAAGTGTCATTAACCTGCTTGAATTGCTGTTAAGTCCACTATGAACAGAGACAAGCATGCTAAGTACTCTCATCCATATGTGTAAACAAAACCTAAATAAGACTCTAAAGAGCACTCTAAAGAGTCTGATTTTAAATCGAAACTCACATTACATATGGTCCACAATAGACTGCATTAAGCAGACCAGCCTTAATATCTGGTGATTTCCCAGCTATGCCATCATGTGATGGGCCGGAGACTGCTGGCTATATGAGTGTGTGGCAAGTGAGCTGTTTCAAAATGCCAAAGATACAGGAGATAAACTGTCAGATATGTTAGCGGCCTCAGACTGTGAATGAGGGGGAGGTATAAATTAATATAGCTAAATGAAGCCGCTTATCTTTGTAAGCATTCCTACAGAGCCGCTGCCAACACTGCAGGAGCCCAATAGAGCGTGGCGTTGAGAGCTGAGGTCATGATAAAACGCTCCACAGAGGCCTTCTCTCTGCAGGCCTGCGCTATTCTCTCTATACAAGGCCACTTAGAGCGTATCACATCAGTCAACAAGTACATATCCTGGATAGCTAACTAAAGAGCAGGCAACATCGGAGTTATTTCAGGCAACCAGGTTCAAATGGGATGGGTAAGATTCATATATTGAACTATGCTTTTGCTCAGACCTGCTCTGTTACTTTCTGTGGTGTGCATCTGTTATTAGCGCTGCGACGATAAATCGATGCAGAGATCTTTCGAATGCATCGCAGTTTTCTCTGGAATTGATTCTGAGCATAGAGTTTAACAGCAGATGGCGCTCTAATCTAGTTTTTATCTGGACACTCAAATGTTCATGAAGAAGAGCGCTTGTGGGTTCGGCTGAGTGTAATTTCACCTCGGCTCAGAATGCTTTTATGACGAGATTCATGTAAACAAATCCCCTTGTAATTCACTTCAAACTTTTCGAATTGTATTAATTATTATTTTAGGTTCACGTGTGTGTAAGGATTTGGAAACAAACAGAGTACGGCTGTTTCTAAAGCATGCAGCGCCATCTGCTGTTCAAAACTAATCTCAGAATCAACTTGAGAAAGAACCCCGATGCATTTGGAAAATCTCAGAATCGATTTATCGATTTATTTTCTCAGCCCTATCTATCATCCTTCAACGATCTCACTGTACAGCGGGTCTCCAGAATATGCATTAGATGCTGATGTCGTAAACTAATAAAGTTTTGCTGGTGGATATCATGGCTGTGGTGCCAACAGCTAGACCTGCATATAAACCGGCTGCAAGAAAACATCATATGCTTTGTCTAACACAGCCATTACAGTGTTAACAGCTGCTCCAGTCAGCAGCCAGCATGGCAAACACTCCATTCAAATCAATCAACACGCCAGTAGACATACCACAAGACATTAATTCCTTTCAGGCGAGCACAGCCAGCTCTGTCCAGAGTCCAGAGAGGTGCTTCCAGCACACATTAGCCATAAAGCACCTCTGAAGGAGTCGCTAATCAGATTGGAAATTCGTGGAGGGGGAGGGTGGCCAATTTATCATTATCCCATCTGACGGCGGAAGTGTGCCATCTGATCTGGCAGTGATTTCATACACCTTAAAGTAGAGCCAGCCGAGTGTCAATGAGGAGGAGACCTAATGAATTGGACTCTTCTGATGTTCTGAGCCAGATACGTACGCCAAGCGGTGCCTTTTAATATGTGCCCTTCTTATTTAAAGCTTTTGTGTGAAAGGAGGGCTTCTTAATTCTTACAAGACCAGAAGGAGGTACGACCTCACTTTCCAGAGGTGGAAAGTAACGAATTACATTTACTCGCGTTACTGTAATTGAGTAGCTTTTTTGTGTACTTGTACTTTTTTAAGTAATTTTTTAAATCTGTAATTTTACTTTTACTTAAGTATATTTTGTGTGAAGTATTGTACTTCGCTACATTTTAAAACACATGCGTTACTGAGTAAAAAAAAAATCGCTCCGTGGAAACTACAGCAGTAAATAATGGGCAGAAGAAGAAACTGGCGCGAAAATCACAAGAAAGATGCAGACGGACACGACAGGCGTTAATGGTGCAGACCCAACTGAAAACCAGACCCCGTCGTACTCTGCTGAAGTTGAACTCGAAGGAATGAAGTGAACCCCTGGCCATATATTCATGCTCTATTATGCAGTGTAAGCTGTGTTTGCCTCGGGAGACCGAACTAGCAGCTTATAACATCTCGACATCGCCCTTCGCAAGCATGTAGAGGTAACGTTAACGTAAGGTAAATACTTGCATCGTTGCATTGGTGGTTAAAATTAAGCTTTGACAGTTTAACAAAAGGTTTTGCACAAATGAGCCAAAAAGACAGTGGGGCAGGGTGTGCAATATCGTCTGTGATAATATAGTAATTGTTGTTTTAACGATGTGCGATTTGACATTATCAGTATTTTGCCAAAAACCAAACAAAACACTCTGAACAGTGTGCCATGAAATCAAGTAGATTAGACTAGTGCATGCGCGAGCATTTAGGGGCCGCTCACATATCGCGTCTTTTGCGCGCTCAAATTCGTTATTTCAAATGTAGACGCGCGGTATGCGAGCTCATAATGGAAGTGACGCGCTCGTTTTTTCCAGGCGCGTCCGCGCCGCATCGATATAAAAACATCTCAACTTTTCAGAATGCCGCAAGCGCACCGCACGTCATGTGACGAAATTTCCTTCTTGTGTAACGGAGAGCGCAGCTGATGGTTGCTTAGCAGCGACAAACGTTTTCCACGCGTTTTTAGGCGCGATATGTGAACTGCGATATGTTGAACTGCGTGATTCAGTCTGTTAAAATGCGTTTAGAATGATCACAAAATTGAAGATATAGAAGCAGAAAATGTATATATTTATATAATTTAATATAGTAAGTCAACATCACATGAAGAATGCCGTTTTTCGCAAAAAATCACCATGATTGCATAGGCCTGTAGTTTTTCTTTTTACAACAGTTCAAAAAACAAGAAGTTAATTAAGAGACTTAAGTTTTAGACACCATATTACCTGTTTTTGCTCTATTTTGACAACAAAAATAATTCCAAACACAGTTTTGCGTCTCTGACTCTCTGAGCAATGACGTGTTTCATTCCTTGAATTAACCGTTTAAATGATTTGCTCAACCGCAATGACTCACTTATCAGTGACTTACTGACACCTACTGGTGGTTCTAATTTAACATTTAAAGTATCTTTTGATTTATTTATTTTTTTAATTTCAAATGACTATTTAACATTCGTGACCCTGGCATGGAGCACAAAACCAGTCTTAAGTCGCTGGAGTATATTTGTAGCAATAGCCAACAATACATTGTATGGGTTACAATTATACATTTTTCTTTTATGCCAAAAATCATTAGCATATTAAGTAACCAGAGGTGGAAAGAGTACAAAAATATTGTACTCAAGTAAAAGTACCATTACATTACTGAAATTTTACTTAAGTACAAGTAAAAGTACCAGTCTAAAAATATACTCAAGTAAAAGTAAAAAGTAGCTCATTTAAAATTTACTCTGAGTAAAAAGTACTTAGTTACATTTTAACAATGGGAGGGAAAAATGGGATAGACCAAAGATGTCAAACTCAGTACCTGGAGGGCCACAGCCCTACACAGTGTAGATATAACCCTAATTAAACACATCTGATCCAGCTAAACTAATCATTTAGGCTTATTTGAAAACTACATGGTGTGTGTGTGTGTGTGTTGGAGCAGGATTGGAATTAAACTCTTTAGGGCTGTGGCCCTCCAGTAACACCCTCCAGAGTTTGACACACCTGGGATATGGGCCTATAAATCTCAAACTAGGTGTTTTTAATTAAATGAATCGGTTAATTAGAATAATAAGACATTTGGGCTGTTACCAGGCAAATTAAATCAGTATCAACAAAATTCATCTTTGCGATGCAGAGGAAACGCAGAAGCTTCATCTGAAGTGGCATTTAGATGTATTACACACTGACATGAATGCATTTAGCCTGCAGTTACAAATGCAGAAATAATGTTTTGATAAATAAGACATAAAATGTGACCCTGAACCACAAAAACATAAGGGTCCATTTTCCTAAATTGCGATTTATACATCATCTGAAAGCTGAATAAATCATATTTCCATTGATGTATGGTATGTTATGATCGGACAATATTTGAAAATCTGGAATCTGAGGGTGCAAACAATCAAAATATTGTGAAAATCTCCTTTAGAGTTGTTCAAATTAAGCTCTTAGTTTTGATATATTTACAGTAGGAACTTTACAAAATATATTAATGGAACATGATCGTTACTTAATATGCTAATGATTTTTGGCATAAAAGAAAAATGTATAATTGTAACCCATACAATGTATTGTTGGCTATTGCTACAAATATACTCCAGCGACTTAAGACTGGTTTTGTGCTCCATGCCAGGGTCACGAATGTTAAATAGTCATTTGAAATTAAAAAAATAAATAAATCAAAAGATACTTTAAATGTTAAATTAGAACCACCAGTAGGTGTCAGTAAGTCACTGATAAGTGAGTCATTGCGGTTGAGCAAATCATTTAAACGGTTAATTCAAGGAATGAAACACGTCATTGCTCAGAGAGTCAGAGACGCAAAACTGTGTTTGGAATTATTTTTGTTGTCAAAATAGAGCAAAAACAGGTAATATGGTGTCTAAAACTTAAGTCTCTTAATTAACTTCTTGTTTTTTGAACTGTTGTAAAAAGAAAAACTACAGGCCTATGCAATCATGGTGATTTTTTGCGAAAAACGGCATTCTTCATGTGATGTTGACTTACTATATTAAATTATATAAATATATACATTTTCTGCTTCTATATCTTCAATTTTGTGATCATTCTAAACGCATTTTAACAGACTGAATCACGCAGTTCAACATATCGCAGTTCACATATCGCGCCTAAAAACGCGTGGAAAACGTTTGTCGCTGCTAAGCAACCATCAGCTGCGCTCTCCGTTACACAAGAAGGAAATTTCGTCACATGACGTGCGGTGCGCTTGCGGCATTCTGAAAAGTTGAGATGTTTTTATATCGATGCGGCGCGGACGCGCCTGGAAAAAACGAGCGCGTCACTTCCATTATGAGCGCGCATACCGCGCGTCTACATTTGAAATAACGAATTTGAGCGCGCAAAAGACGCGATATGTGAGCGGCCCCTAAATGCTCGCGCATGCACTAGTCTAATCTACTTGATTTCATGGCACACTGTTCAGAGTGTTTTGTTTGGTTTTTGGCAAAATACTGATAATGTCAAATCGCACATCGTTAAAACAACAATTACTATATTATCACAGACGATATTGCACACCCTGCCCCACTGTCTTTTTGGCTCATTTGTGCAAAACCTTTTGTTAAACTGTCAAAGCTTAATTTTAACCACCAATGCAACGATGCAAGTATTTACCTTACGTTAACGTTACCTCTACATGCTTGCGAAGGGCGATGTCGAGATGTTATAAGCTGCTAGTTCGGTCTCCCGAGGCAAACACAGCTTACACTGCATAATAGAGCATGAATATATGGCCAGGGGTTCACTTCATTCCTTCGAGTTCAACTTCAGCAGAGTACGACGGGGTCTGGTTTTCAGTTGGGTCTGCACCATTAACGCCTGTCGTGTCCGTCTGCATCTTTCTTGTGATTTTCGCGCCAGTTTCTTCTTCTGCCCATTATTTACTGCTGTAGTTTCCACGGAGCGATTTTTTTTTTACTCAGTAACGCATGTGTTTTAAAATGTAGCGAAGTACAATACTTCACACAAAATATACTTAAGTAAAAGTAAAATTACAGATTTAAAAAATTACTTAAAAAAGTACAAGTACACAAAAAAGCTACTCAATTACAGTAACGCGAGTAAATGTAATTCGTTACTTTCCACCTCTGTAAGTAACGATCATGTTCCATTAATATATTTTGTAAAGTTCCTACTGTAAATATATCAAAACTAAGAGCTTAATTTGAACAACTTTAAAGGAGATTTTCACAATATTTTGATTGTTTGCACCCTCAGATTCCAGATTTTCAAATATTGTCCGATCATAACATACCATACATCAATGGAAATATGATTTATTCAGCTTTCAGATGATGTATAAATCGCAATTTAGGAAAATGGACCCTTATGTTTTTGTGGTTCAGGGTCACATTTTATGTCTTATTTATCAAAACATTATTTCTGCATTTGTAACTGCAGGCTAAATGCATTCATGTCAGTGTGTAATACATCTAAATGCCACTTCAGATGAAGCTTCTGCGTTTCCTCTGCATCGCAAAGATGAATTTTGTTGATACTGATTTAATTTGCCTGGTAACAGCCCAAATGTCTTATTATTCTAATTAACCGATTCATTTAATTAAAAACACCTAGTTTGAGATTTATAGGCCCATATCCCAGGTGTGTCAAACTCTGGAGGGTGTTACTGGAGGGCCACAGCCCTAAAGAGTTTAATTCCAATCCTGCTCCAACACACACACACACACACCATGTAGTTTTCAAATAAGCCTAAATGATTAGTTTAGCTGGATCAGATGTGTTTAATTAGGGTTATATCTACACTGTGTAGGGCTGTGGCCCTCCAGGTACTGAGTTTGACATCTTTGGTCTATCCCATTTTTCCCTCCCATTGTTAAAATGTAACTAAGTACTTTTTACTCAGAGTAAATTTTAAATGAGCTACTTTTTACTTTTACTTGAGTATATTTTTAGACTGGTACTTTTACTTGTACTTAAGTAAAATTTCAGTAATGTAATGGTACTTTTACTTGAGTACAATATTTTTGTACTCTTTCCACCTCTGTCACTTTCCCTTCCTTTCATCTGGCCCTGGCCCTCCTCTCATAGCCCGCTTGTCATTAATAGCGGTTGTCATAAAACAGCCTAATTATTTTGGCTGCAGGACAGTACAGTACTGGAACCATCTGCAGTAATAGCCGACCAACAATGGTGGTTGAAGGGCACCATTACCCAATACCGTGCATAAAGTGATTGGCTGTCATACACTTACACGTATGACAGACTTCTGAGTGATAAATTACCACAGGAGGGTATTGGAAAGTGAGGGGGAAAGCTGATGCATGATAATTGGTACTTCCACCGAGGGCTTTCCATTGTGTATGATGTGAATGCCAACTGCATATGGAGGCTTACACAACCGATCAACAGTTTAGATACACTAGACGTAATGCCAGCTCCAATAAAGCAAACAACTCTGGATCCCACAAGATCATTACTCCACAGCAACACTTATTGTATACTTTGTACCATACGGTTTAAAATGAAGTCTCACGGTGGGTGCTCTTGTGCCCTCGAATGAAGCTTTCAAGGGGTCAAAGTAGTGCATGATGTGAGCCTCTTGGCTCCAAGACAACATTATTTAAGCTCCAACAAGGGCTGTTCCATGTGTCAAAACTGTCACCATTTAACAAGAAATGGAAGAAGAGAGACATTTAGGCTTTGCTTAAACCATCACAGTAATAGCAATGCGTCTGGTGACATAGTAAATTCCCAAGGCCCTGAAATTCCCACCTGCCCCATAACTCACTCACACCATTTGCGTACTTGCATTTCACTACTGATTGTACTTGTATGATTGTGTATGTGACAAATAATAAAGAACCTTGAACCTTGAACCCCACCAGTAGAGAAAACATTCCACCTGCACGAGTCGTCCAAACAGACTCTCAGGCTCTGTACTCTGAATTTCAGATGAATATTTTGGTAACTGTCCAGTACGGAGGTCATTTGATAACAATGCACTCAGAAAGCAATGTGTGCATTATGCACAGCACTGTAAATAACTTATGTGGGGTATTGGGAGATGACTTTAGACTATTTTGGGTCAGTTCATCTGACTGAATGTTTATATACGCTCTGTCCTACAAACAGTGTTGCCTTTTGCTTAGCGTTTGCCTTGGAGACTAATTGATAAATGCATGCTGAGAATTAAACTTAATTTTAAAAACACTTTCCCCATTCATGGCCGTGATAGTTTTTACTTTCAGCATGACAATATCGCAGGTGCCCTACAGACAGGGCTGAGTCAAACAGACCAACGATTTGTCATGGAGCTAGAAATGTATGGAGAAAATAGCTGAGCTCTTTTATGACCTCCAATACAATTATTAAAATTAACATAGCGGACGGCTGAAATTAAGATGCGGGCCTGATGGCTTTTATGGTAAACATATCACAATTGCAAATTGAAATAATAAATTAATTCAGCATCAGTGAGACGGTGCAGAGAGAGCTCTCAATTAGGAGCAGCCTGGAAACTCATACATCAGCAAGTGCCGAAGAAAGTTTTTTTTATTTTTATAAATAAATCATTGTGAAATACTCTGGCTTTGTTTGGAAACTGGGAACAGACCCTCACATATTTTCCAATCACGACTAAACTTTGCAAAGACGCACATCCAAGAACATCAAAACAACTGCAATTTAATGATGGGGATATTTTCTAACTTCTCCGTCTTCCACACCAAAGTTTGCCTTGGTACTTGCAAAGCCAGGCTCTGAGCAGAGCACAACCAAAGACAGCGACCTAATGGGCACTTGCGCGGCTCACTGGATATTAGTGTCCACTGGGAAGGTTTTTTATTTGTCAAGTCTACACAAGCAGAAACTCAGTATGCATGAGCTGTGTTTTCGATTAACAAACTCATCACAACCCTCCCTATCAGCTAAGCAAAGCGCTCTACGATCGAGGGGAATGGCCTTCAAGAGAAACAGCTCTTACCACATTCATATTCCCAGTCGAGTACTCTGGCACAAGACTGCGGAGAACTTAAACTAACATCTGTAGCTGAGTTAACGTTTAGGATATTTTGTTGTAAAATCTCTGCAGTCCGCATTTGCTGGTTCGTGCTACAGTATTTGCAAGCTAAAATTATTTGAATTTGATTGCAAAAGACAGGACACTGCATTTTAACTTGATGGTGTAAACCACCTTAACAAGCTTTTGAATGCACATTAACCACAAAAGTATATGAAGTGAAAGTATATTAACCACAAAAGTTTAATAAGGGAATCCTGTGACTTACTAGACAATTTAAGCTAACTAAAGCACCGGTTGTATTATATCCTTATTTACTCACAGAAAGGTTTTCTCAGCAATAAAACATCCTTCTTTTGGTTTGAAAATTACCTGAATGTTGTTAGGCTAAAGCAAAACATACTCAAATGTGTATCATGTGATTGTATCAAAAAACTGATTGTTTCCCATTAATGTGGACCAGATTCCTCAGTAAACATTCATGGTGGTAATGCTCATGATCTGAGCGGATGCCTCTGAATTACTTTAGAATTATTTTTTTTTAGTTATGCATCATAGGGCTTGTATAAGATTGCTTTGTAATCGTCTGTGTCATGTCAGCATGCCAGGCACAGGTAAATGTAATGAAACTCATCACACTGAATGTACGGCTGCTTGCATGTTATTAGTATCCTTCAGTGAAAATGCATGACTACAATCAGTAGTAATCATGACCACCCGCAGCGCTGTCGATTGCACAAGCCCTCCAACTTCACTTTCTGCACAGTGCACACTTCGGGTTTCTACAAAATGTGCATTAAAAATCATTTAGGAAGCCCACAGAATTCCTTATATGCCAGTAATACTTCTCAGGATCTCATATACGAGCCATCAAAGTGCACACCTACCTCCTTGCAGCGAAGGACTCAGCTGTATGGTGAGGATGAATCCGAGAAGGAGCAACACAACTCTCCTGTTAGCCATCTCGCCCCAAAATGCACTGGCCCTCCCCGAATCAGCTGGTTTTATTCTCCAAGAGCTAATTACCACTTCAAAAATTTCAAAAAAAAAAATGAAGAGGGGAGGAAAAAAGAAAATGATACTGGACACGACGTAATTAGTAAAGGGCAAAGCCTTTGGTTCAATGGATCATTGCACTTTTTTCTCTTCTATGTCTGGTGCTGCTGTTTTTATTCTGGTTACTCCTGCCAAAAAAACTGAGTGCTGCCAGAGAAAGAAAGAGAGTGTGTGAGAGAGAGAGAAATAGAAAGAGACATGCAGGGAGGAAAGACAGGAGAGAGGGGGGGGAAGGAAAGGACGAGAGAGAACAGGAGAGACAGGGAGAGCTAGAGACCCACTTTCCCACTCTCTCGTCCAAGAGGAATTTCACTCTCTTGCCAGACATTTGCATGGACTTTAAGAGGACTTCACTTTTTTATGTGAGCAGAGGAGTAAAACAAAATCAGTGCTCCGATAATGATGTTCACTCCGTCGCTGGGTTTCTTCTTTACAACTGCTCACGCACATAACATTGATCCTCAAGTAGTTACAACAGTTCTCATTCCTGTAAAATTACGAGTCTTTTTTCCAACGGCTGCACAGTCAAGGGAAACTTGACCGATGTTTGTCTAAAAGACTTGGGGGAAATTAAGCCCATTGTTCTGAGAAGGGCATGTCGAATGCTTTGTAATACATCTGTTACACCTGCCAAGAGTAATTGTACTGACACTTATTACACCTGAAAGTGTGACTGCTTGCATATTACCTCGAATAAAACACCTTCGTGAAGCATTTAAAAAATGTACACAAACTTGTTGATAGCTAAAAAAAATTATCTAAGAACAGAAATGACAGGCTAGACATTAATGGGTCAGGGTAAAAAAATAAAGAATAGCGACTTTTGCTCAAAAGAGAAAACAAAATCTGGGCATGCTACAAGAAAGCAATCATTCTCATAAATATAAGCATTGTCTGCTTGTAACGAGTGAACGAGAGTCAACAGAAAAAAAGATAATTGATGGAATGGAGAGATCCTCTGGGATGGCCAAACTCAGTACAGCTCAGCTACTGCACTCTTCCCAACCCTGATCCTGAGATCACTGCCAACCCTACATTCACAGCGAGGATTCAGCCTTAGTGTATGTGCTTCTCACATACTTATTACCTACAATCGAAAGCACAGGTAGGCAACGTCGGTTCTGGAGTGCCATTGTCTTGCAGACTTTCACCTCAACCCTAATCAAACACACCTAAACAAGCTAATCAATGTCTTTAGGATCACTCAGGCTACAGGCAGGTGAGTTTTTAATTCACTGTTGGAGCTAAACTCTTCAGGACAGTGGCACTCCAGGACCGATGTTGCCTATCCTTGATCTAAAAACATGTCTCTAGCAGAGACAGGACATACATACAAGACTCCAACCAGTTCGGGATGGCCTGAATCAAAAATAAAATTAAAACCTATCAAAGAAAGCTGTATTAAAGCAACACACCCTGCTCTATGTGGCACATACAGGATATGCAATGTTTATTATTTATTCCTTAAAGGTCCCATGACATGCTACTTTTTGGATGCTTTTAAATAGGCCTAAGTGGTCCCTAATACTGTATCAGAAGTCTTTTTCCCGAAATCCATCCTTGGTGCAGAATTTCAGCCACTATGACAAGTCCCACAATGAGCTTTCCTTAGGACGTGCCATTTCTGTGTCTGTAGCTTTAAATGCTAATGAGGAGGAGAGAGGCGGGGCAAGGTGGAGGGTGGGCGTGGCCTTAACCAGCTTGCGGCCACGGTACCATGTGCTAATGTTGACAGTGGATGTATCACAATGGCTCGTAGACACACAGTCGTTCAAGCTTTTCAGTTTGACCCAGAATCTGATCCAGATGGAGAAGCACTGGACGAAGAAGTTGCAACTCAGCGGCTACAGCAGAACGTCTCAGAATGGTTAGTTTAAAATATTGTGTCTGTATACGGTACTTTAGTTGGTATGTTTATGTAACGTTATGCTGTTACATTTATTATCATGTAGCTAATGCTAGCCTATGTTGTTGGCTTTTCATGTTGCTCTGATTTGCTATCGTCCTAAAGCTGGATTAGCATCTATATCAGTAATTTTTGTAGTTTGGAGAAGACTGTATTCTGGAAAAACTTTTTATGACAATGTTGTCCATGTTCACGTATATTTAAGTCATGTTAAACATGACCCATGATTTATTCCTGAAGATTTACTTCTACTCAACACCTGCTTGCCCACTCTGTCATAAATAAATATATATATATATTATCAGCTATAGACAATAACCAGCGCCACTATATTAGGCAGACGTCTGGCATTATTACATCTACTTTTTTGGATAGGTGCCATTGTGGAAAATGTGCTACCATGCCCTCGGAAGCTGAGAATATTTGCTGCTTGGAGATACCCCTGGTAGCATTCTCACCACTAAATTGTAAACTACTTTGTCTCTTCATTTGACAACTAGTTGTGCCTAAAATTGACAGTTACCATTTGTAATTCTAATTAGGTTACTAGAAGACTACGGGAGGTCGAAGAACAGCTCACCTGTATGGTTGACCATCCTGGATTGTATCCTGTCTGCCTCAATGTCTACTCTCTGCAGAATGCCGGCCAAATATACAGAGCTGACTATGGTCCTCTACGTTTGAGAGGAATACACCAGTAAGTTGTGCTTTGTTACAGTAGTTAATAAAATAAGAAATAAAGTCTTGTCTTGAGTCTTGATTGTTTATTCCGCCAAAAAACCTTGTGAATAATTTTCTTTCAATAGTGTAGACAGAGTCAAGATTTATTTACATCAGAGAGAAAAAAAAACACTTGTTACAAAACAAGCATTGAACATGATCCATAGGAGCATATGAATATTTTTTTAGATAACAATAACACCAACCAATGTTAAATCTCTGCAAGACTAAATATCATAATCAATTGTTCAGTCGCTACAGGTATCTCTCCTATCGCTCATTTGTGAGCTCTGGGGCCTCCTGGGACGCAGAATCCGGGTCATTATTCCAGCTTGTGTGGTCCTGCGCATCCGCTCAGAGTTTCCTGTTGAAGAAGGCCACTACGTAGGGTTTAAACTGCCCCCTGTTTGAACCTTGACACAAAGCTGGCAATGACCTCCTCCTTGTCCGGCTTCTCATACTGAGCTGATAGGTACTCTGGAACAGGGATGGCCAACAGCTCATCTGTGTATGGTGTAGGGTTGACAAAGACTTTCTCAAAAAGTAGGTCCATCATGTCAGCAACATAACCTGTATTATAAAACACAAGCACAAACCATTGTATTTTTATTTTTTATTTTTAAATTTTTTACTGTGTTTCTATATTTATTTGATTCTTCATCAAGATTTTTTTTTTTATAAAAATCCAAAATATGTGTTTGATTTGAACCCTTACCAAAGGTCTGCTGTGTTTTTTTAGGTTTAACCCTGCACTCTCCCTTCCTAGCCTTTGGAAATTAGATTTTGAAGAGAGGTACACCTTCCTCCGTTTCGGCCTGTGGTCGGTCCCCATTTTCATTAATGCATAGCAGCCAGGTAGAGTCTGTAAGTACAAGACAAAACGTGTTAATATTGACAGATATTTTAGGCTACAATTACCAAAACTATGGAGTAAACAAACTTTCTTTTACCTGCACAGCATTCCAATAAAGGGAAAGACAACATTCTTTGGGGCAAAACGAAGGATGACGGCATGGAAAGCCTCCAACGATGAAGTTTGGTGGTGGGGGCTCAGTTTTGAAACATCCTTCAATGTTCTTTTGTTTGACAGCAACTTCCCCAACTTGTTGAAAGCTAGAGTATCTGCAGCCAATAAGAAAATATCATATTTGAAAACAATAAAGTACACAATATTACAATGATGATCTCTGGTCAATTTCTGAAAATGACTAAATAACTGTAGTGACATTTAGGCTGTATATTGATTAAATACCTGCTTGGAGCCATTTACTCTTGTCAGTTGTCTTGCGTATCACATGCTCGCACTTGGGGTAAAGAGGATCCTCATGTGTATGGACATCTCGAACATGGTTCAGGATAGCGGCCCACTTTGCAATTCTCTCTGATTCTCAGCTGCAGTCCAGTATATGTGGTTGTTGATGCTTTTCATCCAATTCTTGAGTTTCTCACAGTCTTTTTGCTTACTGATTGCTTCCAGTTTCTTTGAAATTCCTTACAATGAAAGCAAAATACATTCCACTTAGTTAAGATACTCATAAACTTAGTGATTAATCAATTGTAGTATTTCATAATAATTTTCAAAGCATTTGTTACCTTTTACTAATATTGTAACAATTTCAAAGTAAGGACAAGTCTTTTCACCAAATGGGATATTTATGCAAGCTTCAAAAAAAATCGAACTTCAGGTCCTTCGCAACAAAAAGATATCACAAACAACTCAAAGAAAGGAAAAGGCTGGAGCAAAACTGATAGATTTTGTATGGTATAATGAACTATGGACGTCAATCAGCTCCATATTGCCACTGACAATATACCTTTTGCCATGTGCCAGACATCGTAGTAATGGGTTATGTTTCTCTCCCTGAGGAACTTCTGTACTTGTGGATGACGATCAGTGACGATGCAATCAAGGTTAACGCCGCGAGACTCCTTGCCAGGCCCTCTTTTTCCATGTGACAGCTACCACCAACCTCATTGCTCTGTTATCACAGAAAAAAGAATATATTTACAGAAAAGGCATTATTGACTTTGCTTTTAAAATTATAACCAATAACACCTTTGCAAAATCAATTTTGACAACTCACCTGAACCAACTGAATGTCCACAACATTCATGTTAGTATGGAGATCCATCATTGTATAACTGCCATACTTTGCAGAGTGGCCTGATTTTGTTCAAATAGTTATATTAATAATCAATATTCAATACTTTGATATTACGTATACCATTTTATTTAGGTCACTCCTTTTAACTTCAATTAATATCTAAACACTGTATAAACTACACTATTTCAGTAAAGCATGAATACCTGGAGAGTCAGCTCTCATGTCACCACCAAGTATCACTTTTTCCTCATGACTTAGCCGTTGCAGATTCACGTCCTCTGTGGCTTTCCAGTGGTAAGAATAACTGCCGGTTCAATGAAAGCTCTGGCATGACGTCGAAATGTTTCATACCTAAACAACTGTAGCTTCATTGCCTTGAAGACCTGTTGGTGTGGGGGGATAAAACATACATGTAATTTGATCTAAATTTAAGTAATTTACAGTCAAAGTCACTACATTTGCACATAATTTACCTTTTCGATTTGTATGAAAGATGCACCACTCAGGTACATGGCGGCAGAAAGGTGCAGATTTCCAGATGGCACACTCCCAAGGATAGGCTGGCTATTCCAGTCTCTTCTAAATGTGCTGCTGGTTTAATAATATTTATGCACATAAACAATCCTAAAAGTAATGCTATAAACAACAACAGTCTCACTGGGACTAAACCTTTATGTTAGATTGCGAGCCACACACACTGTATATCTTCACAGTCAGTAACTTACGACTTAAGTGTAGAGTCTAACGATGCTATGCTGGAGTCAGCAGGATCATAAGTGGAATCCTGTCCCTTTGAAGCTTGTACTAAAGAGCTGTCCTCCAATGTATTGTCCTCCAGCTGCTCTTCGAAGTCTAGACGAGGTATTTTGGGTGGTCTCTTTAAAGGTGTAGATGACAGGCACAAAGGGTCTGCATTGGATGTACCAACACCGAAATCTTTGGAGGAGACATTTGCCTGGACACCTGTGGCCGACATTTGCCTGGACACCTGTGGCCAAAATTTACTTTACTAAGGAAAGTCTAATGAAACAACACATAATGAAAGCAAAGAGAAATGCCAGAAATCTTACTAACTACATCAAAAGTAAATGTACCGAAGGTGGCAGGTAAATACCTTCACTTCTAAAGTAGAGCCACAGAGTGTTTATGGATAGCTGTGTGCCTACAGTATGTGTTTCCAAGTGGTCTGTCTGGCAGGCAACATCCCTTGAGAGAGGCAGCTGAATGCAAGCACTTGATGTGCTGGCCTGTGTAGAGACAATAAATTAGTACTCAATTTATTACTTTGTATATATTCCAGATGCAAGTTGTAATAAGATAGAAGATAAGCATGCTTACTAAATAACATTAATACTTAAAATTATATATATGAAATTATATTACATAATTCTTTTGTTTACTTATTTTAAATTTCATATTAGTTTTTACAATCTTTCTTATTACAATTACATCAAGCGATGCAATCTGGAAATTTGGATATTGCGTGCGCCATTAACATACACCAACATCAGAACGGTTATCCAAACAACAAAGAAATGTACAACACTTGCGTTACAGTGTGTGTATTCACACACATACTTGATGCTATCTACCTTTAACTTTAGCGACAGTAACTGGGCTGTTAGCTGCAGAGCTAATGTTACAACAAAATTATATAGCGTTAGTTGACTTACTTGTCCGAGGTTTGTAGCTGAGCCAAGGAGAGTTGGTACTGATCCAGACTTTGTTTCAGACGTTCAGCAAGGCCAGATTTGTATTGGCCCAAGTTGAGGAAAGAGTCGTCGGTGAAATGTTTGGGAAGTGTTGTCGGCGCATTACCAGAGAAAATAAAATGAACACACAGTTTCTTCATAGGTTTGAACTACAAAAATACTTCGGTGTTCATTTGTACATCCAAACACTGAGCAACTGCCATGCTTCGCTCGTTTGCAAGCCATGATGTCTCTCGAGGAAAAAAAAATGCTGCGGTCGCCTCGCACGGTTGTATCTCATTTTCTCATGGGCGGGCCAAATTCTCTGGGCGGGAAAAGCAGAGAAAGGGGCGGTAACCTTTCCCCGTATGACGACATACGGGGAAGATTCCAGATCGGGCCATTTTAGCTTTCATTTTCTCAAAGGCGAAGCTGGATACCCAGGGCTCGGTTTACAGCTATTGCCATTTCTAGCCACTGGGGGACCATAGACAGGCTAGGGGGACTCATATTAATGTTAAAAAACCTCATAAAGTGAAATTTTCATGCCATGGGACCTTTAAACTAAAACCATGACTTATTAGTCTAAGTGACAATTAACTTAATATCGCCAAAAAACAACAACAACAACAACAAAAAGCTTATATCAAGTCCAAGTTGTGTTTGTTTGTTGTTTTTTTCAATCTTGTTCAGGCATGGTGAAGATGATTTCCTCAAGGAAGCTTTGTCTCCACAGATCTAAATAGCTCCAGTGTAATTTTTCCCAAAAATGACGTAAGATGGAAAGAAGGGGGTCACATTGAAATGCTCACTGCTAATGAAACAGATAGATAAAGACATACAGACAGAGAAATAGACAGAGAGTGGATTTGAGTTTTTAATCAACAAGCCAAATATATTTAAGGATTTGTTTTCCCCAATAAAACTTTAACTTGACTCCGTTTCAGGACATATTTTTACATGTCTGCAGTAGATTTACCCTCTGATACTAGACCTTCACTAGACATATCTTTAAAATCCTTTTTAACCATTCTATACAACCATGACTACACTGTAACACATTTCCACCAATTTCAACTTAGAAACTTAACTTTAGTTGCTACCTCAAACTTTTATTATCACGCTTACTGTACAAGTGATTTGGCTTAAATGATATTAAACTGAAAATCTAAGCTGAAATGTGTTCAATTATTTTGTGAGTTAAATGTAATGGGGAAAAAATGATATTATTTTACACCCAAAACATTGTGAACCCTTTTTTCTGAACCTCTCTCTGCATCCTGCACAACTGCATTAGTCCTGTGTTTAGCTTAAGGATAATAACTTTTGCGAAGTGACAGTATATGTTCCAGTTGTTCACGAGGCTGTGTGTCCAGTTGACTTGGGGATTATGCTAAACTAGTCCAGGATGAGCCAGCACAATAGGAATCATGGAGATTCTTTGTGATGTCAAGATAAGTATGTTTAGTAGACATGACTCAACATATTGCCAGGGCACAGCACAGAATAAATATATCAGTATGTCCGAGCTGCTGTGAGGAAAAGCTCTTTACTGAAAGCTACACCATTTTCAAAAGTTGACAGGTGTCATCAGTATTGTCACATACTCATAGCCAGATCATCCTAAAGTCGGATCTATACTGCAGTTTCTTCAGACCAAAAATGACCCACTTGAAGGGGCCATAATTGAAATGCTAACTATGGTTTACTTTTGAGATCGATAAATCTTAAATTGGATATCACACTACAATAGAACTATATAACAAATATAAGCACAAAGCAGAATTGGTTTGCTCAAAATAGTTTGATTGCTTTTATGTCTCTGAACTAAAATATTTTTCAAATATATTTTACTATGAACCTCACAAATTGGAAATACAAACGATAGTTCTTCCTAGAGTAGTCAAGTCTAATATGACTTTGTTTCCCAGTGGACTGATAATAACCTGTGCATTTGGACTCAAGAAATCGCTAATCAGAAAGAGAAAGACAAGCATGGCCACCTAAGGCTGTGGTTTCCAAACACGGCCCTGGAGCCCCGACACTGTACATTTCATGTGTCCCTTACGCAAAGAAAATATATTTCCTAATATAAAAATGATAGATATATTAAATGACATAATGGTATATTAGAAATTATACAGAATAATATATATTACATGTAAATATATTACAATATATTGAATAATACATATGAATTGCCACTTTAAAATATTGAAAAATATGTGACAATATATTTATTTATAACAATAAAGATATAATTTTATATTCAGTAATACACTTTAAAATATATAGATTTACATCTGATAAGATATGGTACTGCATGTCTAAAAATATAATGAACATATATAGTGGACTCATGCAGTATATACACACATTTGTATACACACATATTTGGACATTTATATGTCTTATAATTAATAATCATTTATGATATGCACGCTTCATATTTTAAAATATAGCTAGTTTACAGTAGCATAAGCACACCTGCTCATAAGCACTTAGTGAACTATCACTATGCTGAAAAGTGCACAGCCATTACTTTTTAAATAAAGTTGCATATATGTAACAGTGTTTGGCCAATTGTCTTCCTAACCATGGGACCCATCTACTGTTCAACACAATGGCAACCCCACAAATTTACACATATCAGAAACACTTTTACATTTGTGAAAGTGGAAGTGACGTGACATGTGGCCAAGTATGGTAACCCATACTCGAAATGGGTGCTCTGCATTTAACCCATCCAAAGTGCACACACGCAGCAGTGTACACACACACCATAAACACACCTGGAACAGTGGGCAGCCATTTATGCTGCAACGTCCGGGGAGCATTTGGGGGTTCGGTGCCTAGTCGTGGTATTGAAGGTGGAGCATGCGCTGTCCCCCCACCTACAATTCCTACTGGACCTGAGACTCGAACACACAACCTTTGGGTTACGAGTCTGACTCTAACCATTAGGCCACGACTTCCCCATTTCAAAATAAATTTTTACTCTCCTTTTAACAGTCAAAAGCAAAGCATGCAGGTAACTACTGTAGAAATCTGCTTTAGCTATAGCTTTCCATTTTTATTTAAAATGTTTTTTTGTAAACATACCTTTTAGTCGGTAAGTGTGACATTGTCACACAGGACACGTTTTAACCTGCTCAATATATTATGACTATTTTATTTTACATGTTTTAACTATTTTAAGTCTCGTACCTATTTTAATGTGTGTTTGTCTTTAAGTGACTCTGGGTCTGCCTGTCTTGTGATGAGGAAACAGGAAATAGCCAGCATGAAGGAGGCAGCATGGAAAGCTAACAATCTCTGACTATCAAATGTGCTTACATACCATTCCTGGACTGTGGAGTTTTGCTTATTTCCCTTTCCAGATGAAAGCGTTTGAACTTGAAATTGTATTGTATAAACACTCTTGGACACTTGCATTGGGACTATCAACACACTGGGATTCATTTGGACTGTTTTGGTCTCCTAAACAGCGAGGGTTTCCTAGTTTTATTGTGTTGTTTTAAGTCTCTTGTGAATATTGTAAATTAACATTGTTGTCTGTCTCATCTTTTTTAAGCACTCCAAGCTCTCACACAATATAATCTTACCCCCTTTCAATTAATGTAAATTTAACCAGCAGGGCCGAACGTTACAGTGGTTCTGAAACACATTCATGGAGCACCCTCTTTGTACGTAGAGTTCCACAAGGTGGAAACATTGTCCCGGACCGTTGTTTCACAGTAGAAAACGAAACTAAAGAGACAGAATAACAACTAAAAAAATTGCAGAGACTGCAACAACAACAGACGCTCGCTGCACATTGGATGTGGACTCAAATGTTGCTCAGCTGTCAAATATTGGTTCAAAGTAAAAACCCAACCTTTGTTTGATGACGCTCCAACTTCGTTAAAAATACAAAAACAGCATTACCAGCATCACTTATAAATCAGATTGACTTTATTTCTGTCATTTACAGGTTTTATTGAGATTAACAGTGGATTAGATATTGATGTTTGTTTAAAAGTAACAGTTTGGTTTTACGAATGTCACCATTAAGGTGATAAGTGTTTGCTTTAGTTGCACAATTTCACTCTTGACTTTTTGGTGTTTTTCTCTAGCTGTTAAAATAACAATACAACATGTGATTAAATAACAATACAACATGTGATTAAATTATGCTGGTTGCTTGCTCATGAGATAAGATATCATCACAAAGCAATCTGATTTAATCAAGTCTAATTTATGGCATATTATTTAATTTCAAGGACTTAATAATAATAATGATAATGCACTTTATCACACAAACATCAATAATCATTGTATGAATCTCAACAGTGGTGACATTTTTCATGCTGCAATGTATTCTGAGTGCATAATGCAAAACTCATGCAGGGCTCCCAGAATACATTGCGAATGATGTCACCATTGTTGAGATTCATACACTGATTCTTGATGTATGTGTGTGTCTAAGTATTCAGTAGTTGAAAATGATTCAGGAACAATGTGTTTTAAAAATTACGGATATAAATACAGATTAACTAATTAGAACATTGTTGGAATTTATGCTGTTGAAACAAATTACTGCAGTGTCTAATATGATTTTAATTGCATAGATTAGACTCTAGCTATGATCAGTTATCAGATCACTGCAATATCTTTATTATCCACAAGGAGCAAACATCGTCTGATCACATTTCTCTTGCTGTTTTTGCCATGACAGGCATAGTTACAGCAGCAACAAATAAAGTCAATCTTGTTATAAGTGAAGCTGGTAATGCTGTTTTTGGAGTTATTTATTCTGGAGCTTGACATCAGACAAAGGTTGGGTTTTCGCTTTCAACCAAAATATGACTTGTAAGTCAATGTAAGTCCACATTTAGTGTGATGGGAAGCTTTATTGGAATGTTAGATGATAATTTTATACCAACATTATAAATAACATTTTTAGAATGTTTTTAGAGAATGTTATCCTACCTTTCAGCAGAACATTCTGGGAACTAAACAAAAATAATAATAATACTTGCTGCTGAAAACATTCACAGAAGATAAAACAATTCTAGATGGGCAAACTCTGGAATAATCTACCTAATGTTGTTCCGGAGGCAGACACAGTCTGTCAGTTTAAACCTAGATTAAAAACCCATCTCCTTAACCTGGCTTATATGTATGCATTTCTATTATTCAAATCCATTGAAAGATTGTTTTAATCATTGCATTAATTAGGTAAACTGGAACCAGGAACAATTCACATAACACCCAATGTACTCGCTACATCATAAGAAGAATGGCATCTATGCTAATATTAGTTTGTTTCTTTCTTATTCTGAGGTCACTGTATGCTCCCAAGTTTTGTTCTCCATTTCTTTCACCAATGGAGTTTTGGTTCCTTGCATCTGTCACCTCTGGCTTGCTTAGTTTTGGGACACTTCATTACCAGCAATATCGTCAACTTGATTGCACAGATACTATTTGAACTGAACTGAGCTGGATGATGATGTCACTGAATCAATGATGAACTGATTTGAAATGACAATTGAGTGTTAACTGTTTTCTTTTATCATAACTAGACACTATTGTCCTGTTTAATACTGTAAAGCTGCTTTGACACAATCTCGATTGTTAAAAGTGCTGCATAAATAGAGATTACTCGACTTGACTTGATGTTGAGGGATGAGGGAGCTTGGTGGAGTCAGTGGGATGACAGGTCATGGTGGAGACGAGGCCAATGGGTCGGAGGGCCGAGGTGGAGTCCGGGACTCAGAGGCTGGAGGCGGACATAGGGAATATTCCTGCCTAGTTGGAGCTGGAGACTGGAAGGCCCGAGGTGAATCAGAGGGCCCAGATGGCGCCGACTGAGGGCAAGCTGAAGGACTGACAGAAACTTGTGGAGAACAGGGCAGATGAACTGGCTGGTTTTATGAGAGCAGGCAGGTACACATGAGAACAGGAGCTTGGCTGAACCAGTGAAGAATCAGGCGATCTAGAAGACTTAGGAGATTCAGTGTGGGACGGAACCAACGGTAAGACAGGAGATTCAGGCAGTGCTGGGGATGCAGGTAAATTGGGGATAACCTTGCCAAACCAGTCTAAAAGATCCTCCCAAAAATGTCCTTTTGTTCCTCATAAAAAGCTCCAGTGTCAGCATCCTACCTCCTGTAGTTTGTCTCCGTGCCTCTAGAGATCCCATGTGTTCTCCTCTGCCTTAGTTCTTCCTCATGTGGCCTTGTTAGTGTTATCTAGCTCACCTGTGCCTTGTTTCCCTCTGTGTATTTAAGTGGTGTATTTTTCCTTTGGTTCCTCACTCGGTTTTTGAGTCTTTTCCCTGTGTTTCCTACCTGGTCTTTCTAAAGCCTCTCTAGCTACCCCAAGTGAGGTATCTTGAGTTCCTTTCTTTAATTGTAATTATTCTCTGGCTTTGTTTTCTCCCCTTGTGGAGTTTTTCTCTTTTGTTTTTTTTCCATTGTTTTTCATATTATTAATACCTCAGTCCGAGAATACCTTTTGTAAAATTATTCTTGCAAATACTTTAAGGAGTTCACAGTTAAGGAGGTTCAATGTTTTTCAATGTTTCATCTATAGGAGGTTCATTACTAATGTAATCTCTGTGCTGGCCCCCTTGACTGCGCTGACCAAGGGAGGAGGACTCAAGATTCACTGGGGTCCAGAGGTAGCGGGGGCCTTCGAGGAGCTCAAGCACCGCTTCACTTCCGCTCTCATTCTCTCGATCCCTGACCCAGAAATAATTTTCGAGGTGGAAGTGAACGCCTCTGAGGTGGGCGTAGGGGCCATCTTATCGCGAAGGGGTGAGGGTGGAAAATTATACCCTTGTGCCTTCATGTTTTGTCGCGTGTCGGATGGGGGAACTACCACGTGGGGGATCGAGAGTTGCTCGAGGTTAAACTCGCCTTGGAGGAGTGCCGCCATTGGCTTGAAGGGGCTCAGCACCCTTTCCGGGTTCTCACAGACCACAAGAACTTGGAATATCTCCAGCAGGCTAAGCGGCTGAACCCTCGGCAGGCCCGATTGTCCTTGTTTTTTAATGGATTCCAGTTTTTTCCGTCTTACAGAGCCATCACCAAGATTGTCAAGCCGGAAGCCCAGTCCCGAGCCAACTCTCCCGAGACACAGGAGAAGCCTTTGGCATCGATTATTCCGAGGTCTAGGATTGTAGCGCCCCCTCATTGGGAACTGGAAAGGATGGTCCGAGAGGCTCAGTCCCAAGAGCCAGACCCAGGAGGTGGTCCCGCGGGACTCCTGTACGTACCCCAATTTTTCCGGGCCTGGGTCTTGCAGGGGAGTCATGAGTCTCCCTTGACGTGCCATCCAGGAAATGCTCGCACACTTGACTTCCTCCAGCAGCAATTTTTGTGGCCGTTCATCAAGGAGGACGTTAAGGTCAATGTGGAGGCCTGCCCCGTGTACAGCCAGGGAAAGTCTTCACGTCAGCGACCTCAGGGACTACTCCATCCCTTACCCGTTCCCCGTAGGCCATGGTCGCATCTTCCCCTTGACTTGTCATGGGACTCCAACCATCCCAGGGCAACATTGTCATCCTGGTGGTTGTGGACTGATTCACTTAGGCCACACGGTTCATTCCCCTGCTCAAATTGCCTTCGACCAAAGAGTCAGCAGAGCTCCTCATGAACCATGTCTTCCGGGTGTTTGGAATCCCCCTGGATATTATCTCCACCCGAGGGCCTCAGATTTCTTCCCGGTACTGGGGGTTCTTCTGCAAGCTGTTTGGGGCCACAGCCAGCCTATCATCTGGATTCCATCCTGAGTCTAATGGCTAGACGGAACGGATTAACCAGGATCTCGAGACCACACTGCAGTGTATGGTGGCCAATAACCCCACCTCTTAGGCTACCTACATCATATGGGCAGAATATTCCCACAACACCCTCCAGTCCTCGGCCACTGGGCTATCCCCCTTTGAATGCCAGTTTGGGTATACCCTCCCAATTTTTCCCTGAAGAAGAGTCACAGGTTGACGTTCCCTCGGCCCGGTGTTTTTTCCAACACTGTCGGCAGACCTGGAAGAAGGTTAGGTGTGCCCTTCTTCAGACCTCCCAGAGATACCAACGTCAGGCTAATCGCCACCGCTGGACGTAAAAAAATGGCTGTAGAAGATGTTTAACTCTTCGGCCAGCAACAAATCTGCTCTCACCTCTGCGGGGGATTTATTTCCAAAGGAACAGATGGTCCTCAGTCCCTGCCACATGCGTCGAGAGTCATTGAGCTGAAAATGAGACTCAATTATCTCCCTGTAACGGAGTTTAGCGGCTCTTACTGCACATTGGAGAGCATAGCACGATGCTTTGTACTCGCTCATGTTTCCTGATAGAAGACCGGCGTTGTGTGCGGCAATGCGTTGGTTAACCACAGCATGGATTGTTCTGTCCACCCATGGTTTCTGATTTGAAAAAGTCCTTATTGTTACTGTTTCAGTAGCTTGCTCAGTTAGCGTGTTGACGAAGCTTAATGCTACATCCGTGAACTCGCTGATGTCAGATGAACTCACCCGGAACATGTCCCAGTCGACGTCATCAAGAGCCGCCTGTAGCATAGCTTCTGAGTGGGAGGACCAACGCGTCAGTACTCTCTCCACCGGGGGTTCCTGAACAAGCCTTTGTTTCTATTCCGGTTTGAGGAAAATGGCGGCACGGTCCGATTCGCCAAAAGCCGGTAGTGAGCGGGCAATGTAGGCATTTTTAAACTGAGTGTAGCAATTATCCAGTGTATTCGGTCCTCTAGTTGGACAGGATACATGTTGAAAGTTTGGCTTTGGTTGGCTTTGTTAAAGTCCCCCGCGATGATAAAGGCAGCGTCAGGGTGATTTGTTAATGAAGCCGCTGAGCACATCGCGGAGTTTGGACAAAGCCAAGCCAGTGTCTGCCTGTGGTGGAATGTAAACAGCAGTAACAATGATCAATAAAATCTTGCGGGGCAGATAGGATGGGCGGCAGATAATGGAGAGATGTTTCAGATTAGGCGAGCAGGAATGCGACAGAATGGAGATATTCCTGGGGTCACACCATTTCTTGTTAATTATGAAACAGTGTCGGGACCGATGGCATGAGCCATGTTTCAATCAAACAAAAGATGTTACAGTCCCTTATGTCCCGTTGGAAACTTATCCTGGCTCTAAGGTTGACCATCTTATTCACCAAGGATTTGACATTAGTGAGCAGGATACTCGGTAGAGGAGAACTGTGAGCCCTTTCCCTCAGTCTGTTGCGGATTCCAGCACGTTTTCTGCGGTGTTTCCTTCACCTCCTGGGATTATTCAGGCGGCCTTTGTTCTCGGTGTGCCGAAGTATCTCCAATGGCCACGTTGGATTCGTGGATAAAGTGTCCTGAAGCAGGTTAGTGTAGCGGTGACCAATGTCCAAAAGTGTTCTTTTGTCGTAAACAATCAGTGCAGACGTTATGCATGTAAGAAGAGAAAGCAAAAATATGTACCTGAATGGTGTCCAAACATAGCGGCGCCATGGTGAGTATTTTTGAAAAAAATAAAGTCCAAAACACAAAATAAAGTCCAGGCCTGGTCCTTTTTCGTCTTCCTTCGTTGTTCCTCCTGTCATACTTCAGGAGCTCCTCCGTGGGACTTGAGACCAGTGAGTGGCGCAGGTGTCATTCATTATCATGAACTCCAACGGCCTCACTCCGTTCCCACTTCTCTTGGCCCTGCCCCACTCGTCACACAGATAAATCAGAATAAGAGCAGATGATTTGTGTTTGCTCTTGCTAGTTGAAGAATTTCAGCAATGGTCAGCAGGGTGGTCTCTGTGGAGTGTGCAATTTGAAGGCAGACTGGTTGTTATCAAGTAGGTTGTTCTGTGAAGTGGTGCTGTGAGGAGGTTCCAGGTGTCTGAAATGTTCAATACACTACATGATTATATTTTAGCAAGCTAGATCCAATTACATCAAACACCTGTTTAAAGCGATTCTGAGAGGTCACATCAAGATACAAAGAAGTGGGCTACTTAACTGCTGTGACCGAAAAAGTCAATGAGGCAAAAATATTTGGTAACACTTTAGTATAGGGATAAAATCGCAGTATTAATTAGTTCCTTATTAGCATTCGTATTATTAACATATTGAACTTGAGCTGCGGTGAAAACACTATGGGAATACTGTTGAAAACTTTGTTCTTCTAAAGTGTAGAAAACTCAGAAGAGAAGACCAGGAGACTTCGGATTGGATTGTCAGCAGAATTTCTTTATTCTATGACATGTGTTGTTATCTGCAGTCATCGAAAATCTCATCTTAAGTCATTTTTACAGGGTATCTTATAGACAGAATTGGAGGAGGGACTTTTTGGAGTTAAAACATCAAAGAAAGCATACATCTGAGGGCAATAAACCTAACGAATCCACATCTGGCCAGGACAAAGTCATTTGCAGATCAAAGGTTGAATCTCTCAGTAGTCTGACCCATTGATCTTAACATTATCATAGTGACAAAAGCACAGCTGTCGAGCTCAAATGGTCAGGAAGCGTTCTCAAACACCTGAATTTCCTGATACACTTTTCTTCGTAAGAAAAGTATCTAAATTAAACATTTAAAATAACATTTGTAATCTTTCAATACCTTCAGCTTGACCATGCTCTAAACCACATGTGTAATCAGTCCAATGGATGGGTGAGACATCACGGGCGGGGTGACGTAGCAACCAGGAAACTTAAAAGCACGTGTGGCGGAACCGGCATCAGATTTCTGTCATTCAGCAAATGCTCTGTGTGTGTCATTCTTATTTGGTATTGTCTGTCCATCTTCACTCCTTGTTTCCTATATGAGTGAAGACAAATATAGGGTGAGAGCGGGCAGCATCTCAGGCTGTGTGTTCTTCTCTGCCCGCGCTACGGTACGGTTGGGAATACACACAGTTTGTGTTTTGTCTGCTTGAGAGCAGCACGCAGAGTCAGCTCTCGAGGGAGATAGCCAGGCATGAACAATGGTGCCATCTTGCTAAAAATTACAGTTAGTGAATTCAAATGGTCAGGTCATACCATGGATTTTCAACTGGAATTTTGTCTGGGCTCTATTTAATTATATTTTTAAATAAAGCTTTTAAAGCTAAAAGATCTCCAGAAGTTGAATACAGTAAAAAGTTTAATGTGAAGATCTTGCCATTTCACCAACAAGAACTAAGCATACAGCCATGCAGTCTCTTTAGATTACATGTACTGTCCCTTCTCTCCGCCATCATACCACTACACCTCTGAGCACAAATTTGGGTCCAAATAGAGCTAAGCCTGCTATGGAAGATCTTGACTGACCTGTACAAATCCCAATTATATAATCTTATAGATAACATACTGTACATGGTAATATCACTCTTAATATAGGCAGACAGATGTCATATTATATTTCCCTATAGGATCAGCCTAACCAAAGCAAAGTCAAAAAAGGTTTTGCTTCATTAAAGAAGCCAGTCAATTACTTCACATTTCCTCCTAATAACATAGTTATTTTAAAAACAAAACTGTACCTACACAGCAAAATCCCCAGAGTTAATTTAATACTCTGAGTGTGGACTCACTGGACTCATATAGGCACTGAAGCAGTGTTAACGTTAAAGAGATAATTAGGTGATTAATTGACTGATGATTGACCATTATTGAAGACACCTGATGTTAACAAGCAGAATCACAAAAGGAGAAAATAAAAATGTGTATGTCACCATTTTAGTGGTCAGTGTTTGCAATAGTTGGGATTTTGACCCTTACCTTTTTAGCATTCGATTTTGTTTGGCTTCAGTAACTGACTTATAACAGCCAGACAAACCAGAGGAAGAGTGACCATGTGGCGTGGATCAAGTTTTGAACTAATCATTATGTAGTGACCTGAATACCTGAGTTATGTTTTCTTAATTTATTACATCAAAAAGGTGAAACATGCATTATCGGCATAATCAGACAGATATTAGACAATATAAAAATTATTTAATTTAGACACACAAACATCAAGAATCAGCGTGAGAATCACAACAATGGTGACCTAAAGCATGTTTTAGCCAATAAAAACTAATCCTTGGCTCCCATCATCCATTACGGCATGAATACATTATGAGCTAAATTATCTTTGTAACTTCTTTTAATCTTACTGTATTCTTTTATTTTTGCTGTTTTAATGTGACTTTTTAGTAGCTTGTTTTGTGATGTACAGAGTTGATCTGTTTTCCTGAATCTGCTGTTAGTCAACGTTTTTGAGATTCATACGCTGATTCTTGATCTCTGTGTGTGCCTAAAATAAATACTTTTTTATCATCAGAACCGCTTGCAAGAAACCCTTAATAAAAAGTATAGAAAATACCAGATATTTTGCTGTGGAATCACAAAACTGCTGTAATCAATAAAGTTAATATAACTCAGAGATTAGACTCTAAATTAGTTCAGTGATTAAGACCAAATAATGATTATATTAGAACATAATCTATCTGTTATTATCTCAGTTCCAGCAATCAAATTTAATGTAAAATGAAAACATCAAGGGTCAATTAATCACCTAATTGTCTCTTTAACTTTAACACTGCTTCAGTGTTTATATGAGTCCAGTGAGACTCAGAGTGTTAAATTAATACTGTGGATTTTGCTGTGTATGTCATGTTTTTTGAGCAAACTACCAACTGCACACTTTAATTCTTGAGTGAAATGATTCCTAATAGTTTATTGTGCAGGATGATCAAAGTGCCTTTCTACAAATAACCCACTCCATAGCTAGGACATCACAGATAAATAAAGACCAGTAAAAGAGGGGGTTGAGTTCTGTCCATCCTACAGCTCTCCTTAAGCATTTGTCTTGACCCTTTAATGCTTATGTCTTTCTTCACCAGCTTTCACCCACCCTCGACTCGTTTACCCCACCCAAATTCTCACAGATCTCTCAATCTAGCTTAATGAATACACAAACGCTCGTCATACTTACGACTACAATGCTTGGCAAAGCTAAGCCATGACATTAGAGTCATAATAATAATATCAGAATGTTATTGGAATGCACCAAGACTCAGCAGCCACTTTTCTCAGAGTTCTTCAAATGCACAAGGCATGTCAGACCATAGAAACTGAGAACTGGAACTTGGCAACATTTATATTGTTTATAAGCAGTGAAGAAATGGGCTTAGCTTATCTCTGCATGTCTGCAGCTGATTAGGAGAAATGTATCAGTGTTTTGTTCTGGTGGAGATGGTGTTCCTTGAGGGTTGTTAATGAAGAGGTCATTCTTTAACTCCTCAAAATGACATAGAGGTTCTTTACTGAAGGGATAGTTAACCTGAAAAAAATAACATTATGTTATGATCTCTGTATTATATTGTTATACTCAAGCACTAGAGCACAAAGGGAGAATCTTTAATAATCCTCACTCCGTTGAGTAGCTCATAGTTTTGTGTGATGAACAAGCCAAAATGTGACTAATTTCCTCACCATTAGTTAGCTGTTTACTTATAAACTGCTGTTAACTCATTCTGATCAATTAGAGGTCATTTTAAGCCAACTCTTTTCGATTAACTTCAATGACTCTTTTCGGTTTGCAAGCTAAAGATATACAATTTTTTATTCCACAGATGGAAAGAAAGTTGTGTTTGGAACAATTTGAGTGTGAAAAGTAAAAAATGTATTTTCAAACATCTCAGTGAAAAATATCTTCAGCCCCACTTCTGAGCTATCAAATCCTTGACCTACTTCTCAGGCGTCTGTCTATACAAACTCTCATTTCTGATACTGTCCACACACTTGCTGGACAATGGCCAGATTAACCCCCTGCTCCCCCACTAAATCATTCTCACATTTACCCATGCCAAGTCAGGGTGGGTCCCCCTTTACAGCGAATGATTGCCAGCAAGCTCTCTTAGAACAATTGAGCCAGATTGGCCATGTTCACATTGGGAACCAATTAAGTGTCAAATCAATCACTATGAAATGCAGTACTTGGCTAGAATCCCAAAAATATATAATTCAGCCATCACCTCAGCTCGGTCTGCAGGGGCTGGCACAGCACTGAGATAATGGAGGAAATCTACAGCACAATGCCTACTCGATGGAAACATGAGGAATTATTCAGAAAGGAACAGAGCTTCCACCCGCTGTGCTAACTTTTGGCAGAGGAAATAGTATGCAAAGAGGGTTTATTTGATCAAACATTAAAAAATTGTGCATCTATTTTAAGTAATTTATGAGATTAGTGTGAAGGTCTGGAGTGCGAGATCACTGAAAGTACATTTGGATAAGCATGGATAACAATAATAAATAAACAAATAACACTATCCTGAAAATTCAGTTTTTTTTTAATTGCACAAGGATGGGATTAGTTGTGACATATACCCCTGGTTTCACAGACCAGATTTAAGACTAGTCCCAGACTAAAATGTAAGTCTGAGCTGTTTCAAATGAAAGAAACTCACACTGACTGATCATAAAATATATCAGTTGCTTTGTTTTGTCTCAAGATGCACACTAGTAATGTTTTCTTTTTCTAAGTACATTAATAAAAATATATTAAATGTCCTAATTGAACTATGGCCTAACCCTGGCTTAGTCTAAGCCCTGTCTGTGAAACCAGGCCATAATGATACTTTCCCATGTGAATTCATAATACAATCATGGGGAAACAGGGAATGAGACATATGTTCCATTTTGGGAAAAAACACATTGTCACAAATGTTATAGCCATTTTACTTTCTACTGACTCAAACTAAAAAAAGGTCAACAGCTTTACAAGGCATTTCAGACAGATTCCAGTACAGTATGTTTAGTCAAACTATGTGAGCTGGTGCCAGCTTGTAACCATTACTCTGGAAATCCCACATATTTTTGGCCATCAGAAATGACATGGCAATTATGTCCAAAATGAGGTTGTTCTTGGTACGTGCACAGGTATGCAGTCTTGGACATGTGAAGTATTAAGCATGAAATTATTTAAAGTTATAGATAAGTTACAGAGGTCATGATGAAGTTCATTTACCAGAGACTGTCATTACACCAAAGATGCGTAAGTGGCTAATTCTTGGCACTGTAAAAACGATTACTTAGAAAATGTTGTCTGTTGATTCAGGACTATATTTTACAAGTAAAAACATCACAGTGTAATTTTAGGAGTGGTCACACCTTGGGAAATGTCTTGTAATATCTGCTAATGGAGCATTTACAAGGCCTGTTTAGACAAATTAATTGCAGTGAATTTTCTAATAAGTTTTATTATTATTATTATTATTATTATTAAAGTTCCTACTTAAAGTATAAATCTTTATATTGCAATTACAGTATAAATGAAGGCTCTTGGTGAAAACATTTACTTAGATATGAGAACAGGGCTGAAAAAAAGAAAACAATCTGTGAATTATGAATGACAAATAATCTCAAAATGTTCCAAAAGATGATTATGTTCAAAAGAAGGGAAAGAAGAAGCCTTGCACTGGCCCACACAAGCCATAACTTTGCCTCAGTGACAAGCCGAGTGGGAGTTAAAATGTGCGATGTGTCCAATAATGTAAGGCATTTCTGTTTTATGACCCTATACAGTACCAGCACAATAGATACGTTGTTTTCAAGGGAAGTAGAAGTTAATCCATAACTATCTGAGACATACGTTACATCTAAATGATTTTTGGCCTTGAGTTCTCATTGGTTTCCAAATCAATAACTAAAGCAATTTCCTCATATGTTTTATATGTAGTGTTTGCTAACAAATTCGCACCTTCGCCTGTTTAGACCAAGAGACTCTAAAATCTGGAGAAAGATATCATTATCCATGAATTATTCTCAGTGGTTGTTACCTACTGATGCAGGCTCCCTTGGAAGTACACAATGTTTTGCTCTCCTGGTTTCCACAATAACAAGAACAATACACAGCTACGTCTGAATAACTGTCAGTGGAATAGGATGTTTTTGGAACCAGAGGGTGTAGTTACGGCATGTACAAGGAGGGACTAACTGGGTCATGCTAACCGGCCAAACCTTGACCCCTCGGTTTAGGCTGAGCTGTAATTAAATACAGTTGACTTTTCAGTGCAACCAACCGTGACAATATTTTGACTTCACTTGTAATTGTTCCTGCTCTCCACTACCAGATGTGTTCTCCGCAAGCCAGAGACCTCTTGAAATCGAACCGTGGCTACATGCACAAGAGCTAAGCATGCAAACTCAAAAGAGACTAAACAATATGCAATCAACACTTAAGTCTTTCTTGTCACACAAAGAACAATCCATTCGGTTTATCCAAAAATATGTCTGAAGTTATGTTATGGTGTCATGCCTTTACAGTTTGTGACTATCTGATGAATATTCTCTCAGTTTTTTTCTCTTTCTTCTTGTTTTCTGTATACTCAGTCAATGAGATCACCGCTACTTTTAGGAGAGAAAACACGCAGTCTTCGGCATGGAGAACTGTTCCCAGAAATCTGCAGGGGCTAATATGTTTCTGATTCTGCAGCCAAATAAATGTCACACTACTCTATTGATTAGCCTGAGAGAGGGGCCACAGGCTGATGCTTGGCACACTCTATTCAAACTATATGTTTGCTTTTGATGCATCTCCTCTTGAAGTGTTTTGTTCTTCTGCCGAAATATTGAGTTGTGTCAAAAGATTTCAAAATGGAACTTCAATACAAGATCTTCAAGCAATACCCCTAAAAGTATTTGAGTAGTACTTTATTTTACAGTCCTGTTCCACGTAAAGTCATGCCAAGTCAAATTTATTTGGACAGTGATTTTCACAAAACACATATTTTCAAAAAGCTACAAACAATTTCATGCTGTCAATAATGGAACATAGAGGGATTTTAGGGCTGGACAATACAGAGATGATATACTGTAAATTATCCTTTGGCTTTAGATTTAGCTTTGTGTTTATTATTTTCTCTAAAAGATACATCAGTGCCAAAGTATGTCCGGCAAATTCATTGGTTCATTTATTTATTCATTAATTCATTTAACCATAAAAAATATATTTTTTAGATTAAACCTCTTTTACAGAACTAACCTGGCCAAGATGGAGTGCTATATTATCAGAAGAACACAAAAACTAAATCAAAGCAAAATCAAAAACATTTACAAGTTGATTCGTCCTTTAACAGCTCATTGATCAATAATCTAAGTGTTCATTGACACTAAGTTCTGCAACTTCAAGTTGTGTTGTAAAGAGTTCCAGTCACTGGGTGCCGCAAACTGAAAATATTGTTTTCCAAGTTCAGTTCATGCAGATGGAACCAAAAGAGTGCACAAGTCCTGTGAGTGAAGAGAATAGTGTTGTTGAAAGCACAGGCTCACACTGACCAGTGGAAAAGTAGCTATTGTGTTCTGCCCAAGTAGCTTTCAAGCCAAGAGATCGTGTCATTTGACAATCCAGTTTGTTTCAGTTTAGTTTTTAATATACTGAAATCAATGTCATTGAAAGCCTTGGACAGATAAATAAAAAGTGATACACAATAATGACCTTTATCAAGCGCCTCACCCATATAGCAACATATTGTCGGCCCAGATCCGGCCCACATCTGGCACATGTGGAATGATGATCTGGCCCACATGTAGCATGGAATGATGGCACTTGGGCGGACCGCTCCTGGTTGCCAGATCTGATCCAAAAGCAGGCCATAGCAATTCCACATGTCAGCCAAGAGCAAATAAATCTTGCTGAAACGTTAGATTTAGACCCTGTTAATTATCAAAAAGAACTTCTGTAGACCTCTAACAGAAATAAAGTCAGTCTGGTTAGTAATAAATGAAGCTGGTGATGCTGTTTGTGGAGTTGTTTAATCCTCTTCTGCTGAGATCTTCAGAGATTTAATATATTTTATATTCAGCTGAATTCATCTAAGGCTGTAGCTTCTTTCAGTCAGTGATTTTGCTTGTTAACAAGCTTAGACAAGCTGGGAGGACTCTATGAATAATATACGAAGATTGTGTGGCTCAGAAAATGTCCAGTGTGGTTTATTTCTTTGCTCTTGGCTGACATGTGGCATTGCTATGGCGAGTTTTTGGCCCAGATCTTGCAAACAGGAGCAGTCCGCCAAAGTGCCATCACTCCATGCTACATGTGGGCCAGATCATCATTCCATATGCGCCAGATGTGTGCCGGATCTGGGCCAACAATATGTTGCTTTCTGGCCTGTGATATCATTTATAACCCTAGTTTCTGCTGTGGTTGTTCTGTGTTGTCTAAAAAGGACGCAACCCCTTTCCCAGGAACAATGAAGTACGGCTGTAAAACCCGGACTCTTTGTCTAGAGGAGGGATCACCTCGATGGCCTCCTTCCTCAGAGAGTGCTCACTTCTTGTTCCATTACCAGAGCCTGCTCGGGACCCACCAGCATGGGAGTGACCCCGTTGAAAGGCGGCGGCAGAGCGCCATGATAGCCTTGTTCTACAGTGTGCATGACCCATCGAAACACATTTGGCAGTAGTTTCCACGCAGCCGAATAGTCTACTAAGGGAACCAGTCTCTCGAGACTGGCCTCTGGTGTACTTAGAGCGGCTAGCTCGGTGCCCTGAAGCGGGTGACCGGCAGGTGACGGCCGATCTAGCTGCTCTAAAGACCCCCGAAGGGGTGGCGAGCCTCCCAACTCCACTACATTTCTGGGTGGAAGAGACTGAGAGAAGCGTTCGCTGGAGACCGCTGCGTCCTGGAACACTGGCACGGTTAGCAGACTGATCTCCTGAGGGCACTGGGGAGAGACGGGCACCGTGTGATGCAGTGTACACCGCTCTTCCCCAGAGGGGCCGGCCCTCAAGAGCCCTGGGCCATTGGCATCAGGACATTCTAGCAGAAGACTATTTTTTGTTTATTTATTTTTTTAAACTGATGATCTGCAGATCTGTATTTGGCCCGGGAGCGCCTCTCTGACTCCGACTCCTTTGGAGGGTACGAGAAGTGATATTCCTGAATGAGGAGCTGGAACACGATTGGGGCTGCTCCGCTCAGCAGCCCCAGCTGACCAGCTCAACCTCCTCAGAGGAAGAGAGGTAAACATTGTGCTCTCACTCGAGAAGTATCCCAAGAGGCTCCTGTATACCATATATAATATATAATTGTATATCTTTCTCTACAATATATATATATAACTTTTCATAGTCAGATAAAATGCATAATTAATTATTCAAAATTAAATGCAGTCAAACACCCAGACAAGTAAACATGGTCTGAATTGAAACATTTATAAAATGAACCGAGAATGACCATAATGACCATGCCTCGGCAACACGCAACCCACTCAGAACAAAACAAATAAATATTCTTGAAGAGAAACTGCTGCAGATTAGCGCACTCTCACTCAAGGGGGAAGAACTGCAGCGCAGACTTCCACCCCGAGAGAGCGCTAGACCTGGGGAATACAGGTGGAAATAGGGCGGACCCGTCTCCTACCCGTCCGCCAGATCTCAATCGCCGCGGTGCCTCAGCAGTAGCGGGACCGCGAGATCATAGGCATGGACACACTCCTCGGAGCGTGCCGGCGGGAGCACAATGCATTGCAGCGGGGAACACACGTTTATCAGCCCCTCCTTTTTTTCTCAAGAGAGCTGTGTGTGCGCTTCTCTTATTTTTAGCTCCGCTCCCCAGATATGTTTCTCTCTATAGCTTTATTTGTTTATATTCATTCACAACATGCTTGTGCAAACGTACGTTTTGGGAAAATTCATCGACATCCTCCCTGTCCCCCTCCTCGGAAAAAGACAGGTGGAGCATCGAGCCCTTTCTCTGGGGGGAAGAACCGCGGGCGGGCTTCCGATCTCAGAAAGCGGGCGCAGGATCTGATGGGAAAGGAAGATAGGGGATCGCTCGTCTTAATTCCCGCCATCTGATCCATCTGCGAGCACAGCCACTGCTCTGTCTCAGCGGCAGCGGGGCAGGTGCTGAGAGGACGCTGGTGAAAACTCCCTCCTCAAAGAGAGTTTCCCCCCCGGGAGCGAAGCATACGCAGTGGATGGCACTCATAATGCGGGCAGTCGGCTCCCACGAGAGCTGACTCTGCATGCTTCACTCCCAGTCAGACCATCGCACAAACTGTGTGTATCCCGCTCGTGATATAGCGTGTGCAGGGAGGAACACACAGTCTGTAACGTGATCTACTTTCACCCTTATTTGCCTTTGATATGTCTGCTTTTGATATGTCTGTCTGTCTTTTCCTTTTCTCGTTCTTTCTTATTTCCTATTTTTCTTTGACAAACGACAGTAAATAGACTCACAGAACATATACGTGACTGACACACACACAGAGAGCTTTGCTGAATGACAGAAGCTGGCGCCGGCTGCACCTCACATGTTTTTAAAGCCTCCTGGTCATGACGTCACCCGCCCATGACGTCTTGCCCATCGTTTGTACAGATTACACATATGATTCAGAGCTGGATATCGCTGATGGCGTTCCCCTAAAGCGTTCCGACGCAGCTTGATGTCCCGAAGGGGAACTGGGCCAAACTGTAAATAAGATTCTGACTGCCAAGGAATGTAGGTCCGCTAGGACCAGCACAAGTAGTTTCGGGATCAAAAAGGCAGGTGATCCAAATGTGAGAACAATTACAGTTTATTGAAATAATTGGTAAACTTAAGCAAAGCAGAGTGGTCAGATGCTAATGGCTCAGGAGAAGTCTTTGGCAGGCCTTGGTAGCGAGGGGACTGCAATGTGCTGGAGGCTAAGAAACAAAGATAATCCAACACAGTAAAGCTGCCAGTGTAGAATAGTCCAAAACAGACAGGCAATAATCTGAAAATAGCTGAAGCTAACACGGGAACAGAGAGCTGGGCCACTGGTAAGTATGCGAGACATGAGCACCAAAACAATCTGACATCGAACAGAGCAAATGCAAGGCAGATATAGGCACAAGGAATGAGCAGCAGGTGCTGCTGGTCTTATTAGCACATCAGACCAGCAAAAAAAAAAATCAAGAATGAACGTGGACACATGAACCGTGACCTTACCCCTCCCCAGTAGCGCCTCTTCCGAATGAACTTATCTGCTGATTTTAAAGCGGTCATATGATGCGATTTAGAGTTTTCCTTTCTCTTTGGAGTGTTACAAGCTGATTGTGCATAGATACGATCCCTGAAGTTGCAAAGACTAAAGTCTCAAAACCAAAGAGATATTCTTTATTAAAGTTAAGACTCTGCCACGCTCTCCCGAAAACGGCTCATTCAACACGCCCCACATGTCTACATCAAAATGTGGAAATATTTGCAAAAGGCGTGGTTTCAGAAACCACAGTATTGTTGAAGCAGCCTGTCAGTGAGAAGCTGTGTGTTTCTAGGCAAAAGCAAAAGCACTTTATTTGGGCTTCATAAAGTAGATGCATTTAGGAATCATTAAGCTTCCTTGTGTGGTGATAGGCTCTCGTTTCCCGACGCTTACACCTATTATGATCAAGCCTTATTAAGTGGCCGTATATAAAGGAGTTGCTAAGGACACGGGATGTTACGTCACGGTTTCTGTTGTTGCTGGTTCATTGTCTGGCTGCCTGGTGTTGGAGGTATGTGTTTGGCGCGTCTTATTTTTTGTGGCATTTGTGTTCCTAATTGGGCCATCTTTCGGGAAGGCTGGTGTCTGTTCGACGCTCTCCCTGGCTGAGTTGTCTTGCCGGTGGGAAAATTCAGCATATTGAATCGCTGCGGTTTACATTGCTGCGTGTATGTACGACTGCTGTCTTCCCATGTGGTAGGTGAATATTTAAATGCTTAATATCTTGCCTTTAGTGGTTATATGATTTTTTTTTATTATATTTTTGATTAGTGCTTGGCATTGAAGGCTGTTCAGCGGGATGGGTGACCTGCTTTCCGCATGCTGGTATGTAAAATGTATTTTCCTTTTTATAAGACTCACCGTTAAAGGAATGGGAATTCATTGTTTGTTTTATTTTAGATGTAAATCAGTGCATTACTGTGACTTATTCCACTCTGCCGCCGTGTGGCTGGATGTTTCGACGCTGCTGTTTTGCTTCGGGTCTTGTTTTTTTCTCTTTTTTTGGTTTGCAGCTTGCTTGCTTGCCAGAGCCCTTGCGGGGGGTGCTGCCGTGCTCCATCCGTTGCGAACCTGAAATTGTTGCTTGCTGTTTAAATCTGTCTATTACTGGTTTCTTATTCCTGGTGGACTAAGATACTCTTGGTGTCCAAATTGGTACCATTGGTTGGGGTTTAACTTCATGGGAGTGCTCGACTAGCAGCGCTCGTGTCCCAGGTTAAACGGATGGGTTTTCATATTCTTTCGATGTCATCTTTGAAGAACAGAAATGGTAAAAATTGATTTGTAATGTTTTCTTTTTGTTAATTTTGAGATTTTTGTATTTTTGATTTTCAGGAGCTGGGAGACCCAGAGAGTCAGTCTATTTATTCCTTAGTGTGGGAGTCTTTTCAAATTGTGCAGTTTTCTTTTTATAGATCTTTGAGTGGATTTCACAAGTGTGTGTTTGTGTGAGTGACTTGTGCACGTGTGGAAATTAATGAGGGCCTCTAGCAGGCCTAGCCTTTAGCCTGCCTTACTACTGGTGAACCCCAGTTCCTTAGGTTGGTTTATTCTTATTTTTCTGTTTATTGTCCCTATGCTATCACTACTTGCTATTGTCTCCAGCTACTCCATGTGAACCTGAAACTTGAATGTATTTTTAACTATTTAAGATTGTATTAATAAAAATTGGTGATTTTGTCATCCACGTCTCATTGTCCCATTGTGTTGAGGACGAAACTTGAACCTGTGTGCTTTGTATTCGTATTTCCCCAGGTAGTAATATGGGGTGGCGTAGTCGCTACTTTGTCAATATAGTAATACTATGTTGAGATATTTTTGCTACTTTCCTCCTTATGCCACACTTACAACAGAACAGCACAACCCAGATGTTATCACAACGCAGTTTATGGATGACCATTTAGTGAACCTAGGAGAGGAGGTAATTCTGACATTGCTATGACAATCTGGTGCTTCTGAATCAGCTACTGCAAGTATGTTTTGTTATACGTTTAAGTGTTTGCAATTGTCTGTTCAAATGCTGAGTTTAGCTTGTCGTGTGTGTGTGCACATGAGAAAGAGAGAGGGAGAGGGGGTCAAAGTGAGGCATTGTGTGTGTGTGTGTGAGTGTGAGAGAGAGAGAGCGAGAGAGAGAGTCACAGCGCAGTGTCGTACGACAGGGGTGCCCAACCCTGCTCCTGGCGATCGACTGAGAGTTTGAGCTGAACTTTGCAGGACAGTCGATCACCAGGAGCAGGGTTGGGCACCCCTGACATACAAACTTCATCACTTGATACTCAGCTCTATATTTCTTCACGGCTCAGTGAAACACACCAAATTGAAAAATTTATGGAAAGCATAGGTGATATAAAAACTGGATGACGAAAAATGTCTTACAACTAAATTCTGAAAAAAAACAAAAGTGTTAATTATCGGACCTAAAACCACACAAGTAATAACCTAGAACACTGTCTAACACTTGACGGCTGCTCTCTCAATTCTTCATCATCAGTCAGGAACCTAGGTGTGCTATTTAATATCAATCTCTCCTTTGACAACCACGTTTCTAGCATTTGAAAAACTGCATTTTTTCATCTTAAGAATATATCTAAACTGAGACCTATGCTCTCAATGTCAAATGCAGAAATGTTAATTCATGCATTTATGACCTCAAGGTTAGAGAATTGTAATGATTTTTTTGGTGGTTGTTCTGCATGCTTAATAAACAAACTACAGATGGTCCAAAATGCAGCAGCTAGAGTTCTTACTAGAACCAGGAAGTATGATCACATTAGCCCGGTTCTGTCAACACTGCACTGGCTCCCTAATAAACATCGTATAGATTTTAAAATCTTGTTAATTGCTTATAAAGCCCTGAATGGCTTAGCTCCTCAGTACTTGAGCGAACTCTTATCGCATTATAGTCCTTCACGTCTGCTACGATCTCAAAACTCTGGCCATTTGATAACACCTAGAATATCAAAATCAACTGCGGGCGGCAGATCCTTTTTCTATTTAACGCCCAAATTCTGGAACAATCTACCTAACACTCTTCAGGAGGCAGACACACTCTGTCAGTTTAAATCTAGATTAAAGACCCATCTCTTTAACCTGGCGTACACATAACACACTAATACACTTCTAATATTAAAATCCACTAAAGGATTGTTAGGCTGCATTAATTAGGTCAACCGGAACCGGGAACACTTCCCATTAAACATGATGTACTTGTGACATCGTAAAAAGATTGACATCTATGCTAATATTAGTCTTTTTCTTTCTTATTCCGAGGTCACCATAGCCACCCGATCTGGTCCTTATCCAGCCCAGATGGTCATTGCAGTCAAAAGATCCAGTCCGTATCGAGATCAGATGATCACTGCAGTCATCAGATCAGCACATAGAGACGACCTCTACAGCTCTGAATGTCAGTGGAGACCAGGACACCTAGATGAGCCCCAGAGACAGATCCCCAGCAAGGACCTTGTCACCTAGACAGCCATCGGGAAAAGACCACTGGAACCAGTGGAGCCCTTACAATCTGGAACTGGAACAAATTAGGAACTGGTTCGTCTGGCCAGAGGGGAACTGGCCACCCGACTGAGCCTGGTTTCTCCCAAGGTTTTTTTCTCCATTCTGTCACCGATGGAGTTTTGGTTCCTTGCCGTTGTCGCCTCTGGCTTGCTTAGTTGGGGACACTTCATTTCCAGCGATATCATCGACTTGATTGCACAGATACTATTTAAACTGAACTGAGCTGGACAATGACATCACGTAAATCAATAATGAAATGCCTTTAACTGAAAAATTGGCATTTAATCTTGTCATTTTACATTAGTGATACACTATTTTCCTGTTTTGATATTGTGTAGTTGCTTTGACACAATTTGTATTATTAAAAGCTCTATATAAATAAAAGTGGCTTGACTTGACTGTGTCTGTAACGCGACTGTTCCCCTCTCGGGCTTGTACTGATGGTAAAACTAAGGACATTATTAACTGTCTTTACTTTCATTTTGAAAGCTAAAGCTCACGATAATGGAAAGGGGTGTTACATTTCTGTCGCAGCTTGCGGTGTTCGGCCAATCACAATGCACTCTGCCAGTTGGCCAATCAGAGCAGACTGTGCTTGTCGGAAGGAGGGGCTTTGTAGAAAATTAAATTAACAGTTGGATGAGCCAGAACTTTCTTCAGTTAAACATTGCATTTGGAAACGAACATGAAGTTCTCAAGGTGAATGCATACACTGTAAAAAATTGCGCTGTAAAGCAACGGTAATCTACTGACAGTTGTGGTTGCCAGCATTGTACTGTTAATTTATAGCTCTCTACTGTTAATTTACAGCTTTTTTCATTTTACAGTATGTAAAATATATATATTATCTCATTTCCATGTAATATGTTGAAGTGCTAAAATAACTCAAATTAAACAAAACTAAAACTTGTAATAAAAAACTAATAAAATGACAACTGAAAGAGTTCCTTCAAGATAAGCTGAACACGGATGACTACTAAATTGAGTCATGCTCGCTGTGACCATTAACAGAACAGAAGGCCGGTGATCACATGGTACACCACCAAATCAGAGATGACAAGCACCTGTTCAACAACCACCCAGAATGAGCAAGTCTCCCGGCCAACTGTTGATGAAAACTCTGAGGTGAGGTCAGAAAACATCACCTCAGTCACCCATCACTCACTAGCAAACTGCTAAATTAACTACAACTCCAAGAACCACATTCCTGTCTATGCAACAGCAGCCACCAAAGCAAAGAAGGTCAGAAAGTCTGCCACACCCAGAAGGCAGCACAAGAGGAATGCAACAAAGGAGACAAAGTTTGCATCCCAGCATTACACAGCCATGCCGAACTACCTCCGACTGTCTGCTGAAGAACTCCCTGCCTTTCTGGACTGACCCCCATTAGATCATGGACACGCCCTCATCGAAGCCAAGGATGCAGAGAGACAGTTTTCACTGACATACCCAAAAGGGGGGGAACAACACAGACTGAAACAGATCTGACCACACCTACACTACACCATTAACACACACATTACCTACACCCAGAGGTAACCACATCTACTGATAACACATTCAACACACATATTATTTCCACAAGTGGAATATACAAAGGTTAGCGTAACATACATTTACATACACCACCATGAAGGAACATGCAGCTATCTTCACAATAGGTAGAAAACCTAACACTAAGTTAAGGTACATGACTTCCTAGCTGCATATGACATGCTAGCTCAACAGTAGTTACAAACTATGCTAGGAAAACTCACAGCAGCTTTGTTTTGATTTGTTTTTCTTTTACCTATCCTTTTCCTTCCCCTCTTTCTTTAGTTGGTTGAGACACCTAAACACCCTGCAAGGGTCAAAGGTCTGATATTAGGATTGACTCACCACACCTAATATCCGCAAGCCACTCTAAACTGAATGAAAGCCAGAGAGCTCCATGTACGATATGTCAATTCATTTTACCACCAATGATGTCACTAGAAGCTAAACATGAACATTCTTAAGTTAAGACAACTTAGAAGAAACAAAAAAAATCGAATCACAAAATTTTATCAAAGAATCAACATACTAAACTAAATTAGAATAATTTCCAAAATTGAACTAAAAACTAATCAGTTTACCAAACTAGATTGACTAATTGAATATAACTGCCTGTACCCGAATAACCTGATACCCTGCACCAGTACAGTAACTGTCATGGAGGTGTTGTCTTGTTGTTTGCTGTGCTTTTGTCTGCTTATTCTGCCTTTGTTTTTCCAGCGCTCAACGATTTATTCAGCTAAACACCTCACAGATCGAAAGGGGGTCTGTAGGATATCAGAGACCGAATCAGACAAATTAAGATTCAATCAGAACATGGTTGAAACACGAGGGGCCGAATTCCACAAACAGGAGAACAAGACAACAGCAGGAAGTCGTAAATCAGATCCCTAGCTCCAGCCCATCTGAATACAGCCTAACCAGCAAGCCTCTTTGACAGAACTGCTTGCAACATTAAGACTAAATAATACTTATTGATAAGTCCAATGCAGGAAGGAGACTGTCAAATTTGGGGCAAGTAATAAATATTAATGGTCAAAGAGATGCACCACGTAACCGTCACATGTAAATCTGTGATAGAAATCACAGCTACCCTTGGCGCTGTCCTGGCACATATTGTTTAATCCCAATAGAGTTCAGAATGTCTATAAATGCTGATCCCAATGCATATTTTTTTATTATTGCTTGCATTTTAAAATCACCAACAATAATGACTTTATCTGAAGCCAGCACTAACTCAGAAATAAAATCAGCAACCTATCTGATAAAGTCTGCATGGTGCCCTGGTGGGCTGTATACAGTAGCCAGTAAAAACATCATAGGGGATTTGTCATTAACATTTGTTTCTCTGGATAATGTTATATGAAGCACCATTACTTCAAACAAATTATATTTGAAACCTGACATCTAAGAAATACTGAATATATTGCTGTAAAGAGTAGCAAGCCCTCTCACTTTACCTTTTAGACATGGCTCATGTTTATAACAGCAATATTCAGGGGTAGACTTGTTTAAAGTAATGTAATAATCTGGTTTTAGCCAGGTTTCTGTCAAAGAGACCACATCTAGTTTATGATCAGTGATCATATAATTTACTAAAAAAGCACTTTCGTAGAAAGGGATCTAGTATTTAATAAGCCAAGCTTTATCATTTTTTTGCCACACAGTGGTAAACACGGCCTTGTCCCAACTTTTTTGAGACGTGTTGATGCCATGAAATTTAAAATCAACTTATTTTTCCCTTAAAATTATACATTTTCTCAGTTTAAACATTTGATATGTCATCTATGTTGTATTCTGAATAAAATATTGATATTTGAAACTTCCACATCATTGCATTCTGTTTTTATTCACAATTTGTACAGTGTCCCAACTTTTTTGGAATCGGGTTTGTACATGTTGGTATATACGGGATTAGTTTCCATTTTTAGGCTGATGATACTCAAATATATATCTCAATAAGACCAGATGAAACTTCTAAATTATATATCTAATATCTAAGCTAACAGAGTGCGTTAAAAATGTAAAATGGATGACCAATAATTTTATCATATTAAATTCAGATAAGACAGAAATATTAATTATTGGAGCAAAAAACAGTACACATAAACTCTTGGATCACAATTTGCAACTAGATGGACTTACTGCAGGGCACCCCATCACAATTATATATATATATATATATGGGATAAAAAAAATCATATTTAAAGCTCTCTCTCTGTATATATATATATATATATATATATATGTATATATAAAGCTTCAAATAGGATTTTTTTTATCCCATATCACAAAAGATAATACTAGCCCAAGTAAAAACAAGTTTCCTGAAGACAAGTAAACAGTCATAAATTAGGCTTCAACAGAACAAACATCATAAGAAATCGACCTACTTTAAATACTTAAAAGCACTGAATAATATTATGATGTATAAAATATGTACAAATAGACTGAATGGTGTCCACCGTATTCAATAAACATTCATTCTTATTTATTTTACAAAAGTGATTCAGTCAAGGACAGTGTTATTTTTTTCCTGATGTTTGATTTACATTATTGACACAAATGGCAACAACAGCTATATTAGGCTGTTTTAGAGGAATAGTTCACCCAAAAATGAAAATGTTGTTGTTGTTCTAAACCTTTATGATATTCCTTCGGCTGTTGAAGGCAAGATAATATATTTGGGACAAAAAAAACACTATACATGGAGTCAGTGGGTACCAGAAACTGGTTGCTATCATTTTTCAAAGTATCTTCTTTTATGTTGAGGAGAAAAAAAATAGAGGTTTAGAACAATTTGAGTTTAATTATATGATGACTGTATCTTCATTTTTTGGTGAACTGTCCTTTTAAGATCTCATCATATTATCTCATATCCAACTCTACACATGCTTTATCTTTAAATATTAACATTAATTTAAGACACAAAAACTGTGTTTACGAGGATACTCACAAAGAAGGGCATTTTCACACATAACTATGTGTATTTGAACTTTAAGCACAACAAGAAGCGAAAAGTGTATTCAGTCGCAAACAGGTGTGTGCCGCTCGAAATTGGGATGAAACCATCTTAATGCACGCCTTTACCAGAATTGATTCTGCCCCACTGCTTAATGTTCATGAACAGTTTAAACCATTCATTTTAAAACCTGCTTAAAACATGTTTAAATTATAAGCTTAGCCTACAGCTTGACGCGCCAAACGATTGATATATTTCTACCAGATTATCTCCCAAGTCCCAATGAATAGCCTATATAGAGCTTGTTCAAACACAAAACCAATGTACTGTACATCCTGTTAATAATCAAACTAATCTAAAATCGGTGTGGACAATGACGCAGTTTTTTTTTTAAATTATTTTTTTAATGTTCTGTGTAGAATAAAAAGTGGACTGCTTTAGAGCAGTACATTTGTGAATTCATGATGCCATCAATAAAATGCAGCTCCCCGACACCAGCAGCACTCATGCAGCCCCACATAAGGACACTGCCACCACCATGTTTCACTGTAGGCACCATGCATTTTTCTTTGTATTCCTCACATTTGCGATGCCATACAGTTTTGAAGCCATCAGTTCCAAAAACATGTATCTTGGTCTCATCACTCCAGATTATAGAGTCCCAGTAGTCTTCATCTTTGTCAGCATGGGCCCTGGCAAAATCTAGGCGGGCTTTTTTGTGCCTGGGCTTTAGGAGAGGCTTCTTTCGTGGACGGCACCCATGCATGCTATTCCTCTGCAGTGTACGCCGTATTGTGTCACGGGAAATAGTCCCCCCAGTTTGGCCTTCTACTTCTTTAGATAACTGCAGTGAACTTGCATGTCGATTTTCTTCAACCCTTCTCATCAGAAGACGCTCCTGACGAGGTGTTAACTTCCGTGGACGACCTGGTTGCAGTTCCATCTTTTTTAAATGTTTGTACCACTTTTGCTACAGTATTCTGACTGATAAGTAAAGCTTTGCTGATCTTCTTGTAGCCATCACCTTTCTTGTGTAAATAAATTATTTTCTTTCTCAGGTCTTGTGACATTTCTCTTCCATGTGGTGCCATTGCTGACAGCATGAAATGGGAAGGGGTTTTCTTTAAGTAACACCCTTTTATAGTCAACTGTCTGCTGAACACATGTGTAATGAATAATTAGACTCACCTGTGGTTGAATTATTGTTTAATTAGACATTTGTAGTCTAAAATTTAGCTTTGCTCCAGAGACTTTCAGTGGGGTGTACTCATTTTTGCATCACCATAATTTGAGTAAAACTGAACATTTTGTTCTCTAAGTTATATTATTTACCTTACTTTCATGTTATAAGTTAAACAGATGTTATATAAAACTTAGTCTTGTCAACATTTTGGAAAATGTTTTTGTGTTCATTGAGATATTGTTTAAAATGTTACTTTTCAAAGGGGGTGTACTCATTTACGCTGAGCACTGTATGTTAGAATGCTGTTCATCGACTTCAGCTCAGCATTCAACACAATAATCCCACAACAGCTCATCAATAAATTAAGCCTGCTGGGCCTCAACAATTCCCTCTGTAATTGGATCCTGGACTTTTTAACCGGAAGACCTCAGTCAGTCCGGGTCGGCCACAACACCTCGAGCACTACCACACTGAGCACAGGGGCCCCACAGGGCTGTGTGCTCAGCCCTCTGCTCTTCACGCTGCTGACCCACGACTGCACTGCCAAGTTCAGCTCCAACCACATCATCAAGTTTGCCGATGACACATCAGTGGTAGGTCTCATCAGCAACAACGATGAAACGCACTACAGAGAGGAAGTGGCACAGCTGGCTGAATGGTGTGGCGCTAACAACCTGTCCCTCAATGTGGAGAAGACAAAGGAGGTTGTGATGGACTTCAGGAGAAACTCTGTTGACCACCCCCCACTGACCATCGACACCTCGACTGTGGAGAGAGTCAGCAGCACTAAATTCCTGGGGGTGCACATCACAGAGGACCTCACCTGGACTACCAACACCAAGTCTATCTCCAAGAAGGCACAACAGCGCCTACACTTTCTCCGCCGGCTGAAAAGAGCAAGCCTCCCTCCACCCATCCTTACCACCTTCTACAGGGGTACCATTGAGAGCGTGCTGACCAGCTGCATCACTGTCTGGTACGGAAACTGTTGTGCAGCAGACCGCAAGACCCTCCAGCGGACAGTGAACACCGCTGCAAAAATCATTGGTGCCCCTCTCCCCTCCATCCTGGACATTTTCCTTACACGATGCTCCAGCAAAGCAAAAAGTATCGTGGAGGACCCCACCCACCCCTCCCACAGTCTCTTCCAGCTCCTACCCTCAGGTAGACGGTACCGGAGTATCAGAGCCCGCTCCGCCAGACTGCTCAACAGCTTTTTCCCCCAGGCTGTGAGAGCCCTGAACTCACATCACACCGCCCCTCTCTGAAACCCCCCCCCCCCCCTACCTTACCACATCTCAGGAAAAAACTGTTAAACTTTTATCTCTGTGGAATTCAGGTGAGCGGGCCTGCACAAGCCACCTGTAGCAACACACTCTCCTCTGCATGCACTAGACACTTTCACACACCATTGTGTGTCCATAATCCCACAAAAGACTGATTGAAATATACGACTGTAATGTATGTATGTTTACTGGCTCATGCACCACAAATCACCTTACACTGTTCCCCAGCCAGCTGCTTGAATGTCTCTCTTTTGCACATGTACAGTATTTGAAGTCATCTGCACAAGTTGTACAGTTTTTTTTTTTTTTTTTTAGTTTATGTATAGGTAACCACTTTTATATATAGCATATGTATAGTCAAAGCTGACAGTAGGTTAGTTTGTGTATAGGTTTATACTGTTTTACTTCGTTTTGTATATCTGTATTTATGTAGCACCGTGGTCCTGTGAGGCACGACATCTCGTCCCACTATATGTCCACACATGTAGTGGAATGACAATAAAGCTCAACTTGACTTGAACTTGACTTGACTTGATGTCTCTATTTGTTTCTCTGTTTCTAGGAATTACACAAGCGGCAGTCTGGATCCAACCCTTAAATTATCTGAGATGACCAAACACCTGAGAAGAGATGATGCCAACCCCCTCAGAGGATGCCAACCCTCAGAAAATATACATAATTAACAAAATTTTGCCATAAGTTAAATATATTAAGTTTCTACAATATATAAATATATTGTAGAAATTTAATTTCCTGTAAACTTGCTTTGCAATGATTGCATCGTAAAAAGCACTATACAAATAATATTTAATTGACTTGAACTGAATATCTAGGTGAAAGATTTTCTATGTGCTCAAAATTAACTGACTTCTGTGACATGAGATGGCTAGCAGACGGTCGGTTTAGCCAGTATGTCTGCTTCTTGACCTGGGCCCCAGTTAGTCAAGTACTGACTCTAATACTATGTGCCATATTTCTAGAGAGAACTGATTGATCACATCTCTCAGAATGTTATTGACAAGTGCTTGAAAGACAACAGTGGCGTTTTAAAGCCCAAACAGCATAAAAAGTTATTAAAAGTGTCCCCGGGGGTATTAAAAGCGGTCTTCAACTCACCCCCACTCTTATGCAGACCAAATAATATGTGTTTTAAAGGTTAAACTTTGTGAAAAAGGAAGTCCCTGCAGTCGTTTGTAGGCTGAAGATATCAATGGCAAAAGAATAGGTAGTCTTTACCATGACGCTTTTCAGCCCCCAATATCCATTAAAAGTCTGCATGGAACCGTCTTTCTTTTCCGCAAAGAAGAATCCCGCTCATGTAGGGGAAGGAGTACAGATGATTTTGGCTGCCAGAGAATCAGAAATAAACTTATTCATGGCCTCCCTTTCCCAAGCAGAAAGCAAGTAAAATCTGCCCTTAGACTGAGATGTACCTGGCAATAAATCTATAGCACAGTTGTAAGGATATAGGGAGAAACGGAAGCAGCTCAAGCCTTATTGAGTACTTACTTTAAGTCAAGGTACTAACCCAGCACATTTGACAGATCGGTCTGCTCATACTGCAACACCGAACAAAACACAGAGCAGCATGCGGACAACAAAACAAGAGGTATGACAGTATTGACACCATCACAGCACACTATTCTTGTACCCGTTTATATGAGAGTTTTGTATCTAGAGCCAGGGATTGCCAAGGACAACATAAGCCATAGGAAAGTCTATTATAATGAAACTGTTTTAATGAAACAAATGTCATCCATGTGATAGCCTGAAGTAAAAAAACTCACAAGCCCAGTAGAACGGGTAATCTAAGGGACAGACTGAGAGTCCTGACAGAGATCTGGTGGGTGAGTAAGATCACAGGAATCTTAGTTTACGGACAAATTTCCCTTCTGACCACATCAATGCTTGACAAGCACGTTGAAATTCAGCCCAATGCAGTCTTCCGGGAGGAAAGTGATGGTAAGGGAGGTTTTCCACCTGCATGGGCTCAGGACTGAATGAGGGGCCAACCATATCTCTGGAAGTGGCAGTAGATTGACTATCCATCTCTGGAACCAGGACTTGTTGGGCGCGTTGGTCTCAACGCCACAGGCGAGCAACCACTCGGATCAGTGCATCAGGAGCTGTGAGTAATTCCAGTGCATAGATTTATTTCTGGATATGGTCGGCCAGTCCATGCAGAAACATGTCCCACTGCGCCTCAGCATTCCAACTACATTCTGCTACTAGTGTACAAAATCCAATGGTGTTCCTGTGGCTCAGTGGTAGAGCATTGCGTTAGCAGCGCAGTTGTTTCTGTTTCCACACTGCAGTACCTAAGAGCGCAGCCCCTGCAGAGTAATCATAAATGCCACTTTAAATTCCTCTGTGGGAAACAATGATGGCTGAAGGGCGATAAATGGAACACTTCGCTAAAAATGAGCTGCATAAATGGGGCTCACATGAATAGACAGCTGGAGGAAGCAGCCATGGTTTACTGAAGCAAGCAGCAGGGTCTTGGGGTAAAACAACAGGTGGTGGGTTGGGCCCAGTGGGCGACTGGGCAACCTCAGTCCATAACTGCTGCAGCTGGGATGTTAAATCCGAAACCCGCACTACCAAGGCCTAACCGTGCATTAATGCTAGATAAAATATCTTTCAACTGCAAACAATAAACTTATCAAAGCAGAATGGTTGGATATTGGTAGCACAGAAGAAGTCTTTTGGCCTTATTTAGGGTACTGAAATGGGCTGGAGGCAGGGAAATTAAGATAATTCAACCCAGCATGGCTACGAGTGCAGAATAGTCCAAAACAGTCAGGCAGTAATCCACACACAGCTGAAGCAAACACAGGAAATGAGAGTTGGGCCACTGGTAAGAACACAGAATATGAGCACCAAAACAATCGGACACTAAACACAGCAAATGCAAGACAGAAAAATGCACCGGGACTGAGTGGCAAGTGCTGCTGATCTGATTAGTTCGTCAGATAGTAAGCTAGTCAGATAGCTGCTAGGGCAATGCTGACGAGCAAATCAGATTAATCAGATTAAAACAAGCTATAATGAACTCGAACACTCTAGTAGTAGCACACTCCTAATGGGGCTTTTGCCTGAGGAATATTATACAAGACTTCTTGGCACAGCCCTTGATGATCTAACGAGCCCTGTTTAGGAGCCATGGCTAAACTGTTTTCGGTGGATGTCAGATTGTACCCTGCAACTGAAAAAGCAAATCACACTATATTTGCTCAGTAGTTCTAGCAGATGAACCAGCTCTGAGAACCATGGGCGTGTGGGCCACTTAGGTTCAACTAGCAGCACAGTCTCTGTGTTTTTGTACAACATTTAGAGAAACAATTGAAAGGGAGCGAAAGCATCCATTGTTAATGGAGCAGAATTTTGAGTATACCAGAAATGAAAGTGCATTGGTTCTAGGGAGGCAAACAGGTCGACCACGGCCTGTCCAATTAATTTTCAAATAATAACAACAGTCACTTTTTTTCCCTTGTTGAACCCCCAACACACGAGCAAATCAGGTCCATAATTTTCACCACACAACTAGCCACACAGCGGTATGTCACCAGACAATGTAGGTGAAGAAAATATGCATCCATGCATAATTTTAGGAGAGTGACAGCAGCAGCCACTTCCTCATACATGTTTGAAAATGATTTAATAGGGAAAAAAAACACAAACATATTAACATAATAACAATAGAAGGGTTATCTGCTTTAAAAAAAGAAAACCAACTATAAAGGAGTCTTGCTAATATTATGGGTATTTTGACAGAGGAAAGGGTTCATAAACAATATGTAGGCATGATTTACAGTTTATGAAAATACTGGCCAAATAGCATCTCATACCAATTCAATAAATATGAGACAATTCCATGCTTTACAGAAGTAATTGCAAACCCAGCTCTGGTGTTCTGCTCACTCTCTGCACCACTCGTTAACATTCCTAAACCAACACAGCACTAATGTTCTTTTCCTTGTAGCTTCTGAACTCTCCAAAGACCAATAGGAACCATGTTATGTAGCAGTAGCTAAACTTTGTTCTACCTTTGCAAAATCTATATCTCTGACTTTCATTTGTAAGTGATTGCATACTTGTGCTTTCAACAGTTCTTCAAACACTCCTTTTGTGAGAATAAAAAAATCTTGAACCTTGATTTCCCAGAATATCTCTCTTATCCCTTTTCAACCTTTTTCTTCGAATATGAGCTTGAATGATCAGCAGAATCCAGATGTTCTCTCACTCGAGTTGTCTGACCCTGCGGAAAGCACTTTGCTGGCATCATCCCGTCACAACAAGAATATGGATATGGTTAGTGATGACGAAGAGAGTGTAACTACTGAGTCACCTCAACCTGCCAGCCCCACATATGGGAAAATGTTGGAAGTCATGGCTCTTGCTGCAAAGACACTTGATCTAGTCTAAAGGGTTTTGGACAATATGGTGGTGCTGCAATCCTACCACCCAGACCTACTTAAGCCCAAAGTATACTTCGCTTTTTACGCGAATGCGAGGGACAGGATGCAGTGCATATGAGGCGAATTGCATCATCAGAACAGTACGGCAGTGAGTGGCTACATATGTGAATAGACACAATCTTTCAGTCTCGTTCTTCTCATTCTAAGGGATCATTACACACAGATGTCTTCATTGTGGAGGCTGCATACATTCAGATATAATAGTGCCTTGTTCAGGATCAAAAGATTTTTAATTGCTGGCCCTTGTTCCTGGCTCAGCTTGGGTTAAATGATGCGGATCTGCTACGTAATGTCTGTAATATCCTCAGTGAACTCACTCTTTTGGTCATCATTGATTTAGGTAGAGAACCAAATTTAGCTTAGAGATACCAGCTTGGACACTTTAAAATGAAGTTATAAATGCATGAATACATTGGACATTTCTTTTCAGTCTAGTCTTCCTCAAGCGCTCCCTATTCCAGCAGCTGTATAAGGTTGGGGAAGATGGCAAATGGGAAATGTGACCTACTTCAACAGTGTGCAATGCCAGCCTGTAATGGTTTTACTCTGTAAATATTTGAAACTCTTTAACACCCCATATGCTTTCCCACTCACGCGGGTTGTCATGTTTCCTTGATTAGTGGTAAGGTGTTGGAGAAAATGTCATTTTAAAAGCTTCATCATGTTAACTGGAACAAGCTGTGTTCATATATTTTAATTATATTTAGTTAACCAGCATTGTGTTACCCTGAGCCCAAACAAGGTACATTCATTATTTGGGTTTCAGCATTAAATGTGTTTGCCTTAAATTTTCAAATTTTCTGTTTTATCATGTATTTCTTTTACATTTTTGTTGATATAGCCAGCAACTACACAATTAAGTCAGTTGTGTAGCTTGTTGCAGTTCTGTCTTGCATTGTAAACAACCCGTTGAATGAAATAATTTAGAAAAAAAAGATAATGGCCTGATGGTTTGAATCACATTTTAACACCCTGCTTGATTAGCTGTGTGCACAAAACCACCTGTGACCCTAAAGGCTATTTAAATGAGCTAAGATACAAATTGGTAACACACGAACAGCCTCATAAAAAATATTTTACAAGGCAGCAAAGATCTGGGCATGTAGACGGTTTATACAGCCAGCAAATGTTCAGCTGCTGAGACTGGAGGGGTAACAGTCCGGAAGAGAATGAGACAAACAGACAGAGCGAGAAAGAGATGGGTAGAAGCTGCTGCACTAGAGTTAATATGAAATCAGGAAATTATAGACCCATGGGTAAAATCCGAAACTGTTTCATTTGGCTTGTGAAACATATCAGGGTACATTTCACAACCCATATGCAAAGTTTAATAGTTAAAAGTAATTTTATATATATATATATATATATACATTATCTCACAGAAGTGAGTACACCCCTCACATTTGTATAAATATATTATTATATCTTTTCATGTAACAACACTGAATAAATGACACTATGTGACAATGTAAAATAGAAAGTGTACAGCTTGTATAACCTTGCAAATCTGCTGTTCCCTCAAAATAACTCAACACACAGCCATTAATGTCCAAACCACTGTCCACAAAAGTGAGTACACCCCTAAAGGAAAATTTCAAAATTGGGCCCAATTAGCAATTTTCTCTCCCCAGCGTCATGTGACACATTAGCGTTACAAGATTTCAGGTGTGAATGGAGAGCAGATGTGCTCTCCCTCTCTCATACTGGTCACTGGAAGTTCAACATGGCACCCCATGGCAAAGAACTCTCTGAGGATCTGAAAAAAATAATTGTTGCTCTACACAAAGGCTATAAGAAGATTTCAAAGACCCTGAAACTGAGCTGAGCACAGTGGCCAAGACCATAAAGTGGTTTATCAGGAAAGGTTCCACTCAGAACAGGCCTCGTCATGGTCGACCAAAGAAGTTGAAGTGCACATGCTCAGCGTCATATCAGAGGTTGTGTTTTGGAAATAGACGTATGAGTGCTCCCAGCATTGCTGCAGAGGTTGAAGGGGTGGGGGGGTCAGTCTGTCAGTGCTCAGACCATACGCCGCACACCGCATCAAATTGGTCTGCATGACTGTCGTCCCAGAGGTAAGCCTCTTCTAAAGATAATGCACAAGAAAGCCCGCAAACAGTTTGCTGAAGACAAGCAGACTAAGGACAGGGATTACTGGAACCATGTCCTGTGGTCTGATGAGACAAAGATAAACTTATTTGGTTCAGATGGTTTCAAGCGTGTGTGGCGGCAACCAGGTGAGGAGTACAAAGACAAGTGTGTCTACAGTCAAGCATGGTGGTGGGAGTGTCATGGTCTGGGGCTGCATGAGTGCTGCCAGCATTGGGGAGCTACAGTTCATTGAGGGAACTATGAATGCCAACATGAACTGTGGCATACTGAAGCAGAGCATGATCCCCTCACTTCGGAGACTGGGCCGCAGGGCAGTATTCCAACATGATAACGACCACTGCCTTGCTATAGAAGCTGATGGTAAAGGTGATGGACTGGCCAAGCATGTCTCCAGACCTAAATCCTAATGAGCATCTGTGGGGCATCCTCAAATATAAGGAGAAGGAGCGCAATGTCTCTAACATCCATCAGCTCCGTGATGTCATCATGGAGGAGTGGAAGAGGACTCCAGTGACAACATGCAAATCTCTGGTGAACTCCATGCCCAAGAGGGTTAAGACAGTGCTTGAAAATAATGGTGGCCACACAAAAAATTAACACTTTAGGCACAATTTGGATATTTTCACTTAGGGGTGTACTCACTTTTGTGGCCAGCGGTTTAGACATTAATGGCTGTGTGTGGAGTTATTTTGAGGGAACAACACATTTTCACTGTTATACAAGCTGTACAGTTACATTGTAGCAAAGTGTCATTTCTTCAGTGTTGTCACATGAAAAGATATAAAAAAATATTTACAAAAATGTAAAATTTTGGGGTGTACTCAATTCTGTGAGATACTATATATGTGTGTGTGTGTGTGTGTGTGTTAAAGCTGGGCTGGTTGTCACAAAAGCTATCTCGATAACCACACTGTAAGGTTTTACATGTTCAAAGCACTCCTAAATAAATTAATAATTATAATATGTTTTGTGAATTATATCCTCTAAATTCAATTAGCTCATTGTCTCATTACATTTTTGCATTAGCTATCCAGTAAATAAGCAAGCACAATCCACTTACATGAGTCAACTGCATAATGAAAATATTAACTGAAAAACTGAACTGCATTATTATTTCCTCTGTCCAATAACAGTGGAAATGTTCAAACGCTCTTCATTTGCCAATAATTTAATATATAGTAAGAAAGTGTGACAAACATTATGTGGGTTCCAGGGGCTGGTGGCTTTTCAGCAGACGTGAGGAAGAAGTACCTTCTTGTGTATTTTGTAGAAACATTCTTTCCACCTGTGCTAATGCATTCCCTTTTACTGTAGCCAGAGCAAACTATAATTTGCTCACTTTATTTGTTTATAGAATTGTTTAATATTGGCCAATTGACTGGAGGGATTTTAACATGTCTCTGTGGCTGATAAATCCTGTTTTTGGACCATAAATCTGTGACTTGTAAATAGAAAACAACTGTTCTGTCCATTGGCTGCTCCTAGAGGTCACGTCTCTGTGCCAAACCCATCTGCCGAAAGTACTTAAAGACTTCAATATTCAATCCCTGGAACAGGTCTCTGTGGATTTCATTATCTGGGCAAGAAACAGCTGAAAGTTTCCAGTCTTGCTCAGAACTTGAGGACTACCACGAATCAAGATTGCGTGATGATAAAGTATCCCATTTGGCTGTACATTTAAATAGCACAACTGTTTGACTGTAAAATCTGAATAAACCAGGAGAGAAAGCAATAGGGATTAGAACCCAGATTATTATGCATATGTTCCAGAATATAACTATATAAATACTGTATTAGCATGGAGACCTTGAATAAACATCTCTCAATTGTAGATTATGACCCTAACAGTGTGGTGAAAAAGTGTTGCCTTTTTTCAACACATGTGGGTACATTGATAATGGGATATTCAACAGATTGATGGGTGAAAATTGGTGATCAATAAACAAAGGAAAATTATAATGTGACCATTTCGATTTGTAGATTGTTACATGCTGCGCAATGGTGGATTTTAAATAGCATGGAAATGGCTTCAAATCTATGTGTACTAACTTTTCCCACACATATAGACTAATTTCTGTAAAATTATTTTGACATATCTGTTGGTACTGGTGAAATAGCAATCCAAAATTTGTGTTCTAAAACTGAGAAAAGAAAATGAATAAAGAAAAAAAAAAGTGCCTTTGCACAGCCCTGTAGAAAGTCATCAATGATGACTTTTCTGACAAAAGTACCGCTAACCCATAATTAAACCAATATACCCAAAAGCAGTAAAGCTGGCAGACTTTATCACATATAAATAAACTGAATTCCGAAAATGTTGGGACGTTTTTTTTTTTATAAAATGAAAACTAAACGAATTTCATATCACATGAGCCAATATTGTATTCAGAATAGAAAATAAAGAACATAACAAATGTTTAAACGGATCAATTTGACACTTTTATCCACTAAATGAGCTAATTTCCTTACTTTCCTTAATTTGATTCTGCTACAGGTCTCAAAAAAAGATTTTTTTGGAAAGCAATACTTTTTTTAATGATTAAGCTGGGAGAACATCTAGCAACTAATTAAGTTATTTGGCATCAGGTCTTTAACATGATTAGCTATAAAAAAGGACGTCTTAGAGAGGCAGAGTTTCTCAGAAGTAAAGATGGGCATAGGCTCTCCAATCTGTGAAAGAGTGCGTAAAAAGAATACTTTAAAAACTACATTCCTCAACGTCAGACTGCAAAGGCTTTGCAAATCTCATCATCTACAGTGCATAACATCATCAAAAGATTCAGAGAAACTGGAGATATATCTGTGTGTAAGGGACAAGGCAGATTACCTTTGTTGGATGCCCATGGTCTTCGGGCCATCAGACAATGCTGCATCACTCATCGGTATGATTCTGTCATTGAAATTAGTAAATGGGCCCAGGAATACTTCCAGAAACTACTGTCGTGAACACAATCCGTCATGTCATCTGCAGATGCCAACTAAAGCTCTATCATGCAAAAAGGAAGCCAGAAATGTGAACATGGTCCAGAAGCGGCGTCGTGTTTTGTTGGCCAAAGTTAATTTAAAATGGACTGTTTCAAAGTGAAAAAGTGTTCTATGGTCAGACGAGTCCAAATTTGACATTCTTGTTGGAATCATGGATGCCGTGTCTTCCGGGCTAAAGAGGAGGGAGACCATCCAGCATGTTATCAGCATCCAGTTCAAAATTCAGCATCTCTGATGGTATGGGGGTGCAAGAGTGCATATGGTATGGGTAGCTTGCATGTTTTGGAAGGCACTATGAATGTGGAAAGGTATATAAAGGTTTTAGAGCAACATATGCTCCCTCCAGATGACATCTATTTCAGGGAAAGCCTTGTGTATTTCAGCAGGAAAATGTAAAACCATATACTGCAGCTATTACAACAGCATGGCTTTGTAGTAGACGAGTCCGTGTGCTGAATTGGCCTGCCTACAGTCCAGATCTCTCACCCATAGAGAACATTTGGCACATCATTAAACAAAAAATATGTCAAACACTACCACGAACTCTTCAGCAACTGGAAACCTATATCAGGCAAGAATGTGACCAAATTCCAACAACAAAACTCCATAAACTCTTAACCTTAATGCCCAGACATCTTCAAACTGTTTTGAAAAGGAGAGGAGATGCTACACCATGGTAAACATACCCCCGTACCAACAATTTTTTAGACCTGTAGCAGGCATCAAATTTGAATTAAGCTCATTTTGAACAACAACAAAAAAAATTCTCAGATCATAGATAACATAACAAATGTTTATTACTATTATGAATAAAATGTTGGAACCACTTTATTCCGATAGTCCACTTTAGACATTCTACTAACAGTAAGTAACTTTGCAACTACATGTCAACTAGCACTCATTAGAGTATTAGTAGACTGTCTGCTTAATACCTTCTAACACTTTATTTTGATGGGTCCACAACCTGCATACTGACAATGAGAAACTTTGCAAGTATTAACACACTTATTCTACTAACCCTAAACCTACCCTAACAGTCAAGTCAAGTCACCTTCATTTATATAGTGTTTTTAACTAAACAAATTGTGTCAAAGCAACTGCACAATAGCAAAATAGTGTCAATAATGTGAAATTACAAGATTAAACTCTCAACTTTCAGTTAAAGGCATTTCATTATTTAATTCAGTGTAAGGTCTGTTTTGGGTTCTGTTTCATGTTCTTGTTTTTCATGTCTTTTATTTTGAATTTAGTAATGGTTCTCGTTTGTGTCTTGCTTCCCTTGCCCTCATGTCTCTTTGCTATTGGTTCCCTTGTTCATTGTGTCATGTTCTCATTGGTTTGTTAATGTCATGTGACCCACTCTGTTTGTAATAAGTAGCCATTGTCTTGTTCCGGGTCGTGTGTTATTGTTGTAACCTGCTGTCGGTGTGTCTAGTCCGTTCATGCCATGCAAAGTCTGTTTCATGTCAAGCCTGTTCATGTCAAGTCAAGTCTGTCTATGTTTGGATGTTTGGATTTCACGTTGTATATAAACTGCGCTTGGGTTCATCACTACGCTCGCCTTCAGTGGACATTCGTTACATTCAGTGATGGCATCGTCCAGCACAGTTCAGTTCGGTTTAAATAGTATCTGTGCAATCAAGTCGACGATATCGCTGGAAATGAAGTGTCCCCAACTAAACAAGTCGGAGGTGAGAGCGGCAAGGAACCAAAACTCCATCGGTGACAGAACGGAGAAAAAACCTTGGGAGAAACCTGGCTCAGTTGGGGGACCATTTCTCCTCTGGCCAGACGAAACCAGCTGTTTGTTCCAATTGCAGCAAAGTCAGATTGTAAGGGCTCAAGTGGTTCCAGTGGCCTTTTCCAGTGGCTGTCTAGGTGATGGGGTCCTCACTGGGGATCTGTCTCTGGGGCTCATCTAGGTGTCCTGGTCTCCGCTGATGTTTAGGGCTGTAGAGGTCGTCTCTAGGTGCTGATCCACCATCTGATCTGAATACAGACTGGATTTGGTGACTGCAGTAACCATCTGGACTGGATACGGACTGGATTGGGTGGCTACGGTGACCTCAAAATAAGTAATAAACAGACTAAAATTCGTGTAGATATCAATCTTCTTACGATGTAACAATTACATTGTGTGTTATGGGAAGTGTCCCTGGTTCCGGTTGACCTAATTAATGCAGCTTAACAATCCTTTAACGGATTTGAATATTAGAAGCGTTTTAGTGTGTTATGTGTACGCAAGTTTAAAGAGATGGGTCTTTAATCTAGATTAAAACTGACAGAGTGTGTCTGCCTCCCGAACAGTGTTAGGTAGATTGTTCCAGAGTTTGGGAGCTACATAGAAAAAGGATCTGCCGCCCACAGTTGATTTTGATATTCTAGGTATTATCAAATGGCCAGAGTTTTGAGATCGTAGCGGACGTGGAGGACTATAATGCGATAAGAGCGTGCTCAAGTACCGAGGAGCTAAACCATTCAGGGCTTTATAAGTAATTAACAAGATTTTAAAATCTATACGAAGTTAAATATGGAGCCAGTGCAGTGTTGACAGAGCCGGGCTACTGTGGTCAGACTTCCTGGTTCTAGTAAGGACTCTTGCTGCTGCATTTTGGACCATCTGTAGTTTGTTTATTAAGCGTGTAGAACAACCACCCAATAAAGCATTACAATAATCTTACATTGAGGTAACATAAACACATTAATTAACATTTCTGCATTTAATATTGAGAGCATAGGTCTCAGTTTATATATATTTTTAAGATTAAAATTTTCAGTTTTACAAATGCTAGAAACATGGCTGTCAAAGGAGAGATTTCTATCAAATAGCACACCTAGGTTCCTGACTGATGACGAAGAATCAACAGAGCAGCCATCAAGTGTTAGACAGTGTTCTAAGTTATTAACTGTAGGGGTTTTAGGTCCGATAATTAATACCTCTGTTTTTTCAGAATTTGGCAGTAAGAAGTTACTCGTCATCCAGTTTTTTTATATCGACTACACATTCCATATGTTTCTCAATTTGGTGTGTTTCACCGGGCCACGAAGAAATATAGAGCTGAGTATCATCAGCATAACAGTAAAAGCTAACACGTGATCCCTGATGATATATCCTAAGAGTAACATGTAAAGTTTGAAAAGTAACGGTCCTAGTAAGAAGCCTTGAGGTACTTTATACTGCACTTGTGATCGATATGATACCTCTTCATTCGCTGCTATGAATTGATGGTGGTTAGATAAGTATAAGTTAAGAGTCAGATAAGAACAGTCTACTCTGAGAGTTAATATACATGTAGTTGTGAATTAATGAGAATTAGTTGACATTTAGTTACTAAGTTCCCATTCAGTCGGTCACATTCGACGTACGTCGGACTGACCGACGAATAGGAATCTCGCTAGAGAGGCCAATCTACTTCGAGTGTAACTAAACGAGCCAATGCACATTGGCATGCAATCATATGCAGCAGCTGCTCACCTCGCAGCGCGGGTATATATTGAGCAGCAGGTGCGTTGCATCTTCAGCTTTTCGCTTCGGAGCCGAACAAATCGTTCTACTGAAGAAGTGTTCTAAAAAGAGTCTCTGCAGGACGATCTCTTTTTTGAAAAGTGCGGGCGTACAGCACAGCAGCGGGGTCGGATCTCTCTCCTTTTCCTCCCAGAAAAGCTGTTTTTACAGCTGGTAAGAGTGCGGCGAGAGAGAGAGAGAGCACACTACAGGCTGCACAAATCCCTGTTCCCCTGCGTGCTTCAGCACTAATTAAGAAAGCAAGTCCCTAAAAGAGCTTACACAAGTAGAGCTTGCGTCTTTTTAAAGATGACATTCTACTTGTGTGTTTCTGGATGCGGTCGTTACCTGGCGCTGAGAGATGGTCACGAGCACTGCTTCGCGTGTCTGGGCTTAGCGCACGCTGAGGCAGCGTTTGTGGATGAGTCATGTACCCATTGTGGGAAGATGACCATCTCGGAGTTGCGATCGGGGAACCAACCCCCTAGGAACCCTCACTCCTCCTGCACTCCGCAGCCAGCAGAGCTGCCGGAGGAGCGCGGTGGGCCATCTCAAAGGTGTGCACCGCCCGTGTCCTTCGGCGCTCCTCTCGATGACCGGATGTCGATAGCTGCATCGGAGGGTGAGTCAGATTTTGCCGGAGATGACGCGTCGGCGCAGTTACCTCCTTCGGGTACGGTGGCTGTGCCCGATACAGATCCGGAGATGATGGCTATGCTTTCCCGGGCCGCCAACAGGGTCGAGCTCGTGTGGAATCCTCCACCGTGTCCTGAACCCTCGAGGCTGGACGATTGGTTTCTCGGGGTGGCACGAGCTGGTTCTCAGCCACCCACCCCGGTTCCTTTCTTCCCGGAAGTGCATGAAGAGCTCACTGGTACGTGGAAGGCACCTTTTACTGCCCGAAACCGCACCAGTGGGCCCTCCTCCCTCACCACCCTTGATGGCGGTGCGGCTAAGGGTTACACGCGCATCCCCCCAGTGGAGCGGGCTGTGGCTATGCAGCTGTGCCCTAACTCCACCTGGCGCGGGGAGCCGTCTCTCCCTTCCCGGGCCTGTAAGCACTCGTCGGACCTTACCGGCAGGGCTTACCAGGCCTGTGGGGAAGCCGCTTCCGCCTTACACGCTATGGCGTTGTTGCAGGTCCATCAGGCCAAGGCACTGAGAGACCTGCACGAGGGTGGTCATGACCCACAAGTTCATCACGAACTTCGTGCTGCGACGGACCTCGCGCTTCGGGCGACGAAGGTTACGGCGCGGGCAGTGGGCCGTGCGATGTCCACTCTGGTGGTCCAGGAACGTCATCTCTGGCTGTGTCTGGCCGACATGAGGAATACCGACAAAGTCAGGTTCCTTAATTCCCCGTGTCCCAGACCGGCCTCTTTGGCGACGCGGTCGAGAACTTCGCCCAGCAGTTCTCGGCTGTACAGAAGCAGTCTGAGGCGATTAGCCACATCCTGCCCCGGCGGTCCGTTGTTGCATCCACTCTGCCGCCGGCAGCACCTCAGCCTGCTCGTCGCCGAGGGCGACCCCCTGCGACTGCCCCCGCTCCCGCGCCGCAGCAACAGCCTCCACCCAAGCGGCGCCGTGGAGCCAGTCGTAAGCGGGGTCCCCAGCCCGTCCAGGCCCCCGCCAAGAGGGGCGGCAAAGCCAAGAGCAAGAGGCCCTAGGACGGGCGACCCGGAGATGATTGGGACTGCTCTTCAGGAGATGGTGACTGCACCGCTCCTTCCCCCGGAGGAGGGCCGGGTGGTAAATCCTTTGTTTTTCACTTCTGTTCCCAACATTTGGTACCCAAATTTTCAATAAAAGAGCAGTTTCTGTCATCTCCGGGTCCGAAGAGGGCTCGGACAGTAGTGGGAGGAGCAAAACCTCTCCACTCTCATCCACCTCTTCTGTCGCCAGCGGACAGCAGTGCGCAGTTCGAGATGGGCACCCAAGCCTCTCCTGCTCCCCCTGTCCGATCGTGGAACCAGGTAAGTGTTGCACAGCACATTCAGACCCCGCTATGGGCTGTCCCAACATTTCCCAATGGATTGTAACTTGCTGTTAAACTACTATACTATGATGCTTTTTTGTGAAAACTAACTAGCTAGTCATGACTGTTTCCTGAACATGGCCGCATCGCTGTCATTTGAATCACAATTTTTCAACAATATAGGATTCTCCTTAATGACATCACCTGCACGTGGAGGGGGCGGGTATCCCAAGGCCACTACGTTTCCGGGTGGACCTTGAGATGTGCGCTCGCCGGAGACCGCCTCGCCCTGAAGCACACGAGGTGGCAGGGTTGGCAGAACTGTCTCCTGAGGACACCGAAGGGGGATGGACACCATAAAAGGAGGTGTTGACCGCTCCACTTCGGGGGCGGAAGTCCCCATTGGCCTGAGCCCTTGGGCATCAGGTTTTCTTTCCCGCAGCCTTCTTAGAAATAATAACGGTTAGGGTTATAATTTTGCAGCATTACATGACATCGTGGGTGTATATTAGAACAATTTGGTGTTTTCTCGAGGCATCTGGCAGAGCGTTAGGACCCAGAAACAAAGATATTAATTAATATTGTTTTGGTAATTCATTAAATATTGCAGCTAAAATGTAACCAGTAACTAGTACTCTGAATAGATTTTGAGACGAGTAATTTGTACTTTTACTCAAGTACCGTTTTGACACCAGTACTTTTACTTGTAATTGAGTATTGTTTCAGCAATGTAACAGTACTTGTATTTAAGTACAAATTTTCAGTACTCTTTCCACCACTACTCAAGACATGAGTGCCGGGATCCAAACACCACGCTCCAACACAAAAAAAGGCACGCAGACGAGAGAGCACACGGCTCGAGCACACCACTGATTGGCTTCATCACTCTTTCTCCTCTCCACCAATAAGCTGGTGTGTGGTGGGCGTTTTGGCACAATATGGCTGCTGTCGCATCATCCAAGTGGATGCTGCACACTGGTGGTGGTTGAGGAGATACCCCCTCACGTTGTAAAGCTTTTGAGTGTCTAGAAAAGTGCTATTTAAATCCAACTAATTAATATTATTATTATAGAACGCAAATCCATAAAAGCGGTAATGCGAGGGAAAATTCTGCGGTGATTTACTGACAAGTTGCACATTAAAGAAAACAGATGCAACATCTAATTTCCATAATGAACAGTACAATCTACCAAGAGCAGCACCAGCTACCTACCTCCTATAACACATGCTTTTTTGGGGTGTTAAATAATGCTGCAAATTCCAGTGAATTGATGAGGGCAAATCTTAGTAAATTGCTTTGCATGATTCATGTAAATACTCTCCTCCCATAAATGTACTGTTGTGAACTCTGTTCTTCTAAAGTGTAGAAAACTCAGAAGAGAAGACCAGGAGACTTCGGATTCGATCGTAGGATTCTTTATTGAAAAACCCCAAGTTGATGGTAGCTGCAGTCATCGAAAATCTCATCTTAAGTAATTTTTACAGGGTATCTTATAGGCAGAATTGGAGGAGGGACTTTTGGAGGTTGAGACAAAACATCAAATAAAGCAAGCATCTGAGGGAGGCTTTAGTTGGTTACGGGAAACTTCCCGTGGTTCAATAAACCTAACGAATCCACGTCTGGCCAGGACAAAGCCATTTGCAGAACAAAGGTTGAATCTCTCAGTAGTCTGACTCATTGATCTTACCATTATCATAGAGACAAAAGGCCCAGCTGTCTCAAGCTCAAATGGTCAGGAAGCGATCTCAAGCACCTGAATTTGTCTGACACTTCTTAGTCAGGAAGTGAATTTAAATTAAACATAGAATAAAATTTGTAATCCCTCAATTCCCCCTTTGAGAGTTCTGATAACTCTCACAAAATACAAATTTAGACACTTAAAAGTTAATTCTTGTAACTTGTAATCGTTACAGGCACATAGTACATGTTCTGTGTTGCTTATATGTAATTGCATGCTGACACAGAAACAAAACATGCAATTAGGGTCCGTGAAGTTCTTACGGGTAATAATCTCTTCTGGTTGGAACTGTCATTTCCTCGTGAGAGGTGGGAGTCATTTGCTAACAAGTTTCCGAAACATGAAGAATTATCTTCAGTCATCTGGTGTAATTTTGCTGAAAGATCAAGAGTACGGAAATCTTGATCATGTTGATGGATGACTGAAGTGCCCGTATGTGAGTCTCTGCGTTGTGTATTTTTTTTTATTTTTTCTTCTTCTTCTTTCTTTTCTCTTTCTTGTGTGATAGTTGGCTCGGCAATGGGTCTAGTTGTTTTCTAGAGGTTGTGGCTTCATCCGCAGGTGAGAAGGGCGGTGCATATGGATCTCAGGACAGCCATCAAATGGTATCTGCACAGAGGAAGAAAGAAACACAAACAAGAGAGAACAACGGCACAGAGCAGTATTTGTTGTGTCTGCAAACATTAGGGTTGTATCCTCTGTTCAAAATATAGTCTGCTATTGTTGTTTCTTCTTTCCCTATTTCTCAATTCCTGCGACACCTAAAGAACAGTGAGGAAAGGATGGACTAATGGAGGGGAAAGCCCTATGAGGAAATCTTCACCGCAGGGTTGGCCCCCGAAGCCTGTTGCTTTCGGTTCTTCCCTGGGCTCCTCACTGGTTCTTGTGTCTGCCCTATCCTATCCCTGCAGGGGGAGGAACAACTTTACAGTGTGACACATGAGTCCAAGTTTTCCTTCCCTGACACAATACTGCAGCAGCTGTAATCAACATCACTTGATGTGGTCCGTACCACTTAGGCTCTAATGGCTTGTTTTTGAACGCCTTTATCATGACCCATTGACCTGGGACGATTGTGTGTCCACCTTCTGGTGGAGTCTGCCAACACGACTCAACTCTCTCTTTGGCACTCTGCACTGCCTTTGTAAGGTTTTCACAGTAAGCGATCAGGGCATCTGAAGCAATGTGCACATCAGCATTTCTAAGATCAATCACACCTGGCATCTGCATTGGGCGTCCAGTAATAATCTCATGAGGGCTCAGTCCTACTGATCTGTTAGGTGATGCTCTCATACTACAAAGTACTGCGGGCAGTGCTTCAACCCATGGTACTCCTTCCTGATGCATTTTGCTTAGCCTGGTTTTGATTGTTCTGTTTGATCGTTCAACCTGTCCTGATGCTTGTGGCCTATAGGGACAGTGAAGGTTCCACTTAATCTTTAACATTCTAGACACTTCCTTGACTACCTGTCCTGTGAAGTGGGTACCTTGATCTGAGTCAATGCAATCTGGTAATCCCCATCTGGGAATGAAATCAGTGACAAGACATTTAGCAGTATGTGCAGCTGTAGCACGCCCTGTTGGATAAGCTTCTACCCATCTTGAGAACTTGTCTATTACTACCAAAACGTCAGTTTTTCCTTTACAAGGGGGCAACGATATGTAATCAACTTGCAGGTGACGAAATGGCCCTGGTGGAGCTGGGGTATGTGCTGCTGGTGTAGTGGCTGCTGGTACATCATTATTTTTCTGACATGTAACACATCTCTTGACTGTTTCAGTGGCTGCGTTTCTGAATTTTGGATTCCACCATTGATTTGAGAACCTGTGATTCATCGTTGCTGGACCACTATGACCCAAACTGTGTATTTGTTGAGCCAAATATGGCAACAGTGATTCGGGAGCAACATACTTTCCCCCTTTGGTCCAGCAGCCGGATGAATCCACAGTGGCTCCTTTGTCTAACCATGTCCATGCTTCATATAGAGGAACGTCTTTATACAGATCAACGATTGATTCAGGAGGTAGAATTATCTTCTGTGCTGTACTACCTGAACACACTTGTACAGTTGCATAGAAACAAGCCTGTTTAGCCGCTACATCAGCAAGAGCATTACCTTTAGCTTCCGTAGTATTAGTTGTGAGATGTGCTTTCACTTTGATCACCACTAATTTCTTTGGGAGTTTCATGGCAAACATTAAATCTTTCACTAATCCAGCATGCTTAATGGGGGATCCAGCAGAAGTTAGAAATTTTCTGGTTTGCCAAATGACACCAAAATCATGAATTACCCCAAAAGCATACCTGGAATCTGTGTAGATATTTGCAACCGATCCTGAAGCTAGCGTGCATGCTCTAGTTAAGGCTACTAGTTCTGCAGCTTGAGCTGAAAAATGATCTGGAAGACGACCTGAAGCAACTACTTCAGTGGTGGAAGTTACTGCATATCCTGCTCGTCTGTTACCTTCAATAACTTGAGCTGAACCATCAACAAACAACTCCAATTCTGCGTTCTCTATGGGAGTTTCTGCTATTTCACTTGTCGCTGCATATGTAAGCGTAACACAATCATGAGTCATTTCGCCTTCATCCTCTAACACAAATTCAGTCATTGCAGACATCATACATGAGGATGGGTTCGTGACTGGTGCACGCTGTATAACAATATTCGGGGCTGTGAGAGTTGCTAACCAATTTCCCCAACGGGAGGAGGTGACAGAAGTGACTTTTGCTTGATTCATTAGTGCGGACACTGCGTGAGGGCATTTTACGTTTACAGTCTGACCTAACACCATTCCTGATGAAGCCTGAAGCGCTAGATGAACTGCCTGTACTGCTCTGAGGCATGGGCCCATACCTTGAGCGACTATGTCAAGTTTACCGGAATAGTAATGAATTGGGCGTAAGCTGCCCCCATGATCTTGCATTAGACATGCAGTCATAAAGCCTAAGTGTTCATGGACATAAAGCACAAAGGGTCTATCAGATTGGGCAACTCCTAATGCTGGTGCTTGACATAGTGCTCTCTTCAAATCATTAAAAGCTTTGAGATGAAGTTCTTCCATACAAACAGTATCTGAATCTTTACCATGGCCTTTCAACAAATCATAGAGAGGCTGAGCAATCGAGGCATAGTCTTCAATCCAAGGTCTACAATAACCTGTTGTTCCTAAAAATGAGCGGAGTGTTTTAATGGTATTAGGCGGAGGTATGGCTTTGACTGAAGCCGCTCGATCCTGTGTAATGGATCTATTTCCTGCACCAATTGTTTGACCCAGAAATGTGACTTGCTTTTTAGCGATTTGAGCTTTGTGAAAGCTGCATTTGTGTCCTTTTTTATGCAAATAGTCCAACAATGATGTCAATTCAGTTTGATGTACCTCATGATCTGTTGAGGCAATCAAAATATCATCGACATATTGGATCATAGTGGACTGTTTTACCGGACATTCTGGGTCACACAAATCACGTCTGACAGCCTGATGATATATGGTTGGGGAGTTTTGAAATCCCTGTGGCAATCGTGTCCACTGGTATTGCTCATAGTCAACTGTGAAAGCTAACCATGGCTGGCTGTCAGAGTGCAACGGTACAGAAAAGAATCCATTAGACATATCAATTACTGAAAAAATCTTACAATCTAATGGTAAGCCATTACAAATTGTAGATGGATCTGCCACTAGGGGGGTGATTTTTTCAATATGTTTATTGGCTACTCTGTAGTCTATTGTAAGTCTCCATGTCCCATTAGATTTCTTGATGGGCCATATGGGTGAATTACATGGACTGTTGGTTTTAACTAGCACTCCTTGCGTCAGCAAATTTTCTACAATAAGTTTGATTCCCTGTATAGCTTCCTTATTAATCGGATATTGTTTGGTGACCGGAGGTGGAGTTCCTGTCAATTTAACTGGTTCTACACCTGTCAACAACCCACAATCATCCTTGTCTTTAGCCCAAATTGGATGATTCTGTAAGAAAGCATACTCGGGAGGGGTTGCATTATTGGTAGAAATCTGTGCTGAGGAAATTTTTATGCTAGTAGATTCTGAGGACATGTCTAAAGTTAGATTTATTTGTCTCAGAAGATCCATGCCTAAAATTGCACCTGTATTTAATGGAGCGCATAGCAATTTTGTAGTCAGAGTTTTTGGGCCAAATTGTACCTCTATGGGCGGAGTTTCATACAAAACAGAATCTTCACCTATTACACCAGTTAAACAAAGTTTGGTTTTCTTGTATGGGATGTTTAGACCTTGTGCCAATTTTGTAGGAATTACTGTAATTTCTGCACCTGTATCAAGCAAAAAAATCAATCTCTTTCTCTTTTATGCTACCTTTCACAAAAATTCTTTGGTCATTGTGTTGGATTACAGGGGAAAGGTAGCTACTCACAGCCCCAATAATTAGTTTTTTTCCTGGTCTTGTTGTGCTCTTAGAAGAGCCTGAAATATCTGTACCACAGTTTCAGTGGTCACTGGCGGAACTACTTCAGGGTTGTGTGCATATGCATAGCATTTATTTTACTATCTTGCAACTTCTTCCTACACTCTTTCTCCCAATGTCCTAATTTTCCACAGTATTTGCATTTGCTTTCTCTTTTAGACCATCTATTGTCTTGTTTCGTTGTGTTAAACGTAGCTGCTGCTACTCTTACTTTTGCCTTGACATCAGCATCTCTTTCCCATGTAGCTAACCTGTCTAGGTTACTTCTGAGAGTTCTGTTAGACCAAGTTAGATCTAAGAATGGTAAAGCTTTTCTGTATTCGGCTACAAGGCCATCTGACCAGATACGAACCAAGGGTCCCTTGTCATCTAGAACACTTTCAGGGTCATCAACAATTCCACTGTAGATTACAGCTGACTGACAAAATCTCTCAGTATATTCACTCACAGTTTCTTCTTTCCTTTGCACACAGGTAGTAATTCTAGACCAATCTATTTTGGGTCCTAAGATATTCTTTAGGATTTTCAAAATACCTTCTCTTAAATCACCCTTACTGGCATTTCGCAGTTCAGAAGTGACAGCAGATTCAAAACTGTTGAATTCAGATTCAGTTAGTATTTGTGACATCAGCTGCGTGACTTCTGCCAACGACATGTCATAAAGACGCATTTTACTGATCAATGTTCTTCTAAATTCAGAAAAATGTGTGCGTGCTGACGGTAAACTCTGAGATAGTCTCTCTATATCTTTAGGACATAACGCTTTGGCAACAGTTTGTATTTGCACAACAGAAGAATTGAGAGGCACACTATCAGTTTCCTCAATTCCCTGAAATCTTCTCCTCGCACCACACACATTGACGGAATTTACAGGCACACCAGTTACTGATTGGAGAGCTACATCTGTTTCAAAGAACGCTTGTAAATCAGGGTAAATGTTATCAGGCTGACTTACTTCCACATCAGTTTTTGCTGCAACTTTCTTGAGGTTCAATTTCTTAGTCAAAGTGAATACTCTCGCACGGAGTTCATTGTTCTGTTTCTCTAGCTCTGAGTTACGCTGAGACTGTTGTGTCACTAGTGTTACACTGAATTCTCTGTGACAACAGATAATGCCTTTCACATTGTTCTTACGAATACTTGCTCCTAGTACCTTTTTACACTCATCTACTGACCAAGTCTTGTATGGATGAATCTCATATTTCTGCGTTAGTTCTAGTCTAACTTTTTCAGTGACTATTAGGTCCATTTGTTCCCCTAACAGCGTTTTGAATTCACTATCTGACCACAAAGGAGTCGCAAGACCACTCTTTTCTGTGGTTGGAATCAGTCTAGCATTCCTTCTAACCATTTTGTAAGTTTCTTCGGTACCACACAAACAAAACAAACAAAAAAAACTTCTCTGATCAACAGAGGGTACACTTGTTAAATAAAAAAAAGCTTAACTATTGTTAACTTTCCAAATTACCAACACTTCACACTTAACTTCCCTGCCTACAAGAACAGAGGATACTTTCATCTCTAAAATAAAAAAACTTTAGAGGATAAACTCTTCCCTGCCTGAAACAGAGGATAAACTTCCCTGCCTACAAGAACAGAGGATAAACTCTTCCCTGCCTGAAACAGAGGATACATTTAGTTAAACAAACCCTACAGATGTATGTTAACTCTTCTCTGACGGCACAGAGGATACACTGGTCTTAGGTTCTTTTGGATTAGAGACAGCACTCACCACAACCTTTGGTTGAGAGAAAAATTCAGTCTGGGAATCTTTGTTCAGCTTGAAGTTTCGCTGGATTCCAAAAGATGCAGTCTGGATGCAGATCTTTGTTTGAGCTTGAAGTTTTTTCAGGTGAGGAAGCTGGAACTCTATCCGGGTCACGGCACCATCTGTTGTGAACTCTGTTCTTCTAAAGTGTAGAAAACTCAGAAGAGAAGACCAGGAGACTTCGGATTCGATCGTAGGATTCTTTATTGAAAAACCCCAAGTTGATGGTAGCTGCAGTCATCGAAAATCTCATCTTAAGTAATTTTTACAGGGTATCTTATAGGCAGAATTGGAGGAGGGACTTTTGGAGGTTGAGACAAAACATCAAATAAAGCAAGCATCTGAGGGAGGCGTTAGTTGGTTACGGGAAACTTCCCGTGGTTCAATAAACCTAACGAATCCACGTCTGGCCAGGACAAAGCCATTTGCAGAACAAAGGTTGAATCTCTCAGTAGTCTGACTCATTGATCTTACCATTATCATAGAGACAAAAGGCCCAGCTGTCTCAAGCTCAAATGGTCACGAAGCGATCTCAAACACCTGAATTTGTCTGACACTTCTTAGTCAGGAAGTGAATTTAAATTAAACATAGAATAAAATTTGTTATCCCTCAGTACCTATCGAAATGGAAACTTCTACAAATGCATATTCAATGAGCTTAGTAGGAAAAATAATAACTGTGTCAATGCCGTTTCAGCACTTATTGTTCACGGCGTGTCAGTAGTAAATCCTGACTGTAGGTTTTTAATGCCAAATGAGGGTTTGTGCTGGTGTAAACTGATAGTAAATCTTGCCCCAATTTGTTTCTTTCTTTTTTTATTACATTATATGTCCTGATGAGCTTGATTGCCTTAAGAATGACTGGCTCATATCAGAAAGATGTCAAATGTACAAGATGCAATGTTTTTCAAGTAGATTCAATGCATTTGATGCTCTTCATGATAAAACAGGGCTTTAGATTTTTATGTAGTGTCTTGTTGAAAACCACCATTCTCCATGCCAGATTATAAGCTCATCAAGCTTCTCTAAGTCACTTGGCAGATGTTATCATTTCAAAATTCTGCAAAACAATTAGAACAAGAACTTTATCAAATTTGCCTTTAGCTTTAAACCATCTATGACAGGTTATAATTCAACTGATGTTGAAAAAGAGCTGCTCAGACATGAAAGCTGAATAATTTATATCTATCTTGAACCCCCCTCCACCCATTTAATGTAATAACTAACATGAATCAGTAAGTAGAGTTATAGATTTAATAAACAGAGATCTCGTGTGACAGGAACAGCCTGCTCTAGCTTCTTATCAGCATGCAGGTTTTGTCTGTTGACAGCTCATGTCGGACAAGTCTCTTGTGGGATTACAAATTGTATTTAAATGTTTATTTTAGATTCTTATTATCCACTTCCTGACTCAATGTATAACTGTGCTTTGTCTCAATCAAGTCATGTTGATTGGCAGACATTTCAAAGAACCCCTGGCCCAGACGTTGATTCGTTAGGTTGATTGGATTAGTGTCTAACTTTCGGAGCCCCCTGGCCCAGACGTGGATTCGTTAGGTTGATTGGATTAGTGTCTATCTTTCGGAGCCCCCTGGCCCAGACGTGGATTCGTTAGGTTGATTGAATTAGTGTCTATGCATTTGATTATGTTGATGAGATTAGAACCACGGGAAGTCTGGTAACAAACCAACATACGTTGTTTGCATGCTTTGTCTCCACCTCCAAAAAAGTCCCTCCTCCAAAAATGCCTATAAGATACCTTGTAAAGTTACTTGAGATTGAGATTTCGATGACTACAGCTACCGCCAGCTTGGGTTTTTCAATAAAGAATCCTACGATCGAATCCGAAGTCTCCTGGTCTTCTCTTCTGAGTTTCCTACACTTTAGAAGAACCAAGTTCACAACACTCTCCATATGCCCATGTCATAAACAGAGCGCTGTCAGCATTGCACTGTAAAACATAATTTAATTGGAGAGAGGCAAAGAGTGCGTGCTGACATCTTGACCTCAGCTTTGATGTAAATCATGCATTCTGTACCTGGGCTCAAGGTCCAGATGCTTTTATTGGCCACGTGGCCAGACTTCTACTGCAAATTACCCTGGCTTTTGTGTGGTTGACAATTCTCTTGGCCGGACACTACACGGTCAATGCCTTCTCTGTTACTCACACTGTTATCATGCAAGTGCAGCGGCTGTTTTCTATCTGGCCAAATCAGACTTTTGTCTATTCCTGTTTTTCCAAGAGACCAGGGGTTTAAGCATTCGTCTGAACCACAGCGAGAGAAAGAAACAGGGCAGGAGAAGGATAGAGTCAACTATTAAAGAGCACTGACCACTAAGACAATATAACCATGATACTTAATATATGAAGCCAAAATATGTATTGTTCTTCTTCATCAGCCCATCTGTAATTGATTCACTTTTGCAGGGCTGTCAAGTCAAGTCACCTTTATTTCTATAGTCAGTTTATTTACAATTCATGAGCTTGTTTGATTTGCCTTTTTCTTCTGTTGTTGACTATATTCTATTTTATTTATTGTGTGATATAAGCTGATGTGTTGCAGTATTTTCGTTTCATTTTTATTTGCTTATTTGCTGTTATCTTGCCTTAGTTTTTTTTATAAATATTTTTTTTTTATTTAATCTCATTTATTATTATCTCCTATCATGATGCTTTGTCCTTCCTGGATGTTTCTAATATATTCTGCTCTCTCTTACAGATTGATTGCAGTAACAAGTAGAAGTAAAATAATAGCAGGAGTAATTTCATATCTGAAGCTAAGAGGTATGCTGAAGTCTAATACCTTTTTTGTTCAGATTATTATGAGTAATGTAGCAATGATTTACACACTAAAAACAAGTACATCACGCTGAAAGGAATACATGGCTTTTCAGCATGATTTCATCTGTGTCTATGATAAAGTTCCAGTTTGTAAAAAGACAAAATAATAACCCCAAAAAAGCTGCACCAGCCAATAAAGACCACAGGAGGGTTCTCTTTTACATTGCCTTCCTCTTACTGGGGGTCAAACAAGGATAACCATTGATCAGGAGAGATCAGCCCCACGATTCCTCACCTCACACTGACCTTCACAGATCCTGAATTACCAGTCACCTATAAATTATTTGACAAACCATCTCATAACGGCCGAATCCTGACAACTTTATTTTGTCATATGTGGTTTTAACATCACAGATAATTTCTATGTGAACTGGCACTCTAGGCGTTTCCCCTGAAAATGCACTGTTTTTATTTTATTTTAAGGAAACACATAATCACTCGGATCGCTTATTCCACAAGCAGAGCCAGGAAAACAACATAAAGCCCATTCTGTGAAACAATCACATGGCACTCGTAATCTTAAAGCTCAGACAATAGAGATCAAACTGCTTGCACAGAGATGCAAGGTTGATAGGATTTGGCTGGTCTAAATATGCTTGTTTAAGAACCTTTCTGACAAAAAAAAGTACATTTTGACCCTTTTTTGGCCCTAACATTTGCACTCTCTCTATTCTAACTACTTGTTTCCTTTTTATTAAAAAGACACTAGCTTTCTCAATAATTTTTCTATTCTACTTGTTCTATTTTTATTTATTATAAAAACATACCCTCTAAGACTAGTAGGGATGGAACAATTACCGTTTTGACAATAAATCATTATAAAATTCCACACGGTCAGTATTAACTTTCATATTTTAATTATCATTAAAACCATATTTAATTACCGCGATTTGGGTAATTAAATGCCATCCAACATAAGGGACAGTTTTCAGTAACAGCAGAGCATGCAGAGTAGTTTTGTTTTGTGTGAAAACATGGCGGAAAGCTGCAAGGGTTTTAAACTAGTGCTAAGGGACTTATACAAATTAATTAACTATATGAATGTACCTCTAAAGGTTCTGACCGTCTTCAGAAAAGATTTGATGGCATTTTGTTTTCATCTTCACTTCATATAATACCTAATAAAGTAGTGTTCTTAATCGCAATGCTGCTTTGTGCATGGAGGTTATGGGCATCAGCTTTAATTCTGCTGCTCCATCAGCACCATCTGCTGTCAGAGTCAATTTAGAGAGACTTACATTCGCATTCAGCCTGTGTGCAGTTTCTGTCTGGACAAAAAAAAAGAAACAAATAAGACAGCATTTGCATGTCCCGCTGTATCCTCTTAGTTTATTTAAATGGGAGGCATCTCAATTGTAACGCCATGTCGGCAGGAATTCAACTGTCTCTACAGGTCACCAGGTGCCAGCTAAAGAATCAGCGTCTCTATAAAGCCCTTCCCCCCTCATCCAGCACAAAATCGCGCGCTTTTTCATCAGACAGACAAAGGAACGCGATCTACATAGGAGTCCGGACATTCATTTAACTCATGACTATTAAAACCATCTACACAAGAAACATATGGATATTAATGTTGTACTTTGCCCTTCATAGGCCTGTGTGAATGTAAATTACTTAGGACAATGTGGGATGATTCTTAATCTGTGCCTAAACTGTGTAATGTGTAGGTTGTGCCAAATGCGATGTTTAGTCTCTAAAAGAAGCTGGCGTCGTAAGTCATAAGTGGTGTGGATGACCGTTAAACTTTAGCATCATGTATGATTACACAAATATAAAAGATCTGTAAGTTTGTTATCTTCCACGAAATGAATGAAATATCAGATGATGTGGGCATGGCCCCAGAAACCATGGAAATGGGCGGGGCTCCGCCCCATACGGACACTCGGATTCGACCAGCCGCCTGTGGGCGGGTCCAAAATCGGACAGTTTAAAACGAGGCGCGTCTGCGTTGCGCTCTCTCTTCGCTCTTGATCTTGCTCTTGCTTCTCCCGGACGACCCGGAAGCCGGTCCGCTGGACTCTCGCCTTGACACCGACTGAAACCAACCATCTAAAGAGTCCAAGACCGTGCCAAAGCTGTAACATCGCGGAACCAGCAGCAAACAGCCCCGTGCTCCAACACGGCGTTCCCCGTGACGTCACGCAACCGCGACGCGAGCCACTGGAGAAACACGAACCAACCCACGTGGCATCCGAAGCAGAGGTTCCCAGAGCAACACGTGGAAACCCACGTGGAGACGAATACCAAAGCAACAGCCTGCTTAACCAACAGAAAGCAAGTATTTCAATACAGAGTCTCTATTTCTAACTGAACTGGTAAATTGATCTGAATGCAGTAAAGGGGGACCTCTCTTTCGTGATCTTATGGCTCCAGTTATACAATAGGAAAGAGTGCTATTCTTTCAACATTAACCTCAAAACTCCCGTATGCATGTGTGTATGTATGTTAGAATATTAGTATTGTAAATAAACCTTGTTTCATTTTATAAGGAATTGTCTCTGGAATGTGATTTTCAAGTATTTTATCCTTCTTGCCACAAAGATAACGTTACCTAGCTCGAATTTGAGAGATTATTAATCTCATTAATATTGAAGTTCAGTCGTTCATAAGTCATATAGCAATTCATGGCTGAATTCATGGCTAAAAAGAACTTGCAGTATAAAAGGAGTCAACTTCATCGACAACTTCAAACTTTTCTGGGGACATAGACAACTGTTTAAACTGGATGGCCTCCACCTAAACAGACTTGGTGCAAGAGTGTTGAAGGTCAATATCTATTTCTCCCTCCGTCATCCTTCAGTGGTGTGTGCCAATCCACTCGGCCTGAACGGCACACACACACCTAGAAAGAGTATGAGTGACCTCAGGACTTCATATCAGCTTCAGAGTCATCATGTGGCTGACACATCCCACAAGGACACTGATAACACCATGCAGCTAAAACAACCATGGACATCCTGGCTGAGCCCTGCCCACAGAGCTCATCACATGCAGACTGTGGCGTATTACAACAGCTCCAAGACTTTGCACCCAAGGAAAACAGTTCTGGACCACTTTCTGGAAAACAGCCAAGGAAGCCAGGACCGTTTAGTTGATATCTGTGGGCCCCACAACCACCAAAGGCACAACGCCCAGGGCCCAAACCCTTCTCCATCAGCTGTAGGTGAACCAAAACCAACTGATAACAGCTCTCAGTGATATGTGTAGGGTCTCCGCTATGATAGCAGCAACTTACACAAATGTTTACAGAACAAACGGGAACCCATTGTGCCTGTAGTCTCCTCTATTTCTGTTTTATCACGTGATAGAACGTCTAAGGCCTTCTTAAGCCGTGCAGCTGACCCATCTAATGGCCTATTATGAATCAATCTAAGATTACTGTAGAGACAAAATATAATTCCATCAAGTTAGCATTTTTAAACATTCGCTCACTAAAAAAGTAATCATTTCTGATCAATGAATTAATAACCACAAACAGAAGACAGCTGCAGTGCAACAGTCCTAAATGAAACAGCCACTCCTAACTTTCCTTTTATTAGTGTCTGGACTATTAGGAATGGTGGAGTTGTAGCTGCTCTGTTTAAAGATGTTTATCAATTCAAGCAAGTGTAATTTGGTCAGGATGGTCTTTTGAATACCTAGGTATTGTGCTGAAAGGTGCTCCACACCTTCTGTTTATCATTATTTACAGGCCTCCAAAATACTCTCCAGCCTTTGTTGAAGAGTTCACAAAACTGTTTTCAATGATTTTCTCAGAGCTTGACTGTTTTGGTATTGCAGGGGATTTTAATATTCACATAGATAATGCAGAAATCAAAACTACAAAATAAATGATAACTGTTTTAAACACTTTTGACCTGAGTCAGCATGTGAATGGGCCCACACACAATCGTTTACTCACCAGTAGAGGTCTAAACAGTTAATCCATTGTTATTGAGGATGTAGCATTGTCTGATTACTTCTGTATTTTATTTGATATATTGATCTCTGTTACAACTGAATCTAGATCTGTCTCTGTCAGAAAGAGATGTATTAACGAGAACACTAGTGCACTATTTATGAAGGCAATATCTTTAACACCAAGCATTTCTGCAGACTCTGTTGATCTTAGGCTGGATTCATTTAACTTATAAGTTAAGAGTGTTATTGATAATATAACTCCGATAAAGGTCAGCAAGAAGCCTGGCAGACAAAAATGATCCTGAGAAAACCAGCAGCAGTTCAGAATATGAAAAGACAATACAGAAAAGCTGAGCGGATGTGGCGGAAGATGAAACTCAAAATGTACTATAGCATCTATAAATACAGCCTTCATGCTTTTAATGTGGAACTAGCCACAGCTAGACAGAATTTATTCTCAAACCTTATAAACAGTAATTTAAACAACACTCGCGCTCTTTTTGCTACTGTTGAGAGACTGACAAACCCCCCAAGTCAGATTCCCAGTGAAATGCTCCCCGAGAGCAAATGCAACGAGTGTGCTTCCTTTTTTTCTGAGAAGATCAATAATATCAGAAAGGAGATGCGAACATCTTCTAGTTATGCAGAGGTCACACAGATTCGACCGCAATTTCAAAAATAAGTGACTATGTCTGTTTTTGAAGCAATTGATAGCAAAATGTTGTAAGAAATACTATAGCATCTTAAAACGCCAACCTGTTATCTTGACTCACTTCCCACATCTTTTTTCAAAAGTCTGCTTAACTGTTTAGAAGCTGATCTCTTAGTGGTGAGTGGTGAATGACTTACTTATTTCTGGGACTTTTTCAAACTTCCTGAAAACTGCAGTTGTTAAGCCCCTTCTGAAAAGCACAATCTTGATAACACCATGTTGAGAAACTATAGACCCATATCAAATCTTCCTTTCATAGGTAAGATTATTGAATCAGAAGTTTTTAATCAGCTGAACAACTACTTAAACTCAAATGAATACCTAGAACATTTTCAATCTGATTTCCGAGTGCATCACAGCACAAAGACAGCGCTCATTAAGATAATAAATGATTTCGCCTTAGATCTGATACTGGCAAAATATCAGTGCTGGTACTACTAGATCTTAGTGCTGCATTTGACACTGTCGATCATAACATACTTCTATAGAGACTGGAAAACTGGGTCAGGCTTTCTGGGATGGTACTCAAATGGTTCAGGTCATACTTAAAAGGGAGAGGTTATGTGAGTATAGGAGAGCATAAGTCTAAGCGAATGTCCATGAGATGCAGAGTTCCACAAGGCTCAATTCTTACACTTGATCATATACAGGCTCTTGTTTAGCCTGTATATGCTCCCTCCAAGTCAAATAATGATTAAGAACCAAATTGCCTATCATAGCCATGCTAATGATACCCATATTTACCTAGCCTTATATCCAAATAATTATAGTTCCATTGACTCCCTCTGCCAATACATTGATTAAATTAACAGTTGAATGTGCCAGAACTTTCTCAAGTTAAAAAAGGAGAAAACTGAAGTAATTGCATTTGGGAACAAAGAGGTGAATGCATACCTTGACTCCAGGGGTCAAACAACTATAAATCAAGTCAATAATCTTGGGGTAATTATGGAGACAGACCTTAGTTTCAGTAGTCATGTAACTAAATCAGCATACTATCACCTCAAAAACATTGCAATAATTAGATGTTTTGTTTCCAGTCAAGACTTGGATAAACTTGTTCATGCCTTTATCACCAGCAGGGTGAATTGTTGTAATGGTCTCCTTACCGGCCTTCCAAAGAAGACCATTAGATAGCTGCAGCTCATCCAGAATGCTGCTGCCAGGATTATGACTAGAACCAGAATATCTGAGTATATCACACCAGTCCTCAGGTCCTTACAGTGGCTTCCAGTTACATTTAAGATTGATTTTAAAGTACTTTTACTCATTAATAAATCACTCAATGGCCTAGGACCTAAATACATTGCTGATACGCTCACTGAATATAAATCTAACAGACCACTCAGATCATTAGGATCGAGTCAGTTAGAAATACCAAGGGTTCACACAAAACAAAAGGAAGTTCGCTTTTAGCTATTATACCGCCTGCAGTTGGAACCAGCTTCCAGAAGAGATCAGATGTGCTAAGACATTAGCCACATTTAAATCCAGAATCAAAACTCGTCTGTTTAGCTGTGCATTTGTTGAATGAGCGCCATGCTATGTCCGAACTGACTGCACTGTATTTTATTGATAATCATTTTCTATTTTTAACTGTTTTAAATTCATTTTAAATAAATTTGTATTTTAAACCGAAGGTTAAAGTAAGTGATGTGATGGAATGTGGGCAAAGAAAGTTGGTTAATCATTTACATTACATTTATTCATTTAGCAGACACGTTTATCCAAAGCGACTTACAATTGAGGAATACAAAAAGCGATACATTATAAAGAAGGTTTTGTGTTTTTGTTCTTGTTTTTTTTTAAGACTAAGTCAAGGGATGACGGAAGAGATGAGTTTTCAGGTGTCGCTTGAAAATTGTCAGGGATTCAGCATTCCGGATGGCGGTGGGAAGTTAATTCCACCAGTCAGGAATGGTGAATGAAAATGTTCTGGAGAGTGATATTGTGCCATCTGGGATGGCACAACGAGGCAACGCTTGCAGATCTCAGACTTCTTGAGGGGATGTAGATTGTTACAAGTTAGTGGAAGTAGGAGGGTGCTGAGCCTGTGGCTGTTCTATTTGCAAGCATCAGTGTCTTGAACTTGATGCGAGCTGCAACCCGGAGCCAGTGCTGGGAGATAAAGAGAGGTGTGACATGGGCGCTTTTGGGTTCGCTGTAGACCAGTCGTGTTGCTGCATTCTGAATCATCTTTAAAGGTTTGATTGTGCATGATAGAAGTCCAGCTAGATGAGCATTGCAGTACTCCAGTCTAGAAATGACAAGGGCCTGGACAAGGAATTGAGCTGCATGCTCAGTGTTCCTGTGGCTCAGTGGTAGAGCATTGCGTTAGCAGCGCAAAAGTTTGTGGGTTCAATTCCCAGGAAACACACATACTAACAAAAAATGTATAGCCTGAATGCACTGTAAGTCCCCTCCTGGGAATTCGAGACCATCCCTGGGCCAGTCTTTGGAACAGGATTACGCTCAGGAAGAGAGAGCGCTTGAGGGTGTTCTGGAGGAGCGGGCGCATAAGGGCGCTCTGGCGAGCGGGCGCTTGAGGGCGCTCTTGAGGAGCGGAGCTGTCTGAGACCAGTGAAGATGGAGGATTGGAATGAGGATCAGGGCCCGTATTCATGAAAAATCTTAGTGCTAAGAGTTGCTCCTAGTAACACAATTCTAAGAAAATTCTTAGAAATGTGGGTGTTTCCTCTTAAATTTAAAGAAAAGATCCTAGTAAAGAAAAAAGTAATTCAGAAAGCATCTTAACCCTTAAAAGAGGTCTTAAGGTCCGAAATTGTTAGGAGTACGGACGAGGACTTTTAAGAGGCTTAAGAGTTTCTTTAGCAGCGGAGAACATGGATGAAATATGAAGAGGGAGAAGAAATGTGTTGCACACAATGCATGACAGTGAGTTAATAAGACGCTGCACATTAGATCGTGCAGGGATCATGTTTGTGACAGATCTTATTAAAGACATGTTAACATTCCTGACACTGCGCAGAAATGCCATAGCACCAGAAATGGACGTAATCACTACATTAACATATTTGGCAACTGGAAAAATGCAACTATGCAGCAGCGATGATTTGGGTCTGTTATAGCACTTTCAGAACCTTATTGTGTCGCTGTTCATTTCCTATAAAATACGTTAAGTATGACAGCATGGTAAATAAAAAATATAACGTGTGTGTGTGTGTGTATGTGTGCGAGAGAGAGACAGAGAGAGAGAGAGAGTACGGTAAAACAGGAAAAATACACTTGTAATTTCAAAGTGAAGGCTTATAATAAACCCTACTCTAAAAGCGCTCTTACTTCCTTCTTCTTGGACAACCAACCAATCACAGTCTTCAAAAGACTGTGTCATAGCTAGCAACGGGGTCAGCCCCGCCTCCTCACTAAGATAAATGTTTTTGTCTTTTCCTCGCTCAGAGTTGCTCTCAGATTGGTTCTGAATCACTTTTAAGCTAAGACTCCTAGCTAGAAATGTTTAAGCTAAATTAGGAGCTCTCTGAGAGGATTCTTAGAATCTTTATGAATACGGGCCCAGGTGTCATTTCTGTGTTCAATGGGGTACTTGATTCCCTGGAACTGGGAATGGCTCTCCTGCCCATCATTAGAAGATTGGGTTCTCCGGGACTGGGAACAGCACTCCTGGCCGTGACTAGAGATCAGGGCCCGTATTCATAAAGATTCTAAGAATCCTCTCAGAGAGCTCCTAATTTAGCTTAAAAATTTCTAGCTAGGAGTCTTAGCTTAAAAGTGATTCAGAACCGATCTGAGAGCAACTCTGAGCGAGGAAAAGACAAAAACTTTTATCTTAGTGAGGAGGCGGGGCTGACCCCGTTGCTAGCTATGACACAGTCTTTTGAAGACTGTGATTGGTTGGTTGTCCAAGAAGGAAGTAAGAGCGCTTTTAAGAGTAGGGTTTATTATAAGCCTTCACTTTGAAATTACAAGCGTAATTTTTACTGTTTTACCATACTCTCTCTCTCTCTCTCTCTCTCTCTCTCTCTCTCTCTCGCGCACACACACACACGCACATTAGCCTATATTCTTTACTTTTTATTTACCATGCTGTCATACTTAACGTATTTTATAAGAAATGAACAGCGACACAATAAGGTTCTGAAAGTGCTGTAACAGACCCAAATCATCGCTTCTGCATAGTTGCATTTTTCCAGTTGCCAAATATGTTAATGTAGTGATTACGTCCATTTCTGGTGCTATGGCATTTCTGCGCAGTGTCAGGGATGTTAACATGTCTTTAATAAGATCTGTCACAAACATGATCCTGCACGATCTAATGTGCAGCGTCTTATTAACTCACTGTCATGCATTGTGTGCAACACATTTCTTCTCCCTCTTCATGTTTCATCCATGTTCTCCACTGCTAAAGAAACTCTTAAGCCTCTTAAAAGTCCTCGTCCGTACTCCTAACAATTTCGGACCTTAAGACCTCTTTTAAGGGTTAAGATGCTTTCTGAATTACTTTTTTCTTTACTAGGATCTTTTCTTTAAATTTAAGAGGAAACACCCACATTTCTAAGAATTTTGTTACTAGGAGCAACTCTTAGCACTAAGATTTTTCATGAATACGGGCCCTGGATTCTCCGGGACTGGGAGCGGCAGAGTCGGCATCCTGGCTCAAAGTGACGGTAGCGGCAGAGTCGCCATCCTGGCTCAAGGTGACGGTAGACTCGGAAATTGGGTTGCGTTTACATGGAGCAGACACTGGAAGGTGCGTGCAAGGAGCTGGCGGGTGCTGTAGAGGAGCTGGCACTGGCGGGCTTGAGTCAGCGGCGGCCGGCGGGTTTGGGTGAGATGTGGCCGTGGGTTTTGAGCGGAGGACCGGATTGGTTCGGGGAGCTGAAAATGGAGGGTGGAAGGCGGATTTCAATGCGGAACGACCAGGTGTTATGGCAGGGTCTGCAACCTTAGCCCCCAGGTCAACGCTGTTAGAAATAACCTTCCTTGCCCAAGGAAATGTGGAAGCGCTAGTTGGGCTATTGGAAGTCCTTGCGGCAGTGGTAGGAGACGTGGGACTTACGGTTTTATCCACTGGGCAGTCAGCAACCTCTCCAACGGTGAAGGAAGAACCACTTAGCCACAGTGCATATTCAATATAGCGTTCCAGAGAACAGATGCTATCAGACACCGGCATTTGTTGATAGATATGGTCATCCAATCCACCCCAGAAGATGGTCTTCAAGGTTATTTCCTTCCATGGAACTTTATTGGAAATACTGAGAAATTCCTCAACATAATCCTCAATAGGGTGGCCATCTTGAAAAACCTTGAGAAGAGAAGTCAGAGGGTCTGAAGCGAGGATGTCCATAGCCATTGTGAAGTTATGGTCTGTTCTTCTGTCACGCACTGGATAGAGGCATACAAGGATGAGTAAAGTAAGCGTCTTTATTAAACAAACTGAAAGCAACCTCAACAAGTAAGTGCAATAACTCAGAATTCAATGAAGCTCAATAAACTGAGGAATTAGTAGTCTTATCTCTCCCTTTAGTACAGTAAACTGGAGGAAGACATCCACAGGGATCCAGAAGGTAGGTGATAAGACGAGGAGCTTGTAACCTCGAGACCAGACAATGAGTGTCTGGATTTAGTGCTGTTATATAGAGAGCTTGATTGGAAGCAACAGGTGAGGAGGATTCCCTGATATAACTCAGGTGTGAGTAATTATGATGGAGTGCAGGTGAGTGACCAGAGGGATGCTGGGAAATGCAGTGCAGTTCTATGGGTGACTATTACAATAATGCTGTTAAAGACATATGTCAAACTGCACAAAGTATCAAATTGTTTTCAACACTCTGTGCATTATGACAACAATAGTTGGATCTTTACATGTATATATGATAAGCAATGAGGGAATTTATTTTTGTCAGACACCATTAATATGTATTTCGCTAATTACTTCAACACCAATTTTATCCTTCATTTATTATTATTAGTAGTAATTATTAGTTATTATTAGTAGTTATTTTTAACACACTCCATTAGTAAAGATAGTTTAGAAGTTTAATCTGGTCTTGTTGAGATATATAGTTGAGTATCATCAGCATCTGTAGCTTTAACAGAATTCTGCGCTGAATTTGAATGCCTTTCACAAGATTTGACAGAGATTTTATTGATTCTGTGGTGAATTCGACTTCTTTCTTCACAGTATCTCCCAGCACTGTGTATAACGGTCTGCGCCGTGTAGTGGCGCAGATTCGTTCCGCTTTCGGTTCGTTTGTCCAATGTAGCTCTTAGGTGAATGCAAGGCTGTTCATTCCATTTTTAAAACTAAGAAACATCCTTTCTTTAACTGAATGCACTTTGCGATGACGTCATGGGATGCTTCTAAATCCAAAATCAGAGGAAAATTTGCGGCAATTATGAAAATTTGCGAGCTCTTGCGAAAATGGTTCCTGGTTCTCATCCCTTGATTAGTTACATGACTGTGGTTCTGTGAATTCCGGGTGACCACCATAGGTAAAAATGGTAGAGGTCACTATTTTTATTGTTTCATTTCCGTATCATTTAACATTTGTAAGTCTATCCCTGGCCTACTGTCCATAGCAACATATTCCAACAAATTTGTCTAAGTCTATTCAAGATAGACTTAGGGGCCCTTCACTAAATATGGATTGTGTCGCTGGTCTATGTACGCCTGCTAATGGATGTCTTTCAATGTCTAAGTATCATCTGCTAAGAGTGCCAGATATTTAAGATAGTGTGTCAATTTTAAAGTTGAGAAACCTAAAACACAGCTAGGCTATTTTACTGTTTTGCCATCTGCTCTTGGTAAACACACTTTGGTGAGATGAGTTGCCTACTATTCATTGACTACAGACTGAAAATCCTCTAGGCATTACCTGAAGCTTGAATTCACTTAGATGGGGCAAAAAAATAACTACTTACAGGTCAACGTCTATAAGACAGTACAAATAACGATCCAAGTTCATGAATTTGATCTTGGAGTGTTCGATTAGACAAATTTCCAGTTCTCTAGCAAGGAAAGTGGGTTTTATGAATTGGGTGTGTGCATGTCTTCAAGTAATTCTTTCCTTTGTTTTTACACTGTTACTTTCTTGCTCTAACAAGTGATTCTTATAAGAGGAAACTTTAGATTCATCCAACCTAGAGCAGCTATGCTGAATTGTGATGTAATGGGACACATTAAAATGAAATCCAGATGGTCACGTTCCAATCCAGATATTAAATACTGCTTGGTGCTGCATGTTACATGCATCCACACACTTAAGAGTGAAATATAACTTAAACTGCATCATTAACTGTGCTGTTCAACAGAGCCTTGTAATGGACAAAACTTTCGTTCAGGGGAATCTGAACATTTCAGAGTAAAAACTCTCAAGTAATAGAAATACAGGAATGAATGTGAAAAGCTGTAAAAGAGTAGACTTTTATAAAAAATAAAAAAAACTTTCTCAGGAGTTGAACAGTCTGCCTCTGGCAATCAAATACAAAGCTCTTGTTGTGGAGCAGTTCTTGTGGTAACTGCCATTTGTCAGTGTTGCTCTGGTGTGTCTGGTTAATGTTGTGTGTGCTGGCAAAGAGGCTGTTCATAATGGGAACGGAGGGCATTTGAAATCGATCCAGGAAAACGGCATTAACCCCCTACTTTCAGACCAAACAAACACAAGTGATTTTCTCTTAATATTTGTACCAAGAATGTAATTTTTTTTGCATAAGGTCTAAATAATAGTCACGAAACAACGCGTATTGTCTCTAAATGGTAAACAATAGGCGGTGTTGATAGAATCTGTAATATAAATATAATCTGTAATATAAATGTAATCTGTGGTAATATAGCAGCAATGTGTTTGTTGAATATAAGCATTTTTGTTTGACACAGTCTGAGAATTTTGAAGACCCATCCAGGCACCACACAGGAATGTTGACGTAAAGTTTTACGAAAACAAAAAAAATATTCTTTGTTCACAAGCCACGGTCATGGCTGGTGAGATTTCGTCTTGGCGGTCTTTGTTAAATCATCATAAGGCAAGAGTGTCCAACCTAATCCTTTCTGAATCACCAAAGACAAACATGCGTCATAACATTATGACACATTTAAGAGGCTGTGGTACAGATTCCAATCACAGCAAGAATACATGGCTAAGCATGACCAAATGAGTGCACTGAAATATATTGTTGCTACTGTAAAATGTTCAGTTTTCTAATAGCTTTGGAACAATGAATGCACAAATGCAGTGAAAGTGACAATAAATGCCAATCAGAACATCTGAGGTTAATGGTGTGTTCACAAACACATCAGAATTAATGCAATACAACATGACTAATCTGACATTTTGCCCTTTTTAGAATTATGAATTCTGCAAAGACATGTTTGGAAGAATATTCCAAGCCATTTTCAAAAGGAGTTATAAATTGTATTTTCAAATAATTTTTTCCATATGTGCGCGCATAAATTGTGACAGAATCCAAATGTAATTGCAATTTTTGCATTACTGTTTACGTTTTTGCGAACTCACAGTGACTGCCAAATTTTAAATAGAAAACCAAAGTCAATTTGCAACTGTATTTCCCATGTCTTATGAGTTATGAGCCTGTAAATAGCAATATTAATTATCACGTCTGCTTTTTCACTCTCTCTGCTTCGTGCATGTAACCTGTCAAAAACCAAATAGAATTGCAACTGAATTTCTGATGCCTTACACAGAAAGCTGTCAATCCGTGTCAGGGGTGGGACTATACTAAGGGGCATGTTTGGTGTAGTGGTGTATTTGAAAAAAGATAGATGTGTTCTACTAAAAGTGGTGCTGATCGACAGACTGATCGGTGTATGACATAAAGTCATTCTTGTGCTACAATGATTGCTACATTGGGCCTCATTCATGAAACACGAGCGGAACAAATGTATGTGTAAATCATTCATAAAGCCGTTTTGACATAAACTTTCAAATTCATGAACATTTTATTATTTTCAAAATGTTAGTTGGTACAATAGAAATGTCCACCTGCTCCCTACCACGTGTAAATGGTGCGTAAAACTTTCTGTGTTCTTTTTGGCAAACCGATGACACTGAATTTTGATGCACTGCCATAATAATTCGAAGTTCATTTGCCCTTGCCCTCTTAGTATTTTATTTTTTTTGTAAAATGCAGTAATCACCAATGTCACTATTTACCCAGCCGTCCAATCAATAGAGGTGGGGCAGGACAAATAGTGACCAACCAACAGCCTACAACAATGGAGAAGTCAATATTGATGTTTACAGCTTTTTTTATATTTAGTAACATTCTTAAAAATGAGATACTAGTATTACGTTGCTGCCGTGGATATTCCAAATCATAGCAACTAAAACTTTTATTATGATTATGCTAATTTCGAATGAGCGTGCACGAGTGCTCTATTTATGAATGATTGGAAATTGTTAACATACACGTTTAGTTATCAAACCGGAACTGTACGAAGCATTTATGAATCCAGAGGAGGGTTTTCGTGAAGGTCTGTTTTACACACAAATTACTCAGAATTTATTCGCATACTTACATAAGTTTCATTAATAAGGCCCATTGTGTATACATCAAACAAAATTGAGTTAATGAGAGCTAGCAGTAGGGCTGTACTATGAATCAAATTTTGGTTTCAACGATTATGAAATGCACTTTTGCCCCTCCTTAAAAGCCTAAACATAACTTTCAAACAGTCAAATCTAATTTTACTGTTGTAAAATGCATTCTACATGCTTTATGTAAAAAGAGTTATTAAAAGCACATTAAACTGTGCTTAAAGGAGAATGTGCTTTCTGTGTGCACTCTCAAAGAGTTTCAGGTATGTGTGACAGGATGAGTTTTATTATGGTTTGTTGATTCATTAGAATCAGTTTCCATTTTATTGTTGCTTTCATCTACAGCTGTGTATGCGGCTGTTTCCGTATACTGTAAGATCCTACTGTTTCATTGTCCTGTGTATGCAGCTGACTGTGTGGCCATCACGTTACTGAACCGCTGAATGTTCTTAAGACTATTGTTTAATTGATCTGTATGACATGTGGTGAAACTATGGACCTTTTAATCTGTTGTGCAAGTCCATTAAGCCAACATGCTTGGATTTTGGTTTATTGAACAGCTGATTTTTTAAATATTGTGTTTTGATTGTTTACATATTTTCCTTTTCTTTTGTTGCTGTTGTAAGTGTCTTGGTCAGTGTGTTTATATCCACAGGTGAATGCTTGAAGAGCTGTGATACAAAGCCCAAGTCTTTTGAAACTTGACACTGCTTGAAAAATGTTTTTGTTTGAAAACACATATTTTTCACTCCATTATGGCCATCCATCCACTCTGAGACTGCATTTTTGTTAAGGAAAACTGAGCTTTAAGAAAATGCTCTCCAAAGTTGATACATTTGAAAATTGTGTTTTTGCATTGTAGAGCGGACTGTGAAAACAGAGGCTTTTGAAAACAATGATGCTATGTTAAACGATATGTTTAGTTATGTGACACACAATACCAATAAATATATTTGTTTATACCGATATTGTGCCTGTTATGTGATATTCACTTTCACACTATTGCTACAGATGTGTTACTTCATACATTCTTCCCAGCTGACAGGGAACGTTCCCACAACTTTCATTAACATTGTTTCAAAGGTATTTATTGGTTAGGACAGAACAGTCTTAAAATAATGCTTATAGGATGTTCTAACAATGTTATTAATGGTTGATTTAAATTCTTGTAGCGTTAAGAGAAAACGTCCTAGGTTACGTATGTAACCATGGTTCCCCGAGGGAACGAGACGCTGCGTCAAGACGCATTTGGGGAACGCCATCAGCGATATCCAGCTCTGAATCATATGTGTAATCAGTCAAAATTGACGGCAAGACGTCAGGTGCGAGAGACGTCACGACCAGGATGCTTAAAAGCACGTGATGTGCAGCCCGCGCCAGCTTCTAGGAATGAAGCATAGCTCGAGTAGGGATGCCGGAAGTATGGCCCTGCGATGTAGCATCTCGTTCCCTCTGGGAACCATGGTTACATAAGTAACCTGGGACGTTCCCCTTCGGGAACATCGAGCTGCATCGAGACGCTTTTGGGGAACGAGATGTGAACAATGGATGTGACTGGGAAGGATGGATACAGTATATGGAAATAAGTGTCTTTGAGATAAATAAGCGGGATGAAAAGGGGTTTCTCCACGATCTCCACACCTCAGTGTGGAGATCGGGAAAGAAAGGCAGGCTCCGGCGTAGAGGTAGTGACTTACTATGCAGAAAGCGTTCATCTAATTTACTCTGTTTTTCAGTCTGACTATCGGCAGGCCAATCGATGTTCAACTTGGCAACCGCACGAGTGACTACCTCTAATAGCTCCTCGTATTGGGGGGATTGAGTGGCCGAATAATCAGCGCTCTCCACATCTTCCTCCTCGGAGAAAGATAGGCGAAGCGCTGAGCCCGCCCTCTGAGGGGAAGAAACCGCAGAACGGGCTTCCGATCCCAGAGAGCTTGCAATGGATCTGGGAGGATCTGCCAAATCCAACTGCGAGCCCCACGAATGCAGCTGCAGCTCCGACTCAGCAGAAGCGGGGCCAACACCGCGAGGAATGCTGGCGAAAGCTCCCTCCTCGAAGAGAGCTCTCCGGGAGCGAAGCGTACGCAGTGGAAGCCGCTCACAATGCGGGCAGCTGGCCCCCTTAAGAGCCGACTCTGTGTGCTTCACCCCCAAGCAGGCCACGCACAGACTGTGTGTATCCCCGCTCGTGATATAGCATGGGCAGGGAGGAACACACTGCCTGTACTGCGAACTACTTTCGCCCCTCTTAGTTTTATAAGATGCCTTCGACATGTCTGCTTCCTAGTTTTTTCCTTACTTTATTAGAACAAATATTTATTATTTCCTATCTTCTTTGACAGTAATAGACTCACAGAACACATTCGACTGAATGACAGAAAGCTGTCGCACTTGACGTCTTGCCGTCAATTTTGACTGATTACACATATGATTCAGAACTGGATATCACTGATGGTGTTCCCCAAAAGCGTCTCGACGCAGCTCGATGTTCCCGAAGGAGAACATTCTTATAACAACAGTTTCGGAACTTTTTTATGTTATTTGTACACAGGGCTGGACTAAAAAAAAAAAAAAACGGCTTTGGCATTTTCTGGTCCAGACGGCCCACCACCACTATATACACTCACCGGCCACTTTATTAGGTACATCTGTTCAATTGCTTGGTAACACAAATTTCTAATCAGTCAAACACATGGCAACAACTCAATGCATTTAGGTATCTAGATGTGGTGAAGACAACTTGCTGAAGTTCAAACAGAGAATCAGAATGGGGAAGAAAGTGGATTTAAGTGACTTTGAACATGAAATGGTTGTTGGTGCCAGATGGGCTGGTCTGAGTATTTCAAAAACTGCTTATCTACTGGGATTTTCACTCACAATCATCTCTAGGGTTTACAGAGAATGGTAATCTAGAGGAAAATATCCAGTGAGTGGCAGTTTTCAAGGTTTAAGGTTCTTTTATTCGTTACATACTCAATTATACAGGATATAATAAGTAGTGAAATGTAAATCAGGACAGGTCCGCTCAATGGACAGTGCAAAAAAAACTAATGAAACATAACACAAGAGAATATATATAAATATAGGTAAAAATGAAATAAAAATAAGACAAGGAGCAAAATGTGCAATGAAATAAAATGTGAAATAGAGTATACTGTGGACTTAATAAATACAGGTGCTGGTCATATAATTAGAATATCATCAAAAAGTTGCTTTATTTCACTAATTCCATTCAAAAAGTGAAACTTGTATAATGTATACTTTCATTCCACACAGACTGATATATTTCAAGTGTTTATTTATTTTAATTTTGATGATTATAAGTGACAACTAATGAAAACCCCAAATTCATTATCTCTTCCTCTCTTCCTATAATTAGAATATTGTGAAAAGGTTCAATATTGAAGACACCTGGTGCCACACTCTAATCAGCTAATTAACTCAAAACACCTGCAAAGGCCTTTAAATGGTCTCTCAGTCTAGTTCTGTAGGCTACACAATCATGGCGAAGACTGCTGACTTGACAGTTGTCCAAAAGAGGACCATTGACACCTTGCACAAGGAGGGCAAGACACAAAAGGTCATTGCAAAAGAGGCTGCCTGTTCACAGAGGTCTGTGTCCAGGCACATTAATAGAGAGGCGAAGGGAAGGAAAATATGTGATAGAAAAAATTGTACAAGCAATAGGGATAACCGCACCCTGGAGAGGATTGTGAAACAAAACCCATTCAAAATTTTTGGGGAGATTCACAAAGAGTGGACTGCAGCTGGAGTCAGTGCTTCAAGAACCACTACGCGCAGACGTATGCAAGACATGGGTTTCAGCTGTCGCATTCCTTGTGTCAAGCCACTCTTGAACAACAGACAGCGTCAGAAGCGTCTCGCCTGGGCTAAAGACAAAAAGGACTGGACTGCTGCTGAGTGGTCCAAAGTTATGTTCTCTGATGAAAGTAAATTTTGCATTTCCTTTGGAAATCAGGGTCCCAGAGTCTGGAGGAAGAGAGGAGAGGCACAGAATACACGTTGCTTGAGGTCCAGTGTAAAGTTTCCACAGTCAGTGATGGTTTGGGGTGCCATGTCATCTGCTGGTGTTGGTCCACTGTGTTTTCTGAGGTCCAAGGTCAACACAGCCGTATACCAGGAAGTTTTAGAGCACTTCATGCTTCCTGCTGCTGACCAATTTTATGGAGATGCAGATTTCATTTTCCAACAGGACTTGGCACCTGCACACAGTGCCAAAGCTACCAGTACCTGGTTTAAGGACCATGGTATCCCTGTTCTTAATTGGCCAGCAAACTTGCCTGACCTTAACCCCATAGAAAATCTATGGGGTATTGTGAAGAGGAAGATGCGATATGCCAGACCCAACAATGCAGAAGAGCTGAAGGCCACGATCAGAGCAACCTGGGCTCTCATAACACCTGAGCAGTGCCAAAGACTGATCGACTCCATGCCACGCCGCATTGCTGCAGTAATTCAGGCAAAAGGAGCCCCAACTAAGTATTGAGTGCTGTACATGCTCATACTTTTCATGTTCATACTTTTCAGTTGGCCAAGATTTCTACAAATCCTTTCTTTGTATTGGTCTTAAGTAATATTCTAATTTTCTGAGATACTGAAGTATTGTCAGTTATAATCATTAAAATTAAAATAAATAAACACTTGAAATATATCAGTCTGTGTGGAATGAATGTATACATTATACAAGTTTCACTTTTTGAATGGAAATAGTGAAATAAATCAAATTTTTGATGATATTCTAATTATATGACCAGTACCTGTAGTAATATAAACAGGGATGTGCAAGAGGAATGTGCAAACAGGTTGTACCAGGTGTGTACACATAGCAGCAATGCGGATGATGGAGAATAATGAATGTTTTACAGTTTATTAAATTGAGTCTTGTAAATGATTATGAAACCGAGTTAGTGTTTAGGAGCCTGATGGCCCGAGGGAAGAAGCTCCTCCTCAGTCTCTCAGTTTTTGCCATCATGCTTCTGAAGCGCTTGCCAGATGGCAGTAAAATGAAAAGATGTTACCGGGGTGATTTGAGTCCTTGATGATTTTAGCAGCTCTGCTTTTGCAGCGTTTGAGGTAGATGTCTTGCAGAAAGGGGAGAGCAGACCCTGAGATGCGCTCAGCTAAGCGCACGACTCTCTGCAGAGCTTTGCAGTCCTGATTTGTGGCGCTACTATATCACACTGAGATGCACTGAGTCAATACACTTTATATTGCCCCTGAATAGAAAGTTTTCAGGATTGCTGGCGAGACCCTGAATTTCCTCAGCTGTCGCAGATGGTACAGTCTTTGCATGGCTTTCTTAACCTTTGTTTGAATGTGTGCAGTCCAAGTCAGGTCCTCTGAGATGTTTACACCGAGGTACTTGAAGCTGCTCAGCCTCTCCACAGGGGTCCCACTGATCATAAGAGAAGTGTAGGGCCGCTGCTCTCTCTTCCTGAAGTCCACAATCAGCTCTTTAGTTTTGCTCACGTTCAGAGAGAGACAGTTGTCCTGGCACCATGATGTAAGTCTCTCTACCTCATCCAAGTATGCGGTCTCATCATTGTTGGAAATGAGGCCCAGAACCACAGTATCATCAGCAAATTTAACAATAGAAGTGGAGCTGTGAGAGGACAGTGCAGTCGTGTGTGTAGAGAGAGTAGAGCAGGGGACTCAGGACACAGCCCTGTGGGGCTCCTATGTTCAGGGTGATGGAGTTGGAGGTGAACTGGCCTACTTTCACCACTTGTGGTCTGCTGGTGAGGAAGTCTTGAATCCAGTCACAGAATGAAATGTTTAGATCGAGGTCTGAGAGTTTAACAGCTAGTTTGATGGGGACTATAGTGTTGAAAGCTGAGCTATAATCAATGAATAGCAGCCTGACATAGTTGCCATTTTTGCTGTCAATGTGTGTGAGGGAAGAGTGCAGGACCTGAGAGATGGCATCATCAGTAGACCTAGTTTTGTGGATGAAAATGCCTTGTTGATGTCAGAGGTCAGAGGAGAATGGGCAGACTGATTAGAGATGATAGAAAGGCAACAGTAAATCAAATAACCGCTCGTTACAACCAAGGTATGCAGAATACCATCTCTGAAAGCACAACACGTCGAACCCTGAAGCAGATGGGCTACAGCAGCAGAAGACCACACCGGGTGCCACTCCTGTCAGATAAGAACAGGAAACGGGGGCTACAATTCGTACAGGCTCACCAAAATTGGACCATAGAAAATCTGAAAAACGTTGCCTGGTCTGATGAGTCTCGATTTCTGCTGCGACATTCAGATGGTAGGGTCAGAATTTGGCATAAAGAACATGAAAGCATGGATCCATCCTGCTTGTCTCAACGGTTCAGGCTGGTGGTGGGGGTGTAATGGTGTGGGGGATATTTTCTTGGCACACTTTGGGCCCCTTAGTACATTAGTTATTGTTTATTAGTATTACCTTAGTAGTATTGTTTATTGTTTAAATGCTACAGCCTACCTGAGTATTGTTGCTGACCATGTCCATTCCTTTCTGACTACAGTGTACCATCTTCTGATGGCTACTTCTAGCAGGATAATGCACCATGCCACAAAGCTCAAATCATCTCATACTAGTTTCTTGAACATGACAATGAGTTCACTTTACTCAAATGGCCTCCACAGTCACCTGATCTCAATCCAATAGAGCACCTTTGGAATGTGGTGGAACGGAAGATTCACATCATGGATGTGCAGCCGACAAATCTGCAGCAACTGCGTGATGCTATCATGTCAATATGGACCAAAATCTTTGAGGAATGTTTCCAACAACTTGATTAATCTATGCCACGAAGAATTAAGGCAGTTCTGAAAGCAAAAGGGGGTCGAACTTGGTACTAGCAAGGAGTACCTAATAAAGTGGCCAGTGAGTGTATATATGTCAAGTCAAGTCACCTTTATTTATATAGCGCTTTTAACAATACAAATTGTGTCAAAGAACTTAACAGTATCAAATTGGAGGATAGAGTGTTTGAATTCTCATTATTGAATTCAGAGATGTCATTGTCTTGCTTATTTTAGTTTAAATATTATCTGTGAAATCAAATTGATGATAATCGCTAGAAATTAAGTCTCCCCAACTGAGCAAGCTAAAGGCAACAGTGGCAAGGAACCAAAACTCCCCCTGTGACAGAAAGGAGAAAAAAAAGCTTGGGAGAAACCAGGCTCAATCGGGGGGCCAGTTCTCCTCTGGCCAGAAGATAGTTTATTTATTGTTTACTTATTGTTTTCATTAAAATTTTAAATGTAAACATTTATCATATTTACATTTTATATTGTTGCATTTTTATTATTTTATTATATTTTTAGTTATTTTGTTTTATTTTAAGTTTTATTGTATTTTTAGTCGAGGTCTTCACTAGGGATAGGTCCCCGGTGCTCATCCAGGTGTCCTGGCCTCCGCCGACGATCAGGGCTGCAGACATCATCTCCCGGAGCCGATCCACCATCTGATCCAGACACGGACTGATAAACAGAATAAGAAAGAAACAGACAAATATTAGCATAGATGCCATTCTTCTTACGATGCAACAAGTACATTGTGTGTTATGGGATGTGTTCCCGGTTCCGGTTGATCTAATTAATACAGTCTTAAAGATCTTTTAACGGATTAGAATTATAGAAGTGTATTAGTGTGTTATTGTGGACTCCAGGTTGTAGAGATGGGTCTTTAATCTAGATATAAACTGGCAGAGTGTGTCTGCCTCCCGAACAGTGCTAGGTAGATTGTTCCAGAGTTTGGGCGCTAAATAGGAAAAGGATCTGCTGCCCACAGTTGATTTTGATATTCTAGGTATTATCAAACAGCCAGAGTTTTGAGAAAGCAGCAGACGTGGAGGACTATAATGTGATAAGAGCTCGCTCAAGTACTGAGGAGCTAAACCATTTAGGGCTTTTTAAGTAATTAATTTTTTTTTTAAATCTTTACAATGTTTGATAGGGAGCCAGTGCAGTGTTGACAGAACCGGGCTAATGTGGTCAGACTTCCTGGTTCTAGTAAGAACTCTAGCTGCTGCTTTTTGATCTATCTGTAGTTTGTTGATCAAGTGTGCAGAACAACCACCCAGTAAAGCATTACAATAATCTAACATAAACGCATGAATTAACATTTCTGCATTTGACATTGAGAGCATAGGTCGCAATTTAGATATGTTTTTATGATGGAAAAACGCAGTTTTACAGATGCTAGAGATATGGCTTTCAAATGAAAGATTGCTATCAAACAGCACACCTAGGTTCCTAACTGATGAAAAATAATTGACAGAGCAGCCGTCAAGTGTTAGAGAGTGTTCTAGGTTTCTACATGTGGGGTTTTTAGGTCCGATAATTAACACCTCTTTTTTATTCAGAATTTAGCAGCAAGAAGTTACTCATCATCCAGTTTTTATATCGACTATGCATTCCGTAAGTTTCTCAATTTGGTGTGTTTCATCGGGCCCGCGAATAAATATAGAGTTGAGTATCATCAGCATAACAGTGAAAGCTAACCCCGTGTTTCCTGATGATATTTCCCAGGGTAACATGTAAAGTGTGAAAAGTAACGGCTAGTACTGAGCCTTGAGGTACTCCATACTGCACTTGTAATCAATATGATACCTCTTAATTCACTGCTACGAACTGATGGCGGTTAGATAAGTACAATTTGAACCATGTTAAGGCACTTTTTCCACTAATGCTAATAAAGTGTTCTAGTCTATTTAAAATAATGTTGTGGTCGATAGTGTCAAACGCAGCGCTACGATCCAGTAGAACTAATAAAGAGATGTATGTCTAAAGAAGAGATATGTATATTTATATGTGAATATGACTGAATTCATTTATCTGAGAATTTTGATATGGCCAATATATGTTTACAGACCAGGTGAAAAATAGTGGTTGAAAACCTAGCACAAACTCAAAGGGGGTTCTGAGCATATTCTAGCCATATCAGGTATTGGCACAGTCCTTCTGATTCTGACATTAGCAGGTTCAGAGAAAGCAGCTTATCTCCCAATTAAGGCACTTTATTTAAACAGTGAGCCTGAGGATGGTAAGTGCATTATCTCACAGAAGTGAGTTCACCCCTCACATTTTTGTAAATATTTTATTAAATCTTTTCATGTGACAACACTGAAGAAATTACACTTTGCTACAATGTAAATTAGTGAGTGTGCAGCTTGTACAACAGTGTAAATCTACTGTCCCCTCAAAATAACTCAATTAGCCATTAATGTCTAAACCGCTAGCCACAAAAGTGAGTACACCCCTGTGAAAATGTCCAAATTGGGCCCAATTAGCCATTTTCTCTCCCCGGTGTCATGTGGATGTTAGAGACCTCACACTCCTCCATCTTTCGTTGGAGGACGCCACACATTTTACAATAAAATATTTACAAAATTGTGAGGGGTGTACTCACTTCTCTGAGATACTGTATAGTCAAGACTGACATTAATATATAAAAGTTCACAGAAAGTCTCCCAGGCTCAAAAATGAACTATTAACCACTGCTTAAGACAAAAGAGTGCATAGAAGTTACACACTGGAATCTTTCTGGATTATTTTAACTGGGCACAGTACAATTCATGATAAAGTAGTTACGTGTATGGAGAGAGAAGGCCACCAGGACTTGTTTCAAACCAACAGTACCATGCAATTCTCCCCCACGTGCACTGAGTTTAAAGGTGCCATAGAATGGAAAACTGTATTGGCATATTTGAATAACAAGTGTTCTTTACATGGCAATGACATATCGTGGGGCTCATCTCCATTGTTTCCTCCTTCTTATGTAAATCTTGTGCGTGCAAAAGACCACTGAAAAAGAGGTTAATCCCAACATTACACTGACTGTGATGTTACTGATGGGATCATTAATGTTTATACCTCCAACATTTGCATAACGCATACCAGCCCATGTTCTAGGCCAGCCCGACCTGCGCAGCCGGACCCCCGATGCAGTGTTGCCAGATAATGCTATTAAAACAAACAAAAAAACGATAAATAAATATAAACAAACGAAAATGATTTCAAATCTTTTGAAACTAAGTTAAGATAAAGATATCACTGACCCCAAAACTGCAATGTTCTACATTATTAACTTTCTAAAGTGTCAAAAATTGAAAAAGACAAGTCCAAAAATGCTTATAACACCTGGATCTGGCAACGGAGGCTGCATCCGCGCCCTCACTCACAACTCTTTCTCAATACCTCATGCATTTAAACCATTTTGCATGTTTTCTGGATGTATAGTTCTGGTTTATAGTGCTGGACCTGTTATATTTCTTTGTCATTTTCTTTATCATTTGGACTGTTTGGAAAATCTCCTTAGTTAATAAATATCTGTGATTGAATTCTACTCTGCTTCCCACCCCTGATGCATAACAGAAATATTGAACTATCAAAAATATTTTCATGTATAACATAATAGGCAAGATTGCAGCAATTATTGTCAAAAACATAAATCATTAATTGTGTACAGCACTGTGAATGTATATGGAGAAGAAGTGCTCTATTTGATCTATTTTGTCTTTTCTTTGTGGGTGTTCTCCTATGTCAGCCACATGGCCCGATAAGCTACTACAGTATCTATTTTTCCTGTTTGGTTTTCCAGCATAATGGATAACATCCTGTCCTTACAACATCACTGACTGGTTGATAGTACAAAAGAAATGGGTGTAACCCCCTTATCAGGGAAGTTTATATATGTATGTAATTTTTAAGTAGTTTTACAGTAAAGTAAAACTAAAACTAAAATGTGTGTGTTCCCCTTTAAGAGACCCCGTGCAAAATACTAATGTTTGGTTGATGTGCACTTGCAAGACAACAAGGTTTTCGCTATCAAGTTTGATTTAGTTCAGTTGATTGGATATATATATATTTGTTTAGACCCGCCCTCTCATAGGTGAGTCTGAGTCTATTGGTTGGTTAAGAGGTCAGTGAGAAAAAGACGAGCAGCTGGTGAGAGATCCAGCTACTGAAGGGTTTGGTTCTGATAATCTCCTATAACTGCAAAACTCAAGTAATACGGTTTATTTTCATTTATAGTATTTTTGTGTGTTTAAGTATAACAGTTGATGCTGGCTGTGTTTTGACATTTTGTTGATAGAATCGTTTCACGGGTTGAAGACATTGAAGCCTGTTCAGAGCCTGTGATCTCTTTTAGCATTAGTTATGATACTGCACTATTGAACGTATTAGCTCAGGGCTCATTATTTGACGTGGGACGCGACTGAGGAATCAGATAGACCTTTTGAGTCACCGGAATCACTCAAAGATCCTCTGACATCGAGGGACAGACACAAAACGCTATGCTGTGGATGGGCACAGAGGAGTATCATGGCTGCTTAAAGAACACAGGTACATTCTACCCATTTTATTTTGCTCACTGAAGCGCGAAGAGGCCAATTTGAAGTTTCAAAGGCCCCCACGCACGTAAGCAATGACTCAGGTCTGCATCGGGTTAGTGTGTGAGTGTGTTTGGTGAGTGAGTGGGCCCATGTTTTGTGTATAATCTGTATATTGAACTGGTATTACCATTTATCTGTTTTTACCATTTACCATTTAAGAGTTCATAAAACGGTGAAAAGTGTTTATACCCTCTGGTTGGGAAATTAGTCACTGTGAATTTACATTTTATGTGTTAGGGAGTGCATACAAAGTGCAACCTTAGTGAGACACGTTAACATTCTTTATACTCGTATATTTAAGTACATTCCTTTTTTTTTACTCAAGGCATTCATATTGTACATTTAGTATTACTATCTGTACTTATTCATATTGGATTTACCTACTGGGATATCTCAACTGATTATTCCTGTCTGACATCTATACTGCGTTTCTAAATATAAATCCATCTATAAATACTTTATATTCTTACTTCCTTGTTTTTTTGTTTTATAAATAAATCCCCTTTGAAGTATAACCTTATCATTTTCATTTAATTAGCAGTGAAGTTCATGTTTATAAAGAGGGTGTATCAGAGTAGGGGTCTAAATTTATAGTCGAGAGACACCAATTAAAGGAACCCGGTGCTCCACCCTACAAAGGTCAGGCCAGCCTAAGAGAGGAGGGGGCGCTATATAAAGTGGGGGCTCGTCCGGGATCATCTTCTCCGCTCTGGTACTTCGAGAAAAGAGATAAATAAATATGTCAATACTCTTTAAGGAGATCTCTGAGAAGAGAACTGACGCTTTATTACACTTAACCGTTCCAGTTAAAATATGTCTTGCAGAAGTAACCCTTTTCGTCAAAGTGAAATAGCTGACTGATGCCGAGAGGCATGGATTGACCCAGCTCATGCCTTGCTGCTGACAGGAGTACCAAAAAAACTTAGAGATTGTCACGCATTGAAGAAGTTGCAGAATGTGAAAGTCGTTGGAAGAGTGCACGTTCGAGACACAGAAGGTGGGGCCACTCCAACTACACTACTTTTGCTGTGTGAATGCAGAGAGGTTGTAAACCCCACGTGCTGCCCTTTGGAACTACGACCTACAGATGATGAGGAGACCTGGATGATACTTGCGGCTGTTGAAAGAGAATCAACCAATGCTGCACCTGCAAGATTTGTAGACAAGCTCTCACAGTTTCTTAGGGATGAAGGGAGGTCTATGACAGATCTACAAGCCCTGTTTCTTTGGCTGAGTTCGAATCCCAGTTCCCTTAAATCAATCATTCGTGCAGTGGGGGAGATCCTAGAGAAAAGGGTAAGGCCACAAAGTGACAGCAATACCTACCGTCGTTTACGTATGTTCTCTGATACTGTTCCGGCACCGGCGGGAACAGTAGAAACCATGAATCATAGGATTGAGCAAGCTAAAATTTTGATAACTGAATGCAAATGCTCTGAGAAGGAAGAACGGAGAAGGGTTGTTGAAAGCTTAAAGGGACCAGCCCTGGAAATCATTAAAGCTGTCTGTATGTTCAGCCCTGATGCTAGTGCACTGCAGTACCTTGAAGTACTTTCGGATCCTCGGAGTCGGGAGAAGACTTGTATTTTGCCTTTCAGCTTCTTCGTCAGTGTCCTGGAGAGTCGCTTTCTGATTTCCTGAGAAGGATGGAGAAATCACTGTCTAAAGTCATTCAAAAAGGGGGGCTGTGTCCAACACATCTCGAGGCTAAGGGATCGAAAGGAACACCCACCCACATTCCTGAGCATTCTGAATGAGGTCCGTGGGGCTGAAGAAGTTGAAGCCACCCGACGCAAGATAAATGCTACAGCTTAGCCCATACGATTTCAGGGTGAGGGAAACCTCCATCCCGCATTTTGTGCAGGAACTCAAAGCAGAAATTCAAGATTTGAGGACACAGCTCAAAGGCAACTGTTCAAATTTATTACCTGTTTCCTCCCTGATGCTAGAATCTAGAACGAAGCCACAACATACAAGCCCCACAGATACTCCAGAGGTAATAAAGGATTCTGAAATTCAAGCTTTGAGAAAACAAGTACATCAGTTACAACAGCAGTTTGCTGTAATGACCGTTGGTCAAAGTAGTTCATCGAGTCATGTGCAAGTATCACCGCAACCCGTTCCAGGGCTGCCGTGACACAAGCTTGTAAGGAACAAGGAAGATTACTTTTGTTACCAATGCGGAGAGGATGGACACATTGCCACAAAGTGTCAGGCCCCTGAAAATGCCACCCAGGTGATCAATAAGCTAGTCCGCTCCTTTAGGAAGGCGAAAGGAATGAAGACTGAATCAAACAACAGCAGCCCGTCTGGAGATCTAGGCTGCTTTTCTAGGTGTCATGTACACACCTGTGAGACAAATGATCTTCCCAAGGGACTAGTGAGACCAGCCTCGACCGTTGAATTGAAGATTGGTGGACATCTGTGCCAGGCTCTGTGGGACAGTGGGTTTCAAGTCATCATTGTTTTCGAATCCTGGTACTCACAAAACCTGGTCAATGTGCCCATCCATCCTCTTGCTGGATTATCTATCTGCGGCCTTAGCACATCTCTCCATTCCAGCAGGGACTATCATTGCCCATGTATTCCCCACCGACACAGTTACTGTTGCACACAGGATACAATAATCCAAAAGGCCGACTAGTCCTGATTCATTCAACTTTGGTGAGGCAAAGATACCTGCTGCCTGGGAAAAGAGATAACGTCTGAAGTTGGCTGAGCGAAGTAACTTATTCTCCACAGAAGAATGGGAGGCAGGCTTAGCCAAAAGTGTTACCCACCAGATCAGACTGAGCGATACCCGTCCCTTTCGAGAAAGTTCACGACATATTTGCCCAGCCGATATTGATGATGTAAGACATCAACTAAAAGTTCTCCTAGCAGCTGGTATCATCCAAGAATCCAGAAGCCCTTATGACGCATGGCCAATTGTGATAGCTCAGAAGAAGAGTGGTGCTGTACGAATGTGCATTGATTATCTGACTTTAAACAGCCGCACTATTCCGAACCAATACGTCACCCCACGGATTGATGATGCTTTAGACTGTTTGTCTGGCAGCAAATTGTTCTCAGTCTTGGATCTGTGAAGCGGCTATTATCAAATAGCGTTTTCTGAAGAAGACAAAAAAACTGCATGTATCTGTCTGCTGGGATTCTACCAGTTTCAGTGCATACCACAGGGAATCACTGGGGCCCCTGGCAACGTTTCAAAGGCTTATGGAGAAAGTGGTTGGTGAAATGCATCTCTTACAGGTAATCGTCTACCTTGACGACATCATTGTCTTTGGCCGCACACTTGAAGAACACGAGGAGCGACTGATGAATGTTCTCTGCCGACAGGAGGAATGGGGGCTGAAAGTATCGATCGACGAGTGCCTTTTCTGTCAGCCACAGGTCAAGTATGTGGGACACATTTTTTCTGCTGCGGGTAAAGCTCTGGACCCAGAGAAAGTAGCAGCTGTTAATCAGTGGAAAGAGCCTACTGACCTGAAATCGTTACGATCCTTCCTTGGATTTTGTGGGTTATATCGGGCGTTTCATTAAGAGTTACTCCACCATTGTAAGACATTTGACTGAGCTCACAAAAGGCTACCCCCCTGTAAAAGGACAGAGCAAGATGGAAGGTAAGATGTACTACAAGGAGACTGCCCCATTTGGTGAACGATGGGACAAAGCATGTGGAGAGGCTTTCCAAAAGATCATACATTGTCTAACTCATGCACCAGTACTTGCCTTCGTTGACCCATATCTGTCCTATGTACTCCACATTGATGCTAGTCTGAGAGGTCCTTGGAGCCGTACTAAATCAGGAACATTCTGATGGACTTTGACCTGTTGCCTTTGCTAGCAGAAAGTTTAGTGTTTCGGAGCAGCGCTACCCTATACACCAGCTAGAGTTCCTAGCTTTAAAATAGGCCGTTGTCGACAAATTTCACGATTACCTATATGGTGCTCAATTTGTTTTGAGGACTGACAACAATCCCCTGACATACGTATTGACAAGCTCGAAGCTGAATGCCACTGGTCATCGCTGGCTAGCTGCTCTAGCGACATACAAATTCTGCCTGCAGTACAAGCCTGGCAAACATAACATTGATGCGAATGTGCTATTCCGTTACCCTATTAGCCCTGCTGCTTGTGCCTCTTGGACTGAAATTCCGCAGTCTGGTGTCAAAGCAATATGTCAGTTGGGCAGTTCTCCTTGGAGTGAAGAATCCACCCGACTGATAGACCAACTAGGTGTTTCACTATGTAGCATCCTTTCCACTTACTCCTGCCCTGCTTTGCTTGAAGTGTATCATATGGAGCAGTTGACCAATGCAGACCTAAAGTTGGCACAAGAACAGGACTCTGCTATCAGAGTGGTGAAACAAGACATTGAACTTGGCAAGGTACTTACCCATCTGAAGAGTTCTGATCCAGTGCTTACCCTTCTACAACGTCAGGGCCCAAAACTGGTCATTCAAAACAACTCGCTGTACAGAGTCACAAAAAACAAAGTGGGAAAGAAAAAAATTCTGCTGGTTCTACCTGAAAAATATCGCCTAACCATCAAGCAGTCTCTACATGATGATTCTGGTCACCTGGGAATAGGGCGGACGACCGAGATGCTGAGATCAATGTTACTGGCCCCGTATGACCATCGACATTGAGCAGTACATTAAGAATTATGGTCGTTGTATTACCCGAAAGACACTACCTCAGAAGTCTGCCCCATTGAGCCACATTACCTGTAACGGTCCACTACATCTGGTATGCATTGACTTCTTGTCAATTGAACCTGATTCCAAGGGCATTATCAATGTGCTAGTAATCACCGACCACTTCACTTTCTATGCTCAAGCATTCCCTACCAAAAACCAACTCCCTACCACCCACAAAGTGATCCGCAACCAGAATGCTTTAATGACACTTCTTTCAATGCTTGGTACCCTGGATCCTGCCCAAAAGAGTAAATGGAGTCAACACATCACTCAACTTGTACATGCCTACAATTGTACAAAGAACGAGGGGACAGGCTACTCCCCTTATTACCTCCTCTTTGGACAAGAAGCTCGTCTGCACATCGATGTGTGTTTCGGCAATTCTGCTGATGGTGAGAGAGGAGTGAGTAATCTGCAGTACGTCGAGAGAATGAAGACTGAACTTCAGCAGGCGTATCAGTTAGCAACTGAGACTTCATTGAAGGTTCACCAAAGAAACAAGTGGCTTTATGACCAACGAGTGAAACCTCAAATGTTTCAAACAAAAACTCCAAGACAGATGAAACTCCTTACCTTATGTTGTAATTGATAAGTTTAAAGAATTACCGGTGTACAGACTGCGCCCGGAGAGTGGCATGGGAGGCATAAGGACCATTCATAGAGACCATCTTTTACACATTGGAGACAATGTGAGATTCTCGAAGCCTGATGACTCGAACCCAATCATGCATCCTCCTGTAACGAGAGCACGAACAGTGAAAAGAAGACCAAAGAAACATAACAAGGACAGTGTGGATATGGTTGTAGGTGAAACCTGTGACACCACTGAGAGTGATGATGATGATGACCTCTGCCATTATTGTGAGTTGATCCACACCAATAGAAGACTGCCATCTCTCAACTTGCTGTGGAACCTGAAACTGTGCCTTCTGTATTTGTCCATGTGTTCGACCAGGAGTGTTTTGAGACAGAAGACCCGACAGAGATTGATCCCAGAGAGATCCTTAATCAGCCTCCTGAAGTCACAGAGGATCTGGATTTAGAAGGGGGAGAAAATGGCACCCGAAATGTCTCCAAAGAGGAGTCAAACACTGCTGGGTGTCGTAAATCTCAGAGAGAAGTAAGGCCGGTGGTTATGCTGAGTTATGATGACTACCAACTACCAATAAACCATTAATCTTGGCCCATCGTGGGATGGTCGTACGCATTGAAGAGTCATCCAAGACAAAGAAGGCCTGCCACACTGTAAGGTGCCACCCCATGGCTCAGTGCCCCCGATGTGTTCATGCAAGCCCCTGCTCTACTGTCAGAACAGTAGTTCAGATTTAAACCAGTTTAGCCTCATGAGGAAATGAGAAGGTAAGAAGGGTGAGGGTATAAACGCCCTTATCAGGGAAGTTTATATATGTATATAATTCAGAAAGTAGTTTTACAGTAAAGCAAATGCATTTCCCTTAAAAGAGTGAGTTTAATTATAAGTTTCAGCTTATGATAGCCAACTAGGTCAAGATGGTGCCGAGTATGGCAGCCGTGTTGCGAGCTCCGAGAAAACGTTGCAGTTTTTCGTATGTTTTATTAGTTTTTTTTGTTGTTTTACGTGTTAGATGTTGTTTGTATAACTGTCTACGATAGACACACGCTTTTAAACATTGGTTCCTCCGTCGTGCAACGCAAACCGGACTTCGAGTTCTTGAATGCCGGTGCCTTGTTCACAGACACCGCATCAGAGCCCTTCGTCTGGGCTGCAAGACCAAAAAAACGCAAGCGGAAAAGAGGGAAGAGAGCTGGCGTCCTCGTCAGACTGAGACGCCGTGCTTTCCGACCTCCTCTTCCAACCATTTTGCTGGCTAACGTTCAGTCACTGGACAACAAACTCTGTGAACTGCGGGTGCGCATCTCATACCAACGAGAAACAAGGGACTGCTGCGTAATTTGTCTCACAGAAACCTGGATGTCTGCAATGGTTCCAGACTCAGCCATTGAGCTCACGGGCTTCTCCGTGCATCGCTCGGACAGAACAAAAGAGCTCACAGGGAAAAGCAGAGGCGGGGGTGTTTGTTTCTATTTCAACAACTTGCGGTGTGATGAAAGGAACCTACACTCTACTAAATCCTTCTGCTCCCCTGATCTGGAATTTCATATGCTTCTGTGTCGACCATTCTGGCTACCGAGGGAATTTACAGCGATCATAATCACGGCTGTTTACATTCCCCCTCAAGCCAACACAGACCAGGCACTCAGGGAACTGTACGGGAATATAAGTGAACAGGAAACCGTGAACCCAGATGCAGCATTTGTTGTTACAGGGGAATTTAATAAAGCCAACTTCAGAACAATAGCTCCAAAATACTTTCAACACATCACCATCAAACGCGTGGAGATCGTGTATTGGACCATTGCTACACTCCCTTCCGGGACGCATACAAATCCCTCCCCTGCCCACCTTTTGGCAAATCGGATCACTCTTTCGTTCTGCTCCTGCCTGGTTACAGACAGAACCTGAAACGTGAAGCACCCGCCCTCAGGACAATCCAATGCTGGTCGGACCAATCGTTTTGATCACGTGGACTGGGACATGTTCCGGGCAGCATCTGATGACGACATAGAGGCGTATTCAGATTCCGTAACATGTTTTATCAGGAAGTGTATAGAGGACATTGTACCGACAAAAACAATTTGCATCTATCCCAACCAAAAACCGTGGAATAACAGCGATGTTCGATCAGCCTTGACAGCGCGGACATCTGCCTTTAAATCCGGAAACACTGACGATCGGAAACAAACCAGTTACGATCTCAGGAGATCCATCAAAGCCTCCAAACGACAATACAAAAACAAAGTTGAAGAACAATTCAACAACAACAACCCAAGAAGCATATGGCAGGGTATCAACATCACTGGCTTTAAAGGGAAAAAAACAGCTACTGTGAACATTGCCGCCTCTCTACCGGACGAGCTCAACACTTTTTATGCTCGTTTCGAGGCTGACAACACCGCCCATACAGAGAGTGCTCCCGCGGCTGCTGCAGAAGAGGTGTGTCCACTCTCGCTTTCTCTCGCGGATGTAACCCGATCCTTCAAACGGGTGAACATCCGAAAAGCCGTGGGCCCGGATGGTATACCAGGCCGTGTGCTCCGAGAATGTGTATTCCAACTAGCTTGGGTTTTTACAGACATCTTCAATCATTCTCTCTCTTTTTCTGTGGTTCCCTCATGCTTCAAAAAATCCATTATTGTGCCCATACCGAAAAAAATAAAATCACATGCTTAAACGACTGGAGGCCCGTCGCTCTGACACCCATCTTCAGCAAGTGTTTTGAGAAGCTCGTCAGAGACTACATCTGCTCTGTGCTGCCTGCTTCACTGGACCCACTACAATTTGCATACCGCAGTAACCGTTCCACAGACGATGCTATTGCCTTCATCCTGAACACTGCTCTCTCCCACCTGGAAAATAAGAACACCTATGTGAGGATGCTGTTCGTGGATTATAGTTCGGCATTTAACACCATAGTGCCTGCCACACTGGTTGCGAAGCTCCAGACTCTGGGACTGAACAGATCTCTGTGCAGCTGGATCCTGGACTTCCTGACAGGCAGAAGTCAGGTGGTCAGAATGGGCAACAACACCTCATCTTCTCTGATCCTCAACACTGGTGCTCCGCAGGGCTGCATCCTCAGCCCACTCCTGTACTCCCTTTACACACACGACTGTACAGCAAAACACAGCTCCAACGTCATCGATAAATTTGCAGATGACACAACGGTGATAGGCCTGATCACCGACAACGATGAGACGGCCTACAGAGAGGAAGCGAGTACCCTGAATAAATGGTGTCAGGAGAACCACCTCTCACTCAACATCGACAAGACCAAGGAGCTGGTGGTGGATTTCAGGAGACAGAGCACAGAACACACACCCATCACCATCGACAAGACACCTGTGGAGTGGGTAAACAGCTTTAAGTTCCTCAGCGTTCACATCACCGAGGATCTCACATGGTCTGCTCACACAGACGAAGTGCTGAAGAAGGCACATCAGCGCCTCTTCTTCCTGAGAAGGCTGAGGAAGTTTGGAATGAGCCCCAGCATCCTCAGATCCTTCTACACCTGCACTGTGGAGAGCATCCTGACCGGCTGCATCACCACCTGATTTGGAAACAGCACTGCTGGCAACCGCAAAGCTCTGCAAAGGGTCGTGCGAACTGCCCGCCACATTGTTGGAGGTGAGCTTCCCTCCCTCCAGGACATCTACACCAGGCGGTGTAGAAGGAAAGCCCGGAAGATTAACAAAGATTCCAGCCACCCGTCCCACAGAGTGCTCTCTCTGTTGCCCTCAGGGAGAGGTCTCCGCAGCATCCGATCCCGCACTAGCCGACTGAGGGATAGCTTTTTCCCTCAGGCTATCAGGCTAATGAACAGAAAATACTAATACACCCTACAGCACACTCCCACTTTACAATATGCACTGCACTTTAACACAGTTCAACTGGACTACACGCACACACTGCACAAACACAAGACAGTGTTTTTTTTTTTTACATACCATTGTGTATATAGGTGTACATAATGTAAAATGTGTACATTTTGTGTATAATGTGTATTGATAACTGCAAGTATGTCTAATAGTACACTGTGTGTACTGACTATATGTATGTGCATTCTGCACATTGTCCTCTGTGTAAGTATGTACTGTCTATATGTAAATTGTTTCTGCACTGTCTGGAGCATGCTCTCAAGAATTTCACTCACCAAGGCACACGTGCTGTGGTGATGTGACAATAAAAGTGATTTGTGATTTGATTTGATTTAGGTTATTATTGAGAACAGGCTAACCGAACACTGTTCTGTTAAGAGTTTTACAAACAAATATGTATACTATACAACAGGCATATATATATATATATATATATATATATATATGTATATGTGTGTGTTCCCCTTTAAGAGACCCCGTGCAAAATACTAATATTTGGTTGATGTGCACTTGCGAGACAATGTGGTTTTCGCTATCAAATTTGATTTAGTTCAGTTGATTGGATATATATTTGTTTAGACTCGGCCTCTCATATGTGAGTCTGAGTTAGAGCCCTGCACGGGCCTAAAATATAGGCCCTAGACCGGCCCTGGCCCGAGACGCTCAGGCCCTAGCCCGTGTCCGTGTCCGACAGCTTATCAGAGTTACCAGCCCGAGTCAGACTGAGCCCGTATTTTATTTTTCCCTTCTCCCAAAACAGCTTATACTATATTGTTTCAGCAATTAGAATACTTCAGTTTTGTATGAAATGGCTAAGTGGTTGTATTTCATTTCATTTTATTAAGGTAATTTCGAAAAACATTTGGAGCATTTTTTTATTCGTTAAATGTAAGTTTTTGTTTTTTAAAGTAGCTAATGACCAGCGGCCAGCGGCAGACAGTGAGCTGATCATAGCGTGTTTGATCAATTTAGACATGATAAATATATATATAGAAAGCTTTAAATTAGTACTTAACGAAATAAAACATATATAAAACAAAAACTCTTTCATTATCTTTCAAACTCTTCAGAGATCCAGTCACTGAAGGGTTTGGTTGTGATAAAAAAATCTAACTTTTATAATTGCAAAACTCAAGTAATACAGTTTATTTTCATTTATAGTATTTTTGTGTGTTTAAGTATAACAGTTGACGCAGGCTGTGTTTTGACATTTTGTTGATAGAATCGGTTCACGGGTTGAAGACATTGAAGCCTGTTCAGAGTCTGCGATGTCTTTTAGCATTAGTTACGATACTGCACTATAGAATGTATTAGCTCGTGGCTCATTATTCGGCGTGGGACGTGACTGAGGAATCAAATAGACCTTTTGAGTCACCGGAAGCACTCAAAGGTCCTTTGACATCGAGGGACAGACACAAAACGCTACCGGATAGCGCACCCAGCCACCGGCAGTGTTGGGTGTTCCTCCAGCATCGAGGGACAGATGGCTGTTCGGGGTGGACTGTGTGGCCGGGCACGGAAGAGTATCATAGTTGCTTAAAGAACGCAGGTACATTCTACCCATTTTATTTTGCTCACGGAAGAGTAAAGAGGCCAATTTGCAGTTTCAAAGGCCCCCACGCACGTAAGCAACTACTCAGGCCTGCATCGGGTTAGTGTGTGAGTGTGTTTGGTGTGTGAGTAGATCCACGTTTTGTGTATAATCTGTTTATTGACCTGGTATTACCATTTTACTGTCAGAGTTCATAAAACGGTGAAAAGTGTTACTTTATACCCTCTGGTTGGGAAATTAGTCACTGTGAATTTACATTTTATGTGTTAGGGAGTGTGTACAAAGTGCAACCTAAGTGAGACACATTAACATTCTTTATACTCGTATATTTAAGTACATTCCTTTTTTTTTTTACTCTGGGCATTCATATTGTATATTGAGTATTACTATCTGTACTTATTCATATTGGATTTACCTACTGGGATATCTCAACTGATTATTCCTGTCTGACATCTATACTGCCTTTCTAAATATAAATCCATATATAAATACTTTATCTTCTTACTTCCTTGTTTTTTTGTTTTATAAATAAATACCCTTTGAAGTATTACCTTATAATTTTCATTTAATTAGCAGTAAAGTTCATGTCTATCAGAGTAGGGGTCTAAATTTATAGCCGAGAGACACCAATTAAAGGAACCCGGTGCTCCACCCTACAGAGTTTAAGTCAGGCCAGCCTTCGAGGGTAGGGGGCGCTACATAAGCATAGCCACAAACCCTTCACTAGTACTAGTAAATTTCATGAACTATATCGTGATGTGTGGCTGGTCTCACATCTACTCTACTGGCTTAATGATACTTACCTGCTTCACGTCTACTCATGCGATGATGTCCTGTAATTAACTCGAGCATTGTTATTGTTCATTGGTGATATTTATTTTTAAAATATCCCCACTCCAACATCACTGACAATTCGCACAGTGAATTAATAAAAAATAAGGTAATACTACAGCTTATATACTTTCCCAGCTCTGCTCGAGACATATCACCAATTCCATGCCATTACTCCACACAATTCAAAAGTAGACATGTATGCTGACAACTTTTTTTAACACGCAAAATCGAATTTTATACACAAATGTATATTTTTGGAGGGCCTTTTAAAATGAATTCACATTTCTCCATGTCTGGCTGTCTGCCATCACAGCTCAGGATGTTCACTGATGAATGGTTTAGTGCTGTGTGTGTTCTAAGTTGCCATCAAGCAGTCAGCACTGTGATGACATGTCATGAAATGTGTACTTACATGGGTCCTGCACCTGCTGAATTAATGCCATTCTGATGAATAGGAGTGCTAAACAGATTAGACTTTCAGCCAATGAAATAATTTGGGGTTCTAGGGAGGTTTTAATCTTCAGAGGGACTTCATCTTTCATGATACTGGCAGCATGTCCTGATTTTGCTGAGTTAGATGTGTTCAAAGGTCAACATATTTTGGACATAGCCTGGAACAACATTTTAATCAAATAAATTTAGTCTTGACCATATACTAAACCCAAATCCAAATCCATACACCTAAGCCCAATCTTAACCATGAGTAATCCCTAAAACCAGAGGAAATTATAAATTGATGACACTGATGTACAAGCACCAAACACTGATTGTAAGCCTAAACTTCACAAAAACTGTAAACTGGTTCTTTAAATCTGATTGGTTAAACACAATGTTGTTCCAGGGTCAACAAAGATGTTGAAAATCAGATTCTGCATGCTGGCACATTTGCAGAATTTACTGTGTCTACAGATATAAACTGAATATAGTTAAAATTATGCTTCATTGAACAAACTGAGTTCTTCAGTGAGGGATTTCCACTATAATGATGAAGTCCCCAATTCCTATACATGGGATCATCTGGTCATCAATAGTTCTGTTTGTCTTTTTGCCTTTTTAGGCTTAGTTCAGTGCCTGGGAATTATTCAAGAGACATAGCGTCTCTTTTATCTCCTTTACAGCCAATCATCTACATCTTTTTCTTTGCCTAAAACAGCAACAGTTTGCTCAGCAGACTACATGTTTTGGACTACCATGGGAGAACTTTGGCTGCCTCAAGTCAAATCCTATCTTCCCATTTTCTTTTCTTGATGTCAACAATTGTTTTTCCAGGTTTTGCCTATCCCTTAGGTCGTAATACCTTATGGAGGGAGGCCAATGTGTTCCTCAAACTATCGTTGCTGGGCGAACTAGTACAGAAAATATCTTTGGTACTTTTCCAAAAAACTAAGTAATATATTTCATGGAATGATGAAGATATAAGTACTGTTGACTGGAGAGCATCTGCTAACCATTGTTTAATGCTTATACTCTCAATCATGAAACTTGTACCAAAAAAATAAATAAAAAAATAACAAAGCTATTTCCTATTTTATTTATATAGGTTTACACATTTAGGGAATTTGCTGCTTTTTCGTTTGTTGTGTATTCCCTGTAGCTCAACTAGTAGAGCATGGCGTTAGCAACGCCAAGATCATGGGTTCGATTCCCAGGGAAAGCAAGAGCTGATAAAATGTAGAAACTGTAACTTGAATGCAATGTAAGTCGCTTTGGATAAAAGCGTCTGCTAAATGCATAAATGTAAATTCCCCACCACACCACTGCAAACACTCCTCTGAAGTCAGTCGCAAGACATTTAATCTACTTATACACTAGATGTCCTGCAATATAATACCTTCATAATAATGATTCCAAAGAAAGCATTAATAAAGAAAGGGAGATTAAAAAAGGGCACCTGACAACTTTAATGTGCTTCCACAAATATGATACAAAAAAGGACCTGAAACACTTTCATTTGCCGAATTTGACAAATGGTCAATGAAACTTATCCCTCAGAAAATGATGATCAATGTAAATATTATATAAACTATTGTATCTATTAATTTTATATGATGTTTGAAACCCTGTTACAAATATGTGAGAGATTGTGGTGTTTTGAACTTTCTAAAACGGTATTCTAATCCTTGATGGCCCAAGAAGTTATCTGATTGATCAAGTCGTATTTGCTCACTGTATTTCGGGACAGCTGGCTTGAGCCCTGCAAGAGAGGAGGGTGGATGGCATGGAGAACTATGAGCTGTGTGTCACTGTGCAAGATGTCACTTAAACCCAGTTTAATCCAGCAGTATATTTTTCCACAAACAAGTGCTTTTTTTTCTTCTTCAAAGCAGAATGCTCTAATCTGATTGGCTGGTTTGGCCTAAATTTACAGGTGTCAGGGTTTTATCAATGCACCCTTAAACTGATAATCCATGTACCAGACTGCTACAAAGCTTTTTAGATGAGGAACAAATCCCTAAACTTGATCAAATTTGCTAAATTGGAGGCATCAACTCATTGAAGGTTGTCTGTACAGCTGTTCTGGGAGGAAACTGTTTTGCCGATATTTGATTTAGCCCCTAAATAATTTTTGTCCAGAATAAGCTGCAAAGTGGTAGTCTGGTTATGTGAGACTAAATTGCTGCTTATTTTCACTACATCAACTTTGGACATGTTGATGGCAAGTGGAATCAACAACATGACATAATAAGACAAGTGACAATGTATTCAGTTAGCTTACATGTGGAAAAATCAGGAAACACAAAAATATGGAGGCCACAATTCGTTCAAGATATGAATAAATGACCAGATTTCAGATGCTTTCATTGTATTCTCATTACTGCAGCTTCAGCTGCCAATTGTGAGTCAGTGATCCAATACTCAATTGACCAAAGCCATTCTTTCTTCAAAAAAAATAATATAAGCTCTGTTTCTCCCTTTGAGCCTGCAAAGCATTTGTTTATATTCTTGCGCATTTCCATCACATCTTTAAGAGTTTAGAGGCTTTTGAACATTTGTAAGAAGGCGTAAGCAATTCTTACTTTTATCCCCAAAAACTAATCTCTTTTCTTCAGATTTATAAGACTGAAACAGAACACCTGTTGAGTGCCTTCCTTTCTAGTCTGATTAATATAAGGATAAAATGCAAAGGGTGTCCCTCTGTGGAAACAATGATTAAAGTATGTAACTTGCTAAGAACATATATTCAGCTGAGCTATGAGAGCACTCGAAAAAAACACTCTTTATACATTACTTTCAACACTGTAATTAAAAACCTATTTTCCTGATTTCCTAATGATGTGCAAACATTTGGTCAGCTCTCTCCCAAGCTATAGAGATACGTGCACTGTAGAGTGCCAAGAAAGTAAAGCTGCTTTCAATAAAGCTCTATTTAGGAGTAGCAATGCCAAACACCTACAGCGGAGCTTCAGTCACTGTGGCTGGGTAAGCAGATGTAGCTATGGAATATATACTCATAATTTTTGTTTTTGGAAATAAATTAAAATAAACAATTTCAGACCATTTCCATTTGATATTTTGAGGATAGTTCTGAATGGCCACTAATAGAGAAAAGTAGAAATACTTTTTAGAGCCAGACGATGTCCCAGGCCACATTGACCAGATAAACCCTTTCCTTTCAGGTTATTGACTTTAGTTTTAAAAAAGATGCATTAAAGGGATAGTTTAAACAAAACATTTAAATTCTGCTAAATTCTTCGACTGAACCTCTAATATTTGATGTAACAGGTGGAATATTATTTATGTTGTATGTTGTAAGGTTGTTATGGTCTGTTAATTACAGCTGGTACAGGTTTACCAAAGGTGCATTCGCTCCGGAGGAACCTTTTCATAGTTTTTAGAATTATTGGTAGAAGTTTATGCTTTTTTGGCATGTTCTATGAACGGTTTTAGCTCTAGGAACTCTGTTTGGGGAACTAAATTAGCTCCTACTTCAGAGCAGGGTTTGAAACAATTCTAAAGGATCTAACCTAGTGCTGTCAAACAATTAATCACATCCAAAATAAAAGTTTATATTTACATAATATATCTGTGTGCACTTTGTATATTTATTATGTACACTCACCGGATACTTTATTAGGTAAACCTGTTCAATTGCTTGGTAATAGAAATTGCTAATCAGCCAATCTCATGGCAGCAACTCAATGCATTTAGGCATTTGGATGTGGTAAAGACAACTTGCTGAAATTCAAACTGAGCATCAGAAAGGGGATTTAGGGGAAGAAATGGGGAAGAAAGGGCAGAATGGGGAGGAAAGGGCAGCAACTCAATGCATTTAGGCATCTAGATGTGGTGAAGTTGACTTGCTGAAGTTCAAACCGAGCATCAGAATGGGGAAGAAAGGGGATTTAAGTGACTTTGAACGTGGAATGGTTGTTGGTGCCAGACGGGCTGCTCTGAGTATTTCAAAAACTGCTGATCTACTGGGATTTTCAAGCACAACCATCTCTAGGATTTACAGAGAATGGTCCGAAAAAGAGAAAATGTCCAGTGAGCGGCAGTTTTGTGGACGAAAATGTCTTGCTGATGTCAGAGGAAAATGGGCAGACTGGTTAGAAATTATAGAAAGGCAATAGTAACACAAATAACCCCACGTTACAACCAAGGTATGCAGAATAACATCTTTGAATGCACAACATGATGAACCCTGAATCAGATGGGCTACAGCAGCAGAAGACCACACCGGGTGCCGCTTCTGTCAGCTAAGAATGGGAAACGGAGGCTACAATTCGCACAGGCTAACCAAAATTGGACAACAGAAGATTGGAAAAACGTTGCCAGATCTGATGAGTCTCGATTTATGCTGCGACATTCAGAGAGTAGGGTCAGAATTTGGCATGAAGAACATGAAAGCATGGATTCATCCTGCCTTGTCTCAACGGTTCAGGCTGGTGGTTGTGGTGTAAGGGTGTGGGGGATATTTTCTTGGCACACTTTGGGCCCCTTAGTACCAATTGATTATCGCTTAAACGCCACAGCCTACCTGAGTATTGTTGCAAGTATTCAGCAAGATAATGCACCATATCACAAAGCTCAAATCATCTCAGACTGGTTTCTTGAACATGGCAATGAGTTCACTTTACTCAAATGGCCTCCACAGTCACCAGATCTCAATCCAATAGAGCACCTTTGGAATGTGGTGGAACGGGAGATTCGCATTATGGATGTGCAGCCGACAAATCTGCAGCAACTGCGTGATGCTATCATGTCAATATGGACCAAAATCTCTGAGGAATGAGTAACCTGGTATTTCTATATATACCTGGTAAGCCATGTAAAAACATTTACTCCACGAGCATGGAAATCAGCGATAATGGCATTTACCTGTTGTCTGCAGCGTTATGTTTTTTACTCTTGATGATAACACTGCAAGTAGACACAGGAGATTTAGTCAGATTTTTGCATAAATTGTGCATTTACATTCCAGTGTTTGCCATACATTAATTTGTTTGTGGCGGCCCGCCACAATATCAAATCTGACTGCCACAAATAGATTTTCCAAAAGGCTTTTACTTTGTTGAATAATCATGAGCATTGCTCCTTTCAGATCAAAACCTCGCAAGGGTGTTTTTATATCACTATATTTCTGAAGGAAACCGACTGTCTTCTGAATTTACGATGTCATTTTCATTTCATCTTGCATGTAATGCCTGATAAAGCCTCTAGGGCTGACCCCGAATTGTCAAAGATTCGATGCATCGATAGGAGGAGCCTGGTTCAACTACCAATCTCTAGTGCTGCCCTCGACTAAAGATTTTTCTGGTCGAATAGTAGTCATTAATTTGAAGCATTAGTCGACAGGCCCAATCTGTGCTCCTGGACAGTGACCACTTTCTGTATCCAGAGTTTGTAATGCTCCCTTCAGGATCCCGTTATAGACTGACAAAGATGAAAAGTAACTGATACAAATACTCGTTTGTTCCCTGTATAATTCGTCTGTTAAATGGTCTTTAAGGATTTTTTTAGGGAAATTTTCTTTATTTTATTTATATATTTGTATGTATTTATGTTTTGGAATGTATTGTATGGGTCTGCTGTGTTTCTGATTATTGCTGCATCTAAATTGCCCGTAAGGGATCTTAATAAAGTTTGATTTGACTTGACTAATCGCACGTTTATTAATAAACCATTTAGATCATTATAATGAGCCTTTAATTGGCTACATAGCCTAATAAGCGTTCAAGTACATGCACAAAGCTTGTCACAGTGCACCGGTAGAAGTAATGGTTATTAATGTGTCAGGGAAAAACAGTAAGGACTCTGCATGAACATTTTAATCATTTGATAAACTAGTGCTTTCTTTGTTTTCGGATTAAGAGATGAAGTCGGCGGCACTGACTCACTACATCTCCACAGTAGTGGATGTGCCTGTATGCATGTTTCATATGGATTATATAATCTGAGAATTTGTTTTCAATTTGAATTGGTTAATTTGTAAGTAGACCTGAAAGTTCACGGAGACCAAGATGGCAGAAAGAGCATTGTGTTTGCTTTCATTATTTTACAAAAGCGCAATGTTTTGTTGTTATTGTGAGAACACACAAACTAACGTAGAGTCTTTACAGATTTGAAAGATGTATTACGCTTCTCTGTATGACGAAAAATTAAGGATAATTTTTTCCTAGCCCAGTGATCCTAGCCTTCTGTTCCTGAGGATAGCCCCGGAGGGATCCTGATACACCGGAAGATGCCCCATGGATTTTATTTTTTTGGGGGGCGGGGGGGGGGGGGGGGGGTGTAGTGGCCCGAGTCCACGGCCAAAAGGGCTACCTGCCATGGCCCATGGCCTCCTGAGCTCCTTGCACCCCCATGGCCTCCAAAGCTCCCAGCTCTGCCATGGCTTCCGATCTGTCTGTTCAGCTCTGGCGCTCCCACCAGAGGGGGGAGTTATGTTAGTCATATATCAGTCATGTGTCATGTGTTTCCCTCTTTTGTCCATATTTAATTTGTTTACTGTCCTCGTCTAGTGTCATTATTTGTAAATTATGCTATCTTTAACAAGACTCAAATTGACACAGACGTGAAGAGTGAAAGACTGCATTTTGCGGTCAAGTAGGGTACAAAATTTCAAAACTATTTCTGCCGGTTCTAATTAGATTTTTGAATGCTGTGAACATAGGCGCTGAAAAACTTGAGATAGGCCTGTTATCTATTAACTATCATATTGGCGAAACAGATCCAATCCTTATTTGTGTTTGCACTCATGAGAAAATGAAAATTTTATGTTTTTCTAGTGCAAGATTGCGAATCATCTCATTATAACAAAACTTTATGAAATCGCAAAAAGAGGGACGGATTTTTTTTTTTTTTTAAATGGAGTGCTCTTTGTGTGCTTTGTAGGTTATATATAATCAATTCATAATTTTCATAAAACTTTAATTTTTCGGCCACATACACGCTGCAAAGTTTTGGGAATGACTTCCGCATATTTATGCGGGATTCAAACTCGAAAGAGGGGAAAAAATATACATGAAAATGTATGTGAGTTGCGGCTAGAGCACACTTTCTGAAGCACCCTACATATTTAATTCTGATAAGGAACCGATGTCATACACCGGGGGGTCCGTTATTCGTACCTCGCTTAATACATCTAAGATGATTTGAGAGATGCCAGATATTCTAATCGTGGCAACTGATTAAAATATCTGGATTAAGTTGTCTAAAATTACTGCGCATTCTTGTTCCCTGAAAAAGGCAGATGTATCAATACTCGACACCACGATCAGCAATGCAGCGATTGGCTGATGGCAAGACAGTAACGTAATGACATCATATCATTAAAAAAGACACCTGACGAAAAATCTGACAAATTTCTGGACCTTTATATGGAAACAGCCCATCAAAGAAAACGTCTCAGGTTACGTATGTAACCATGGTTCCCCGAGTGGGGAACGAGACACTGCGTACCCTAGGGGTCGCTATGGGGAATGTCGTCAGCGTGACCCGTGCTTGAAGTATACATATAAAAACACCACTTGTTGGCCGGCGACAGCCTATGACGTCACTACCGGCGCGACCGCAATATAAGGGACGCCGGGAGAATACATCATTCGCTTCTTCGTCTGAAGCTTGCGTCCGAAGCATGGCCCAAAGCCTAGGGGACGCAGTGTCTCGTTCCCCACTCAGGGAACCATGGTTACATACGTAACCTGAGACGTTCCCCTTCATGGGAACTTTGAACTGCGTCCCCTAGGGGTCGCTATGGGGAACGTTATACCCACGCCACCATGCTGAGGGGAGTGCAAGCCAAATTCCCGCAGGAGGCGAGCACTAGTCAACTCTACCATATGGCTCAGGGAGTTTCCCCTGTAAACGGTTGATGCTGTCAGTGACATTATCCCCTTTGGCCAAAAGCCCGAGCTGCATACCTTACTTACCTGCTAGGTGCCGGGATTACCGGACCCAGGGTGAAGCTCACAGGTTTGGAAACATTCTTTTCTAGAAAGATTCCTTTAAGGGGATAGGGCCAAGTACCTAGTGGTAACCACTAGGTCCTGGCCGGTCACCAGGGGCTACCGCTTGCTCTGCATGAGCTTGCTGAAGGAGCTGTCTCAACAGACCCCTTGGTAGCATTACCATTTTTAAACCAAATTATTGGGTTACAGGGAGTGGGGCCCAAGGCACAAACCGGGGCTTGACCAACTCAAGTGAGGGCACGAAGCTGTGCGCGTAACCCTACCCTATGGGCTTTTAGAAAGAAAGCAGAACATACGATGTGCTAACTTACCACTGGGTGGATTTTTAGAAAAGTGCCCAAAGTCTAGCGTGTGCACTTACCATAACATGGATTTTAGAAAGAACGCAGAACACTTGATGTGCGATCTTACCACTAAGTGGATTTTAGAAAGTGCCCATTGCTTTAGCGTGTGCACTTATATATCTTGTTTTATTTACGTTCTATGTCGGGGAACTGGATGCTCAGAAGGGAGCTGTATGCTCATAGATGACCCTCTATGATGAGGGGAGCAATACTAGCTCGACCCACAAGGCGAGCGATCTACAGCTCAACAGGAGCGGCATGCTCATAGGTAACCCTCTATGTGAGGGGAGCAATGCTAGCTCTGCCAATAGCGAGCTCTGGAGAGCCGAGAACTAATTCTTGAGAGGGAACTCAAACACTCAGGAGTGGGGCCCAAGGCACAAACCGGGGCCTGACCAACTCAAATAAGGGCACGAAGCTGCGCACGTAACCCTACCTTACGGGATTTTAGAAAGAAAGCAGAACATTCGATGTGCTAACTTACCACTGGGTGGATTTTTAGAAAAGTGCCCAAAGTCTAGCGTGTGCACTTACCATAGCATGGATTTTTGAAAGAACGCAAAACACTTGATGTGCGATCTTACCACTAAGTGGATTTTAGAAAAGTGCCCAGAGTTTAGCGTGTGCACTTATATATTGGTATTACGTTCTATGGCTCGGAGCGGAGAACTACTCATCCCTTGGAGGGAGAGTCTCAGACGCTCAGAAGGGAGCGGCATGCTCATAGATGACCCTCTACAGTGAGGGGAGCAGTGCTAGCTCAACCCACCAGTTTCGAGCGATCTACACTTTCCGAACTCTGGAGAGTGGAGAACTTCAGATGCTCAGACAGGAGCGGCATGCTCATAGGTGACCCTCTAGGTGAGGGGAGCAATGCTAGCTCTACCAATAACGAGTCTCTGGAGAGCGGAGAACTCATCCCTTAGAATGAGATCTCAGACGCTCGGGCTGTATCTCTCTTTCTTTTAGCTCAAGCAGCAAGGCAAGTGATCTATTACCGAGCTCTGGGGAGCGGAGAACTCCGACGCTCCGAAGGGAGCGGCATGCTCATAGATGACCCCCTAAGTGAGGGGAGCAATGCTAGCTCTACCAGTAGCGAGCTCTGGAGAGCGGAGAACTCATTTTCAGAATGAGAAGGGACTCAACGCTCAGAAGGGAGCGGCATGCTCATAGATGACCCTCTTTAGTGAGGGGAGCAATGCTAGCTCAACAAGGAGGCGAGTGACCTATCACAGAACTCTGCGGAGTGGTAGAGTGGAGAACTCATCCCTCAGGACAAGAGGGTTTAGTTCAGACGCTTCAGAAGGGAGCACATACTCATAGGTGACCCTCTGATGAGGGGAGCGATGCTAGTTCTACTGACAGCGTTTAGCCCTGGGGAGAACTCACCCTTCAGAATGAGTGGGAACTCAGACGCCCTAAAAAGGGAGCGGCAAGCTCATAGGTGACCCTCTATGGTGAGGGGAGCAGTGCTAGCTCTACCGATGAGGAGCTCTGGAGAGCAGAGAACTCAGTCTTCCGAGTAAGGGAGCTCAGATGCCCAGAAAGGAGCGGCATGCTCATAGATGACCCTCTATGGTGAGGGGAGCTATGCTAGCTCAACCAACCAGGAGAGCAACCTATCACAGGGCTCTAGTGGAGCGGAGAACTCATTCCTAGAAGGGGTGGAATTTTAGGCGCTCAGAAGGGAGTGGCATGCTCATAGGTGACCCTCTAAGTGAGGGGAGCAGTGCTAGTTCGACCAACCGGCGACATATCACAGAGCTCTGGGGAGCGGAGAACTCATTCTACAGAATGAGAGGAACTCAGACGCTCAGCAGGGAGCGGCATGCTCATAGATGACCCTCTATAGTGAGGGGAGCAATGCTAGCTCGACCAGCAAGGCGAGCGACCTATCACAGAGCCCTGAGGAGCGGAAAACTCATTCCTCAGAATGAGCTCAGACGCTCCGAAGGGAGCGGCATGCTCATAGGTGACCCTCTAGTGAGGGGAGCAATGCTAGCTCTACCGACAACGAGTTCTGGAGAGCGGAGAACTCATTCCTCAGAATGAGAGGGAACTCAAACGCTCAGAGGGGAGCGGCATGCTCATAGGTGACCCTCTAAGTGAGGGGAGCAGTGCTAGCTCGACCGACAACGAGCTCTGGAGAGCGGAGAACTCATAAGTGACCCTCTAAGATGAGGGGAGCAAGGCTAGCTCGACCAACTGGCGACCTAACACAGAGCTCTGGGGACCGGGGAACTCAGAATGAGAGGGAAAAGTCAAATGCTCAGAAGGGAGCGGCATGCTCATAGGTAACCCTCTAAGTGAGGGGAGCAATGCTAGTCTACCAACAGCGAGCTCTTTTGGAATTTAGACGCTCATACAGGAGCGGCATGCTCATAGAAGATCCTCTAAGGTGAGGGGAGCAATGCTAGCTCTACTGACAATGCTCAGAAGGGGCAGCATGCTCATAGGTGACCCTCTAAGGTGAGGGGAGCAATGCTAGCTCGACCAGCAGGGCTAGGGCGATATAAGTGGTAGCACGAGAGGCCTAATCCATGGGATTGCAGACCAGAATGACCTGAGGACCGAGGATGTTCCCACGGAAACCTCCACGGGGGCCTCAGCCCGGACCGTCAGCAAGGCAGTTTCGTATGAACATAGAACCTGACCGAATTCATCATAGGTCCAGTCTGACTGCAATCTTAGGTTCCCACCTAACCTCGGTCAGGTGGGGTATGGCAGTTGCAGGGGAATTAAAGAGGGGAAGCTAAGGGCCGGTGTTATAAGCCCCCTGAAGGAAGGGAGTAGATGTTAGTTACTCTGGACCGGACGAGAACGTTGTTGAGGACGTTTCGCCTGGATCACCTTCCTCAGGTCTTGCCTACCTCTTTTTGATTTGTACCTTCCTCTACCCCTACCCGCTGGCGGGGGAGGGGCACGAGTCGCAACACTAGCCCTCTGTGCCCATCTCCGATCCTCAGACCGGGACGGGCCAGGACCCCTGCTCTGTTCGGGCTCAGACCTGGACCTTCTCGGAATGAAGGTTTTAAAAGCCGCCGACCGCGCCCTCGCCTCCCTGAACTTCTCGACCACCGTATCGACGGAGGTACCAAAAAGTTCGGAAGGCGAGACTGGAGCATCAAGAAGAAAGCCCTTCTCTTTCCTCTCGAGGTCTGCCAAGTTCACCCACAGGTGCCTCTCCGTTACCACCATGGCTGCCATAGACCTGCCCATAGCAGTGGCAGCCTGCTTGGTGGCACGGAGGGCTAAATCTGTGGTGCGGCGCAGCTCGGCTACTTCGTCAGGTGACAAGCCCTGACCGTTATCCAGGTCCTTCAGCAGATCCGCCTGGTACGCCTGGAGCACCGCCATGGTGTGCAATGAGGCGACCGCCTGACCTGCTGCTGTGTACGCCTTGCCATTTAAGCGAGATGTATCCTGAAGGGGCTTAGACGGCAAGGAGGGAACCTTTAGAGAAGCTGTCTTACCCATGGAGAGATAGCTAGCTAGCGTCTCTTCAACAGGGGGCATCTTCTCATAGCCGCTTTCACGCATCCTTTCAATGTTCGCATAACTGGTATGCTGGAACCTATGGATGCGAGAGGAAAACGGCTTTTTCCATTCCTTCTCGACCTCCGAATGGAGCTCAGGAAGGAATGGGAGGTTCACTTAAGCTGGGCATTTATGGCCAGAAAGATATCGCTCATCGAGACGTCCCCGCGGCACCGCCATCTTGGTTCGCTCCCACGGCAAGTCAAGCCTTGCCGTGGCGCGTTCCATAACCTCCAGCAGCTCTTCGTACGCAGGGCAGGAGATTTGAGAGGATTCAGTCTCCACTTCCTCACCCTCAGCCATCTCCTGCTCATCCGGGGTATAACCCAGCAGAGCACTAGCCGCTGGATCAGATGATGTCAAAGAGATCACATCATCGTAATCCAATGGCTCATTCTCGTTCCTAGCCGACTCATGTGAAAGGGAAAGCTCCCTTTCTAACTCATTGGCTAGATCCACCCGCGAACCCCACGATTTCATTCCCCTCCGTGCCTCAGCAACGGTGGGTCTCAAATCGCGGGAGGCAGATGGCTGACCCCCTTTACTCGAAAAGAGGGACAAATGAGAACGAAGCTTTCTCATAGAGAACAGCTCACAATGCACACAGATTGCCCCCTCAAGGACATCGTGCGCGTGCTCTTCGCCCAAACAAAAGACGCAATAATCGTGTGTGTCATCTGGTGTCAAATAACGAAGACACGGATCCACACACTTCCTAAACGTCTTGCTAGTGCTCGCCATAATAACACAATGAAAACTGTATTCCTACCAGAATGCACGCTTTAAACAGACCAGTCAGTGAAGACGAAGAAGAGAATGATGTATTCTCCCGGCGTCCCTTATATTGCGGTCGCGCCGGTAGTGACGTCATAGGCTGTCGCCGGCCAACAAGTGGTGTTTTTATATGTATACTTCAAGCACGGGTCACGCTGACGACGTTCCCCATAGCGACCCCTAGGGGACGCAGTTCGAAGTTCCCATGAAGGGGAACTACATACATGTATATAGATATAAATAGATAAATGAGATGTAAATAGATAAATCAAATGTGCACTGTTTTTTTAAGTTATTTGTAATTTTTTACATGATTCCCAATTATTTATATTTATGATTACTAGTATTTATACAGGCTTTACATTTTTACTTCAGTGTTTTAATTAGCCATTTGTTTAATTTGATCTTTGAAACAGTTTTGTTACGGGACCGCATTAATTACAGTTTCTTAAAGATCATGTCAAGGTCAAGGTTTTTTTATTCTTCATATACTCAATTATACAGAACATAATCAGTAGTGAAATGTAAGTCAGGTCAGGTCCGCTCAATGGACAGTGCAAAATATTGTAACACAACACAAGAGAATATATATAAGTATAGGTAAAAAATAAAAAGAAAAGAAAAAATAAAGAAGAATAAGATGTGCAATAAAATAAAATGTGCAGGATAGTATACTGTGGACTTAATAAATAATTATATAAACAGGGATGTGCAAGAAGAATGTGAAAACAGGTTGTACCGGGTATAAACATAGCAGCAATATGGATGATGGAGAATAGTGAATATCTTACTGTTTATTAAATTAAGTCATGTTGATGTTATGAGTTTAGGAGCCTGATGGCCTGAGGGAATAAGCTCCTCCTCAGTCTCTCAGTTTTTGTCATCATGCTCCTGAAGCGCTTGCCAGATGGCAGTAAAACGAAAAGACGGTTACCGGGGTGATTTGAGTCCTTGATGATTTTAGCAGCTCTGCTTTTGCAGCGTTTGAGGTAGATGTCCTGCAGAGAGGGAAGAGCAGACCCTGAGATGCGCTCAGCTAAGCGCACAACTCTCTGCAGAGCTTTGTAATCCTGATTGGAGGCGTTTCCATACCACACTGAGATGCACTGAGTCAATACTCAAAATCATTGCCATAAAATCATCATAAAATGTTATCTGCATCTCCTGCGCTCCATCAAGCCCCTTCCATAATATCTGTCATCACTCAAATTAATGCACAGCTCAGATTAACTGTATAGCATGTATGCAAGACTCCAATACAATTATAAAGTAATTATTTAATCACTAATAAATCTGTCAATGAGTAAAACTGGCTGTGTCTATAGTGTTATAGACTACACAACATTTTTTACTTATTTTCAAATTATTTTTTTAATTATTATTATTTTAAATTATTGTCCCTGGACCAGCAGGGTACTCTTATAATAAAGTAGTGGTGGCTGTTACAGATTTTAAGTATTAATTCTGCTTAAAAAGATGCGATCTAATCCTGCTTACATGAAATAAGCCTGCTCCCTAGCAGGTTTAAGCTTACGGACCTGTTGCTATGACAACAACTCCAGGATGAGCTTCGAAGAACCAAATGATCCAAGATAAAGTGAAATCGGCAACAATCAAATCCAGCTAACTGATTTAGCGAAGTACGAAGAACGGACCCCAGGTCTACAAACAAAGCCTTGGATATTTTAGGCAATATAGAAATCCTGGCCAGGATGAGTCCAGGAAAAATGGCACATATGTTCACCCTATTACAAACAACACTTACCATATTATCGCAGAAGATATACTCTATATCGCACACCCCAGACTCGACTTGAATACAAAATGAATTATCTGCGGTTGTGCGAGCACTTGTTTGCACATGAGCAAAGGTGTGAGCGTTCACGGAGGTTATGGGAAACAGCTGCAATTTTGTTGTTGTTTAAGCATCACCTGCTGTCAGAGAGTGGATTTACAGAGACTCACATTCACATTCAGTCTGTGTGCAGTTTCTGTCTGGACTAAACACAGACCGGATTTACATGCCCTGCTGCAAATTTTGACTGGTGGAGGACAAACAAGATTATGTGGATTCTACACATTTAAACTATTCAGATAAGATATCTAGAATTATTTATGGAGCAGATAAAATACACAGTAATTTATTAATCAATTATCATTTTGACAATTATTTTCTTTATTTAAAGGCTTAAATGTGAGGTTTACCATTTGATTATACTTTAAAGCTTTATTTGAACATTAACATTAGATATTTGAACATGCTATTAGATAAACTGTTGTCAGTCATGTTGTCATTTAAATTCCATACATCATTTGTAATGTTATTGTTTTCGTAATTAAGCAAACAAAAGTTCATTTTATTTGTTGTTTGTGGATATTAAATATAAAACTTCGTGAAACGATTTATGTGTCAGTACTTTTTGAACATTCCAGCACATTTTAACAATACAGTGAAAATGCTGATAAATACTGATGATCATTTTGATCACTATTATCGTGATGAGAAATTTTCATACCGTTACATATGTTAGTACATTTTCTGAAAAGACGTAATCGCTTTATTTGATGCACGGATTTAATTTAGGCTTTAATTCACATACAAACACTATCCACATGCATACATGGAGCTGTTCAAAAATGGTAGGCAAAGCTTAGACACATTTTCTTGACATGAGTTCATCTTTTTATCATATAAAGTGACCATTTTCTTCTTCAAAAAGACTTGAATTTACTTGCTCTATTCATATGGGTTACCTTTACCAGGTCTTTATGAACTTTTTATGCATCAAATTAACTTTTAATAGGATAGAAATCTATCTCAGGTTTTATCGATCTTCTCATTTGTATCCAGCTAAAAACAAAAGTATTATGGGTTTGGAATGACATGAGGGTGAGTAAAAGATTTTTACCGTTTTCATTTTTGAAGGAAGAAAAATTTTAATGGCATTATTTTGCTCTTCCTCAAGCTGAGAACGGGTGAAACAATTAATTTCTTTGTCTTCCGACCAAGCTGGTGACTACATCTACATATACGAATAAACATAACACAAGGTGATGTCATTTAAAATGCGTTCCACTAAGCATCTCTCGCTAAGAGACAAATCCCTGACATGTCAGTTAGTGAGTTTATTGATAGGAAAAAAATGAATGATGTTTTTAATCATTCCTCTGAAGCGCAGAGCTGTGGAATACCTAGCCAGCCTATTGTCTGATTATTGGTGCAGGGTTATGTTATGTCAGGCACCACATCAAATCCTACACAAAAACACAGTTCCACTTCAAATAGATTCAAGGTTAGGGTGTGACAGGGTGTAAAAGGCTTCACTGTTTGTTTCATCAAGGCTTAAATATGTAAAAATGCAATACGATATCACATTAATTACATTGCAAGTGTGTTTTTCAGAGCTGAAACAAGTCCAAGGCAAACTTTTATGATGGGCAGAGAAAAGTAAAGTCAATTTGTTTTACAATATTACATTTCTGGTACATCAGAATATATGAAAAACTGGCATTTCGGGAGAAACATCTCTGTTCTGAGCAGATTTCCTGTGAAAATGGCTTTAGAAAAAAGGACAAACTTTGATGTCCATGACAGGTTAGAAATATGATTGTGTTTAATGGGACTTTTAAAATGAATTTTATATTAAAACTGTAGCTTGTCTAAGAAATTAACAAACTCATCTAGATAAACATGTGACTGTTCTTATTTATCTGCATAATAATGTGATTATGCACACAGAAATGAATTGCAGCTGGGAAGTCTTGAGAGAGCTTGTTTACAGTCAACGAGGCTCTTATTTAGTGGCTTGTTTGGCGTACTACTCAAGATAGATGACGTCAACCATTAATAGCTTTGTTTTGAGGACAGTGAATTTTAATTTTGCAGACATCTGTCTTAACTTCTGTGCTCTGAGAAAGTTCTGATGAAAGAGCGGTATGCAGTCATAGTCGGAAAATGAATGGGAATATATGAAGAGCTCTTTTCCAAAACGCGATAAACGCCAAATTTAACGCCATTTTGCTGTGTACTGAACCTATTCACTGCTCCATCAATGTTTCATGCCAAATCGCTATATTTCCTTGTTTAAAATGTACCGCAAGATGCAGTTCTTTTCCAAACCGCTATAAGCGCCGAACCTGTTTTTAGCCTAAACGCGATATATCCCCATATGACTGGACAAAGAAAATCACAAAAAAACAACAAAAAAAGAAGGTTCGTCAGTCAGGTGGCGCGTTAATACCCACTGTGGGATGTCAATGTAACAGATGTGTATGCCAGTAAGGGCTGTGTGTAAACCTCACTCCCCTGACCTCAAAAAGAGGCGCTCTAGCGACTGACGGCTAGAGGCTGTAGCCTTTGGCGTTCCTTGTTAGCGCGCCCGCCTCCCGCACCGGAAACCCGGGTTCGCGACCCGCTCGGTGTGATGGTGCGGACCCGGGGGGTTACATCAACACAAGGCTGGTGCGACCGGCTTATAGTATGAGTCCCATATGTTGCATGTTCTCTCTTTTTTTTTAAAAGACATAAACCAACATAAAAAAATGATGGATTTGTAGCGTTTTGAAAAAAATAAAATACAACTTGGAATTTATAATCGACAATATTGTTGTTTAATTTAACAATCATTGTTTAACATATTCAGACCCAGATTTATTTACCTATTAAGATAAATGATCTTTCAGCACTAAGTACTTTACTGAGGTACTAAGACGAGGTCATAAGCTGTTCCTGTGGCTCAGTGATGGAGCATTGTGTTAGCAGTGCAAACAGTTGTGGGTTCAATTCCCAGGGAACACACAAACTGACAAAAATAAATAAACAAAATTAATATATAGCCTGAATGCAATGTAAGTCGCTTTAGATAAAAGCGTCTGTTAAATGCATAAATGTAAATAAGCTGGCCAGCTCAACAATTTGTAACATTAAATGAAGATACAACAGAGTTGATTGTTTTTAGTCCTACTGATCATTCTCAGGCTACCAGCCTATATCTGGGCAGCTTATCGTCCTTCGTCTTCTCATGTGCGAAATCTGGGTGTCCATTTTGAGGAGTAATTAAAATTGGATAAACATATCTCATCTGTTGTTGGTTCCAGTTTCTACCAATTTCACTTGCTGTCTAAAGTCAAACTCTTTTGAAATGCTACAACGTTAGAGATGGCTGTCCACGCTTTTATTACCTCATGCTTAGATTACTACTACTTACTATTTTGCGGTATTTCAAAGTCACAAATTACTCGCCTACAATTGGTCAAAAACGCCGCTGCTAGATTTCTTCAAAATAGTCGCAAATGTGACCACATCTCCCCTATATTGAGGGTCCTCCATTGGCTGCCTATTCAATTTAGAATTAATTTCAAAGTTAATTTATTAGTGTACAAATCTTTACATAACCAAGCCCCTAGTTACCTCTCAGAGCTGTTGCGTTTTTATATACCCTCTAGAAGTCTAAGATCCAGTGATCAAAATCTCCTTTTAGTTCCTCAGTCCAAACTCAAGCGTAGAGGGGATCAAGCTTTTTCTGTGGTTGGGCCTCTATTATGGAACAACACAGTGGAGTCATTCAGATTCCTTGGCACCACAATTTCCCAGGACCTGAAGTGGGACGATCACATTGAGTCCATGGGGAAAAAGGCCCAGCAGAGGCTGTACTTCCTTTGCCAGCTGAGGAAGTGCAACCTGCCACAGGAGCTGTTGATACAGTTTTACTCTGCCACCATTGAATCCGTCCTCTGCATGTCAATAACTGTCTGGTTCAGCTCAGCTACCAAATCTGGCCTCGGAAGACTACGGAGGTTAGTCCAGACTGCTGAGCGTATCATTGGTACAACGCTCCCCACTCTCCAAGAACTGTACTCATCCAGAGTGAGCAAAAGGGCTGGAAAAAATCACTTTGGACCCCTCAAAACCTAGCACACTCCCTCTTTGAACTGCTCCCGTCTGGTCGACGCTACAGAGCTCTGATCACCAGAACGACCAGACACAGAAACAGTTTCTTCCCTCAGGCAATCCATCTCATGAACACTTGATATTAAACGTGGAACACACAACACTATTATACAATTATTTATTCACCACACATACTTCTTTCATTTCAAATTTGCACATGTCAGACCTCACACATAATTGTAATCTGTATTGTATATTGTGTTTACACATTTTGTACATTGCCTATTTGTATATTGTTATTTTGTTGTCTGTGTCCTGTCCTGTTGCTGTCATTCTGTGTCACTGTGGAGCTTCTGTCACTATAACAAATTCCTCGTATGTGTAAACATACCTGGCCAATAAAGCTAATTCTAATTCTGATTTCTTAATACTACCATATAATATTGAATAATAATCAGGATTGAGGCATAAACCATAATTTTGCCTTTCAGCAAAACAAAACTTCTCCAGGATCACTGAGACGTCCTAGAACTGGTCTATGCACAAACTGTATAGATGTTTTACTCTGTTGACAAATTAAGTGTAACTCAATAAATTTCCTCAGAAATATGGGGGTGTTGTGATTTGGGGGAAATTGAAGGAAATCGATTTATTTTGTGCTATGACATCTGAAGTAGCCAATATTTATGTTTATTTCCTTTACTAACCCACTGACTGTTGCATCATCGTCCTGCATATGTTACATTTATATCTAAAACGGTTACAATTTAAATGTACATTGCTATTAAGGGGGCATTGTAGCCCAACTTACCCTTCTAGATAAACCTATGATACAATGAGACTGAATAGAAATACATTACCACAGAATTTCATCCACTAATAAATAATGGCTTTAAAAGTGGTCACATTTTACATCATCTGTCAAAAAAAAAGTTTTGTGATTGATTTTTGATGTGAACGATATTTCCCTTGGCATTTCAGACGTGCAGAAATGTGCCTGTTAAACTGCACTAGCCTAAAACACTTTTCCACACCATATCCAGTATAAAAGTCCCAGCTTGCACAGGCAAGCTGCTGTTCTGATGAATTAAAGGATGTTATAACATATAATTATGTCCATTTGGTCTTCTCATAAGAGGTCTTAGAGTTGTCATGCCCTCTTCTTTTATTCTGTAAATAGCAGAGCACATGTTAAGTAGAGAGCAGTGCTCTCAACCTCCTGTTCTACCTTCAAATTCCAAAGGTTAGTGCACCTAATGATGCTCTCCAATGTCGACAATTGCTCCATATTCCTACTGGAGGGGCAAGAGAAGAGGTAGTGGGACGAGTGGCAGTATTGCCCACTCTCTCCTTTTCTGTAACAATAGATTTTATGTGATTTCAGAGGAAATACATAGCTATTACCTCCGTACTTATGGTACTGAAGGGAGAAAGACGATAGACGAGGAGGTGGGGTGTGAGTAGCAATATTGCCCAATCTCCACATCTATAAAGCTATCTATAAAGAAAGTAACAGAAAAAGGAATGGGAGGCGAGTGGCGGAATTGCCCACTTTCCTGTTTACATTTGCCGTATAATGTATAAAGTATACAGAAGCTGTCTCTGTACCATGCACACTAGCAGGGAGCCAGCTAAAAAAGTGGGACACATTTAATGTAATACCCCATCTTTCCACCCATACCCGTTATAATATGTGATGCAAAGGACGCACATCAATATCAACTCCATAGTCCAGCTACTGGAGGAGGTGATGTGAGAGAAATGTGGGATGCTGCCCTAAACATTACCTTTATTTTATGCATCTGGACACCCCCTCACCTACGGGCAAAAAAAAAGTTGCACTAGAACACACTGGACAGATTACAGCTGATGGCCAACTAGCCATGTACGTTCAGCACTTGTGTGAGAGAACATAACTAATTCATCTTTATTAGGCATTCAAACAGGGAAACCGGAAGAGCTAGAACTGTGAATATACAAAGCAAGCAGCCAACACCTCAACTCTAGTTCAAAGCCAAAGTGGCGAGAACAATGGGCAATAATATCTCATAACTTCTTCATGGAGTTTAAGAAAATACATGGAAGTCTCTCTGGAAAGTGACATTTATGACCCACAAGGATCACTCATCTAATCTTCCTGGAGCTGAATCCTCCTCCGTTTGGCTGTGGCACAGGTCATAACATCCACCAACTTTTCATGTGTGGGGAATTCCATGGGAATACGTTTAGCACAACCAGCACCCTTGAGAGATGAGCCATCTCGTCCAGTCCTCTTTCGGGTTTCTCTCATATACAGGTAAATCTAAAAAAAAAAGTAAAATCATGTAAAAGTTTCTTATTACTTAATAAAACAACCCAACTGCAGTTTGATTAATATTACTTGGAATGTATAATAAAAAAACAAGATTTCTGAAAACAATAAAAATTGAGTTATTGGTTTTTGCAAATTAACTCTTTATATATGTACAGGCTGTACATCAGTAAAAATAACAATAGCACTCTATTATTAAGGTAAAAGTGGTTATTTTTTTCATTATTCGGAGCAATTTTAGTCTTCTGGCTCAAAAAGCAAAGCTGAACCAACGTCATGAAAAATGTCTCAGTTTTTAAGGTCAGAGAACAAAAATTGCTTGTAAACATGGATGCATGACTGCCACCCCTTGGAGAGTCCAAAAAAATAAAAATATAACATAAAGTAACAGATCAAGTCAGATCTAAAATCCAGTTAAAAGAAACATGCAAGATAATTCACCATCAATCTAGCTTTTATTAGTGTCATCCAGATTTTCTGATCCTTATAAATGGCAGCCATATTTGCTACACAACACAGTAAACAAAGATTACAATGATTCATAGTGAAAATATGGTTGTAGAGAATCATCGCACAACAAGGAATCGGTCCTTCCGGTTCCAGTTTCAGTCGCCTGTGAATTAGCTCCGCTCAGAATTGTGCTTTTATGTGTTTTTTTTAACCTATTTTTACGTGTAACGTCTGCAATGATTATGTATGACAAAAGAACACTTTTGGACATTGGACAGCGCTACACTAACCTGATTCAGGACACTTTATCCACGGACCCAGCGTGGCCATTGGAGATACTTCGGAACACCGAGTTAAACAATGACCACCTGAATAATCCCAGGAGGTGAAAGAAACATCGCGGGAGACGTGCTGGAATTCGTAACAGACTGAGAAAAAGGGCTCACAGTCCTCCTCTACCGAGTATTCTGCTCGCTAATGTCCAATCCTTGGAGAATAAGATGGACGATCTTAGAGCCAGGATTAGTTTCCAATGGGACATTAGGGACTGTAACATCCTTTGTTTGACCGAAACATGGCTCACGCCGACGGTCCCGGACACCGCTGTAACGCCGTCTGATAACTTTTTGGTTTTATGGATGGACAGAACAGCCGAGGCCGGAAAAACCAAAGGTGGCGGGGTGTATTTCATGATTAACAAGAAATGGTGTGACCCCAGAAATAGCTCCATTCTGTCGTGTTCCTGCTCGCCTCATCTAGAACATCTCTCCATTATCTGCCGTCCCATTCTATCTGCCCCGGGAATTTTCATCAATCGTCGTTACTGCTGTCTACATTCCACCACAGGCAGATACTAGCTTGGCTTTGTCCAATCTCCACGATGTGCTCAGCGGATATATCAACAAACATCCTGACGCTGCTGTAACGTACAGTATATCGGCAGGAATTCAACTGTCTCTACACGTCACCGAAAGAATCAGCGTCTCTCTAAAACCCCTCCCCCTTCGCATCAGCGCAAAAGCGCGCGATTTCGTTCGGTCACAGAACAAAGAGAAGTGGCCACGAGAAGATTTCCAAGAGACACATTAATTTCATGATGATAATAATAATTCATCTACACAAGAAACATATGGATATTAATTGTGGTACTCTTTCTCTCATATGCTTGTGTGAATGTGAATTGTTTAGAAAGGTGGGATGAGATTATGCGTGCCTTAAACTGTATAATCCGAGAAATGTAATGTGTGTGCCTGGTAAATGCGATGTTTAGTCTCTAAATGAAGCTGGCGTCATAAGCCATAAGTTGGTGTGGATGACCGTTAAGCTTTAGCATCATGTGTGACTAAACATGCATATAAAATCTGTAAGTTTGTATCTTCCACGGAATGAATGGAATATCGGATCACGTAAATTCCACCCCAGAAAGCCTGGACATGGGCGGGGCTCCGCCCCGTACCGACGCTCTGATTGGACCAGCCGCCTGTGGGCGATGTCCAAACCCGGACAGTTTAAAACGACGCGCGTCCGCGTTCTCGCTCTCTCTTGAACATGGCTTGAACATCTCTTGAATCCCTGAACTCTCGGGAACTCCTCGAAGCTACGCTTCCCGCTTTCGCAACTGCGCCCTCCAACGCGCGCCGGTCCGCTGGACGCTCGCCTCGAAGCCAACCATCTGGGGAGGTCTAGGACCGTGCCAAAGCCGTAACATCACAGAGCAACGCGTGGAACCCCACGTGCGAGGACGAGCAGAGTTTCCCCGAAGAAACCCGAACCGACCACGTGACAGCGAAGCGACGCAGCAGAGTCTTCCCAGAGCACGCGTGGAAACCCACGTGGAAACCGAACCAAGCAAAAGCCTGCTTAGACCAACAAAAGCAAGTAACGAAACAAACATTCCTAACTCTGACTGAACTGGTAAAAATTGATCTGAATGCAGAAAAGAAAGCCTAGACATCTTTCGTGATCTTTTGCTGGTTGGTTAAGTTACGAAATAGGAAAGAATGTTATGCTTTAAACCTTAACCTCAACATTCCCGTATGCATGTGTGTGTGTATGTTTGTGCTTTTATTAGATAATCCATTTATGTTAGAATAGCAATATTACGAATAAACCGTGTCTCATTTTATAAAGAATTGTCTCTGGAATGTGATTTTAAGTATTTTCATCCTTATTTTCCCAAAGATAACGTTACCTAAGCTTGACTGAGATATTTAATAAGCTCGTTTATATTGTTCTCATGGCCACGAAGCAATATAGACGAGATTTGATAGAGATATGCTGATGTAGTGATCGCTGGACGAACACTTAAAATATAAATCGTAAGTTAAATATTAATATTACTTTAACTCAAGCAATATTAAATATTTAATAAATAATTCCCGGAGCTGAAACAATAGCTTCTTATATTAATTTTATTACACTGCTTTCATCATCGCCGGGGACTTTAACAAAGCCAACCTCAAGAAGGTCATGCCGAACTTTCATCAGCATATATCCTGTCCAACCAGAGGACTGAATACACTCGATCATTGCTACACTCCGCTCAAAAATGCCTACAAAGCCCACTCACTGCCGGCTTTTGGGAAATCGGACCATGCCGCCATTTTCCTCACACCGGAATACAAACAACGGATGGTCCAGGACCCCCCGGTGGAGAGGGAAGTGGAACTGCTGGTCCTCCCACTCTGAAGCTACGCTACAGGCGGCTCTTGATGATGTCGACTGGGACATGTTCCGGGCGAGTTCATCTGACGTCAGCGAATTCACAGAGGTAGCATTGACCTTTGTCAGCACGTTAACCGAACAGGCCACTGAAACGGTAACAATAAGGACATTCTCAAATCAGAAACCGTGGGTGAACAGAACAATCCGTGATGCGGTTAACCACCGCACTGCCGCATACAACGCCGGTATTTTGTCAGGAAACATGAGTGAGTACAAGGCATCGTGCTATACTCTCCGACGGGCAGTTAGAGCCGCTAAACGCCGATACAGGGAGAGAATTGAGTCACATTTCCAGCTCAATGACTCTCGACGCATGTGGCAGGGACTGAAGACCATCTGTTCCTCTGGAAACAACCGCAGAGGTGAGAGCAGATCCATTGCTGGCCGAAGAGCTAAACACCTTCTACAGCCGCTTTGAATGCAATGGCAGCGCGACTCTGCCGATCAGCGCGTCAGGAAGCAGCAGACAGAGCAGCGATCATGTATTCACCCTGTCGGAGGATGAGGTTCGGAGGGAACTAAAGAGAGTGAACGTCAGGAAAGCAGCAGGACCTGATGGGATTACTGGCCGCGTTCTGAGGTCCTGTGCTGATCAGCTTGCTGGTTTGTTTACATCCATATTTAATGAGTCCCTCGCTACCTCTGTTGTTCCCACCTCCTTTAAAAAATCTGTCATAATCCCTGTGCCTAAGAACAGTAAACCCTCTTGCCTGAATGACTATTGTCCAGTTGCCCTCACATCGACAGTCTTGAAGGTTTTTGAGAGACTATTAAAGAAACACATTTGCTCCTCCATCCCTGCTACTTTGGACCCTCTTCAGTTTGCCTATCGGCCAAATAGGTCTACTGATGATGCCATCTCCCAGGTCCTGCACTCGTCCCTCACACACATTGACTGCACAAATGGCAACTATGTAAGGCTGCTTTTCATCGACTATAGCTCCACTTTTAATACTATAGTCCCCACCAAGCTGGCTGTTAAACTCTCAGACCTCGGCATAACCTCTTCACTTTGTGACTGGATTCAAGATCTCCTCACCGCCAGACCACAAGTGGTGAAAGTCGGCCAATTCACTTCCAACTCCATCACCCTGAACGTAGGAGCCCCACAGGGCTGTGTCCTGAGCCCCCTGCTCTACTCTCTATACACCCCCGACTGCGTGTCCTCTCACAGCTCCACTTCTATCATTAAATTTGCTGATGATACTGTGGTTCTGGGCCTCATTAACAACAATGATAAGGCCGCATACTTGGATGAGGTAGAGAGACTTACATCATGGTGCCAGGACAACTGTCTCTCTCTGAACGTGAGCAAAACTAAAGAGCTGATTGTAGACTTCAGGAAGAGACAGCAGCGGCCCTACACCCCTCTTATGATCAGTGGGACCCCTGTGGAGAGGGTGAGTAGCTTCAAGTACCTCGGTGTAAACATCTCCGAGGACCTGACATGGACTACACACATTCAGACTCAGGTTAAGAAAGCCAGGCAAAGACTGTACCATCTGCGACAGCTGAGGAAATTAAGGGTCTCACCAACAATCCTGAAAACTTTCTACTCAGGGGCCATAGAAAGTGTATTGACTCAGTGCATCTCAGTGTGGTATGGTAATTCCTCAAACCAGGACTGCAAAGCTATGCACAGAGTCGTGCGCTTAGCTGAGCGCATCTCAGGGTCTGCTCTCCCCTCTCTGCAGGACATCTACCTCAAACGCTGCAAAAGCAGAGCTGCTAAAATCCTCAAAGACTATAATCACCCCGGTAACCATCTTTTCTGTTTACTGCCATCTGGCAAGCGCTTCAGGAGCATGATGGCAAAAACTGAGAGACTGAGGAGGAGCTTCTTCCCTCAGGCCATCAGGCTCCTTAACACAAACCCAGTTACATAAACACTTACAAGACCCATTATTAACTGTAAAACATTCATATTCTCATCATCCGTTTTGCTGCTATGTGTACATACCCAGTACAACCCGTTTGCACATCCCTCTTGCACATCCCTCTTGTTCATATTACTATTTATTAAGTCCCAATATACTGGTTTTGCACATCTTATTTGTTTTGCACTTTTTATTCAATTGCACATTTTACTCTTTATTTCTCTTTTTTGACCTATATATATGCTCTTGTGTTGTGTTACTTTTATATAATTTTTATTTTTATTCTTTTGCACTGTCCACTGAGTGGACCTGATTTGATTTACATTTCACTTCTGATTATACCCTGTATAATTTATTATGTGACGAATAAAGAAACCTTGAACAAGAATGAAATCTAGATGAAGCCGAGCTAGGTCACTGACTATTGTTTGATTTAAAAGCACCTCCCCTCCACCTGTCACGGAACAACCGGCATCATCAGTTGAATCAACCACCTACACCCGCTCACAATCACCAGAGTACTAATCACGAACACCTGCAATCACTTACCACCACCATTCATAAGCTCACTCACCTCAGTCACTCATCGGCTGGTCTCAAGGTTACATGGCTCTCTACACTGGTCGATGGCCGCCTGTCTGCCCGTCCTTCCTGGAACTTGTCCCTACCTGTGGAAACGCAAGTTTACATACAGTGATACTGTACATCCCGCTTTCAGTGCACTCTTCGTTATCTCTCCTATGTTGGAAGCCCTGCCTGAGTTACATTGAATAAATTACCTTTTGATTTGCACCTACCTGTCCGTCTCCTTGACCAGTTTGTGACACCTCCTTTTCATCCAGCAAACCGCGCACTTTTTCGTCAGAAGACAAAGGAGAGCCAATCCACATGTGATTCCTTGCTTGTGAGCAGAGACAGTCATTTATTCCTTGAATATTAAAACCATCTACGCAAGAAACAATATATATATTAATGTTGTACTCTGTCTTATATAAGCTTGCTGTGTAATGGAACCGATAGTATTTTCTTAACCTGTGATGTATTACTTTTCCCTGTAATGTTATAGCGTGTTTAGATTTATATTTACGGTCGCAGAAAATTATGAATCAGTGAGGTGACAGATGTGGTGATATTATAAATGGGTAAATATGATAAGAGTTTAATACTTGGGTAAAGTGTTATTTTTCGTCACATAAAAGTGTAAAAATGGTATGCCCCATGGACCTGGGCGGAGCTCCACCCCACAAGGACCATCTGATTGGAAGAAGCCTCCGTGGGCGGGGTTAAACCTAGTGGTTTAAAAGTGGACACACTACGAAAAATACTCTCTCTTCCTTCGCTCGGATCCTCGCGCTTCAACTCTTGCACGGACGACCCGGAAGCCGGTCGCGCTGGACTCTCTCCTCTAACATCGGGCTGAGACAACTAGATAAGCGAACTCAAGACGTCGTAAAGCCTTAACACCGAACCAGCAGCTCAACAACGTTTCCATCTCAAAGCAGAACCAGGCACCCGCTGATGAGAAAAGGTCTTCCCCAGTGACGTCACGCAACAGCAACGTGCAGCAGAGATTTCAAAGGAACCACGTGCTCACAAACAAAGCCACCGAATTAACACGAAGAGAACACGTGGCATCCGAAACAAAGGATCTGACACTTCCGTGGAAACACGTGAACACCATGTGGAACGAATAAGAGATCCGACCTGCTTAATCAACGTAAAGTTTTATCCTAACTGAACCGGTAATTGATCTGAATGCAGAAAAGGGTGACATCTCTTTCGTGATCTTATGTGGCTGCAGTTATGAAATAGAGTGCTACCTTAACTCTTCTTCTAACGGTAAATCGTAGAGCTCTGAATGTGTGTGTATGTTATGTGTTGTCTATGTGTTTTGTTTTATTAGTTTAGATCATGTACCGTAGAATAGCAGTTAGCAAATAAACCGTGTTTCATTTTATAAAGAATTGTCTCTTGAGATGTGATTTTCAAGTATTTTAACCTTATTGCCATAAAAGGTTGCGTTACCTCACGCAAATGATATAAAATTCTTTATTCTGTTTATCCTTGGCCACGAGAGCAAAATAAACTAAATTGATAAAGATATACTGATGTTAGTGATCGCTGGACGAGTCGTTAATGCAGTATAAATCATAAGTTAAAGATTAATATCACTTTAATCAAAGCAATATTGAATCTATAATAAATAATTTTCCGGAGCTGAAACAATAGCTTCATTTTAATTATGCTACATGGTGAATGACACTGAGGAGGACTAGGTGAACTGTCCTTGGTCACAGGCAAAATCCACTGTTGTACCAACTCCAACAACTGCCAAAATTAGACAAAATAGCCATTGCCCAAAGTCGTGTTCAAGGTAATCCACATGGGGGAACATGGAGATAGGTATGCTAAACTATTTTAGCTTAACATTTATGTTTCGCTGGTCTCCTCTCCTTGTGTGCCGTGTCCCATTTCACCACAGAGAAGCAGAGAAGGTAGTGAAGGTTTTGGAAAGTGACTGTGCCTTATTGTAGAAACTTAATTTCCTGTAAAACTGCTTTGCAACGATTGTATCGTAAAAATGGCTATACAGATAATCTTGAATTGAATTGTGAAGGAACAACAAGATGTCACTCATTTAGTGACTGTAGCTGTGGAGAGGGAGCATATACTGTACTTGTAGTAATACATTAAGGTAGAGAGGAACAGTTCAAGTGTCAGTCCTGGGGCCCATTCTTCATATGTCACTTATTACATCTGAGATTGTTTGAAAGATTCCATATCTTCTAATCCTGATAACTGCTTTGTGTGTGCACATTCTCATTAGGTTGAATGAGGACTGAGAAGCTAGAAAATCAGCTGCTTAAGGTTTGTGACCAAGGAATACCATCAGCATGCCATTCTGCAGAAAAGAGGACAGCAACACATATAGCTCTTCCAGGATGTTGACCTGGTGGATGGTAGATAACAACAAGATTAATTTTGGCATGAGAAGTAACAGTAATGTCACTCGAAAGTAGTTGTGAATGTAAACGTTGGGGATATGAGTAGACCTGTCCCTCCCCCTGTCTAGTTGGATGAGGGGTGTGGGAGAAAATTAAGTTACTGGAGAGTGCTTAGAGAGTGGTTGTGTTGTCTGCTGATATCCATGTTTCACTCAAAGCCAAAACATTCAGTTTTGACTGACTGGTAAAGGCAGGAATGAAGTCAGATTTGTTGATAGCCAAGGGACTGTTCCATAGTCCTTCAGAGAGATTTACTGGCTAAGATGACGACTTGGGGGCCTGGAGTTTGCATTTGTCTCATACTTGCATCTTCTGTGCATAACAGAGATGAACAGATGGCATATGGTAGATATGGAGAGTAACAGAAAAAAGGGTCTTTGCCGTCTTTGCTCAGTGGACTCGCACAGGTAGTCTCTCAGGTCTATGGCTTTACATGAGGCTTGCCACTTTAATATTTCTTCCTAATAAAGTACTAAAAGCCGAATTCACCTATTTTGACACATTCTATGCTATAAGTTGTTAACTGATATTTTAACTGTTTAGCTGTAAAACTAGCAACAATTAACAAATCTCACCCATGTAGTCTTAGAATTGCAGTTCAGAATCCTTACTAAAAACAGCTGCTAATCCAGATCAACAAACACAACAGCTCACGCAGACAGACAAAACACTTCTTGTTAACCTGAAGTACTCCATTCACAGGAGGGTATGATAGATTTGAGTCATTTACCATCCTTTAGCCACAGTCAGGCCTATAGTGTGTGTGTGTGTGTGTTTTCGTGATGGAGGTGGTTCTTTACAGTCCTTTGACACGTATGATAAGCATGGTTCCAGGTCAGAAAGTAACAAACACACAATGCAGTGATTATAATCTTGTCCAGCTTAATGTTTTTATCGACTATCAAACACATTTTCTAACAAAGCTGTTAAGACTTGTTAAAATCTAAGGCAGTAACCAGTACAATCATTTTAGCAGATTTGAAGAAATTGTATACCTAATTCCAGAAATGGTGCACAGCTGCTCACACATGAACTCTGTTTTTGCCAAACTATGACAGACTAAGGCAAGCATTAAGATTGAGCCTTAGAACTGGCACTGTAAGCTGAAACAGCTGACAATAGATTTGGAATTCCTTATGTGCCAAAGCATCATCTGAAATGAGTTACATCCAAAATAATTCCACTCATGCATATTTGTACAGCGACTGTAGTTAATAAATTGTCAGAGTATTTATTCATGTTAATTAAAACCACCTAGCCATTTAAAATACTTTTCATATTTCAAACCTAGTCACTGATATCAACATTTCTTGAACATATAAATACAGTTTGAAAAGCATCTCAGGAGCCTGTGTTTTTGTCTCATATCTACGCATTAACTTGTTAGTCCAGATTTCTATTTTCTTTTCTTTTTTCTTTCTTCTTTTTGGATAACATGCACACGAGTTCACTCCCTCTAAAGGGAGATCCCTATTCATAGTTTATTTAGTCTGCTCTTTGCTTTGACTGGCCACAGAGGTATTATCCATATATTTATCACTGTCTGTTAATTGTTTGACATTTACTGTTCTTGTGTAACATTCATATTGACCACTGACACCACTGTGTGTAATGGTTTTTATCTGTGTTCTTACAGTTTTTCACATTTGCTCCAATTCTCTGAACCAAACCCCATTTTCTGAACCAAATCTCAATAGCCTAAACCAATTTGTCAAATACATCACTCTTTCTGCAAAACCTTAAACAAGTTCAGGCAGTTTAGACACTGTTTGCAGATCTTATGCACTCTTTTTGCAAAAATCTAAACACATTCTCACTCACTAAGACACAATTTGCACTGTGATGAACTTGTGATGCAAAACCCTAAACACAAGAAGAACACAAAAGTTAGGCACAACTGCAACACAGCTGTCATCATTTCAAAAACACACAATTCAAAATTGTGCACACTTGTTTCTAAATATGTGAATATACACAATACAAGCTAGTACAAAATACACAGATGGCATGAATGCATCCATTCATCTGAAAGGTAGAGGAATAGTGCGAAAATGAGGTGGATGAAGAGGAGGATGAGGAATAGTAAGACCAAGAACAGTTATTTCAATTAAATTCAAGATTATTTGTATAGCGCTTTTCACGAGACAATCGTTCTAAAGCAGCTTTACAGGAATTAAGTTTCTAAAATAGATGTATATTTTGCAGAATCTTAATATATTTAACTTATGACAAAATTTGGTTAATTCTGTATATTGTCTGAGGGGTTGGCATCATCTCTTCTCAGGTGTTTGGTCATCTCGGATCATTTAAGGGTTGGATCCAGACTGAAGCTTGTGTAATTCCTAGTTACCACGGGATGTTAAACAGAGAAACAAATAGAGACATAATTAGAGTAGCTGTTGTTCCATCCAAGCAAAAATTATTTGTTCAACCCAAGCTAAAGCATAACAATGTGCATTTGTTCAGATATACTGGCCGTACAAGATTGTGAGATGCATTATATGAATGCTTGGCTAAAGAGATGTGTCTTTAATCTAGATTTAAACAGAGAGAGTGTGTCTGGACCCCGAATGTTATCAGGAAAGCTAGTCCAGAGTTTGGGAGCCAAATATGAAAAAGTTCTACCTCCTTTAGTGGACTTTGCTATCCTAGGTACTACCAGGAGTCCAGAGTTTTGCGACCTTAGGGAGCGGGTTGGATTGTAGCGTGATAGAAGATTAGTTAGGTACGCAGGAGCTAAATCATTTAGGGCCTTATAGGCAAGTAATAATATTTTGTAACTGATATGGAAATTAATAGGTAGCCAGTGCAGAGACTGTAAAATTTGAGTAATATGATCATATTTTCTTGACCTGTTAAGGACTCTAGCCGCAGCATTTTGTACTATCTGTAGCTTGTTTATTGAAGATGCAGGACAAGCACCTAGCAGTTCATTACAATAGTCCAGTCCAGAGGTCATGAATGAATGAACTAACTTTTCTGCATCAGAAACAGTTAACATGTTCCGTAGCTTGGCAATGTTTCTAAGATGGAAGAATGGTGTTTTTGTAACATGGGAAACATGATTTTCAAAAGATAGTTTGCTGTCTAATACAGCACCCATATTTTTGAATGTAGAGGAAGTAACAGTACATCCGTCTAGTTGCAAATTGTGATCCAAGATATTCTGTGTACTGTTTTTTTTATGTCCAATAAGTAATATCTCGGTCTTATCTGAGTTTAAAAGGAGAAAATTATTGGTCAACCAATCTTGTACATTTTTAACACACTCCTTTAGCTTAGATATTTTTGAAGTTTCATCTGGTCTTGTTGAGATATATAGTTGAGTGTCATCAGCATAACAATGGAAATGAATCCCGTATTTTCTAATAATATTACCAAGGGGCAACATGTATAATGAAAATAACAGAGGACCTAGGACAGATCCTTGTGGGACTCCATACTGTACTGGTGATAAGTGAGATGTCTCCCATTTAAATAAACAAAGTGGTAGCGATCGGACAAGTAGGATCTAAACCATCTTAAAGCCTGGCCTTGAATAGCTGTATAGTTTTGTAATCAATCTAGGAGTATGTCATGATCTATAGCACTAAGATCAAATAAAACTAGCAATGAGATACAGCCTTGGTCTGACGCAAGAAGTAAGACATTTGTAATTTTAACAAGTGCAGTTTCTGTGCTATGGCGGGGCCTGAAACCTGACTGAAATTCTTCATAGATATCATTGTTTTGCAAGAAGGAGCACAATTGAGTAGACAGAACTTTTTCTAATATTTTTGACATAAACGGAAAATTTGAAATGGCTCTGCAATTTGCCAGTTCACAAGGATCTAGTTTTGGTTTCTTAATAAGAGGCTTAATAACCGCCAGCTTGAATGGTTTTGGGATGTGACCTAAAGATAACGAGGAGTTCATAATATTGAGAAGCGGTTCTTCTGCTACAGGTAGCAACTCTTTCAATAATTTAGTGGGTACAGGATCTAATAAACATGTTGTTGGTTTAGATGCAGTGATAAGTTTATTTAGCTCATCCTGTCCTATAGTTGTAAAGCAATGCAGTTTTTCTTTGGGTGCGATGAATGAAGCTGAAGTACTAGACACTGTAGAATCTACATTTGTTATTGTATTTCTGATGTTATCTATTTTTTCAGTGAAGAAATTCACAAACTGTGAGGAAATATTTAGATCAGGTGACATCTGTTTATTTGTTAATCTAGCCACTGTTCTAAATAAAAACCTTTAGGCATGAAGTTTCTCAAAATCTTGACTGCAAACAAAACATCTAATTCTTGCAATGTTTTTGAGATGTTAGTATGCTGATTTAGTTACATGACTACTAAAACTAAGGTCTGTCTCCAGAATCAACCCAAGATTTACGACTAGATTTTTTGTTGTTTGGCCCCTAGAATCAAGTATGCATTCAACTTGAGAACTTCATCTTTGTTTCCAAATGCAATGACTTCAGTTTTTTCCTTGTTTAACTGAAGAAAGTTCTGGCACATCCAACTGTTAATTTCATCAATGTATTGGCAGAGGGAGTCAATGGGGCTATAGTCATTTGGAGATAAGGCTCGGTAAATCTGGGTATCATCAGCATAGCTGTAATAGGCAATTTGGTTATTTCTCATTATTTGACTTTGGGGGAGCATATACAGGCTAAACAAGAGCGGCCCAAAATTGAGGGACTCCACATGTCATGGACGTCCACTGAGATTTATGCTCTCTGTGAGGGACCGAGAAGTCAGGAACAAGCAACACAAGCTTTTCGCTAGAAAATTAGTCTTTATTTGAACCCCCATAAAAACCAAATAAATCATGCAAAAAGTAAAAACAACAAACAAAAAGAAAATTAAGTCAAGTCATTTAGACAGAAAAAAGAGAACTAAAAACTGACTTCACAAATGAACAAAGCAACAGCTTATAAAGGGAAAGATGGGCCCATTACAAATTAAGAGGGAAAGCAACAAACTTTACATTCATCATATAACGTTAAATGAATCAACATCAAATCAAACAGAGAAATACATTACATCAAGATAAAGAAAATCAAAATGCAATTATATATCATAAGTGTACAACTAAATAAATTAATTAATAAAGAAATCTACTTTTCCTCCTTCCCCGGGCAACCTGAGTGAATGGTATGTCCGGGCAGAACCACTTATGCTTAAATTCTGTTCCTGCCCGGACTCTAATGGCGCTTTTCCACTGCATGGTACGGTTCGGCACGGATCGGTACGGTACGGCTCAGTTCGGGTCGGTTTGCGTTTCCACTGCAGTTTAGTACCGCTTTAGAGTGGGCGGGATTATTCACGCGTCGTTATAATTGCGCTGCCTCTACTGCCGTGACATCATCGTAAACGCGCCACAAACAAACTCACAACAAAGAAAGGAGACGGAATAGTGTTCTTCATTCTCGGCATGTGGATGTTTTTAACAGCAATGGAGAGGTCTATGAGAATGCTTGTGATTCACCCCCAGCAGTAGAGACTGTGGTGGCAGTGCCACGGGCTGTAGATGAGGAGGGCAGGTGTGCTGCATTACTTGATTAGTTAACTATTCATGCAGCGTGTTCTGTAAAGTGAATTATCAATAAACTTTTGAATATTTCAAAATTTACAATGTATCTCTTGTTTTTTTTATTTATGTGATGGTTTTTATAATCGTGGCATTAATCATTTGTCTTTTTCAAGAGGTTCATTACGTGCTCGTACAATAATACATATTTAACATAGTCTGGAGGTACACTTATTCGATCAGATTGTTTTTAATTGAAGCAAAACACAGATACAAAGGTAAAAATATAAACAGAAGACATACTCTGAAAATATAGCAAGTTCAAATGTATATACATAAGGCTTTTTCCTTCGGCGTCGCGCCATCAAGCTCTCGCTGGATCCGCTCCTCGTCTATCAACGAGAGGAACGTCTGAACTTCCTCAACAGACAATGAAACATAATTTGTGGTTGATACAAAAAGGTGCGTTTGTTCAAACAGAAGTTGTGTCCGATCCTTCGCTGGCAGTGCTGATTTAAATCTAGCGGGTATATGGGTCTCATGTCGCAAGTTCAGTGACGCAGTAATGACGATTCTCTCCGGCCAATCAGTGATCAACAGAGTTTACACATCACGTTTTGGTAACGGTACGGTACGCTTGGAACCTCGGCTGAGGTGGTACTAAAAAAGTACCAGGTACCAGGTACAGTACCCAGTGGAAAACCCCCCAAAAGTGAACCGTACCGTGGCGTACCATGCAGTGGAAAAGTGCCATAAATGTTGTCAAGCCAGGATGCGGCTGCAGCGGCTGACCACGTCTGAATATCACCATACATCACCGGTAAACTTAAACTCAAAATAGAAACAAATGTAAGTAACCAATACAACGAAACTAATTTGTGTGCACACCAAATCAGCAACAATGTATATAAGATGAGTTGTAAATGTAAACCTAACAATAAAGAACTAATGAATATTGTTTGTGGCATGTGGTTATTATAAACTGAAACCAAAATGAATGCAAACAACAAATTTAAATAAAGATTAACCTTTGTAGAAGTATGTTATGATCGACAGTGTCAAACGCAGCACTAAGATCTAGTAGTACCAGCACTGATATTTTACCAGTATCGGAATTAAGGCGAATATCGTTTAATATCTTAAGCGCTGTCTCTGTGCTGTGATGCGCTCGGAAACCAGATTGAAAATTGTCCAGGTATTCATTTTAATTTAAGTATTCGTTCAGCTGATTAAAAACTACCTTTTCAATAATCTTACCTATGAAAGGAAGATTTAATATTGGTCTATAGTTGCTCAACATGGAGTTATCAAGATTGTGCTTTTCAGAAGGGGCTTAACAATTACAGTTTTCAGGGAGTTTGGAAAAGTCCCAGAAAGAAGTGAGGCGTTCACTACTTCTAAGAGATCTGAATAGATGGATGGATGTTCAGTACTGTGAGTGTTCTAGTCCTCCCTCTCCCTGCCACTCTTTTTTTCTCCACCAATGTGTCTTCCTTGAGCCAATTTCATTACAGTCATTAATGAACAAATAAGTCTGGAGCTGTGACAAACACCTTGTGCACAGCTATGAAATATGACACAGTGATGCCCACATGACTATTGCACCTATAACAGCTTATTTTGATCAGTTCTTTAGTCTTTGGGTCGTTATATTTCTCACAGATTCCAGCTCGTTCTAAATCAGATACAGATAAATAGTACAGTAAAGATTACATTCATATGAATGAATGCATTAGTGAGAGCAATTGCGTGTGTGAATTAATTCTAACTGGCAGCATCTCTCTACTAATAGTGAAGCTGTGGGATTTAGTTATTAAGAAATATATGCTTGAACTTTTCAGTTTCTAAGCTATTTTACCTGAGAAATCAGAAGAGTGTTGACCATACATTTTCGCACTGAATGATTCTGTGCGCGCAATCTGCGCGTGATGTATTGTATGTGCTACTGTCTGTAGTCTATGTATGTGCTTTACAGTGCAGCAGCGCATTAGTTGAGAACATGATTAACTTACCTGTACAATAAGCTGTTTAAAACGTGCATTCTGCCGTTCAATTTCCAGCATTCAGTAATGTAATCACACATGTCTTTTGGAGCACATTCAGATTATGAATTAGTTTGTCATTTTAACTGTTTGGAAACGGAGCTTAAATGTGGATTTATTATCATATTGCGCCCTCTATAGGACCAGCGACTAGTCGACTTCAAGTTTAAAGCGTCATGGCAGAGTACTGAAGTCGACTAGTCGATTAGTCTGTGCAACCCCTAGTATATCCCCACACGTAATGTAAGCATACACAGCCTGAGATGCTGCCCGCCATTGCCCTATATTTGTATTCACACGTAAAAGGAAATAAGAAGTGATAATGGACAGACAACAGCAAATAAGACTGACACCCAGAGCGCTTGCTGAATGACAGAGAGCTGACGCCGGTTCCACCGCACGTGCTTTTAAGTTTCCTGGTCTCTACGTCACCCCGCCTGTGATGTCTCGCTAATCCATTGTACTGATTACACATGTGGTTCAGAGCGTGTTCATGCTGAAGGCGTTCCCATAGCGTTTTCGATGCAGTCAGGGTTTCTGCAAATTTAGATTGAACATTGGTATTTGTGTTAAAGGTTTTAAAAAATGAGTGATGGTTTAAAAAAAAATGGGGTTTAGCAATTCAGAAAAACTGTAATAATATTTTAGTTAGCCAGAAAGTCAAAGTTGCAGTGCAAGTACAAAGGCAAATCTACAGAGATCTTTGATTTTTTTTTTTGATTATCTATGAAATAAAAAACAAAAGAAAGAAAACGGTAGCATATGCATACTTATATAATATCTAATTCCATTCCTCAAATCTGACTTGGGCTGCCCCTGTGTCATGAATCCGGTCTATGAAATTCCATTAACTCACAACGAGAGGTCACTCGCTCACCACATGGACTCTTGCACAACTCTAACTGTTGCCCTTCATCCATTTCACCTTCACTACAGTTCCCATGAGCCATTGCATTGATGACAGACACACAGCTGATTGCACTGATTGCACAGCTGATTCCCATCACACGCCTTACTTAAGCTATGGACTTCCTCAGTCAGAATGCAGAGTATTGTTCTAGCGTTTAGCACTCTCATAGTGTTAACAGCCTTACCGAGCCATCTGTGTTTCTGTTTAGTCTCAAGTATTGTTCTGCATTTATCACTCACCTAGATAACTGCTTTTCTTAGTCAGTCTTGTCATTTCGTGTAGCTTTATTTCCTGATTCCTGCCTGTGTATCTTGGATTAACCCTTGTCTCGCCGTTCAGACTCTGTTTGGATTATTGCTCATGCTATTGGACTACCCCTCTTCTCAAGCCCTCTGGATATTGTTCACCAATCACAGACCCAAGCTTGCCCTAGGATTACTCTTTGTCTTGTCTGTGTTATACCTGTTTGCTGATGTTCTGACCCTGCCTGTATTTCTGACCAAGTCATGGAATAAAGCTTGCAAATGGATCTGCATGTCTCACATCTCGTTTGCCCCGTTACACCCTACTGTTGGGGCTAAAAGTCACAGTTATTAACATGATAATTAATAGATGGCTTTTCCATTTATTGGCATGACATGATTAATTTCAGATGGTAAATATCGTATTTGTTGGGTTATGTTGGTTGTCCATATTAGAGATAATAACCATGTTTACAATGAAACCATCATATTTAAAAATATGATTTTAATCATATCATATAATAAAATATCATTTGTTGTTACTACTGTAAATAGATATATTAAAGTATTATGGGCTCTCCTTCAATACTTTCACGATCTTTTTTTTTAAATGATTTTGGTTCTGTATTTTAAAATATATTTTTTATATAAAACATTTTTAATGACAGTATATTTATTGAACAAAAATGTATTTATTTTATTTTTCAAAATGAGCAGAAAATAATAGTACAAACTTTGCTAAAGTGAACAAGTACTAACATAGACATTATAAAAAAACATTATTTTTGCTGAAGTATTTGTATAAATAACATGCGCCTTTTACGCCGTGTGGGGAGTAAAAGGCTCCTCTTGCCACCTCATACATGTTTAAAAGTGGAAAAATATTATCTGGTCAGACGAGTCCAAATTTAACATTCTTGTTGGAAATCACAGATGCCGTTTCCTCCGGTCCAGAGAGGAGGGAGACCTTCCTGCGTGTTATCAGCGCTCAGTTCAAAAGCCAGTAACTCTGATGGTATGGGCAACTTGTATGCTTTAGAAGGTACTATGAATGCTGAAAGGTATATAAAGGTTTTAGAGCAACATATGCTCCCCTCCAGACGACATGTATTTCAGCAGGACAATGCGAAACTACATACTGCAGCTATTAGAACAGCATGGCTTCGTAGTAGAAGAGTCCGGTGCTGAATTGGCCTGCCTGCAGTCCAGATCTTTCACCTATAGAGAACATTTGGTGCATCATTAAATGATTCTTTAGCAGGTGGAAACCTATATCAGGCAAGAATGGGACCAAATTCCAACCCCAAAACTCCAGAAACTCATAACCTCCATGCCAAGACGTCTTCAAACTATTTTGAAAAGAATAGGAGATGCTACAGCATGGTAAACATGCCCCCGTACCAACTGTTTTGAGACCTTTAGCAGGCATGAAATTTGAAATCAGCTCATTTTATGCATTTTGTTTTTTTACATTTCTCAGTTTAAACATCTGTTGTGTTATCTATGTTATATTGTGAATAAAATATTGGCTCATGTGATTTGAAATTTGTGATTAAATTTTATTTAAATTTAAAAAACATCCCAACATTTCCAAAATTCAGGTTGAATATATAGTTTTTAAATTAAAAAGAGTTAGCTAGTATACTAAAATGACTTAAGTAATTTGAAAATATTAAGATAATTTATTTTATGCCAACTCTTGAAGAGACTAGCATGGTAATTGACATAGAAATGTATTTGGTATTGGCGGAATCGATCTGATTCACTACTGCTGATGATTATTATTGCCACCAATATATTCACAGACATGCTGCTGTAAACACACAAGACATGCTGCTGTTGCACATTTACATTTTGAGCAGATGCTTTTATCCAAAGCGACTTACCTGTATGCATTCAGGCTATACATGTTTTTTGTCAGTATCTGTGTTCCTTGGGAATTGAACCCACAACCTTTTGCGCTGCTAACGGAATGCTCTACCACTGAGCCACAGGAACACTGAACACATATATGTGAACACAGGAACACGTATATGCGAATTAACTCCCAGCAAAGGAGACAAAAGAAATGGAAAGCCCAATATATCACGCTAAGTGTAAGAAAACAAACCTCTGCATCAGCAGACATGCATGTTTCCACACACATAATGACTGTAAACAGGACGGGATAGCACAAATTACCCCCCAAACAAGCAGATCTATCAAAAAAAACAGCAAACACCTGAAGCAAGATATCATACCACTTAGAGCGATAAATAAATGTAAGGATTGTGACTCTTGCATGCCGTTGAAATCAGCTGCACACATTTAGCATGGCTAATGAAAACACTACCATTGGAAATAAATGAACGCAGCGTTGTTGAGGTTAAAAATTGTGAGGCCCGCTTGAAAGTGTATACAGCGCGGATGATTATTTCAGTTTAACCTGTCCTTATATACCCTGTGGCTATAAACAAAGTTGCGTAAACATTACTTCATGCAATTCACTGCTGCATCGAATACATAAGTGTGACACTTGTGCAACTTGTTTATGATTGCTCATTTAGTGAATAATAAGGCCAACCAGGCAATATGCACAGTGAAAAGGAATAAAAGAGTGTTGACTTATTGTATGTTTTGATTTCAGATGTTTTCTAAAAGCATGCTGCAGGGTCTCAATCACATCCCGGGGGAAGGGTCTGTGATGCCAACTATCATAATGAACCCTGCCAAGTCTTTGAATGTTGAGCAACAAGCTGATTGGCTGTTCATTCGACAGAAACCAACCAGCTATGCCTTGTAGATAATGGTGAGATTATTAGCAGATTGTGTTAAGGACCTACGGTATTAACATGCGCCACCTAGAGTTCAAGACAAAACTTTGAATTTCAGTTAATAAAATTAAACAAAAAATAAATATTTAATGTAAATTTAAAATCAGTCTGAAAAACGTTAAAAGTTGCCACCGTATTTTTTATGGTTAAATTATTTTTTAGTGTTTATTTTTGTAATAATATAAATGTATGAGTTTCCAATGCTTTTATTTAATGTTTGTGCCAAAACACCTCTTATAATTCCTTCTGGCCTGTGTCACATTATGGTGAGAAGCGGTGATTCACAGCACATATAATGGCTTTCCAGTGGAATCACACAACAAACACATATGCATACGCTGAACTGTGCAGATACATTGAAAAAATATAAATAAATCTTTATCTTGCTTATGCTGATGGTAATAGTAGTTTAGTTAATTTTATAATGAATGACTTTATTACATAAAATACTATTACACTTATTGGTATAAATATTTGTATTTAATTGTGCTCAAATTTGCTTTTGTAATAATATGTTATTAATGGCCAGTATCTACCATATGGATAAAATTATCCTTTGGGTATAACAAAAAAGTAATCATATTGAATTTTAAAACTTTAGTGCGCCTATCCCTGAGAATGAAGATCAGGGTTTTTAAAGTGTCTGATTTATCAATCCTGCTCTGGGTTTCTCTGACATGTGAGCACACCTGAACATGCTGGTTGACCAAATTCATCAGAGCTGTTTGCCTGGTGAAGTCGATGGCCATGCAGCTCCACCCATGCTAATCAGAAAAAAAGCATAAAGCAGCCTAGAGTAGCAGGAACATTCATGCAAGTCTAAGATGGTCTTAAAGGAAAGCATGGTCCTATGAAACTGTCATTTTATATCTGATGGAACAATTTCAGGCCCTCCTGAGGATTCATGTCCAATGGCTGATAATTCCTATTCTAGAATGGGCCAAAAAATATACAATGTCAAGGACACATTCCTGGACTCAGAAACATCATCCGTCTCTCCTCCTCATGCATACCTGGCCAAAACACGTCTTGGTTTCGGCTCTCTGCAGAGCCGCGATGACGTCTGTGAAACATAAATACAAACAGTATATGAAAATTAAGAACTGCTGTCCATTTATGTCTGTAGACAGACTCATAGTTCTGCAGATCTGCAGTTATGCGATTAGGCAAAGGAAATAATAAAGCAATTTTGCATATAACCTGTCTTACCTCCTTCCTCTGAAATATCTAAAGCTGACAGTCCTTGGAAAGGACAAAAAGTACTGTCAAAGTTTGTGAACTTATTGTTGGCTTGATAAAGTTTTGTTTCAGAATTCTGGAAATCTGACCAATATTTATTCATCCTTGAGACACAGTTCACTGGGTTTGTTTGCTTTGCTTCAAACAGTAGGAAAGGAGCCAGCAGTAGCAAATTACTGAATTACTGTGGTGATGAAAGACAAAAATTGAGGTACAAGCAAATGAAGCAGGGCATTGGTGTACATAACAAGGACATACATAATTTGTACTTCATGGAGCCGTTTCCCAAGTTAGAAGTTGTATTGTGTCCTGTACAAACCACCAGCGCACAGTAGACTTCTGAAACGAAGAGCCAAAATCCTGTCTTCTGCATTTGCTTGCTGTTTATGGGTGAAATGCATATGGAACACCATATACCTTATACTGTCAGCTACCAATCCTATAATATTTATATCAGTTATATTATCACATTATTTATTAAAACCAATAATAAATTATTGGCCAATTATTGACCCTAACCCATACATGCCAATTATTATTTTTTTTTTATATTGATTCAAAAACAATGACGAAACCACTCATTGTGAATGTGTAGTAATGCTTGCTTATCTATGATTCATAAATTAACACGAGCAAGTGTTACTTCAGTATAACTTGTGGTTTACACATGGTTTGATCAAATGTTCTGTAATATGTTGAAAAGGCCCCAGGTCCAAACATATAGTTCATATGCTCCAGCTTCTCAGTTCAAACAAACAGTAAGGACGAGAGAACACAAGCCTGTCTCTGGATACGAGGCCAAAAACGTGTTCGCATGCATCACTGTACTGTTCTCCTGCCAAGCATGAGAAAAACATATCCTCGCCATTCCAAGACTCTGACCTCTTTTGTATGAGGCAGATTACTGCAGCTCAGAGAGGAGACTGGGGGTTACCCCAAAAACATTGGAAAATCAGGTCAAGCATGGAGAACGTTACCAACTGTCGTCATCTCCTGTCTGTCAGAGTCATCCGCCCCAAAATATGGTGTATTGAGAAATGATCCTTATAAAGCGTCCATTCAGTCACGACTTGGTTGTCTACCAAGACATTAGGGTAGTTTTCAGCTTTGAGCCTGGGCCAGGATGACCTTGCACATGTTCTCTTCGTATTCCACTCATTCATTATGCGCTTGGCCATGGATGTTTTTATGGCAGACCACACATGTTTTTGGAGCATATGGATAGTGTCGGCTACACAAATGTGTATATGAAAATCTGACAAGCTTTCCTGGGCGATACATCTCTCATAGCATTTCAAACACCTTCTTGTTTAAGTCTTGGGCCTTACAGGCTGTTTGCCGCAGTCATGGAGGCTTGTGAAATATTATGTTAATTTTTTTTCAGCAAATGTAAAAAAAAATATCGTCCACATTTATCAGGATTACAAATATACGGTCTTGATCGCGCACCATCGATCACAGCGCTGTGTTTGCTCGTTCTTTTCAGAAAGGGCTAAACAGCATCTACCATTCAGATGTGTAAGGGAAGCAGCTGCTTTGCCATCAAAAGGAGAGAAAGGCGTTGTTAAGTGAAGCGTGTCCCGCATCAGTCTCAAAGAGTCCAGCGTGCCAATTCGGCTTCGTAAAGCATCTGCTATTCTGCTGGGAAACCTGATCTTAACCCTGACACATCAGCATGTGGTCTGAGATGTTTGGCCTAGAGAACGCAGCGGCTCAATCTCCGAGTGCCTGTCTAGCTGTCACAAGACATGGTTTACTCATGAAATCACCGCCATCAGCTCGGGTGCTATACATGGAATCTGGAAGACCTGCTTCATTCTTACACAAGTCAAGCCTTTTGTACTATCATTTGCTGCTTTGTTTTGTCCATTAATCCTGAAGAGCTCTTAGTGGTTATGAAAAGCGAGACAGTTTGGGTGTAATGGTGCCATTCCATGTGAATATACCTCACACTGACTCTGTGGCATTGAGCATAATATTTACAAAGATATTCCGCCACATAAAAATCTGGTATTCAAAATGTAACTGAACCATGGAAGTAAACAAAGTTTCAGCATTTTGAAAACATGTCAACAACGACAACATCACAAGTTATTTACAGTTCCGCACTGACAAAGTCAATAATCAAATGCAAATGAGTGACATAGACATACAGTCAGATTGTATTGCTTTTATTGAAGCGCAAGATGCAACATTCTTAAATTATCCTGGAGAATATGATGTGAGGTGCCTGTCGGCCATGACTTGTTTCCCTTCCCATTTAAGCAGTCTAAAATTGTTATGCCAATAATACCTTTGGTGTTTTTGTTTGTATGATTTGTGTAAAAAAAATAGCAAGCAAAGGTATAACCAGAGGAATATGATATTAATGACATATTCTGGGTTTAGTTCACCCAAAAAATTAAAATTATGTTATTATTTGCTCCCCGTATGTGATTTATAAACTTTACGGATTAATGTGAGCAAAATAGATTTAACAAAATACAAAAGAGATCTCAGAGAACATTCACATTATATTTCTGTGAATGGGGTCTGTTGCTTTTGAGCTCTGAAATTGTCAAAAAGCAGGTGCTGACTTTTGCCCCAGGTTTTCTGAAGTCATGCCATATCTTCTGTCAAATCTCATTCACGTTTCTGCATAGTCAATTGTGATGCATGGCAATCCATAAAGAATTGTATTTCATAATCTTGACTCACCACGTATGAATGTACTCAAATAAGACTCAATGGTTCTGACAGAGAGAAGGATTTTCAATACAGAATGAGTAAATTTCGGTCTGTTTCAGTTGTACAAACTATGGTGTTGATATGGTGCTTACTTGGTTCATTTGTAATGCACTTTCAATGGGTGGAAAAGAGCAGTGTGAACATTCTTCTAAACATCTGCGAAGCAGAAAAGAACGTAATGTGGGTTTGGAGTGACTTGAGGGTATGTAAATGTGAGACAGTCTTCATTGTGGGCGGAATTATGCCTTGAAAAACAACATCCGGTAACACTTTATTTCAATAGTCCACTTCTACGAACAGTAAGTAACTTTGCAACTACATGTCCACTAGCAGTCATTAGAGTATTAGTAGACTGTCTGCTTAATAACTTCTAACACTTTATTTTGATGGGTCCACAACATACAAAAAACTGACTATGAGAAGTATATGTCAACTTATTCTACTAACCCTAAACCTACCCTACTGACAGTTAGTAGACATGTAGTTGCAAATTAATGAGAATTAGTTGACATGTAGTCGACATGTAGTTACAAAGTTACGTATAGTTAGTAGAAAGTCTAAAGTGGACTATATAAATAAAGTATAACTGAACATTCAAACTGCATACAACCTGTTAAAGTCCACTGTGGTGAAATTTTATCTCAAAATTATTATGTATCTTAAAATGTAGCCTTACTTTTAAAAGTTGTATGCCTTGGCATGGCATTTGTTGACAGAGACGCTGTCCTCTGGTCTATTAAAAGTCATTGGTTTTATGTCACTGTTCACCTTACCATGAGGTCTTAGACAAACAAATAAAATCTTACAGTGCCCTCAATTGAAAGCTAGTTATTGTTTTTGGCTTGGTTGACTATGACAGAACATGAGCTGTACAGCCACACCGTGTCATGAGCAAACCTTTTATGATTAATTGCACGCTACACTTTTCCATTCGACGCTTGCCGTATGACTAAACAGCACCTTGTTCTTCTGGGGCGCCAGTGTCATATGTATCCAGTAGGTTGATGCATGTTTGAGTTCTTTGGTGTTTGCAGACAACAGATTTGGCCACGGATGAAGAGGAAGATGGATGTATCTGATTCTGATGCGTATGCGCGTGTGCCATGCTTGTCTCTGCTCTGCAGTTCTGTGTCAGAATCCTCTGATGGATATTCAAAGTAAGCCAAAGCCGATAAGCTCTTTTGGCCAAAGCCTGCTGACATTGTCTGGAAACTTGGTTACTTGAGACGTTGTAACCCCATATTCCCAGTCCACTGGCTTTAAAAGCACAATTTTCACTTTATGAAAGTCAAATGAACCCAAAAAGCAAATCCGTCTCGAGCTCTTTGTTCTGAAGGGTAATTTTTTTATGTTTTAAACAGGAAATTCTGGAAGTTCCTGTCACCTTCAGAAACTCTGACTCCAATCCAAGCATGTTCCATTGTTTCAAGAAAGAAAAAAAACAGATGGAAAACAATGAGAAACACACAAATGCTCCTTGGAGGTGCTTTGTTGAGCTAATGAAGGCTTAGAGATGGAGCTGAGCTGCATTTGAAGCCATCATCATAAACCAACAGATACAGCAAACTCTTGAACAAGTGAAATCAGCAAACAGAGGCGTTCACACAAGACATGTTTTTGCATTAAAAACATATAGATGCAGCGCAATGGAATGGGGGTCTTCAGATGGTTCAACGTTTAAATTGAACTGCTTTTGATTTGATACAGTCTCTTAAAGATGCATCACTCCTAAAATGTTCTGTCTCCCAACCATAACTATTCCAGTTCACTACGAAGCAGTTTAATGCTGCCATGACTGTAAAATTGTTGACTTCAATTTTAAAACTTAATGTGATTTTAATTTTAAGTGCTTTAAGTTCTCAGCTCTTGTTTTTAATAATTGTCCAAAGCAACGCTACTTTTTGTCAATTTGAAATTGTTCATTAATGCAAAATGCCTCATTCAACCAAACAATTGGTCAAGACAATAACAGATTTTTTTTTGTTCAGCAGATTTCATTTTGTAACACAGTAAAATAATTTATTATTCTGAACAATTGTCCTACAAAAGAAAAATATACGGAATATAGTTTTAAATGGCCGAACATACTGTAAGCCGCAACACAAACCTCCAGAACGGTGATAACCAGCATAATTACAAGTAATAAACCCTCAATTTAGCTCTATTAAATTCTAAGTTCAGACAAATGTTTGAATAGCTGAAACAACATATGGGGCAATTATGTTGCTCTGACCCGGGCTTTCGTGTAGTTTTGAGAAATTTCTTAGTATTTGAGACTCAAAATCTTTCACAAACTGGAAAAATATGTTGTTGCTTTTTTACAGTGTTGGATCTAACTAACCATATCAATGCATTAGTACTGTACTTTGTGAAGAACACTGACATGACTGACATGACTTTATATATGAATAGAACCATTCGGTATGTAATGTAAAATTGGTTTTACAGCTCTTAAAAATATATATATTTTATCCTAATAAGATAATAAATATAGATTATGTAGACAACCTTTGTTATGTGTAGGCCTATTCTGTTCTGTTTGGCTTTATTCTATTTGACCTATTTTCCTTTGTTTTCCCACCATTAGTTTATCATCTTTACTCATTGATTTGATCAGTGTCTGCACCTGTTTTATTGGTTTGTTTCAGTGTATTTAAGTCCTGTGCTTTCTTCTGTTCATTGTCAGTTCTCATTGCGTTATTCTGTTCTGATCCAGTTTGTGTAAATGAGACTGCATTGCTACACCTAGATTAATCGCCTCACCCTAACTTGCAACTGTTTGTGACAAACAGCATATCCAGCCAATTGTTATGTTGTGTAAATAGTGTAATTATTGTGTTGTGTGATCTAGGTTTTAATTTAGTTGTTTAGTTGTGTGATTAAACTCCAGTGCGCTTTTTTTCTAACAATCAAAACCCTGATGCAGTATCGGTTAGCGACCGCGGTCAAGCCAGCCGCAGTTCAGAAAAACACGGTCAAGCCAGCCGCGATTGAAATTAAGCGTGTATTACAATGAATACGGTAATCACAGGAAAAATACAAAGGGGACGCGCTTTTAGAGCGCTTTTCTTCTGGACGCCCAGAACTGAGATATAATGACATTTTTCGTGATTTTTTTTTGTACATCTGCTTTAATATTTGTGTTATTTATTGGTGTCTTTGACGGTTCTGTATTACTATATTTTTCTACCTTTCAAATCATTGCAAGATTCATAGAAAAAGAGATATGGGACATTAATCAATTTAGAGGGGTATTAAGACCCCATTTCTAATAAGTAGAAGAAATGAATGGTCAGTTCTTATATAGGACATCCCATACTACATGCACACCTCATATGAAACCATTTTACTGCAGCATTTTTGAGATATGAGACATTAATACATTTTAGAGAGCTATAAAGACCTAATTTATAATAAGTACAAGAAATGAATGGTCAGTTCTTATATAGGATGTCCCATACTACATGCTCACCTCATATGAAACCATTTTACTGCAGCATTTTTGAAATATGGGACATTAATACATTTTAGAGAGCTATAAAGACCTAATTTCTAATAAGTACAAGAATTGAATGGTCAGTTCTTATATGGGACGTCCCATACTATATGCACACCTCATATGAAACCATTTTACTGCTGAATTTTTGATATATGGGACATTACTACACTTTAGAGAGCTATAAAGACCCCATTTATAATAAGTACAAGAAATGAATGGTCAGTTCTGCTATAGGACGTCCCATACTATATGCACACCTCATATAAAACCATATTACTGCAGCGTTTTCCATAAATGGGACATTAATACATTTTAGAGAGCTATAAAGACCTAATTTCTAATAAGTACACGAAATGAATGGTCAGTTCTTATATGGGACGTCCCATACTATATGCAAACCTCATATGAAACCATTTTACTGCAGCATTTTTGAGATATGGGACATTAATACATTTTAGAGAGCTATAAAGACCTAATTTCTAATAAGTACATGAAATGAATGGTCAGTTCTTATATGGGACGTCCCATACTATATGCACTACTCATATGAAACCATTTTACTGCAGCATTTTTGAGATATGGGACATTAATACATTTTAGAGAGCTATAAAGACCTAATTTCTAATAAGTACACGAAATGAATGGTCAGTTCTTATATGGGACGTCCCATACTACATGCACTCCTCATATGAAACCATATTACTGCAGCGTTTTCCATAAATGGGAAATTATTCAATTTAGAGGGGTATAAAGACACCGTTTCTAATAAGTACAAGAAATGAATGGTCAGTTCTTATATGGGACATCCCATACTATATGCACTCCTCATATGAAACCATTTTACTGCTGTATTTTTGAGATATGGGACATTACTACATTTTAGAGAGCTATAAAGACCTGATTTCTAATAAGTACACAAAATGAATGGTCAGTTCTTATATGGGACACCCCATACTATAAGCACACCTCATATAAAACCATTGTACTGCAGCATTTTTGAGATATGGGACATTATTAAATTTTGAGGACTATAAAGACCCCATTTCTCATATCAAACCATTTTAACGCAGCATTTGGGAGATATATGTAATGGTCAGTTTCTATAGGGGACGTCCCATACAGTATGCATACCTCATATGAGTCCATTTTACTGCAGGCGCTAGATTAAATAACGTGACATATCTCCAAAATGCTGCAGTAAAATGGTTTGATATGAGGTATACATACTGTACGGTACATCCCCTATGGAAACTATAGAAACTGACCAATATTTTTTTCTACTTATTTGAAATGAGGTCTTCATAGGTGTATCAAATAGAATAATGACATTTATCTCCAAAATGCAAATGGTTTGAAATGACATATAGATATTGTATGGGACGTCCCATATAAAAACTGACTATTAGTATGTTCTACTTATTAGAAATGGGGTCTTTATAGCCCTATAAAATGTAATAATTACCCATATCTCAAGAACGCTGCAGTAAAATGGTTTCATATGAGGTTTGCATATAGTATTGGATGTCCTCTTTAAGAACTGACCATTCATTTCTTCTACTTATTAGAAATGGTGTCATTATACCCCTCTAATTCGAATAATGTCCCATATCTTGAAAACGCTGCAGTAAAATGGTTTCATATGAGGTGTACATATAGTATGAGACGTCCTATATAAGAACTGATAAATCATTTCTTGTACTTATTAAAAATGGGGTCTTTATAGACCTCAAAATTTAATAATGTCCCATTTCTTGAAAACACTGCAGTAATATGGTTTCATATGAGGTGTGCATGTAGTATGGGACGTCCCATATAAGAACTGACCATTCATTTCTTGTACTTATTAAAAATGGGGTCTTTATAGTCCTCAAAATGTAAAAATGTCCCATATCTCAAAAATGCTGCAGTAAAATGGTTTCATATGAGGTGTGCATATAGTATGGGACGTCCCATATAATAACTGACCATTCATTTCTTGTACTTATTAGAAATGAGGTCTTTATAGTCCTCAAAATTGAATAATGTCCCATATCTCAAAAACGCTGCAGTAAAATGGTTTCATATGAGGTGTGCATATAGTATGGGACGTCCCATATAAGAACTGACCATTAATTTTGTGTACTTATTAGAAATTAGGTCTTTATAGCTCTCTAAAATGTATTAATGTTCCATTTATGGAAAACGCTGCAGTAATATGGTTTCCTATAAGTAGTGCATATAGTATGGGATGTCCTATATAAGAACTGACCATTCATTTCTTGTACTTATTAGAAATTAGGTCTTTATAGCTCTCTAAAATGTATTAATGTCCCATATCTCAAAAATGCTGCAGTAAAATTGTTTCATATGAGGTGTGCATATAGTATGGGACGTCCCATATAAGAACTGACCATTCATTTCGTGTACTTATTAGAAATTAGGTTTTTATAGCTCTCTAAAATGTATTAATGTCCCATATTTCAAAAATGCTGCAGTAAAATGGTTTCATATGAGGTGTGCATGTAGTATGGGACGTCCCATATAAGAACTGACCATTCATTTCGTGTACTTATTTGAAATTATGTCTTTATAGCTCTCTATAATGTATTAATGTCCCATTTATGGAAAACACTGCAGTAATATGGTTTCATATGAGGTGTGCATATAGTATGGGACGTACTATATAAGAACTGACCATTCATTTCTTGTACTTATTAGAAATTAGGTCTTTATACCCCTCTAAATTTAACAATGTCCCATTTCTTGAAAAAGCTGCAGTAAAATGGTTTCATATGAGGTGTGCATATAGTATGGGACGTCCTATATAAGAACTGACCATTCATTTCTTCTACTTATTAGAAATGGGGTCTTAATACCCCTCTAAATTGATTAATGTCCCATATCTCTTTTTCTATGAATCTTGCAATGATCTGAAAGGTAGAAAAATATAGTAATATAGAACCGTCAAAGACACCAATAAATAACACAAATATTAAAGCAGATGTACAAAAAAAAAATCACGAAAAATGTAATTATATCTCAGTTCTGGGCGTCCAGAAGAAAAGCGCTTTAAAAAGGCGTCCCCTTTGTGTTGTTCCTGTGATTACCGTATTCATTGTAATACACCTTAATTTCAATCGCGGCTGGCTTGACCGTGTTTTTCTGAACTGCGGCTGGCTTGACCGCGGTTCATAGCGGCAGATGTAAGGAATCACTTCAGAAAGAGAGCACAAACGCCTCATCTGTCATCGGTACTGCTGTCTGTTGCCTAATTAGCATTCGTATCACAGCGTGCGCTGATCGCGGCTATGACATCATGACCATCACAGGCTACAACACACGGCGTATTCAGCACATGACTCAAGAATCCGTCTTTCATACTCCACACATTTACCCGCATGGATCCTTGTTTCTAAATAAACAGAGGCGCGGGGCAGGCATGGTCCGAGCATCATGAGCTCACCCTTCCCTGAGATCATGTGTACCAGATCTGGTACTCAAATGTACCAGATCATCACATTCAGTTTGACATCCGTAACGTTCCACAAGAGTGTCGACAGAGCGCTTCCAATGCTTCAGAAACCGGGGAATTATGTACTTATGATGCGTAAACACTTCGGCTGGACGCGTAAACACACTTGACATTATTTTGAACATTGCTGAAAAACAGCTGTGGTCATCTTAGCTTTTATCCCATCGTGCCTGCACATGTGCACTTTTGCATATTAAAAAATTCAAGAATTAATGGAATTTGGCATTATTTCGAGGAGCCGATTTTTACAGGAATGCAAATGAGATTTCAGAGTTTCGGTCAAGGGTCAGAGTGCATTTATGAATTCAGAGTTAGAATACACAGCAGCATTGAAAGCTCCAATCACCTTTGACACAATTATCTGGTTAACTTGTGCAGGAGTGTTAGTTTATGAGTAGATTAACAACAGCGTTGTTGTTAATGTAGTTTTCATTTGTACGTAATAATCAAGAGTAACTACTACATTTAGACACGTTGCTGTGCATTCATTTACATCAGGTGCTGGATTAGGGCCGGCACTGTAATTTTGCTGAAATGAGCTAGCTTATTAATGACATGTTTTTTATCACATTGTGTCTTTCATGTTGTAAGCGTTTAATTGGTGTCAGCACATTGCCATGACTTGGCAGGGGATTGCTTTTCCACAGAATGTAGATGCAATTTAGCCAAGTATGTTTGTTCTGAAATCGCAGCATTCCCCATCTGTCCACAGGCTGTCAATGGCCACAAATCGTTTCCAGAGACACGGTATTTAAAAAAGCTCAAAGTGTTGTTCCCTGAACTGGGTTAATCTAGCGCTTGACCACTCACGTGTTTTTGAATCGTTCCCACCAGCTAGAAACAATGCGAATGTGAGACATAATCATTGTGATTATGATTACATTCTTCCAATTGTTATTGAAATTAAAAGTAAAATAGACTGCAGATCCTTTTTAATAAGAGACTGGAACTTTGCCTGAGTGTGTATACATTCAAATATATATTCAAAGCCAGTACTTTCCAAACACAAAGACCCTTCTAGCAGTAATGCATTTTTGAAACATACTGTGCATGTATGTATATTGTAAACAATACGGTTGAAAGAAATGCTGTTTTCCAAATTGGAAGCAGATTTTCTATAAACATTTAAATTTCAAAATATATTTGAAAATTTACTTTCAGGACCAAGAAAATGTAAAAATTATAGCAAAACCCATTTTGTATTTAATCTGGGGGAGACCAGGAGCCTGTAGCATGATAGTAGACTAACACATTTAGAGTTATAACATTTACATTTATGCATTTAGCAGACACTTTTATCCAAAGTGACTTACAGTGCATTCAGGCTATACATTTTGTATTGTCAGTACATGTGTTCCCTGGGAATCGAACCCACAACCTTTGCGCTGCAAACGCAATGCTCTAACCACTGAGCCACAGGTTATAAGATATATATTTTGAGCTGACAAAACCAAACTACTCCAATCTGGCTTTGTTGGTACCATGAAGCTGATCATCAACTTTCTCTGTCAACTCAGGCTTGATCCTGTGTTAATGGAGCGCGTGCACATGAATGTGTGACATCATCGGCGAACAGCCAATCACAACACAGAGCAAGTGTGATTCACTTCAGCGAGATTCAAAACTCGTTTGTTAAAGGTTAAGAGAGTAAAGAATATGAGGAAGTTAAAAGCATTTCCACTGAAGTATCTCCACTATCAGTACAGTGAAGTAAAACTTGTAAAGTTACTTGATATAGTTGATAATATATAGTGATATAGACTCAAACATGTAAGGTCACGTAGCCATTTTTAAACTGTTATCTATTGATTCTACCACTTATTTATATTACATATGATCTGTATATATATTAATGTTCATTTAAAATATATGCTTTATAATAACTGTTAAACTAAAAATGCATGTGTGTAATGGAGTAATAATAATATAAATCATATTATAATTATATAAATCATATGTACATTTTAATTATCATTAAAGCCAGACAATTTTGTTGTTTTTATTTTTTTTAAGGTACTTCTTAGTGACCTTTAATTTGTAGGAAGAGAAACTGGGGGAGTGACTTTTTTTGTGTCACATGTGTCACTTTGCTCACATCTGATTGGTCCAATTTCAGTTTGAGATCTCTATGGCCCTGTCCCAAATGGCACCCTAAACCCTCACGGTCTTCCTCTGGGTCCGCACTTTCGTGACGTAATGGCCCTGTCCCATTGACTTATCTTTGTACATTTTAAAAAATACACCCAATTTTTGCTGTACATTACATGGCATTAAGTCTGTATTTTCCAGTCTTCTCCAGGCCTTCAAATCCTCATGAAAGGCAGTTTAGGGCTAGACATGTTAATAAACCTCACAAGTAATTACTGCGTTTCACCATAACAGCTTTCCTGTTTTTTTTGTGATTGATTGCCAGCATGTAATGTGTTTTTAAAACAAAAGTCAAGACATGTTTAGCTTTTAACTCAGAGTTACATACAATATTTAATGTGGGTAAACATCTAATATGTTTATAGACCACTCATATTTCTTCATTCATTCTCATCAGCTGTTACTGAAAAATGGCCACAAGCTCTGCATGAAATTATGTAGAAACCTCATCATCACAGATCCTTCTGAAATACCATGCATAATTCACACACCGTTACATTAACGACCATAACATTTTAAGTAATCTTTATAAAATGGCGAAGCCCTCAAAGCCTAGGCCAATTAATTTCGATACTTGACATCATAAGGAGTGGAAAAGTATTTCTAACCCACCTCGTTCTCCATCATGTAAATGGATCGCTTCTGCTGATATGTCGGGAAGCTAACATGAGCGAGGAAAGCACTAAAAGCCCTTGATTTGGTAGACGGAGCAGTAAGCAGGTGACTGCAGGCATGGGGCATTCAGTCTTCCTGATGAGACCAACGAAGGCCTCGACGAGCTCGTGAATTTGGAGTATTTTCCCACATGGCTGACACTGTTGCTTTAAGAGCTGATAACAGTCCGGATTAGCCGGTCCTGGCCAAGCAAAACAAAGGATAAACAGAATATGCTGACTGACAGCCAAATGACTCTGGAGGGGTGTGGGACGTGTCGAAGATCCACCCAAAATGCTTGAGGAGGTAAAAGATGCCTTTTTAAAAATGACCCTCAGCTCACGCTCCTTAATGGATGGCCATCCTGTTTTTCCTGGGCTCTTCAGAAGACATATTAGAGCAGATGTTTGCACAGCTGCTGCTGTCAGAGGTAGAGTCTGGACCGCTGCTTCTCTTCTACAGCACATGAAGAATGAGCCACACACATCACCCTCAGCTTCTTGTGAAACGCTCTCGTCTTGTTTCCAACGGTTCATGGACTGGTTTTGATGTTGGCCAATGAGCCAGAATTTCTGTGATGCTTTGCAACTCTTAATTATCTTGTTGACAAAATTTGGAACTTCTATAAAGCGACATGGAAGGTCTAAGCGGCCAAGAATGACAAGTGTGCTTCAGTTATTTGAATCCCTACATTTATTTTACCATATTTGTTTCTAGCAACATATCAGTCAAATAAAACTGACACATCCTTTCAGTTGCAAAGTTAGATTTGAAAGCATTGAGAGAAGCATCCTATTTAATGCTTAATCCTAGTACAGGTTAAACAATACAGCCGTTTAAGAATAGTTAACTGTAGTGATCTAATCAGTAGTGGCACTACGACGATTGCTCATACTTGAAGTTTGTGTGAACACAGGAACATAACTCTGTGAATGATTTCTCAAATAATGCGGCTTGAAGAGGAGAGGTGTGCCTTTACTTCTGTGATGTTCAGAAACACAGGGCAGAAAACTGTCTGAAAAACTATTCTCTCTGCCCCAATCACATAATTACACATTTACATCAGATAAACTAATCACAAGATAGCACAATCCTTTCTTTATCTATTTTACTTGGGTCACGCATTCAAAAAAACAATATTACATGAATTTGAAATACACTGAAAAAATATGAAGGGAATACTTAATCATCAAAGTATAACTCTTTTAAACTTCAGGGAAATCAGTCTGTCCGATTAGGAAGCAGAAGTGATTGTGAATCAGTTTCATGAGAGACAAACGCAAGATAAAACCAAAAAGGGAATGGTTTGGAGGTGGTTGTGCCACAGATATTGCTCTCTCCTTATCCTTCCTGACTGATTTGTCTCTAGATATGTGTTTTGTTAGGGTTCTTCACACTCCTTGTAGCAGTACATGCAGCCCAATCAGATTGCACAGCTGATTCAACTCCTCCATACGTGCCGTCACAAGGAGGTTTAGTGTGTGCGATGTTACACTAGGAGAGCTGGTCAGGGCCATAGAAGGGAAACAGCCCAGCAGCAGGACCAGAATCTGCTCTTGTGAGGAGGATCAAAAAGAACCCTGCACAAGCCCTCAAAATGACCTCTAGCAGGATACTGGTGTGCATGTTACTGACCAAACGGTTAGAAACAGACTTCATGAGGGTGGACATCAGGCTTGAGGGCCTGATGTCCTGTAGTTGGACCCGTGCTCACAGTCCAGCTCCTTGCAGAGAATGCCAAAATTGGCAAGTCCACCACTGGTTCTCTTCATGGATGAGTGCAGCTTCACACTGAGCACATGTGACATGTGAAAGATTCTGGAGAATCTGTGGGGAACATTATGCTGTCTGAAACATCATCCAGCATGAGCAGTTTGAAGGTGGGTCAGTATGATCTGGGAAGAATATTCTTGGAGGGTCGCCAATAGTACCCTTACTGCTTCAGTGTTCCTGTGGCTCAGAGGTTAGAGCATTGCGTTAACAGCGTAAAGGTTGTGGGTTCGATTCCCAGGGAACACATGTACTGACAAAAATATGTATAGCCTGAATGGCACTGTAAGTTGCTTTGGATAAAAGCATCTGCTAAATGCATAAATGTAAATGTAGTATGTTTTAGGATGAAATCCTCAGAGCCGCTGTCAGAACTTACCCTGGTGCAGTAGGCCCGGAGTTCCTCCTATTAAATTACAATGCCCGGCCTTATGTGATCAGAGTGTGTAGGCAGTTTCTGAATGATGAAGGCATTGATGCCATTGAATGGCCCTCATGTTGCCCAGACCTTAATCCATTGAGAACCTCTGGGGAATTATGTATCAGAACATCCAAAGCTGCTAAGTAGCATCACAGGCTGTCCAGGAGCTCACTGATGTTCTTATCCAGATCTGGAAAGAGATCTTCCAGGATACCATCCACCAACTCATCAAGATCACATCTATATGTTGTCAGGGTGCATGAGGAGAGAGATCTGGAGTGGACTCTGTGGGCTCATGGAACGGGGCAGACTCTATGGGCTCCCAGAACGGAGGGGGCTCTGTGGGCTCATGGAACGGAGCGGGCTCTGGAGCGGACTCTGTGTGCTCACGGGAAGGAGCTGGCTCCGCAGCTAACTCCACCCTGAAGGCTGAGCCGCTTAAATTCAGAGCCAGGTTGATGTACTCCTCCAGTGACTCCTCAGGGTGCCAATAAGGTATATGGGACTTGAAGGGCTTGGCTAGGCCTCCCCAGAAAAAGACCATGAGGCAGGCCTTTTCCGTAGCCGACTGGCGAGCCACTCCCACGAAGTCCCTGGTGTATACCTCAATGTTCCTGTCTCCCTGGCAGACGCTGAGAAACTTCCACCCTGGACCCATGGTTGCACTCTCTGCTGAGTCCTCATCAGGCTGATCCATTCTGTCAGGACGCATGAGGAGAGATATGAGGCGAGGACTCAAGTACAAGAGAATGGTTCCTTTTTAATCATAAAATGAAACAAAAATGAACAAAAACCACCCCGAAGGGGAAAAACAGGCAGGCAGGCAGGCAGGCAGAGAACTGTAGCAGTCAACATAACACACACACGACAAAAGACAACGGATCAGCACAGGACTTCAGACACCAGGAGGATAAATAGTGAGACAAACGAGGGTAACGAGGGGGACACAGGTGGAGCTACTAAAACAATAAAGAGGGAACAAGATGGGAGGGCACAGACAATAGACAGAGGAGCACATGGCACCACAACAAACAACAAGCCATGTGCTCAACACACAGAGACATCTGGTGGCCAGCCCGGGCACACCAGCAGGACTGTGACAGATGTTGTCAGGAGTGCACAAAGGCACATAGGGACCATACACACTACTGACTTACATTATGAGTTGTTTTGATGAAATCCATGCATGTTTAGTTCATGCACGGTCAATTGTTTACTTAGATTTTTCTTATGATTGTGAATCTAGTCTTCTGTGGGTTGAAGATTTTGGTTTTCATTGACCATTGTCACATCATTGTGTTTTGCACAATATGTAAGTATAGATACAATAATATTTTGTTCATCATGTGATTTAAGTGTTACCTTAATTTTTTGAGCAGTGCATTTTATCTAGATCATTAAGTAAACAGTATTAAGCAATTTTGTAACACATGCATGCAACATCTTGCCACACAAAAACCCTGTTGTATATTTTCAAATTATCTGCATACAAACTGCTCACAGTAATGTTTAGTAATGTAAATCTTCATAGTTATCTTTTTTTTCTTCTGAAAATAGTACAAACGACAGAGGCACAGGTTGGTATCTGGAAGGCGAAACCGGAGGAGTGGAGTGGAGGGATGAGGCGAGGGCAGGTCGATGACTGACCAAGGTGGAGCTGGAGGGATGAGGGAGTCTGGCGGAGCTGGTGGACTGATGGGCTATGGGGGAGAGGAGGGAGCTAAGAGCCATGGTGGAGCTGATGGGTCGCCAGCCCAAGGAGAAGTCTGGGTCTCGGAGGTAGGAGGTAGGAGACCAGGGATCCTCTGACCTCTATGGAGCAGGAGACTGAAAGGGATGCAGCGACTCCAATACACAGATGGAAGGCTAAGAATGAGCTGAGGAACTAGAAAGATGCAGTGGCAGCAGGGCAGAGGATGACAGAGGACACAGAAGAGGAGGCGGGAGAGGGAGGCAGGGTGGGAGTACATGACCATCAGGGGTTTCAGGTATAGTGTATGCAGCCCACACACACCAAATTGCGAATCCCAGCAGAGGGAGCGAGGTGGACAGGGAAAAACCTCCGTGGTTATGACAGGGCTGACAGATAGTTCAGGGTGGACAGACAGTTCAACATAGTCCTCCGTGGTCATTACAACAGGCAAACAGTTTAGAAGATGATGGAAGAAGACCAAATAAAAGTCCATTAATTCCTTAGAGTCCTGCCTCAGTTCACCCTCAGTGGTGGAACAGTGGGTGGGGCATTCCTCTGCGTCGTCGCACTCCACTGTGTCATCCTCCGTGGGGGATTTAGTTGCCGGCTCACGCACCTAGTCAAATGTTGTATGAGGCTCTGGCTCCTGGGCAATCCTCAGCTCTGTCGCTCCTCTTAGCAATGGCTCATCAGTCGCGGTGGGCTTTGGCTTTCCGTCTGCGGTAGGCTCTGGCAGGGTGATGCTTGGCTGAGCTCTGGGTCTGGATGCGAGACGTCTGTGAGGTGTGGCTGGATGTTGATGTTGCAGTCGACATCCGCTTCGTCCACTTTGAGTGTTGGTCCATTCACCCACAGTGCAAATCTGATGTAATCTTTCAGGATCCATGGCGGGGATGAAATATGGGAACAATGAAAACTATTTCCTTGTTTGGACTTTGTTTTCAGTTTGCTCTGTTTTACCCCATCTAGTTAATTGTCATGGTTATTGATATGAGTTCTTCATTATGGTCAGGTGTGTCTTGTTAATTATCCTTGTTTGGTCTGTGTATTTAAGTTCCTGTCTGTTCAGTGTTAGTTTCTCAGCTATTGTTAATGTCAATGTCTGCTTGTGTCACCAGCCTTTCTTGTGTGGATATACCTTGAGTGGATTAAAGACTGTTTATCATCTTCATCTTTGTGCGTGTTCTCCATTTTGTGACCTACTGTACATACTCACTCTAAAACTAAAACTGTTATACATTTTTCATGAAAAACAGCCATACTCTTTACTCAGATCCAATTTCAGTCATTCTTCTTATAAAAAAATAAACAAACAATTAAGTACATAAATATTTTTGGGATGGATATTATGATGCATGTCAAAAAAGGCATATTTAATCTAAATTATCATGCCCATTTCAATAGTTACTGACTGCGCATATAACTAATTGACAATTAAATTATCACCAAACATAGTGGTCTGTCAAATATAACTTTTATTTGCTTTTGTCATAATTTGCATGTGTTAAATTTGTAAAAAACCTGTCTCAAGGCTGTTTCTCCATTTCGCCGTCTGGTTCTGGTGCAGAATCTTTCTGATTTATCAGTTAATTCAGTTCAATAAAATCTGTTTTGGACAAATTAAGTAGTGGTTGGAATGTCCCATGATCGTATTAATTTTGCATTGTCCTCTTGTTTGGTGTGAGATTGAATTGGGTAGTGTGGAAAAGCGAGACAGAGTCCAAAAGTGTCTGTCTAACTCTAAATGGTGAGAGTTAGATTAAAAGATTGGCCACACCTATATAAAAAATAATACCATCCAAATTGTTGAATGAGCACTTTGCTACGTCCGAACTGACTGCACTATATTTCATGTATAATCATTTTCTATTCTTAATTGTTTTAAATTCATTTTAAATAAAATGTTATATCATTTTATTGTTGTGATTTTTTTTAATTCCTTGTTTTTATTGCTGTGATTATAATTTTGAATGACTATTTCACTTCCTTTTATATAAAGCACTTTGAATTACCAATGTGTATGAAATGTGCTATATAAATAAACTTGCCTTGCCTTGCCAAATGCAGCATTAAATCGAAGGAGGGGCCTCTGCTGTAGATATAGACCAGAACATCATAGAGACTCTTGGATAGCCACATAGACCACACTAGCAAACACATGGCGCTAATAATGCCAAGATCATGTATTTGATTCCCAGGGAATGCATGAACTGATGAACTATAACTTGAATGCCATGTAAGTCACTTTGGATAAAAGTATATGCCAAACGTAAATTTGTAAATGTTTCCACTGTGCAGAAATCCAGCGCAATGGTGGTGAGGTCTATGTGTAGAAGAAAAACATTGACATTTTACGAATCTAGTTAACACCGATTAAATCAGTGTCCAGGAATTTCATTTCTATAAAGAATCCTGCTTTAAACCGCATGGAGAAGCTCATGTTTCTACACAAACTCATTATTTCTCTAGCAGATGAATAATTTGGCCTGGTGTTTGTGTTGTAGTTGACTTAGTTGCATGTTCCATAAAAATCTGTTTAAAAAAACGAAACGTCTAGCATGGCCATAACATGCCATTATTCGTTCCGTCCCCTGCATTAACGGATGACTAATTATAACTAATGCTGTCCAACACTCCCATGACATCATCCAACCCAAGTAAACAGGTAACAGGCAGACAGACAGATGCATCATCACAAGTACAGATATCATTAAACAGGAAAAAGACAAATCATTTTGGCCTGACAGAATTATTTACAGGTGGAAGTCAGCTGAAGAGAGATGGGTTTACAAACAATTCTATTATCCTCATCTTATACAACAAGATGACGCTACGTCTGCAAGAGCAGTAAAGACCTTACATTGTGTTCACGTCGTGTGCGTGTGTTAATAGAAAAACAGGCCGCTTTTGATTTGCATGAATATCTTGAGCTCAGAAACTTTGGTCTGCTGGCAGAAGCATAGTCCAGACATTTGGAATTCCATATTTCACTTTTGAGAAATGGTATCAGATGGGATTAGGCTCGGTCCAGCTAAGCTTTCCCAAGAGAATCTGGCCAAGCATGCTCTACTCAGGCCTGAAGTATCCGTGCAATCCAGTGTGCAATACCTCTCTTCATGCTCCCCCTGGACACCAGCGCTAATGACTGATGCGGAGAGAGTCCAATACTCACATGAAAAAAGCTAGTGGCTAAACAAGTTTGAACACATTTAATCAATCAATATAATATTCACACCAGCATATGTTTTTGTCCAGTGCTTTTCCTCAGATGGACCTGAGTTTAAGGGTGAAAACTCGTTTTCTCTTAATAATCAATACATACCACTGAAGTTCACGAAACCTGCTACGACTGCAAAGCACATTTTGGCGAATGTGATTTACAGCTGCTAGACATGGGCAGTGAAATGTAGGCATTTATTGCTCTGTTAGAACACAGTGCACACAAAATTGTAATGATTCACATACTGTTTGATAGCTCACCCAAAAATGAATATTGATGGTAGTAATCATTTTCTCACTCTCATGTCATTCCAATCCATGTCATGTTCTTTCTGAACACAAATGAAGCCGAATTTCCATGCTGATTTTCCATACAACACACAATGAAAAATGAACAAGAAGCACAATAAAAGCAGTTCAAACAACTTAAGCGCTACATTTCGAGTCTTCTGAAACCATCCAATATATTTGTGTAAGGAACAGAATCAAATTTAGGCCATTATTCACGAAATCTCATAAGGTAATCTGCACTTGATCCCCTGCGAGAGTTTGATGGTCAACCTGCTGCTGGTTTTTAGAGTTGCGGTGGAAGATCCTCAGTGAATAATGACTTCTGTTTGTTCTTCACACAAAGGTATCGTTTGACCTCAGAGGATTTAGATGCTTTATGCTTTTATGTTCCGTTTCTGTCATCTGTTCATGCTCCACTGCCCCTGTCACTTTTTTTTATGGACAAGAACAGTATTAACATTCTGCTAAATGTTAGAAAATGAGTTTGGAACAACAGAAGGATGCGTGGACGATGACAGAATTTTCTTATCTGGACAATCTATTCCTTTGAGTCAGTTCCTTATGAATGCTAGTAATGTGGCTAAAGCTCTCCTGTTGGTTTAAACATTTCCATATTCCGAAGCATAAAATTATATTTTGGCCAAGAATCCCTCTTTGATGTGATTTATATCTCAGGATTAAAACAAATCCCTCCAAAGGATCCTGCTGAATTCCAGGGGTGGTGAGCATTCTTGTCAAGTCAAAAATACAAGCTCTCCTGCACATGATGGACTCATCTCTAGATCTGCTCCCCTGATAGAGACCCGGAGTCGTGCTGGGCACTCCAACGATGACTTCTGTGGAATTAGGAATTCCATCAACATCTAGGATTATCAAAAGGGCCTATTTTGGATATGTGATCTGTTCACTATTCTCAGCAAAGAAAGAGTAGTAAAGTTCTGGGATTATGTGCATTGGTCAGCTGATCTCTCACACAGACTCGAAAGCACTAAACACACACATACAAAAGGCCATGAATGAACAATACCTGACAAGGAACACCGAAACAATAGAGCTTATATGCAGAAGGGCAAACAAGGAAACCTGTGGAGGCAATCTAAAGAGAACCAATTAACAATGAAGCCACAAAGGTTGCATTTGCACTGCAAGTCCTAATGCACAGATCCAATCTTTTGTCCATATCCGATTTTTTGGCCCGCCTGTTTACATTCATTTTGACACGACTTGTAGCCGATATCTGTATTTACATTAATACCCACCCATCAGTGATCGCTTTATTACGCACACAAGGTAGTAGGCCCGCAGGTTTTGAATGGCCGTGCTATTAAAATTATTTATATAATTCACGTCGAGTGGACATCATTATTTGCCAGCATGGATAACAGCTGTCATGGATGTTTTGCATGAGTGACAACACAGGAGTGAGTAGCCTAATACTGAAGCTTGTTGTCAGTTATCACCTCATTGCAGAGAAATATAATAGATTTTAGTAGCGAAGCAATTGTATTTATAAAATTCACAGGGAAGAAGTTAAAAACCAGCTCCTGAATGTTGCGTAGTTTCTTACATATAAAGTTACTGCCTCAATAAAATGCGAGAGCATATGAAGCACACCGGCTTTAAAACACTATCTTTATGAGCAAACATGTTGCTCTGGCATTGTGGTGGCTCTGGGTTCTGCGGGGAATATGTTTTGTGTCTTTAGACGTAGGTTGTATGTCCAAATATCAGATATGTATCATATTTGAAAGTGTCCCAGACCGGATACGAAAAAATCTGATCTCATGCAAATCTTTGAGTTTACACGTGTGCAACAAATTCTGATCTGTGTGAGCAAAAGATGTGAGCAAAAAAAATCTAAGTGCGCCAGTTTAAATGCAGCCAAAGAGACTACAACGCCCCCCCCCCCCCCTTTAAAAACAGTTCAGGTGGAAGACGGAGGTGGATGGAGGTCATATCTGTAAGGTGGAAGAGGGCCTGGATACCATGGATCACTAGTAGTGTGGAAAACCACACAAAACGTCACAGGTGGAGCAGGGAGACCAAGGCTGAGATGAAACCTTTTCTGCTGAGGATTAGTAGTGAGCATTTTTCTTCTTCTTTTTATTGTTCTTAAAAGTGGCAGAGCTTAAATAGGCCTTAAAATTATTCTGAATGCTCAGCTGAAGGAAGAGGTTCATGGGGAAACTGTTGAAGAAGCGGAGGCTGATGGAGCAGAGAGAACTCAGAAGTGCTGCTGAAGATACTTCTCCTCAAAAGCCAGGACAGTGGTTTAGAGCAGGAGACAGTATGGATGTTAATTCAGCATCAGTTCAGTCCCAGGTTTACATCAAGAGAGGGGTGGTGTCACTCAGACTTTATTACCCAGCATCCAGTGCAATGAGCTAACCCACGTGACAGCATCATAGTTGTACCTGATGAGCGGTCGGGGTCTTCCATGTGTTGGAAACCATTGCATGAAATAGACAACACTGAATATTTTATTACTATGTTCGACAGTACTGTGGCCTAAAACCGACTAAGCTGTTAGATACAGGTGTGCTTATATATACACAGGGGCATAAACGATTAATTCGATTATGACAGGATTAAAGGGATTGTTCATCCAAAAATATAAATGATATCATCATTTAACTCACCCTCATGTTGTTTCATACCTGTATACGTTTCTGGTCCTAGTTGACTTCCACAGTCATTATACTATGGAAGTCAATGTGGACCTAGACCACCTAGACCTAGGTAACCTAGTTTGGTTACCCACATTCTTAAAAATTATTTAAAGTGGAATTTACAATGTTTATTTTCTTCTGTTCTTGGTTGGGGATGAAACAGAGAGATCTTATCTTTTCTGTGACACAAGTGAGAACAGACAAGTTTAATACATCTTTAGTAAAATAACCTCCATTCAAGGTCATGACATCCAATCATGCAAATCTCTTCTAAACAGATATTACTTTTATCACTCCCCTCCACACTCTTAAATGTTCTTCTTGCAACACCCTCACAGAAAATCTTAAAATATTTATTTAGCATGTTTATTAAGACATGTCCTATGGTGGTGTGGTTTTAGTGTTTATTATCCTTGTGGGGACATGTGGTCCCAATCAGACTTTGAAGTTAACTTTTTACTCACTTGCCAGCCAATTTGGCTACTAATTATTTTAAGTAACTGGGCCATTCAGAACTTCTACTTGCCAAAATATCAAAAATAGACCAGATTATCAAAGTTACAGTTTTAAATAATACAAAATCTTATTCTGAATCATAGAATCCCTATCAGTTATACAACATTCAATTATTCTTTGCGAATTTAATTGACCTATCGGTAAGCCCCTCCCCTTGAATGCAGATGAGCCAATGGCAGTCAAGTATCAGTTGCACGTGAACCGGAACTCGGTCATCTGTAGGTCTCATTGCCATAGAGAAACAATGGAAGATCCGAAGCGCTCATCAGTTTGATGCTGTTTATGCTACAAAATTATGTGGTACTTATTACACTGATTCCAGGTTACCTGAGAGAACGGGCAATGAAATCTATGGTAACACTTTATTTTGATAGTCCACTTTAGACATTCTACTAACAGTATGTAACTACATGCAACTACATGTCAACTAGCAGTCATTAGAGTATTAGTAGACTGTCTGCTTAATATCTTCTAACACTTTATTTTGATGGGTCCACAACATACAACACACTGACTATGAGAAGTATATGTCAACTTATTCTACTAACCCTAAACCTATCCTACTGACAGTTAGTAGACATGTAGTTGCAAATTAATTAGAATTAGTTGACATGTAGTCGACATGTAGTTACAAAGTTATTTATAGTTAACAGAAAGTCTAAAATGGACTATCAAAATAAAGTGTAAACAAATGTATTTTATTACAATTCTTAAACCAAACAAAAACAGATCAAAATGTCCATAAACATTCAACCCCGAATGAATACGGAAACATTCATTTTCTGGTTGTCATACTCTCATTAAGTTACAATTTTCATCAGCTCAAGTCGAACATTAATGTCATCTTGTGCTTAGGCAAGGCATCTCTAGCTAAAACTAACATTAAAGTTAGTGAGTCCATGCTAATGTACAAACTAACCAATTTAATCATTACCCAACATATTTATTTTAATTTATATATATATATATATATATATATATATATATCTCCATGGCATATTTAAGTCTCACTTGAACGGTGGTCCTTCTGTGTAAATAAGCATCTTGGGACATGGTTTTCGCACTGACAGCTGTCATTAAAATCACTAAAATCTTAAAATCAACTGAGTTTAATAGACAATCAGTGAAGTGAAGCTAAAGCAGGGGTAATATGCTCCCTCTATAGGACAACTGACAGCATGACCATGGTTTATTTTCACTGTTGGGCGTTCATTTCAAACCCCACACAGCACACACACACACCTGACTGTGTCAAACGTCAGCATTTGTTTGACTGATATTTCTGTCTTATTTGTATGATGATAGAAACCGGACTGTTGAGTGGGCTACGGAGCACACGTGACCGCTTTCTGACAGCTCTGCAGTGCTCAAAATTAGCCATACACCGGCAGGCGGAAAGCATTTTATCGAGTTCATCTCGTGCCATAAACCTTTTGGCTCATTAACTCACATGCTAACCAAATGGACTATGGATTAATTCCAGCAGTTCCTGTTTTGCGGTGGACGAAAGAGCTCTGGAGATGCAGTAAAATTATTAGCATATGGGAAACAAATTACTCTTGACTGATTGTGTGATGAATGGCATGACCTGAAAGTGATTTGTTAATTTAATAGTGTGGTAGATTAATGTATTTGTATATTTGTCATGCCTCCACCATGCTCTCCTTATTCTCACTTTCACATGCACAACCGAACACTGCATTTATAAACCCTGCTCCGCAACACAGTGAGTGACTGACTACAGACTCAACAGACCGCCACAGTAGTGTCCCTCAGACCATCTTTACGGCATCCTCTCGGGAGGCGTTTAAACAACAGAAACGTTTATATGCATTTAGCCCATTCATTTAAACAACAACAGCATTTTGGGGCCTGAAAATGCTAACTTTTTAAAACTGATTTCGAAGTGCAAATGTTTAAAAACAATATGGCTATCTTCTCTGTGTAAAGAACAAAAAGTGAATTTGTGAAACGGTGACATCATGCACGTGTGTATTACATGTTCAGTCTATAGAGGGTTTGCATGTGACATCACCTGGTCATCACTGAGTGGCAAAAATACTGAATGGCAGCATTGGTTTTCAGCGTGACACAGAACACATCTGAAACGAGAAAGAGCTTTGCGATTGTCTGAACAAATGTTTGTATGTTTTTACAGACTGCCCAAAGCTACAGAAAAGCACAGCAAATTAATCGCTGCAATGCACGGACACAAATGGACTCCAGGCAGCGAAACATGGTTATCATTTAATTTTAATTTGTTCAATTTTGCAGTAAAGTCAGACCCTACACTCTTAAAAATAAAGGTGCTTCAAAGGTTCTTCACTACGATGCCATAGAAGAACCACTTTTGGTTCCACAAAAAAACATTCGGTCAAAGAACCATCTCTTTCTTATCTTGTTATAATCTGAAGAACCTTCTTTCGCCACAGAGAAGTTTTTGGGAGACAGAAAGGTTCTTCTATGGCATCGTGAAGCACCTTTATTGTTAAGAGTGTCTATATTGTAATGACAGCTCATCAATTCAATATTTACCATCTTATAATCTGCATTATTAGATGTTTTTAAATAAACACTGACAAAAAGCTATAGAAGTTTTTGGGCTGGACGATATATATATATAACACTGATATAAGTGATCACCCGTATTTAGACCAATGTATTTTGTATTTACCAAGTGCGTTCACAGTAAAATCTGCTTTATTTATTTCCCCAGCGTCACAATCAGGTGCATATAAATATCAGGAGACATGATTCCTGACTGCATATCAGTATCTGTGGACCGCTGGATCTTTGGTAAGTTAAGGAACACTATATCGAGTCCACCAATCTTTAGTTTAAACTGATTATCATTTGTTCCCAACTGCGTCCCAGCTGTGCAGCAGCTCTTTTGCCACTCAGTCCGGCTGAGGTGTGTTATGGGCGAAAAGTGACGTCAATGCATACAGTGCAGGTGCGTAGGGTTTCTTTTCAAAGCGACATCACCACCTACTGGCCTGGCATGCAAAATACAGCGTTTTTAGTCATGGATACTTTTAAAGGAGATCGTTTTGAGAATGTTGTCATCTGTATGTATCTTCTTTCAAAAACACTAATGAAACTTTTAGTTTTTAATACATTCTTGTCTTGTAAATGTAATCATATCCGCTGTGATCAACCACCAGTTAAGTTTACTTACTTATTGACTCACCCGTATTTACATTTTTTTGTGTGTGCAGTGTAAAACCTTTGTACAGAGCCACAGACATGAGGCGGGACATATTTTTATATCATGGCCACAAATGAACAATTATTTCCCATGACTTACTGGTGGTAATATGAAATCTGGTAAAATGTGAATGGTGAAACAAATGGCAAATAACACATTGAATTAAACATGAAATTGTAAAAGTAGGGGAAGTTATGGGGAAATTATGCTCCAATAATCATTTTAATAGTGTAGTCCGAAAACCAAATTAAAGCAGTTCACAAAAGCATTTTAGGAATGCTGTTGATTATTTATTATATCACTTGGATATGCATTTTATACATTGTATCTAGTGTTGAGATGGTTACTTTGAAAATGTAACAGGTTATAGATGACAAATTACCCTATTTAAAATGTATTAAGTAGTGTAACTATTTCAATTTATTTATTTTTGTAACTGATTACATTTGATTAATTTTCTAAATACTGACAAAACATGTATAGCCTGAATGTCCTGTAAGCATGGGCGTAAATCCCGGGGGGGACGGAGGGGACATGTCCCCCCCCATCCGAGGGTTGTCCCCCCCAAAAAAAATATTTTAAAAAATTGCACTCTCTATTGTGACAAATATATGTATGTATACCTAAAATAATTGTGTAAGTAGATTAAACCCCCCGCAAAAAATGCTTTTAGAAACAGTTGAGTTCCCCCTCCCCTTTCTCACAGTGGTTTGGCCCACTGCCTGCTTTCCCATTTCATCTCACCTACTCCACAAACGAGTCAGGTGTGTGGCTGCGGCTCAGTTAATGTTGAACTCCAGTAAGTAGGATACTTTATTCACTTTAAATAAAGCGATTCTCTTTAATGTAGTTGATGCAGCAGACTCATTTATAAATTAGTTGCGGCAAAAATGCAGATTAACGTTACCGATGTAATTTTCCAAGAATCTGCTATATTAGCGATTAAAATATTACTTATCTAGTTAACGTTAGCTTGTTTACAATAGCTTGTTGCATAGTGCACTGCAGATTATGGGGGTTTTCCACTGACTGGTACCAGCTCGGTTCAGTTCTGCTCTGCTCTGTTTCAGACCTACAGTTTTCCACTACAACTGGTTGCTATAGCGACCAAACATTCTGAGAAGCAGCACGAGCAGTGCGCTCTAAGCTGAGGTAAACAACCTGGCATCATTACAATCGTCAGCATGGATGAAATAAAAGGGATTTTATTTCTTATCCTTGGTTTGTGGCTGTTTTAAATGTGCTGATCTGCTTTGTCATTGAACCTGAGAAAAACTTTGAAAATAACCATAATGACGCAGTCTCCGTGCTACAATAATAATGATAGAAGCAAAGTTTTTCACTGTGGGGACATATCTTTATAAGTACAATTTGACTGTATTATTTGTATCCCCTTCAAAAATTGCTCATGAGAAATTTTATATTTATTGTCCCCCCCTACTGTTAAATGAAATTTACGCCCATGCCTGTAAGTCGCTTTGGATAAAAGCGTCTGCTAAATGCATAAATGTAAGACTAACGGCCGCTATAGCGCCCCCTGCAGTAAACCTGGGAATGCAACACATGCTTGTTATGAAATGCATCAACACATTTCTGAATGCAATAATGTGTGAAATCACGGCTGCATAGCTAGAGGTGTTTGCATCCCATTCTTGAATAAATTATCAGTTTGGCCCGAGTGTTGTGTGGACTGCGTGAACTTTGCAGACACTGCACATGAAACATCATTCAGCCCAAGCGGTAAAGCTTGTTGTTCTCGTGAGTCACTCGGGACAGGCCACATCACTCACAAGCCCGCACCAGCATGTTTTCGGAGCCTCTGGTGGACCTGTGTGCCCAGCTGTGTGCCCAGCTGTGTGCTGCGTCCGGCAGTGCCAAGCTCTTGATTGAAGCCCGTGGATCCGTGTGCCAAGAATCACAATGGCTGGAATGCCTGCACTGGAACGGCTCAGCTCGCTCCATTCCTCTCTAAGTGACCATAAAAGGCTGAGAGGATCCTTCAAAAGAAAGCAGAAGGAAAAGCTTCAAAGCCGTTTCTAATAATCTAAGGCAAGGTGAGCAAAGGTTTGACGGAGGCTCACTTCCAAACACGTCACGTGAGAGATTTAACACTCCGTTTGTGTCGAAATGCAGGTATGCACCTTTATCTGGCGTTTCTGTCACGAGGAGGAAGGGGGTTGAGAAGTTCGAAGCAGATTCCTTCAAAACCCCTTTTAGCCAAATCAGTTCACTGTGCATTCAGATACTTTCAGGACAACACAAGAGAAGTTTGACCGGTCAGCGCCACTGATGGCCGAGGACAGAAGTACACCTGCTGTGTGGAACCAGTATAATTAGTCACATGACTTGTATGGATCAGATGATTGGTTTAACAACTGTTTCTGAGCAAACAAACTCAAATCAAATCAGCCGTGAGTAAAGTAACACATATCTGACACAGTACAAGTCTCTAACACCAAGTTCACTAAAGCATTTTAGGAATGCTGCTGATTATTTAATATATCACTTGGATATGCATTATATATATAGCATCTAGTCTTTGGAAATACAGATTACAAATTACCCTATTTAAAATTCAATAAGTAGTGTAACTATTTCAATTACTTTATTAATGTAACTGATTACATTTGAGTACTTTTCTAAATGTCTAATGACTGTTTTCAACTGTTAATAATAATGGAACGTGTAAAGCAGGCAGAGTAACATTACAGAAGTACTCTGATTACTGTCATACTTTCACTATCCGTCATCACTTGGATTAATATTAAAATAATTTAATTTTAAAGTACAGGCACCACAAAATCAGACTTTAGCAGACTTTAGAGATCGTTCTGAGGTTAAATACTGATTTAAAATCATAACAAGATATCATTTAATAGCTATGAGACCGTTTCTGAAATCAAATCTGATGCTGGCGTCTAACAATGCTTTGGAAAAAACAGTTAATCTTAAAAAAATAAAGCATATACATAAAACCAAATAGGAAATAAAACAGTAATTAAATATGCATGTGTCCTAAACTCCTGGAACATTAGTGTCTCATATTTTATAGCAGTCAATACAATTTGAGAAAGAAATCAATTAAATCTCTCTCTCTCTTTTCTGTCTGTGTGTGTGTGTGTGTGTGTTTGTGTACAAGTGAGTGAGTGCGTGTGTGTGTGTACAAGTGAGTGTGTGTGTGTGTGTGTTTACAAGTGAGTGTATGTGTGTGTGTACAAGTGTGTGTGTGTGTGTGTGTTTGCGTAAAAATATTCAGATGCAACCCCCTTTGTAATCATTAATATTTTTTATCAGTAACTGTAAATAATTACAGTTACATATTTTTGTAATTAAATAATGTTCTGTTACATGTAACTAGTTACTCCCCAACACTGATTGTATCCTCAATGCAACGCGATTATATTTTGACAATATTCAACTATTAATCTAAATACAACCCCTGATTCACTTGTTTTGAATTAGTCAGATTGTTTTAGCTGCCTTCTCAAACATTAATGGCAGCAGTGGTGTTGTTTCCTTGTAAATGCATTAAATCCCATTTAAGATGTTTGTCAGCTGTTTTTAATCTCCTGCACAGAAATGAGTTGTTCCGTGTGATTGGCTGTTGGCTGCAGACACTTTCAGGTGCATAAACTCCAGAGTGAATTACAAACCCTGAGCTGACGGAGAACAGCTACAGTGAGTGTTGTGTGAACCTGTTGAATCTGATCTAAACCGGGCTGGATTTGTTTGATGAGATTGTTCGACTGGCGTTGTTCGACAGGTCACTCTGGGTCCTGGATAAACTCACTAAAACACCAGCTGATTCAAAGACACTGTGAGGAGAATTGATGCTAGTGAAGAAAAAGACTCATTCCAGCATTTACAGATACTCGCTTTGATATTTTATTATTGAATGTAAGTATGGATGAGTGTGACTAAACTCAGGTAAATAATTCTGTTCACACCTGTTTCATATCTGACCCTGGAGCACAAAAGCAGTCATAAACAGCACAGGTATATTTGTAGCAATAGCCAACAATATATTGTATGGGTCAAAATTATACATTTTTCTTTTATGACAAAAATCATTAGGATATTAAGATCATGTCCCATGAAGATATTTAGTACATTTCCTACTGTAAATATATCAACTTAATTATTGATTATTAATATGCATTGCTAAAGACTTCATTTGAACAACTTTAAAGATGATTTTCTCAATATTTAGTTTTCCGTCTATACATCTGTGATGTATGATCACATGTGGCTGTGATGCAGATGTGTGTGTGAGGAAACCACTCAGAAGAGACTGACGAAAGCGCCACCTAGAGGCTGATGCTCTACAGCACAACACGACCTGGACTGCGTTCATTCTTTTGCTCTGACACTGCATTCAAGTTATTCATTTGATCTAGTCTTCGGTATTGCTAATTAATTACAGAAACACTTTTCTATTTTATTTGTTATTTTTTTAACATGTTTATCTTACATTTAACTTAGATTCGGAAGGCAAACACTTAACACTTGTTGTTTTCTTAAGAAGTAGATTTACAGTTTTCCCCATGCTAGAAGGAGGAAAGAAGACATTTAAGGATCAAGAATATCATTATTTTTACTAGTTTTACTAGTAAAATACTAGTTTTAGTTGTAATAAATTGTATTTATTTTAGTAATGTTACTTAAACATACTACATGGAAATGAAAATAACATATATATATATGGGTGTTTGGCTTAGTGTCATGTTAAGATAATTTTTATACTCATCTTTTGTTGTTTTAATATTTTGAATAGTTTTTAGCTTTATTTTACGTTTTCATTTAAATGTTTAGTTTTGAAATGTTGTATGCATTTGTCATTTTATTTAATTTCTCAATTTTAAATGTGTGTGTATATATAGTATTTATAGAGTTTTAACTGATAGTTGTAGATACTTTTTCTTATTTGTAAGTCGCTTTGGATAAAAGCATCTGCTAAATGACTAAAAAGTCAAATAAAGTAAAAAGTCAGTGTTTACAGTGTCACAACTAGGAAATGGCTTAAATGCAATGTAATCAATTATTTAGTTGTTATATTAATCGGTTATAAAATGTTTAACACTGTATTCTGGCACTAAAGCGCTGATAATGACGGACCTGTTTGGATGTTTTGAAAGAACTGCGATCAATAGATGTGAGTCCAACTTAAATCAACACGAACTCAGATCATTAGAAATGCTTTCACATATGATCCAAATAGTTGAAGCATGTCATGATTAATATGAGCTCATTGGTGCTGTGAACGTGTGTTTGTATTTGTAATCTCTGGTTTGTTTAGTAATAGTTGTGTTGTTTCTCAGGTCCGGGTGTCAGTAACTGATCTTGAGCAGATCTCTGTCTTCTGAACGCAGGATCTGTTACTGACACATGAGAAATGAGCAAACATGAGGGAGAAATAACATATATTCCTGGAGCTCTCATAGACTTAATTTCTAGTGATTATCGTCAATTTGATTTCACAAATACTATTTAAACTAAAATAAGCTAGACAATGACATGCGTACGCCTGAATTCAATAATGAAATGCCTTTAACTGAAAATTGAGTGTTTAATCTTATTATTATACATTACTGACACTCTATTTTCCAATTTGATAATGTTAAGTGCTATATAAATAAAGGTAACTTGACTAATTACTCTCCTTTATCTCACGTCAGTCTTTCCTTTAGTTTTGCATTTGATTTAATGAAGGCCAGGAGTGTAGTAATGTATGTTATGTATATACTGTATATATATATATATATATATATTACATTTCCATTTATGCAATATATTGTTATATGAAATAAAAACATACATGAAATCTATTAGAAAATGGAACAATATCATACATATTCATACAACCGAATTCCAGAAATGTTGGAAAGTTTTTTTTAAATTTGAATAAAATGAAAACTTAAGGACTTTCAAATCACATGAGCCAATATTATATTCAAAATAGAACATAGATAACATAAAAAATTATTAAATGGATAAATGTTACACTTTTATCCACTATGAGCTCATTTCAAATTTGATTCCTGCTACAGGTCTCAAAAAAGGGGCAACAAAGGGCTGAAAAAGCAAGACATTTTGAAAATATTCAGCTGGGAGAACATCTAGCAACTAATTAAGTTAATTAGCATCAGGTCTGTAACGTGATTAGCTATAAAAGGGATGTCTTAGAGAGGCAGAGTCTCTCAGAAGTAAAGATGGGCAGAGGCTCTCCAATCTGTGAAAGAGTGCATAAAAACAGTGGAATACTTTAAAAACAATGGGTCTCATTCACTAATAATTGCGTACGTTTTTCGCACATTTGGATTTCTCACGAACACTTTCCGCTTAATTAGCATAATACACGCCCAAGCCAGCTCCATATAAGGGCTTTCCGCAAAGCGGCACTCGTCCAGAGATAGACAATTATGGCACCGAAACAAAAGACAAAGAAAAATAACTTTAACGATAATGAACGTGAGGTAAAAAAAAAGTGGTTTGACATAAAGTTCGAGGCCAAAAGAAGAATTTCAGTTCAACAGAGGAAAAAAGACACGGGTGGACGGCAGGGGTCACCTGCTCTGTCTACCTTCGATGAAAGAATGGCTGCAATTATAGGACAGTCAAGCTTGAGGGGCATTATAGAAAGGAGTGAGGGTGAGAGTGACCTAATACAGGAGCAATTACAACACGGTAATTTGCTTAAATCAAAATCTTTATTTTAAGGAATGCATTCATCATAACTCAAAACGTCCGGCTTTTGCAGAACATCCACAGACAGCAGATGGAAATGAAGACGCTGAAGTCCAGCCGTCTACTTCCCAATCCACTCGTTATACCCCTTCACAGAGACGCACCGGCGCACGAGTCCTGACAAACGAGGTGCTCGCTAGTCAAGATGCCCTCATCCTTTCCGTTTAGGACGTGGCAGCTGGCCTACGGGAAATAAATGAGTCACTGAATAAATTGATAGCATTGCTTGGCAGTCACAGAAGTGCATAAACGTGAATAAATATATTGTCGCAAAATTCTGGTTTTCTGGTGTGTTTTAATATTCCTTAACTTTTTTGCAATCGTTAAAAGCACTTTTACAAATTCCATTTGCTCAATTATAGAATGCACACTGCAGCAAACTACAAAAGCTATTTAAAAAAATAGAATGAGATTATGTGCTATTATAAACATTGTATCAACTGAAGGCGTGCTTGAAGCGCTGCTTGGGCTGGCGCGTGCATCTCGTCACCCACAGGTTCTGGCTGCGTGTGTGGTCCATAAGGAGCCGGTACACCCCGTGCCATTGCAATGTTATGCAAGCTGGGGGTGGTGAAGAGGGATAGCTTCTTAGGGAGTAGAAGTGTGCCCAGAATATTTTTTCTCTGGCCTGTATAACAGCATTCCACCAGCTGCATCCAAGCACATCCAACGAGTAACCCGATCACTGAGTGCGCACGGGCATGTTTCAGGTTGTAGCGCACCTCCTGAGGGGTCCTTGGGTTGGCTAGAGGTGTCATGAGCCATGTTTTGAGTCACCTAAAACAAGCATCATGATAATTAACCTTTATTTAAATGAACTTGACATGTACAGTTGCAAACATATAATAGAAGCCGATTATTTGTAGTCTGCATTTTCGTTGGTTTATAGTTTTGATTGCACTTACTGGTAATTATAATCATTTGCGCCTCCATTGCTCCTTGGGCAAGGTGTTAGTTTCGTCTCGAGCTATTAGCACTCTGTTAGGCTTATTGGCTGGGCTAATCAGAAGCCGTTCACAGCGACTGTTAAAGTATTTAAACTGCTTGTTTGCTGCTTTAAGTTGGGAGAAGCCGATTAGTCACCAGAAGAAACGGACGTCAGCTTGTGAGTGTCTTTAATACTTGTTCATAGATCTGTTGTTTAAATTATTTACTTGCTGCTAGGAAGGAATATTTCGTTTCCTACCTATTTGTAGTCTGCATTTTCGTTGGTTTATAGTTTTGATTGCACTTACTGGTAATTATAATCATTTGCGCCTCCATTGCTCCTTGGGCAAGGTGTTAGTTTCGTCTCGAGCTATTAGCACTCTGTTAGGCTTATTGGCTGGGCTAATCAGAAGCCGTTCACAGCTGTTTTCACTCTATTCTCTTAATTAGACTGTGTATTTATTTGATGTCCGAGGCTGACGCGGAACCATCTGCGGAAGCATTCAGCATCCTCGTGTGAAGACAGACAAGTGTAAAGACAAGCAACTTTTTCCTGCGCGACTTTACCCGAGCAACGACACCGGCAACGCATTTAGGTATAATTTTTTCCCCCTTCCCTCACACACTCTCCTTTGCTATCCTCTATCCTTCCACCTCTATCATGTGTTTCAAAACCATTCCGGTTGTCTCTCAACCACGCTCTAACATCACACGCAGACGGCAACGTAATCCTGCTAACCTGCACCCCATCTCTACATCTTCTACTACACCTCTTTCTTTCTCTATGGCTCTCTGGAATTGTCAGTCAGCTGTCAACAAAGCAGACTTCATTTCCGCTTTTTCTTTACAATCCACTCTCAGCATCTTAGGCTTGACTGAGACCTGGATTCGTCCAGAAGACTCAGCAACCCCAGCTGCCCTCTCTAACAATTTCTCTTTCTCTCACACCCCACGTCAGGTTGGCCGGGGTGGGGGCACTGGTCTGCTCATTTCAAATAATTGGAAATACTCAACCCACTCGACCCTATGCAATTACAACTCATTTGAATCTCATGTGATTACTGTAATGGCTCCTATAAAACTCCAGATTGTGGTAATCTACTGTCCCCCTGGCCAAATTATTGCCCCCTACCTAGAGGAGATGGATGGGTTGCTGTCCTCTTTCATGGAGGAAGGAACTCCACTCTTAGTTTTTGGCGATTTCAACATTCATCTAGAAAAGCCTTATGCTACAGACTTTCTTTTGCTCCTAGCTTCATTTGATCTCAAACGCCTAACCACTACTAGCACTCACAAATCAGGCAACCAACTTGATTTAATTTACACACGCGATTGTACTGCAGATAACATTCTGGTACAACCACTACATATCTCTGACCATTTCTTCATTAAATTCACATTACACTTTGCTACCAGGGTGCCACCAACCCCATTACCGGTTACTTTTAGACGAAACCTACGCTCCCTTTCTCCCTCACATTTTTCCTCTGTAGTATCCTCCTCTCTTCCCTCACCTACCCATTTCTCATCTCTAGATGTGAATGCTGCTACTGATACTTTATGCTCTACTTTAACCACTTGTCTAGATGACATTTGTCCTCTCTCCTCCAGGCCAGCATGGACTGCCTCTTCTAACCCCTGGTTATCTGATGTTCTTCGTGAACATCGGACCAGACTCCGAGCGGCAGAGAGAAAATGCCGAAAATCAAACGAGCCGTCGGACCTGAGTATGTATCAATCGTTTCTTTCATCTTTCTCCGCTGAAGTCCACACTGCCAAATCGTCACATTTCCATTACAAGATCAACAATGCTCCAGATATGCGTAATCTCTTCAGAACATTTAATTCTCTCCTCTGTCCCCCTTCACCACCTCCCACCACGTCTATAACAGCTGATGACTTTGCAACTTTTTTTACAAACAAAACTAAAACAATCAGTAGTCAGTTTTCACCTCCACTCACACAGGACCCCCAACCAACTAGATCCACTGCTCAAACTCCCATCTTCTCCTTCTGTCCCCTCACTGAGGCGGAAGTATCCAAACTTCTCTTCTCCAGCCATCCTACAACATGTCCTCTAGACCCTATCCCCTCACACCTTCTCCAAGCACTCATACCAGCACTCACACACATTATAAACACATCTCTCCTCACAGGCATCTTCCCCACTGCATTCAAACTCAGTTTAGTTTATCTGTGCAATCAACTCGACAACCAGAAATTAAGAAGTTACATGTGTGAAAATTATAAATGGCTTTTTTATTAGTTAACATATATGCAAATATCACTCTTGATTGGTCTTTTGGATATGCACAGATTTTTGCATTTATTTGATATAAATAAATAATTCCATTAAGTCATTATATCTAATATGTCAATACCCAATCACATACTCCACTGCTTATTTCAGTTTGTACAAATACTGATTCATAATTGTGTAACTGCCAAGCTTTTGGATGAACCCTTCTGGTTCCAGAAGTTATCATCAGCCTCAACACTATCCAGACTGTTCATTTCACAGATAGGCCTGTCAGGAACGATGAATATTATTGTCTATCCACACAGAAACAAACACAACCATGAGCAGCATATATGAACTGAATCCAAAGCATCCCTTACACAAGCCATTCGGGAGATCCGTGTGCGAAACATTAGTTCACACTGAACTAAAACAATTAAACAGATTCAGATGTTATCAATGTTTAGTCATGCTGCTCAATCGAATGCTTCTCAGGTCCTTTACTCTCTAATCCTTCACTGTAAAAAAAATCTGTAAAATTTACGGTAAAAAATGGCAGCTGTTGTAAAATGGCTGCTGTAAAAAATACGGTAGCATGCGGTATTTTAGGTTTTAACTTAAATTTACAGTTCAATGCCGTAATTGAATTAACTGAGACAGTATAATGTTATTATACCAAACTATTGAAGTACCGGAATCTGTTTTCTACCTTTGTAATACGCTGATAACCACTAAAAGCAGGTGTTGATGAGAGTCACATGATGAAACAAAGCCAATCACAAGCAGCTTTTAAATATTAACACATATAGAAGGTGCACCATGGTAACACACATGAAACTGAAATAATGCAATAAACATCAATTTAACAGCATTAGATGTAAAATCCAACCCTTATGTACAAAACTGATCAGAAAAAACTAAGAAGAAACAGTTATTTTAACAAAAAAACACCAACCGTTAAATTCACGGTAAGTTTTTACAGTGTTGAGTTACTGACTGATACAAACAAAATCTTCTCCTTTCCCTTTAGAGTAGTTCAGTAGGCCTGTCTGTGGTGATTGGATGAAAGTCACTTGTCTTTCAGAAGTTTTCACATTGTTTTAACTAAAGTTGTTGTATACAAACACAATGAAGCTCTGTATTTGTTGAACTAAATGGAGCGGCCAAAACATATAGCAGTTAAAGAGAGTGGCTGGTTCCTTCCGTCCTGAAGATAAATCTGGATCTGTTCGCTGTAGATCCTTTAAGACATGCAGACAGCCTGTGGGACATCTGGAAACATATTCAGCGTGATTGATTTCCAGCTCTCTCAATCGTGGGCCTATTAGTTGCGGTTATCTGTGTTCTCGTGACGGTTGATTTGTTTTCCCGGTGGGTACAGCGATGAATGACTGGTGCAGATCAGACTGATTGGGAACAAGGGACACATCTCACAGGCAAAGCTGAAAACAACCACAGCTGAGTATGAAGCAGAAACTCACATTTCTTCAAGTTTAAGGAGTCCCAGAGTCGACTCCACAGAGAAGAACGGCCCGTTTGAAGCGTGCGTCAACATCTCCTCATCAAACCCTGTTCGGGTGACAGCTGTGCTTCCACAAGACTCGGCCGAGTTCTCTTACGATCCACGATGGATGATGAAATCCTGAATACGTGCAGAATATTCTACATCCTGAATATCGTTTATTTGCAAATATCATGTTACCATGCATCAGAGATACTCTTACGCTTAATTTTTCCCCTTTATTGCATCAAAATATTTAGGTATTTAGGTTGAAGAGGTCAAGTATAAACATGGTGTAACATATGTAAATGTGAAATAATGGTAAATAATGTAAGTGAAACTTATATTAAATAATCAGTTGTGTATCTGTGACTTCTTTTCTGCTAATTGTATTATGATAAGATGACTGGATTCTTCAGTGGTGGATATATCACTGAAATCTATGAATCAAAACACACACACACACACACACACACACACACACACACACACACACAGAGAAACACGCACACACACAGAAACACACACACACACACACACACACACACACACACACACACACACAGAAACACGCACACACACACACACACACACACACACACACACACATAGAAACATGCACACACACACACAAACACGCACACACACACACAGAGAAACACGCACACACACACACACACACACAGAGAAACACGCACACACACACACAAAAACACGCACACACGCAAACACACAGAAACACGCACACATACACACAAAAACACGCACACACGCAAACACACAGAAACACGCACACATACACACACACACACACACACACACCCGTGCACACACACACACACACAGAAACACGCACACATGCACACACACACACAGAGAAACACACTCACACACACACACACACAGAGAAAGACGCACTCACACACACACACACACACACACACACACACACACACAGAGAGAAACACGCACACACACACACACATATACAGAAACACGCACACATGAACACACACACACACACACACATATACAGAAACACGCACACATGCACACACACAGAGAAAGTCGCACTCACACACACACACACACACACAGAGAGAAACATGCACCCATGCACACACACACACACACACACACACACACATATACAGAAACACGCACACATGCACACACACACACACACACACACATATACAGAAACACGCACCCATGCACACACACACACACATATACAGAAACATGCACCCATGCACACACATACACATACACACACACACACACACACACACACACACACACACACAGAGAGAAACACGCACCCATGCACACACACACACACACACATATACAGAAACACGCACACATGCACACACACACACACACACACACACACACACGCATATACACTTTGTTCATTTATTTTGCTCTTGTTCAAAAAAAAAAAAAGAATTGACTAGATTTATAATTGATAACATTGACCTCAATTTGTATTTGTGCTCAGTCTTATTTGGTTTTGTTAATATCCATCAAATAAAAGGAACGAGTACTACATTATCAATTTAATTTGAATTTATGCTAAATTTATACTCAAAGGTGTAAGTGCAGTAAAAACAATCCTTTATTTTTGGTTCTTGAAAACGAAATTCAAATTCATGTCAAGACAATTTTTTTATTATTTAGATAAAAAGAAAGCAATTAAGACTATCTCCATTTGTAAGTCATTTTATATATCTGTCTCTCAGTCTTAATAACACAGCTATATTTGTAGAAATAGCCAACAATACATTGTATGGGTCAAAATTATAAATTTTCATTTTTATGCCAAAAATCATTAGATATTAAGATCATGTTACATGAGGATATTTTGTACTGTAAATACATCAAAACTTATTTTTTGATTATTAATATGCATTGCTAAGAACTTCATTTGAACAACTTTAAAGATGATTTTCTCAATATTTAGATTTTTTTGCACCCTCAGATTCCAGATTTTCAAATATTGTCCAAACCATACATCAATGGAAATATTATTTATTCGGGTTTCAGATGATGCACACATCTCAATTTCCATAAATTGACCCTTATGACTGGTTTTGTGCTCCAGGGTCAAATATTTACATAAAGTTTAACTGTATGTGTATTTGTATGCCTATTTGTTTATTGTTTTCATGTGTATTCTTGTAGTCCTAACTGTAGTTTGACTGTGTTTATTGAGGTTTAGTAATAAATAAATAAATAAAGGCGCAGCAGTGGTTTGTAGCGCCCCCAGCGGCAGTACTAGAGACCTGCAGCCGCTTAACTCCTTCCTCGCCTGCTATTTGTGTCCTAACAGTAGAAGATGGCGACCAGAGTCCTTCAGAGCTCCTGCTCGGGCCTTTATCAGGCCAAACACGGACACTTCGCCGCTGTTATCAGGTTTGATCTCGATCACGCGTTATACACGTGCGAGCTTTGAGCTTTAGCGAAACTCGGGCTGCACGAGAGTCTCTACACGCAGTGGCGCATGAGATAAAGAGCAGACTAAGTTACTAGTGTTACTGCTGGCAGATATACACAGACACTTTATTAATGTGTTGATTATAACGCGTCTGCGTCAGCAGCTCCGCTGTTAATGTTTGCTCCGGGAGTTAAACGCTTCCGCACGCGCTGCTCAAGGTCATAACTCATAACTCGGTAAAGATATGGTAACGTTATATGGTACATGTTATGGTTATGTAAAGACAGTGTGGGGTGTTTTAGCTTCCGTGCACTGATTAATAAATGACTGTAAGAGTTATCGATGTGATTGATTAATGATGCATGCAAAATATCAGAAACACATGATCAGCTGACATGCAACCTCGGTTACTGTGTGTGTGTGTGTGTGTGTGTGTAAGAGAGAGAGTGTGTGTGTGAGTGTGTAAGAGAGAGAGAGTGTGACCCTGGACCACAAAATCACTTAGATTTATATTATCAGAAACATGAATAAATAATATTTCCATTGATGTATGGTTTGGACAATATTTGTAAATCTGGAATCTGAGGGTGCAAAACATCTAAATATTGAGAAAATCATCTTTAAAGTTGTTCAAATGAAGTTATTAGCAATGCATATTAATAATCAAAAGTTAAGTTTTGATATATTTACGTTAGAAAATGTACTTAATATCCTAATGATTTTTGGCATAAAATAAAAATGTATAATTTTGAGCCACACAATGTATTGTTGTCTATTGCTACAAATATACCTGTGCTGCTTATGACTGTTTGTGGACACGTGTTCTGTGTCAGTATATAATGCAGAGCTGCTGCTGTTTCAGGGGTCTGTCGGCGTCTAATAACCGGAATCAAGAGGACAGCTGGTTCAAGTCACTGTTTGTGCGGAAGGTGGACCCGAGGAAAGATGCTCACTCCCATCTGCTCGCCAAGAAAGAGGACAGCAACTTATATAAAATCCAGTGTAGGTTCTGCCCTCTGCTGAGAGACGTCTCGGCGCTGGTGCCATGTGTTCACTAGCTCTGTTTCATTGTTTGTGTTGCAGTTCACAACGTGAAGCCCGAGTGTCTGGAGGCCTACAACAAGCTCTGGTAAGCCGACTCGAGTCCTGCATCGATGTTAATGACAGAAAACCAGCTGGTTTTAGCGTCCCTTGAGAGCGGGCGTATGTGACGACGAGGTTCAGATCAAATGCCCTGCTTTCTATTCCTGTCAGTGATTGGCAGCAGCTCAGTGCATGTGTGCTTGTGTCCGCAGTGATGAGGTGCTGCCGTCCATCCACAGAGACGCAGGGTACCCGTGTGAGCTCGTGGGCACCTGGAACACCTGGTATGGAGAGCAGGACCAAGCGGGTAGGACCGCCTCGCAAAACAACAGCTGAAACATAAAAGATGTCTTATGTGACCCTGGAGCACAAAACCAGTCATGAGAGTCATTTTTTGTGAAATTGAGATGTATGCATCATCTGAAAGCTGAATAAATAATATTTCCAATGATGTATGGTTTGGACATTATTTGAAAATCTGGAATCTGAGGGTGCAAAAAAAAAGACAAAATATAATTTTGACCTATACAATGTATTGTTGGCTATTGCTACAAATATGACTGCTTTTGTGCTGCAGGGACACATATGTCTTGAGTTACAACTATGCTAGGGCGGGAAAATAATTCAATATCAATATATATCGCAATATAGTTTTTGGGGGAAATAAACTGGAGAGATCTATTGTACATAGGCTTAAGCTGCAGAAGACACGGGATCACATTAATGTTGAAGTCCTCAGGAACTATATCATCTCTATACCAGAGAGATGCGCTGCTGTGATCACTGCAACAGATGGACATACCAAATATTACAGTTAAGAGTGGATCAAAACAATATGACACACTTCATCTGATATCTGCTGTGCTCAGAGCAACCATGTTTCATGGACATTATGAAGTCATGTTTTGGAGGCAAAAACCACCACTGTATATGTGTGTTTGATATGAGAAAGAGTTGTTTATGTGAGCACTGACACCTCTGGTTCACTATGTAGTGCACTTGTGGCGGTACAGAGGAGGATATCCAGCTCTGACTGAAGTCATGAACAAACTGAAGAATAACAAGGTAAAGCAGTATCAGTATTACACAGCACTTTATGGGTTATGAATATACACTAAAATTTCAGTACACTCATATTTACTGTAGTCTGCATGTGAGTGTAAAGTCTTGGCATTGAAATAGTTGATTATTAATGAAGAATAGATATAGTTTAAAAGCTATGATACTCCTGAGACATTAGAGCAGTTTATGAAATAAATCAATTTAATTTGCATGCGTGTGTGAAAATGTTCAGATGCATCCACTTTTGTAACTGATAACATGTTCAAAAGCAACGCATTTAATTACATTTACATATCATTTTTCTCAGTAATTGTATTTTTGTAATTACATTGTTATTGTCACATGTAACTAGTTACTCCCCAGCACTGTTGATGGATTCAGTCGTATCGGATGTGGCGCAAGAGATTATACATCAAATAAAATACATAAAATCAGTCACTAAATGAACGAATAAACTCTTACAAAGCAAAACCAAACACTCTCCTTCGACCCATGAACGTTTCGCTCAGTCTGAAGCGTCGGTCATCAAATCAGCACATGCTGTTGTGAATAATTAAGCATAGCTCTTCTCATAGGATAAGAACGTGCAGTCTCATGAATAATTTAATATGCACCGACTCGCACTATAGTCCTTTGAACGTTAATTTCGTGAGTGCGCCGATCTACATAAATGCGTCTATGTTTGCGCGAATCATTCGTGATCCGTCTGCAGAAGAAGTGAGTTTAAGTGTATTTATGAATCTTTGCAAACCGTTTTTTCCTAATAATGTGCTAACGGCTGAAGTTTAGTGTGCTCTATAGATGTACATACCTAGATGCCTCATTATGGACTGTTCCTATGGTCCGCGAATCGTTAGCCATTCGTCAATTTTCGGAACGGTCTGCGAATTGCGCATTACTGTGCGTCAACAGCAGCAAGTTATATCTTTGAATATGCATTGATTATTATGGTGAATGCGAGATCTGGTGCGGTCGATTAGGGATCTACACATATCTATGTCTAAGAGGGGGCGGAGTCAGCAGAGCTCGTTAGCATTTAAAGCTAAATGGACTAGATCAGTGAGCTGATTTTGACAGGGTTATGAAGGTGTTTTTACGCTACCAATGAAAATTAACCAAAGTATGTTATAGACTGGTCATTAATCATATCGCAGGAGTTCTTGGAGTACCGGAAGGAGAGGGGGAAGATGCTGCTGTCCCGCAGGAACCAGCTGCTGCTGGAGTTCAGCTTCTGGAACGAGCCGGTGCCCCGAGACGGACCCAACATCTACGAGCTGCGCTCCTACCAGCTCAGAGTGAGTCTACGCCACATCAGATCATGTGTGTAATGTGTTTTGAGTGGTGAGTTTGGGAACGTACCAATCTCTTAACAATGACACACTCTTCGTTGCGTATCCTTATAATACCAGCAGAATCAAACTGAGTGTTAAATGCCACTGGTCTCTCAAAAGATTAAATTAATCAAGACTTGTCTTGTTTCTTGCAGCCCGGAACTATGATTGAATGGGGCAACTATTGGTAAGAGTGCAAACAACACTTGGACATTTGAATTAAATATATGTTTACAGCTCAAAGCACAGTTTAAATCATTGAAATGAAGTGTTTTACATGCATGCACTGCTGTAAGGTACTGTATTCGAGCTCATTATTGAATGCTACAAAAACATGTCAAAATGTAAAGTTTATATCATTTATTTAATGCTGAAGACAAGTGTTGTTGTTGCAGATCTCACAAATATAGAAGTGTTGCGATCTTTAGGTCCTCATGGGATTGATTTTCAGAAATCATTATACTGTGATCATGTTTTGTCACGCCGTTGCTGAGAATTATGGGAAATGTAGTTTTGTCTCTTGGTTAATCATCTAAATGAGTAGATTTGACTTTAACTGATTTTCACTAATTTGTGATTTGCTAATATATCGCTTCACTCTTCCAGTAGCTCAGTGCTAGCGACGGAAAGAGCTTCAGAAAGCTTGAATGCAAGTCAGTTTAGATTAAAGCCACGTGCATAGATGTTCATTTGATTCCTGGTTGGTCTAGGCCTTTCCTCAGTGATTGGTCTCACTCTTGGTGTGCACAGGCCTTTATAAAGCGCTGTGATTCTTGTGTGATGTTCCTCAGGGCAAGAGCTATCAGCTACCGGCAGCACAACCGCGAAGCGGTCGGAGGCTTCTTCTCTCAGATCGGAAACCTCTACATGGTGCATCATCTCTGGGGTGAGAATGAACACATGCCACCGGACAGAAACACTTCATCAAGTCATGTGTACTTCGAAGCAGCTTCGCATTAATACACAGGAAAATCAATATTCAGATACGAGACCAATCCAAGACAGTAGTGTCCAGATTTGTTTAGTTCTCGTCCTACAGAGTCAGCGGCATCTCTCGTGTGTCTACAGCATGTGCAGATGTGTTTATTATTAGATGTTGGGAAGCTCGACACAGGTATATATGTGACCCTGGAGCAGCACAGGTATATTTGTAGCAATAGACAACAATACATTGTATGGGTCACAATTATACATTTTTATTTTATGCCAAATATCATTAGGATATTAAGATCATGTTACATGAAGATATTTTGTACATCTCCTACCGTAAATATATCAAAACTTAGTAATATGCATTGCTAAGAGCTTCATTTGAACAACTTTAAAGGTGATTTTCTCAATATTTAGATTTTTTTTCACCGTCAGATTCCAGATTTTCAAATATTGTCCAAAACATACATCAATGGAAATATTATTTATTCAGCTTTCAGATGATGCATACATCTAAATTATAAAAAAAATGACCCTAATGACTGGTTTTGTGCTCTAGGGTCACATGTGGGAAATAGTTTTCAGTCAGTTTTTGGTGGATAAGCAGAGCATGCACTTATTTTCTGCTAGATTGCTTAGAAATCAAACAGTAATTGGCACCTCTGATGTATATAGTTTTGTCCATGTGTTTCAGCGTATAAGGACCTTCAGTCCAGAGAGGACACGAGGAACGCCGCCTGGCAGCACGATGGCTGGGATGAAGCCGTCTATTACACCGGTAAACCCTAACGCTCGTTATAATCATTGCCATCAGTTACACATTCAGTTCACTTCTGACCGTTTCCAGAAGCTTTCTCTGGTCTGAATATATAAGCCATCTTTGTTTAGAAGTCAGTGATCTGCATGCATTTACAGTTAGGTCCATATGTATTTGGACTATGACACAATTGTCATACGTTTGGCTCTGTATGCCACCAGAATAGAGTTCAAATCAAACAATCAAGATGAAGTTGAAGTCTGCACTTTAAGCACGTATTCATTATATAACTGCAACTTCAATATGTTTTGGTCAGCAACTAAAATAAAAAAAAATTGTTCATGTGTGAAAATATGTATAGACAAGAGCAGTTTAACATTACTTTTGTGCTCTAAAACAGCATGAAGAGTCAGATTCAGTGTCAGTATTATTATTTGTTGTTTTCAGTGCCGCTCATCCAGCACATGGAGTCCAGGATAATGATCCCGCTCAAAGCGTCCGCGCTCCAGTAATGCATCCATCGCTATCATCACGTCTCGTCCCCATGAGCTCCAGACCACGACATCGGATACTTTCACTGCCGTGATGCCAACCCACGCCACATACAACTCGTTCTGACCATAGAAACTGTCTAAAAGTTGCACCAAATTGAATTTGCAGGAATGAAGGCAGTGACCGTTTTGAGGAGACATATCTGAAATCTGCTGGTTATGTGAATCTGTATATTGCTAGGCTTGGGAAAAACAGCCATGAAACATTAAATCAAGTTTCGTTGGAATATGTAAAGTATGTAAAAGAAAGTGCATTGAATTACCTGAACCCTTTTTAGTCAAGTGGGCGATACATCTTTGATTCATCATGTTTCAAAACAAACAGCATATGTTCATGCAGAAGTACAAACAAACATTTACAGTTCACCCTGCTGAGAAAGCACTGTAAATGTGCTCGAGTGCTGTAATCAATTCATGTATTTATTGCATATTTATAAGCTGTAAATATAAACCCCACATGGAGAGGATTTCATGTTTTTCTAAACATAAATTAAGGCAACATCGGCAGAATTTTTGAGTTTTCTCAACGATTTTTTTCAGTTCTTTTTCAACTTTTTGTTGCATGAAGTTGAGAGAACTCAAAAATCAGTATTTTTACAGTATGCATATCCAGATCAAATCCGTGAAACTGGAGCTGGACGAGCCTCACTGGGGACAGATTGTGTGCATAAAAATGTTTTTATTTAGTTGCTGTATTTTTATTCTGTTTCTACATAGACTTGTTAAATGCCTTTTTTTGTGTGTTGTGAGATGTCTGCATTTTCTGGATGGCGTCGCTCGCTGACAGACTGATTTAATTTTGTGTGTGATCGCAGCATGCTCAGTGATCTGACGGGGAATTAACAACAAGATGTTTCAAATAAATCATAAATGATCATACTACCACATCGTGTCATGTTTACATGGATGAAAGACACACAACAGCTGTTGCTTTTTTATTACTTAACCAATATTAGAAATGCTCTTTCAAATATGCATCCTGAAGTGGACAGTTGATAGCTTAAAAATAATCACTATTAAAGCATAATATAGTGTTCTCTCTGGCCACCAAACATGATTCAAGATTAACTACAGTTAAAACGCTAACCGTACAGATCCTGTCTTCTATATAAAAAATTTCATCTCAATAATAAACTCTACAAATGTTAAAAACTGCATTAGGTGAAACTAAAGGCACAAAGCTAGTACGCTGAATTAATCCAGTCATCTCTAGACCTTCTCCAGCTCTTTAAGCAGCTCCCCGAAGCTCGTGACGTACCACGAGGACTTCTCCTTCACCTGCTGCCGCACCACGTTCCCACCGAACCCGATGAAAGCGCTCTGAAAGGGACAAGAGGTTTAATAGCCAGTCAAACTAAACACCACTCAAAGAGGTCTTCTAGCAATGCAGAAGTCGGATTAGTAACGGGCTGTAAATGAGTTATAGTTATGAGTTATATAGAACACACTACACGACTGTCAGGACAATAATGAATGTAATTTGGTCTTGACGATGGATCGTGTCCAGTTGGACCGGGGGCCTGTCTCATAAAACAAGTTTACCAAATAAGCCAGGCTTATTATAGTTAGTCTGAATTATTTTTGAATCAATTCAAGTGACAATAAACCAGACAAACTAAAATAAACCTGGCTTATTTAGTAAACTTGTTTAAAGAAACATGCCCCTGGTCTTTTCCGGGTGGGCTCAGTCACTGTTTGCAGTTGGCAAAAAAAACAAAAGCATAGTATTTGGTTTCTAAAGATTATAATTTTGGAATTAAAGAATCAGTCATTTTCACAAATATATATATATTTTTAATAAATTGTATATTTGCAATAGACGCCACCGATTGCATATGCTTTCAAACGTCAATCAGCTTCATTTTGTAATTGTGTTATTACTTGTCTTTCTTTTATTTCATAAATTATTTTTGCAACGCTGGTTGCGCCGCACTGTTCTGTCACTTGATCTTTTTATTTTGGTGCATCAGTCTAAGTTACTTAGTCTTCCGATGAATGTAAAATAAAAGGTAAAAATAAAACTGTTTTCGAGAGTGTGGAGCATAATATTGCAAGTTAAATGGTTTTAGACTCTTTGTGAAAAGTAAAATAGCCTAAATTTATGTCAGTAATTTCTCTCATTTTAAAGATATTATCAAGAATAATTTTATTTCAATCTGCAGTATAATAGTTATCAGCTCCACATACACAGGAACTCAAACCAACTACATATACTGCTCAAACCAGAGGCGGATCTAGGATTTTTTAGAAGCAGGGGCCACAATGGGGCCACCATTTACAGAGAGGGGCCAAGTTTACCGTCAAGTCTTTGGAAAATGTAACAATAACGGCTTAAATATTTCCATGTGTGTGTGCGAATGAATTCATTAAGAATAACATACATAATAAAATATAATACAATATTTGAGGAAAAAAGGGGCTTCCCTGCCAATTTGGAGTTAGTTTTCACACTTTGTTGAATTTTGGGTTCCAACAACAAGAATATTCATGAGCATATGATAATATACAATATGTACAGCGAAATGTTCTTCTTGAACATTGTAAGAAATTGTACACATCTTTTTGTAAAAAAAACAAAAAAAAAACTATTTTTTGTGAGCGCTGCTGAAAATTCAGCGGTCTTTGCTCAGGAGGTCGAATCCATCTACTTATTCGGCAATTACTTACTGACACGCTATACAAGGCTATATACATTATTATTTGGACATGTAACATGTATTACATTATAAATAAATCTATTTTATCTTAATTTAAATGATAAATATACTGTACTTTTGTTCAGTATTAGATCATGTTAGTTCTTAATGATGCTACATACTTTTATTTTAATACTACAAATAAATAAGTATATATAAACATTTACATAGTAAATTAAAATAAAATGCTTTGTTCTGTATTGTTCTGTGTTGTTTACTATTGTTTAACCTTATTTCAGTGTAGAAATTAAACAGTATGACAATTTTATATTACGATTATAGTGACCAAATTGATCACGGTTATCAGTATAGTTAAAATACTGGAAATGTCTAAAAAGTATAACTGTAGTGTCGATTTAAAGAAGACACTTGGCAGCTTGTTGTCCTTAAGTCAGAAAAATAGCCACAAGGGCTTGAATTGACAGTTATTAGAAATATTGTTTACATTAAATACCTTTGACAAAAAAAATATAAATTAGCCTTTTTGCTGTCTAGAAACACAATGCAGGTAAAGCTACAAATCTGACCATGTTCTTTTTCAAATCTGAGGATAACTCTATAACTCTTAAGTTTCATGAAATATTTTTTAGAGCATGCCATGTGATTTTGTTTAGAGTTGACTCTACAATGCTAACTAATAGTTACTCACATTATCTAAGCATCCATGCAGTTTATTGTCTTGTGCTGCCCAAACTGCTTTGTCTCCATACGCACATTCACACTTCTCCCGGATAGGAGGCTTTTAGATGTCTTTAATCATGATGCTAATGTCTTTTATTTATTGCCCATTGTTTATTGAAAAATTTCTGCTTACACTGTTTGATCCCACATTTTTTTGGTCAAACTTCTTTCATCTCTAAAATTGTTATCAATTGTCTTCCTCTAAAAACAAACATACAAAATAAATAAATAAATAAAACATTATTATGGTCTTAAGTCGATTATCTTTACCGAAGTATTCATAAAATATCATTGTTCATATTTGCATAAGGGCTAATATGTTTAGTCATCAACACAAGACTCTTATTACAGTTTTACTAAAAACTTACCGAGAATCATATGCTTCCACGCAGACTACATTAGAATTGTATGCACTTTCCACACTATTCCACTATTTTCAGCCAAACAGTTGTAGCACACCATTTCTATGTGACGTGAGGATCTTTATCTCACTTTCATTTTAAACAAAATGCTACAGTTTTTCTACATGTCAGTGATGATTCTGAAAGAAAACGCGCTTGGAACCTAATGTTGCTATAGTAACGAACGCAACTTCACCCCGAGAAACCGCACGCTTTTATTTGAGCAAAAAGTTTGCTTTGTAAAGTAGGTTCAACAGCATTAAGTTATTTAGCGCAAATTGTATTATTCAATTGAACTGTGCACGTTCGTTTTGTACGTTATGCTCTTGCGCCGCCAATAAATGCACGTCCTTGAATGAGCGGTGTTTTGTAACGTCTGTTAATGTCAATGACGCGACCTATTTCAGGGGTGCCCAAAATTACAATTTTATATCAGTCAGGGCTATACACATGTATCTTCATATTTACATGTAAAGCTTGCGCTGCACAGGTTGAATTTCAAACGACTTAACGCTAACGTAAATCACCGATGAGTGACAGGACAGGGGCCAATCAGATTTCAGCTGGGGCCAGTGCCCCTCTGGCCCCACCCCTAGATCCGCCACTGGCTCAAACTCCCATCTTCTCCTTCTGTCCCCTCCCTAAGCCAGAAGTATCCAAACTTCTCCTCTCCAGCCATCCTACAACATGTCCTCTAGACCCAATCCCCTCGCACCTTCTCCAAGCAATCTCTCCCACACTTTTACAGGACTCACACACATTACCAACACCTCTCTCCTCACAGGCATCTTCCCCACTGCATTCAAGCAGGCTCGGGTAACCCTACTGCTCAAAAAACCTACATTAAACACTTCTCTTATAGAAAACTACAGACCTGTCTCTCTCCTTCCATTCATAGCCAAAACACTCGAACGAGTTGTTTTAAACCAGCTATCCTCTTTTCTTTCATAGAATAACCTACTGGATGCTAACCAATCAGGTTTCAGGAGTGGCCATTCAACTGAGGCTGCGCTACTCTCAGTCACTGAAGCCCTGCGAATTGCAAAAGCCGACTCCAAATCATCAGTCCTCATTCTGCTGGATCTGTCTGCCGCTTTTGACACTGTCAATCATCAGATCCTCCTGTCCACCCTCTCATCACTGGACATCACTGGGATTCCACTTCGCTGGTTTGAACCCTATCTAACCGGTCGGTCTTTCAAGGTGGCCTGGGGAGGGGAGGATTCCACAGAACATCAACTGGTCACTGGGGTTCCCCAGGGCTCGGTTCTAGGACCCCTCCTCTTCTCCACATACACTACATCACTGGGGTTCCCCAGAGCTCGGTTCTTGGACCCCTCCTCTTCTCCACATACACTACATCACAGGGGTTCCTCAGGGATCTGTTCTATGACCCCTCCTCTTCTCCACATACACTACATCACTGAGTCCCATCATATAGGCGCATGGCTTCTCCTACCATTGCTACATTGATGACACACAGCGCTATCTCTCTTTCCAACCAGATGATCCAACGGCAGCTGCACGGATCTCAGGCTCATCTCGGCATGGATGAAAGAACATCACCTACAGCTCAACCTGGCAAAGACTGAGCTTCTTGTCCTCCCTGCCACTCCAACTCTACAGCATGACTTCACCATCCAGCTAGGTTCATCTACAATTACCCCATCAACTACGGTCAGAAATCTTGGTGTAATCTTCGATGACCAGCTGACTTTCAAGAGCACATTGCAAAGACTGCTCGATCTTGCAGGTTTGCATTACACAACATCAGAAAGATCAGGCCCTTTCTGACAGAGCATGCAGCACAACTTCTTGTCCAGGACCTTGTCATTTCTAGACTAGACTACTGCAATGCTCTTCTGGCTGGACTTCCATCAAACACAATAAAACCTCTACAAATGATTCAGAATGCAGCGGCACGACTGGTCTTCAACAAGCCCAAAAGAGCCCATGTTACACTTCTCTTTGTCTCCTTGAACTAGCTACCAGTTGCAGCTCGCATCCAGTTCAAGACACTGATGATTGCATATAGAACAACAGACTCAGCATCCTCCTACTTCCACTCACTATTACAAATCTACATCCCCTCCAGAAGCCCCGCCTACTTCCACTCACTATTACAAATCTACATCCCCTCCAGAAGCCCCACCTACTTCCACTCACTATTACGAATCTACATCTCTTCCAGAAGCCCCGCCTACTTCCACTCACTTATAACAATCTACATCCCCTCCAGAATCCCCGCCTACTTTCACTCACTATTACGAATCTACATCCCCTCCAGAAGCCCCTCCTACTTCCACTCACCATTACAAATCTACATCCCCTCCAGAAGCCCCTCCTACTTCCACTCACTATTACGAATCTACATCCCCTCCAGAAGCCCCTCCTACTTCCACTCACTATTACGAATCTACATTCCCTCCAGAAGCCCCTCCTACTTCCACTCACTATTACGAATCTACATCCCCTCCAGAAGTCTGAGATCTGCTAGTGAGCGACGCCTTGTGGTACCATCACAGAGAGGCTCAAAATCACTCTCCAGAACATTCTCGTTCACCGTTCCTGGCTGGTGGAATGATCCCCCCCCCCCCCCCATCTGGAGTGCTGGATCCCAGTCAATCTTCAAGCAACAACTGAAAACTCATCTCTTTCATCATCACTTGAATTCATCTTTAAAAAAAAATATATAAAAAATCCTTTTGCTTTCTTTACTTAACCTCTCCCTATCTAGCTACTTTTGCTCTGAACAATGCCTGAAACTTTGTATTACTAGCACTTCATGTGTCTATTTGCCTCTTTATAATTAATCGCTTATTGTATTCCTCAATTATAAGTCACTTTGGATAAAAGTGCCTGCTAAATGAATAATTGTAAATAACAAAAGTTAAGAAAAAAATAAGCCTATCTATAGACAACAGGCTAATTTTTTTAACTAAACTTTTAACTAAAGAATATTTAAATCTACTTCATAACAAATAAGCTATTCTTCATAACAAAATTTCTTAAGGAATATACATTACAATTGTCATAAAAAAAATCACAAATATGACACGAAAATGTTTTATTTTATATACACAGTTTAATTAGGTCTAAATATTTCTGTGTCAAATGGAAATTACAACGCCGATATGTACATTTAAAGTCATTATCGGTCGATTCCGATATCAGACCGATAATATCATGCATCCCTACAGTAATGTTTATTTAGTTTAGACCAGTAACTCGGGAACTGTAATGAAAGAAAATAAGCCACCGTTTTTAATCAGAACCAAATAATTGTTAATCCCTTTCACACATACATGAGATAATGAATATATTATTACTTGACTAAACGTTTAAAAACAGCATATTTAAGGAAATTAAACATAGGTGTCTGAAAAGACATAATACAATGTGTCTACTCAAGCAATAATTCAAAGAAGAAAGAAACAAACAAAACACCAAGAAAAAAAAAAACAAGACATTAGCAGCACTGACACAGCAGGAATTTATTAATTTTTTTCTGCCGCACAGTATATACAGCATTATATTATATATATATATATATACACACAATATTGTACTCACCGCTGGAGGACAGGCCTCCAGGTCCGTGGCTCCATCTCCAATCATCACTATGTTCTGGAAGCCATACTGCTCCTTCAGCATGCTGATAACTATGCCCTTCCCGCCGGTCTTCGCCGTGGGCTGAGACTCATCGAAGCCGGCGTACTCTCCTGACGGACACAGCACACACGCGTCAGTCGCTAGCTAGCACCAGCGGCCCGGGAGCCAGTGGCAGCTCTTACCGTTGAAGAAGAACTTGAGGCGGTTTGCATAGACGTGATGGAGAGGAATGTTGAGCTGCGACGCCACATGTTCAACGATGTAGCGGAAACCGCCCGAGATGAGGAACACCTTTACGCTACGCTGATGAAGCATCTCCACCAGCTCCCTGAGCAGACAAACGATCATAATAATCATAATAAATAGTGTATTTAGTGTATACATTACATTGTGTATATAGTTTAAAGATTTATTCTCACACATTCTGCACATTTTAGAGTGGTCTTTTATTGTGGCCAGCCTAAAGCACACCTGTGCAATAATCATGCTGTCTATGCTACACCTGTGAGGTGGATGGATTATCTCGTTCACTAACACAGATTTAGACAGATTTGTGAACAATATTTGAGAGAAATAGGACTTTTGTGTCCATAGAAAAAGTCTTAGATCTTGGAGTTCAGCTCACGAAAAATGGGGGCAAAAACAAAAGTGTTGTGTTTATAATTTAGTTCAGTGTATATATATGAATTATGGCTGTCAATCGATAATGTTTTTTAGTCACGATTAATCGCATGATTGTCGTGAGTTGACTCGCGATTAAATCACACATTTGTATTTGTTCTAAATGTACCTTAAACCTTTAATACTCTAATCAAATATGCCTATATTATTTATTATTGTATTTGTTTGCCTCTCTGTGCACACATAATGTATTTTGATGCAGCTAAATTCTCAATGAAACTGTTTTCATTTATATATTTTATTGTTTCTGTTGTCAGACAAGGGGATGGATATGCAATAGTGGCTGAAACACGACCATTAAGATTATTCCAAGATATTAATCTGAACAAAAATGCTGATAATTGAGCCATCGTCTGATGAAATCAAATACACATAAGCTAAAGACAAAATCAGTGCTGTGATTTCGGCTATAGATGCATCATGTAAAATTAGAGAAGCAACATAATATCTGTGTTTAACTAAGAGCGCTGCTCCTCCGCTGCCATGCACTGAACCGAGCTGACACAGAGAGAGAGAGAGAGAGAGAGAGAGAGAGAAACAGAGAGGTAGTACCGGCGATTCTCAGAAACTAAATAAGGTTTGGGTGCTTTTTTGAAGGGAAAAAAGTAACTAAAGGGGTCTGCAATGTTTCTAAGTTGGCAACACTGTGCATCTGCAATTCACCAACTACAGGTTGAGCCACAGATCAAACAGAAAATGTGCACTGCCTTAATCGCGCGTTAATAAAACTAGTGCCGTTAAAATTTATTTGCGTTAACGCGTGATTAACACATGTACAGTGTATGACGTGTACGTCTTATTAGTATTGCTGTAAACATTAATGGCACCCTATAATCAGTGTTTTTAATTTCTTTATGTGTATTGTTACTTTGACATAGTGCTGGGTGGTATGACCAAATATTTATATCACGGTATTTTTCTAAATTATACCGGTTTCACGGTATATGACGGTATTTATTTTTTTCATGCATGACCAGGTGTTAACCACATTTTCTACTGACTGAGGAAAAACTGAAATAGATTGACTTAGAATGCCATATTTTAGTGTCATGATGAGCGGATGTTGTAGAAAAATTCCACACTAAATACAGGAGTTAAAGTAAAAAAGAATATTTCCTCGACCAAACCCCATTCCACAGCCATAAGACTACAGTACACACACAGTTTAAGAGATGTGTTTTTCTTCTTGTAATTAGGAGCACTTGTCCTCCTAATAAAACAAAAAAATTAGGAGAGCCTTCTGATCAATAATAAAAAAGTCTGATAAAAAATTAGCCTTCCGAATACGAGGTGACATTTGACTCCTTAAAGTGATTTACATTTACATTTATGCATTTAGCAGACGCTTTTATCCAAAGCGACTTACAACTGCATTCAGGTTATACATTTTTCATTAGTATGTGTGTTCCCTGGGAATCGAACCCACAACCATTTGCGCTGCTGACGCAATGCTCTACCACTGAGCCACACAGGAACATATAAGATTTTCAGGGTTATTTTCTTTTTACCTTTGCAATGGCATAATTTTCATCTGTCAAATTCAAAAATGTATGTTTATAAGCTTTTTAAAATTTATATTTAAAACAATATAATAAGTACAATAAGACAAATAAGTTACCAATCATGAAATTAGTATTAATAAAAAAATAATTTGTACTACAGAGGTGGCAAAGAAGAAAACAAAATGGCTTGTAGGAATATTTTCAGACATTTAATAAGGCTCAGAGGTGGCATGAGTGCAATTAAATTAATAGATTCATGTGGACATTAATGTTTTAAATATACATTTGCTTTTAGAGATGCACAGCGGCTCAGCTGTTACTTTATTTTAAACTATTTCCGTTGATGATATAGAGCAAAATCATGTAGTACTTGTTTATTGATCTGTTGTATTAAATCAATATATCACATCTGCAAACTCCCCTTATAATTATTAAAAGCGGTCACTCTCCTGATCGCGATCTGTGGGCGGACAGATAATGAGAGCACGTGAGTTGAGCTCTCAAGACTCAAAAGCACGTGCAGATGTGATGCATTCTGTGGGAACCTGCAGGAATGAGTATAATTATTATTAATAGTCGCAATCCCACGCCGAAATTCATCTCTGTGTTCTCTGCTAAGAACCCGACTGTGAATGATGCGAGTGGCGTTACTATGTTGTCAGCCGAGGCGGGGATGATTTTTGGTGTGCAGAACAACAACAGTGCGCTACATGTTTCTTTCCCTCAGTAATCCCTGATAATGTTTAAATGGAGTGAACACGGAGCGGGAATGTAAAACCCGGAGTGGATTCGGAGCGGAGTGATTACAGAACGTTCGAGTGAAGAGAGGAACGTGCTTTAATCCACTCCAGGCTTTGATCACACACCCCTCAGCAGACTGAATGCACCTCATCTTTCCTTCATTTAAGACCCATTCAAGCTCAAATGAAGACATTTATAACACTATTTGACAAATGTAAGCGTATTTACAGTCTTAAAGTTATGAAAAGTGAATGTAAGAAGGCGGGAACCCTGCAATTGACGGGAATCCGTCGTATCGAAGGAGAACTGATGCAATGGACGGTGGATATTTGGTGCGGTCGATGTGGATATTGTGGATGACTTCTCTCTCTCATACTAGTGCTTCAGTTACTGAACTTTCACGCTTAGTAACACATACAGCTGTATCCTCGTCAAAATGTAACAGTGAAAAGAGACCCCTCTCTAACAGTGTCGCGTTCCGAACATTATTTAAATGACACCGGTATTGCGGTATTCAAAAAAATTAATATCATAAGAAAAATAAACACCGGTATTCGGTATGAACCGGTATACCGCCCAGCACTACTTTGACAGTACTGTCAATGTAAAACAATCAACAACAGAAAATGATTTCCTAAAGTGAGGATGTTTACCAACTTACTTAATACCTGGCGTCAGCTGAGGCGGGTGGTCAGTGATCAGTTTGTTGACTTGCTCCCTTGAGCACTTGATGATGGACAGACGCTCACTCAGAGCTGTCTGGAATGAGACGGTGCCGCCCATCGCCCTCCGGGTCCTGCGGGACAGAAAACACAAGCAGTGTTGGGGGTAACGCAAGTTATGAAATCAGATTACTTGTTTAAGTAACTAGTAAAGTGACGCATTACTTTTTAATTTAGAAGGAAATATCGGAATTACTTTTTCAAATAAGTAACAGTTACATTGTTTCTGATTTATTGAGTGGCAGCTCTGGTGTTGCCATGGTGACAGCAATCAGGAGTAAGTGCAGACTTGACTAAATATCAACATGATCTTACTGTAGCTATAGACTAAATATCAACATGATCTTACTGTAGATCTAGACTAAATATTCACACGATCTTACTGTAGTTCTAGACTAAATATTAACATGATCTTACTGTAGCTATAGACTAAATATCAACGTGATCTTACTGTAGCTCTACACTAAATATCAACACGATCTTACTATAGCTCTAGACTAAATATCAACACGATCTTACTGTAGCTCTAGACTAAATATCAACACGACCTTACTATAGCTCGTCTAGACTAAATATCAACACGATCTTACTGTAGCTATAGACTAAATATCAACATGATCTTACTGTAGATCTAGACTAAATATTCACACGATCTTACTGTAGCTATAGACTAAATATCAACGTGATCTTACTGTAGATCTAGACTAAATATTAACATGATCTTACTGTAGCTATAGACTAAATATCAACGTGATCTTACTGTAGCTCTAGACTAAATATCAACATGATCTTACTGTAGCTCTAGACTAAATATCAACATGATCTTACTGTAGTTCTAGACTAAATATCAACACGCTCTTACTGTAGTTCTAGACTAAATATCACCACAATCTTACTGTAGTTCTAGACTAAATATCACCACGATCTTACTGTAGCTCTAGACCAAATATCAACACGATCTTACTGTAGCTCTAGACTAAATATCAACACGATCTTACTGTAGCTCTAGACTAAATATCAACACGATCTTACTGTAGCTCTAGACTAAATATCAACATGATCTTACTGTAGTCCTAGACTAAATATCAACACGATCTTACTGTAGTTCTAGACTAAATATCAACACGATCTTACTGTAGTTCTAGACTAAATATCAACACGATCTTACTGTAGTTCTAGACTAAATATCAACACGATCTTACTGTAGTTCTAGACTAAATATCAACACGCTCTTACTGTAGTTCTAGACTAAATATCACCACGATCTTACTGTAGCTCTAGACCAAATATCAACACGATCTTACTGTAGCTCTAGACTAAATATCAACACGATCTTACTGTAGCTCTAGACTAAATATCAACGTGATCTTACTGTAGATCTAGACTAAATATTAACACGATCTTACTGTAGCTATAGACTAAATATCAACGTGATCTTACTGTAGCTCTAGACTAAATATCAACATGATCTTACTGTAGCTCTAGACTAAATATCAACATGATCTTACTGTAGTTCTAGACTAAATATCAACACGATCTTACTGTAGTTCTAGACTAAATATCACCACAATCTTACTGTAGTTCTAGACTAAATATCAACACGATCTTACTGTAGCTCTAGACTAAATATCAACACGATCTTACTGTAGCTCTAGACTAAATATCAACATGATCTTACTGTAGCTCTAGACTAAATATCAACATGATCTTACTGTAGTCCTAGACTAAATATCAACACGATCTTACTGTAGTTCTAGACTAAATATCAACACGATCTTACTGTAGTTCTAGACTAAATATCAACACGATCTTACTGTAGTTCTAGACTAAATATCAACACGATCTTACTGTAGTTCTAGACTAAATATCAGCACGATCTCACTGTAGATCTAGACTAAATATCAGCATGATTTTACTGTAGCTCTAGACTAAATATCGACATGATCTTATTGTAGTTCTAGACTAAATATCGACATGATCTTACTGTAGTTCTAGACTAAATATCAACACGATCTTACTGTAGTTCTAGACTAAATATTGACATGATCTTACTGTAGATCTAGACTAAATATCAACAAGATCTTACTGTAGTTCTAGACTAAATATCAACAAGATCTTACTGTAGTTCTAGACTAAATATCAACATGATCTTACTGTAGTTCTAGACTAAATATCGACATGATCTTACTGTAGATCTAGACTAAATATCAACAAGATATTACTGTAGCTGTAGACTAAATATCAACATGATATTACTGTAGCTCTAGACTAAATATCAACATGATATTACTGTAGTTCTAGACTAGGGCTGTCACGATAACTACTTTTTGTTGTGCGATATATTGCACCAAAATTAATTGCGATAAACAATATTATTGTCATTTTAAGACTATTTTCTTTCACAGATTATATAAATTACAGTATGACAATATAATTGCATAATAATGCAAGTGCACTCTTTCAAATAACATTTTATTCTTAAGAATATTTAGACATTGGAACCGGAATGTGAAAAAAATATATGCTAAATAAATAAAACAAATAAATAATAAATACACCTTTGTTAACAAAAAAAGTGCAAGGTAACAAGAACTTGAACAAATCAAAGTAACATGTTTAACAAAGTCAGTTTAGACTTTTAAAAGTGTCTCACACAGAGGCACAGATGCCTCAACAGGCCATATCTGCTACCAGATCCATTTTTAATTGTTAGGCAGATTCCGAGAAAGGAACACCAACATGTTTACCTTGTGGGGCTTAAGGCAGGATCTGTGCTAAACATTCTTTCTGAGCTAGTGCTTGTTGCACAAATGCACATGTATTTTTGTGCTAACTTGGCTAACGAAAATCTTTCATGTTTATCACGCCACCACATCAAGGGATCAGATGATGCATCAAGTGCTTCTTCCTGGAGGAACTTAGTCAGCTCTGCATCAGCCTGCACTCTTTTTGGAATTGATGCCTGAGTCTGGTGACATGTAAGTTGGGTTCTTCTGTTCTGAAAAAGGTCACACAGCCTCTTCTTCTTGGTTGCTGGGGGTTCAGATTCAGATCCTTCATTTCCCCCTGCAGCTTCAACGCAGCTCTCACTACTGGCACTTTCTTCTTTTCCTTTTTCCCTGTTCATGTCTAGTAGTTCTTGCAAGAGCTTTTCTTTGACATCATCCAAAACCTCCGCATCCTCCATGGTACCACGATACCTTGGATCCAAGATGGTGGCCTTTGTCAGAAGGTTTTGGATTTCAGATGGGCTGCATTTCTCTGTCAATACCCTGCACATGTTTGCCTTTATGTTTGCTGTCAGTGCAGTGTCACTGGGGTCTGGTGATAAAAGTTCGCCTTTAAGAAGTTCCAACACAGGCTTTACTGAGGACACAGTGACATATTTTTCCCCTGAGAGGACATCCGTGAAATCAGCCACTGGCTTCATTGCTGCATTAATGAACACAGAAACATCCTGCCAGGTTGGGTTGAGGTGGCCATGTTTTCGATCTTCAACCAGGACACATCTTATGGCTGGGAGTTGCTCCATCACCCTCTCTATCATTTTTTGCTTGGTGCCCCATCGTGTGGCGACATCCTGTGGAAAAGATAACATTGTTTTTGTTTGTTTTTTAATTAGTTTGTCTATTCTAACATTATTCAACAAATACTACTTTCAAATTTCCTTATTTAATCACAAATAATTTTACATGGCTATTATAATGTAACCAATTATTTAATACATACATACAAACAGGCCCCAAAGTAAGTCATAAATAAAAAAAACTTTAGATTAAGTTTATATTAACCCTTTAAATATTTTGTGTTGTATAACAAGTTATCATAATAACTCACCAGTACTAGATTGTGTTGGGGGACATTGGTTTCAGTCTGTGCCTTCCTCAGGTCTCTCTTCTTTAGCCAGCTCAGGTTGAAGGTGTTGACAAGATTCCTACAAAGTCCCATGGCACGCGCTGTGCGATCCTTGTCATTGTCCAGTCCATGGGAAACAGCCAAATGGAGGTTGTGCCCAAAGCAATTGAGCCATGGCCAGCCAAGATTACGTATTGCAGCCACAATGTTAGCACCATTGTCTATAGTTATACAGGCCATTTTGCGCTCATCCAATTCCCAGTCTGCTAAAGCAGACTTAAGGGCTTCAGCAAGTACATCCGCAGTGTGGTTCTGGGGTATGTATCTGGTCTCTAAACACTTTGTCTGCAGAGTCCAGTCAGCAGTTATGTAGTGTATGGTCAAGCTCATATATGGGGTCATATTTGAGCTTGACCACATATCTGTAGTGGCAGAGTAAAAGGAGATGTCTTGTATTTCCTTCAGAATGTCATCTTTTACTTTGTTGTACAAGGATGGAATGGCAGTTTGGGAGATGTCAACATGATCTTACTGTAGTCCTAGACTAAATATCAACACGATCTTACTGTAGTTCTAGACTAAATATCAACACGATCTTACTGCTAAAGCAGACTTAAGGGCTTGAGCAAGTACATCCGCAGTGTGGTTCTGGGGTATGTATCTGGTCTCTAAACACTTTGTCTGCAGAGTCCAGTCAGCAGTTATGTAGTGTATGGTCAAGCTCATATATGGGGTCATATTTGAGCTTGACCACATATCTGTAGTGGCAGAGTAAAAGGAGATGTCTTGTATTTCCTTCAGAATGTCATCTTTTACTTTGTTGTACAAGGATGGAATGGCAGTTTGGGAGATGTATGTTTTCTTTGGCAATTCGTACTGTTTTTCAAAAGTTTGCAGCATATTTTTAAAAGCTGGTTTTTCGACGGTGTTTAATGGCTGCATCTCTTTGGCTATATAGAGAGTTACGCTATCTGTGAGTGTGCGCTATTTCGCGCTGTCACGTTAATATTTACACTGTCGGAAAAAGGCATCTGTAACAGATGACTGTCTGGAAGACCCCTCTCCAGCTCCAGCTGCGGTTGTTGTTCCCAGATTGAAAAACTGGGTGGGATGGTTATGTTTTAAGTGAGATTTTAGGTTAGTTGTGTTGCCTCTTTTCGTTGCCACTGTTTTTAAACAAAGTCGATATACCGGCTCATTCACGTTAATTTGCTCTCTTCTCTCATTCGGCTTAAAGCCAAAATGTTCCCACACCGGAACTGAAGATTGCGGCTTTGAAACCAAGTCCATTGGGACTTGTTCTTCCTAACTGGCTGTAGTTGTCACGAAACACTTTATAACGCAGTGGGTTCACGCCTTCTCTTCACCTGTCGCTGTCTGCTCTGTGTGCGTGTGTGTGCTGCCTAAGCCCCGCCTCCGTCACAGAGAGCAGACGAGATGACAGAGGTAGCGTGATCGACTAAAATGTTGGTGATATTCATTTTTATGAAAAAATTAATATAATCATTATTTTTAATTATAAAAAAATTATCAGTCGCAATATATCGCAGCACCAAAAATGATTGCGCTCATATCCATATATCGTGCGATAAGTCGATATATCGACTATCGCAACAGGCCTATTCTAGACTAAATATCAACATGATCTTACAGTAGTTCTAGACTAAATATCGACGTGATCTTACTGTAGATCTAGACTAAATATCAACACGATCTTACTGTAGCTATAGACTAAATATCAACATGATCTTACTGTAGATCTAGACTAAATATTCACACGATCTTACTGTAGTTCTAGACTAAATATCAACAAGATCTTACTGTAGCTCTAGACTAAATATCAACATGATCTTACTGTAGTTCTAGACTAAATATCAACATGATCTTACTGTAGCTCTAGACTAAATATCAACATGATCTTTCTGTAGCTCTAGACTAAATATCAACATGATCTTACTGTAGCTCTAGACTAAATATCAACATGATCTTACTGTAGCTCTAGACCAGGGGTTTTCAAACTTTTAGGACATGCGCCCCCCCCCAAATTTGTCTAATTTCACTCGCGCCCCCCCGCCCCCCCATTATTGTTGTAACAAAGTTCGTGTAAAGGAAGGAAGGAGGCGGGAACCGGCGAACATTCAAACACATTTAATCATACAATAAATAAACATAACAGAAAAAGCGGCAGCCCCTCACGGACGACTGCCGCAAACAAAACACAAACTAAAATCCAGGCCTGGTCCTCTCTCGTCTTCCACTGTCGTCACCCCTCATTTAACCCTTCCGAAGCTCCTCCGTGGGACTCGAGACCGGTGAGTGGCGCAGGTGTCGTTCATTATCATTCACTCCACCGGCCTCGCTCCGTTCCCACGGGTCTCGGCCCCGCCCCACTCGTCACAATTGTATTCACACCTAATTATTTTATTAACATGAACATAAACACAAATATCCATTAAAGCTATTAAAACAGCGAATTATTTTTATTTTGCTCTTTTTGATTAACATAATTTACATAAGAAATGCATGGATCCGTTATATTTATGTACATTTGATATTTATTTTACTGTTTACGTTCACGCACAACAATCGACTGTGCTTACGAGGATACTCCTCTCAGTGGTTATCAACTCGTGGCCCATCACGAATCCGAATGCGGCACACCATGCTGAATGTTACAGTCTCATGTGTTGAACATAAATAAAAATTAACTTTCAGTTTTACAATTAGTTTTAGTACTAAATGTACTAAACAAATATAAGCTAGTGTTTTTGTTATGTAAAATAATTTTGTTTTTCATATATTATTTTCAGACATGAGCAGACCTATGTAGCCTACTCACGTAATTAATGTTAGGCATTTAACAAACACTTACAAGCGCGGACTTTGGCAGAATTAATTCAAATAGTCATCAGCAGTCATTAGTTCTTAGTTATTACAGAAATGTGGCAAAACATCTCTGGAGAGAACCTCAAATTATTAAATTCGAAAATTATTTCCATATTTGGATCAACATAGACTACATTTGTGAACGCACACTTTCTACAATGTCGCGTGTCACGCTTCCGTGCGTGTCTTACAGACTGCAATTTACAATCTCAACTGTATTGTGCTGTTACGCATTTCGAGCAGAATTTCACTAAATTGGTTCCCGACAGCATCGGGTGTTTTATTATTGGTGAGTAGAAGTTCAGATATCATAATATTTAGGCTATAAATAATATTATAAATCTGGTTGGTTTGTATTGATGACGTACTATTTTAAAAAGATGCCCGTGATTCTTGCACTTGGACCATAGTGTGCCCGGTGAAAAAAAGGGTTGAGAACCACTGCCTCAAGCCATTGGTATATATTCACCTGCTGTCTGTTCGGGCGCTTCGGGTGTGCGCGAGCATAGAAACGCTCTATCACAGCGCGTGAGTACCGCATTGAGATGTCTTGGGCTTAAAATTACTTTTATGTTTAAACTGACAAGACAAAACACGTGAGGATGAAACACTTTCTTGAGGAAGCAGCGCTGGCCTGATCGTTAATATAGTTTTGGGGGGCTGAAAACCAGCTAAAAATTGTTTAGAACCCCCCCCCCCCCCCCTGCTGGTATAGCGTGCGTGATTATACTGAAACATAAAAATATAACCAGTTTACCTTATTCAATGTGATGTCTGTGTCTGAAATAACAAAATGCTAATCCGTAGTTGGATTTCTGACACGACTAACCGTAAATAATTTTATACTTTCAAAAGCGTGACTGATACTCCAGCCGACTTTAACAGCGAGAGCAACTGTCGACTAACAGCGGGAGTCAGATCCCTAGTGGATGGCTGAAGGTTTGCTAGCTCGTATTCATAAATTCTCAAGGCAATGTCTCTGAATTTATTGATTTTCTCACCCCCCTTGACACGTGCTGACGCCCCCCTGGGGGGGCACGCCCCACTGTTTGAAAACCCCTGCTCTAGACTAAATATCAACACGATCTTACTGTAGCTCTAGAGTAAATATCAACAAGATCTTTAATACCTTTGAAAGTACATACTACTAAAGGTACACCAAAATGTTTAATTCTGTCATTAATTACAGACAATTCTTCTCCCTGAGTTACCATCTTGGAGTACCCCAGAACGTAATCAACACAATGTTTATGTTCAGTAGAGAGCGTGCACATGCTGTACGTCAGAGGTTCCCAAACTTCAGAGGGGTAAGGCCCCCAAAAACATAGCAAAAGCTCCACTCCACGACCCCCCCCCTCCCCAACCCAACCTCTTTGTTAAAAAATATATAGATTAATGGTATAAAGATATATTTGTATATTATATATATGTAATAAAGCAGATTGTCTCTTTGCACAAAAGTATCAACATTTATTAACCTGTTTGTAAGAATTTCATGTGAATTATGAGAACTACCATAAAATGCAATATTTTTAAATGCTGGTGAAAGTAAGATGTTGTAAACATTCTTCACAAATATATTTTAATCCATAACACCACACTTTCTGCATACTATTTAAAATGATATTGCATCGGTGTGTAACAGAAGCTATAGTTCACAAATCTATTGCAATGAAATACATAGCTATGTTTAAAAAAAATTAAACCTAAAAACATCATGTAATAAGGGGGGGGGGGGGGGGGGGTCACATTTGAGAACAATTCGAATATTTTAATATTGTAATTATTTAGATTCAGCCTAGCCCTGTAATACCGCTCCACCCCACCGGGGGCCCAAAGTTTGGGAAGCACTGCAGTACGTAAACAACACTGATTATGTGGATGGACGGAAACTCTGGGAGAATAATTACTGAATAAATGATGCTATTGTTTTCTTTGCGCACAAAAATTATTCTCATAGCTTCGTAAAATTATAGCTGAACCCCTGATGTCACATGGACTATTTTACTGATGTGTTAACTATGTTTCTGTGCATTCATTGTGGTATTATCCTCGCTGTCTATGTGTCAGAGAGCTCTCATATTGCATCAAAAATATCTTAATTTGTGTTCCAAAGAGGAACGAGGGTCTTACGGGTTTGGAACGACATTAGGGTTAGTAATTAACGACAGGATTTTAATTTTGGGGTGTACTACCCCTTTAAAAAAAGTAACGTATCTCATTACTTCCCATAGAAAGTAAACAAGTAGTGTAATTAGTTACTTTTTAGGGAGCAGCGCAACAATGTTATGCATTGCTTTTAAAAGTAACTGTCCCTTACAGTTACTATGTGCGTGTATGTACGCTAGTTAGGCTGCACGTGTTTAATATTGTAGGCAGCTTTACTGACATCTCCGTGACCGCGTCCCCGACGCCGCAGAACTGCGCGAGCTCGTCGATGCCCTCCTCGCGGATCACGGTGCTGTCGACATCAAAGCACACGGCGTCCGCGCACCGGAAGAGCTCCTGCATCTGCGCCGCGGACGTCATGGTGATCACTGAGCGACAGGAAACAGGCAAGCGTGAGAAAGAACTCGATAACGTTACATCAGCAGTTTAAACGCATGCGCTCATCTGAACAAACAGCATCAGCGATCAGCCTCAGGCGGTGCACGAGCACACATCTACACACGCTTAAACTAACTTACTCACAAGAAGATCGAGTCACGCTCGTGCACCGTTCAGATCATATTCGCTCGTGGCTGGTTTACCTGAATGCAGGAGCTCGCGCTTCCAGGCGTCTGTGAGGAGACAGCGCAGGAATCTGAGCCAGCCAATCACAGCACAGCCGCTCACTCACCGACCGCTCTGATTGGTCAGGAGCTTCATGATCAAACAGGAAGCACGACTCACGCGACTGTAGTTTATATATAATTAATACAAAATAATATCACAAGGTATTAATGAAGCACTGCTTCAGGGGAGATGCCATACAATCAACATGTTTATCAATATATATATACAAATAGATGCTTTTATCCAAAGCGACATAGAAATGAGCACAATAGAAGTGATACAAATTTTTTGGGGTAATTTTGCTATTGTATAATAAGTGATGTTTTATAAACAAGTTTCGGGAGGAGCACGCGCGGATAATTAACACAGCCAATTCATCATCAGTAATCACATCTCCTATCCAATAAACGCTAGAGAGAACCTCTATAAATAATCAAGCAGCCTTACCTCCATTATCTCTAGTCTTCCAGCGTTGGTACACTCAACTGCCGAACCATGTCAGAGATCGAAGTTTTCAACGACGAAAGTCTTACCGACCCATCGGATCCGCCCGCCGCCGTCCAAAGCACCAGCGCTCCGCAGGACAGCTCAACCGAGCCCGCGGCTGCAATACGGGGCCGCCGGCCTTCCCGTACCACCGCGGCTAACGCCTCCAAGCGCCGCAGCCCGCCTTCACCCTCGCCTCCAAGGCAGCAACCACCTTCTCCAGCCTCCTCCTACACGTCAGTCTTCTCACACGCTCCATCAGCAGAAAATTGGACCGTGGCAGGACTACGTCAAGTTCTCACCAGCGCTGGCGTCATCATCCCACGACGTTCAAGCAAGCCAGATCTCCTCGCCCTCTACAACTCTCTCCAGTCCGGGGAACTTCAAAATTCCTCCCCTCCACTCAAATCAGCGACAACAGCGAGCAAGAGCCGCAAATCACCCTACTCGCGGCCCGGCCCAATCTTCACTCCCTCAAGAACCGGCTTCCGGCCACCGAACCGCAGCAGCAGGCCCTCGGCCAGCTTGGGCCGCGCCCCGGATGCCGCAGCCATCAGCCCCCACCTTCCTCGAGCTTCCACCGAGCGCCAGCTCGCAACTCAGCCCAGCGAAGAGCCAGCCTTCGCCTCCACAAGCCGCCTCACCAGAACAAGCACGCCTCCGTCAGCGGCATACAGCTACACGCAGCCTCGGATCAACGAGCCCCTCCCCTACCCATGGCCCGCAGCTCCGCCACTCACGGCTAGCCCTACTCCATCAGCGCAAGCCCCGGCACCCGCCTTCCCCCCCCCTTTTCCCCCTCCTCTCTCCGTTCACCAAGCCCTTTCAGGCTCAAACTTACCCCAATCATTGACCCAAACACCATTCCCCCTCTCTCCCACGCAGTCAGCTCCGTCCCCGGAGCCCCTTTTTCTCTTTCTACCGCCTCGCCTCTACCCATCCCTCCAAACGCACTCGCACTGGAACCACCCCCCGTAGCCAACTCCATCAGGTCACAAATTCTATCAGGTACAGACATAGATTTATTTTCTTTATTGTCACCAATTTCACCCCCGTCCGCAGATCGGCAAATCGACTGCGGCGAATTCTCCGTCACCTTAAAAAACTCAGCCAACAATCCATCACGCATTTTGTCTTTCACCGAATTCACTATCGCATTCAATCGCTACACGGAAGTCATTTGCACCACCTTCCCTCACAGGAGACGCGAGCTCGGCGACTATCTCGCAATAATCGCCGAGCTTGCACTAGCCTACGGCGGCTCCCATTTCTACACTTACCACAAGCTATTTTCAGCCAAATGCGCAATCCGGGTGGCCCAATGGAACCAATGTCCTTACTGGGGAGCACTAGACAACGAACTCCACAACAGGGTGTTTTTAGGTTGCCGTAATATCACTTGCGCGGTCTGCCGGTCTATTTCCCACTCCACCACCATCTGCCCTTTCATCAACCCATCCATCCCCCCCTGCCCCGAACCATCCCAGCCCAGATCCACCAGCTACGTACCACGCACCTCTAACTTCCCTTACAAATCCCCCCCTTCCCTTCCTTCGCCACCGCCTTTCTTCCTCCGAAAGCCAGGTCTGCGCCAGCTTCAACACCGGCAGATGCTCTCGGCAAAAATGCCGCTTCATGCACGTCTGCAACTATTGCGGCGGCGCTCACGCCCGCATAATCTGTCCAGTCTCAAAAGCTGCAAATAAAAATTCTAAAAGATACTTATCGACTCCTGTAAATATTTTTCGCCTATCTTCCGAATTAGTCCATCACCCTGACCCGCAATTTACTAAATACTTACTGTCAGGTCTCTCACATGGCTTCCACCCCGGAGTGGGAAACCTCCCCTCCGAAAGCCTCATATGCCCCAATCTCCAGTCCGCACTCACCGAACCCGAAACAGTCGATATCCTAATTAAAAAAGAAACAGAAGCAAACTTCATGATCGGCCCCTTCCCCGTTCCCCCTTTCAACATCTTTCGCGTCAGCCCCATCGGCGTAGCCACCAGAAAATTTTCAGGCAAAAAACGCCTCATAATCGATCTTTCATCACCACATAATTCCCCATTCCCAAGCATCAACAGCCTCATCCCGCTCAAAGTTTTCTCTCCACTATCATGACATCGACCAAGCCATCACCCTGATCAAAGACGCAGGTCGCGGAGCTTGGCTAGCCAAAGTCGACATCACGTCCGCCTTTAAAGTAATGCCCATCCACCCAAATTTTTGGCACTTATTCGGCATCCGCTGGCAGAATTTTTTTTATTTTTCCGTCCGCCTCACCTTCGGCTGTAGAAGCAGCCCCAAAATTTTCGACATGTTATCAGAAGCAATCTGTTGGATCCTCTCAAACAATTACGACATACCCTATCTGGTCCATCTTCTAGACGATTTTTTGATCATCTCGCCACCCGATTCCATCCCAGCCGCGCACCTCTTGACAACCCAAAAAGTCTTTTCAGAACTCGGAATTCCCCTCGCCCAAGATAAAACCGCGGGCCCCAGCACTTCTATCGAATTTTTGGGTATCAACTTGGATTCACAAAAATTCCAAGCTTCTCTACCCAAGGAAAAAATCGACAGGATGATTTTGGTAGCATCCACTCTCGCAGCAAACCCAACCTGTTCCAAACGCGAACTGTTATCCGTTCTCGGCCATTTAAATTTCGCGATGCGCATCATCCCACAAGGCCGCCCCTTCATCTCACATCTCCTCACTCTCGCATCTTCCACCCATGCCCTAGAAGATCAAATAGCCCTAACCGACTCATGCTGCAACGAGCTCAGCCTGTGGATATCTTTTTTCAAACGTTGGAACGGACTATCCTTCTTTTATAAGAACTTGATTTCTTCCCCAGTCGACATCCAATTATTGACCGACGCCGCCCCCTCTATCGGCTATGGGGGATTTTACCAAGGACGCTGGTTCGCATCTACTTGGCCCTGCCAGCTATCCAATCTACCACAGTCAGCAGCATCCTCTGCTCTATTCGAGCTCTATCCCATAGTCATCGCAGCCTTTCTGTGGGGTAAAGAATGGTCCGCTACCAGCATCTTTATCCACTGCGACAACGAAGCCACCGTACACTGCGTCAACAAATCTCGTTCCCATTCACCCATGCTAAACCCCCTGTTAAGACGCTTAACTTGGATTTCAGCTTGCGACCAATTCATCATAACCGCAAGGCACATTCCCGGATCAAAAAATCAGATAGCTGACTCTCTCTCTCGTTTTTCCTTTCAGAAATTCAGAACATTGGCACCGGAGGCGGATCCACTCCCCACCCCAGTACCTCCCTTTTCAGAACTGATATTCCCTCAAACCATCCCTTGAAACCTCTCCTCGAAGCTTCCCTCAATTCAATTCTCCAAGCAGTCTCCCCAAGGACCCTCCAGTCTTACCTGACAGCATGGAAAAGCTTTAAAACTTTTCACTCCGCTTATAACCTGCCATTCCCCACCTTTTCACTACTGGCCATCACCTCATTCATCTCCCACCTCAACATAAACAAAAAAACTCCAAACCAGTTCCATTAAAGGTTACCTAAGCGGACTACAATTTTTTCACAAACTTTTATACGGTTCCCCTTCCGCCCATATAGCCAATTCACAGACCTCCCTACTCATTAAAGGTATCCAAAAAACCAATCCCACCCGCCCAGACTCCAGGCAGCCCATAACTTTAAAAATTTTGACCAAATGCATTTCCACCCTCCGCAGAGGCTACCATTCTGTCCACACCGCCCGCACACTCGACGCCATGTTTATCCTGGCCTTCTTTGGCTTCCTCAGATGCTCTGAGCTCGCCATTTCATCCAGTTTCGACCCAGCCATCCACCCCACTATCTCAGATCTAGCGGTGCTGGACGACGAAACCATTTCTTACACCATCAAGCAAAGTAAGACAGACCAAACAAAGAAAGGCCACTTCATTTACATTTTCAACCTCCAATCGCCTATATTACCATACCAAACCCTCCTAGCTTTCCTCCACCTAAGGAAATAACAGTCCAAACTCCCATCCGACCCCCTTTTCACAGACGACTCCAACCGCCCCGTCACTCGCTTCTGGTTCCAAAAGCACCTCAAGGCAGTCCTGCACCTATCAGGTACCCCAGCCGGAAACTTTTCCAGCCATTCATTCCGAATAGGCGCAGCAACCACAGCGGCCCACAAAGGCCTTTCCCAACAGCAGATCCAAGAACTCGGTCGCTGGTCGTCAGAGGCTTTCAAAAGCTACATTCGATCAGACCGCTCCCACATCAAGGAAGCCCACCAGACCCTAATCGGCCATCCCCTTTAGAATACACCTCCGAAACCCCATAGCAACCGCTCCTCTCCATCACCCTCACCCCCCCCCCCCCCCCCCCCTCCCACACACTCCCCCCCCCCCGCCCCCCCAACTGGTTTTTTCCCCACTGCCGCAGCAGTGCCCGCTCCCGCAGGAGCTTTCTCTGTATTTCCCCACTGCCGCAGCAGTGTCTACTCCCGAAGGAGCCGTTTCTGTATTTCCCCTCGCCGCAGCAGTGACTGCTCCAGCAGGAGCGCTATCTGTATTTCATCACTACCGCAGTAGTGACTGCTCTCCTCAGGAGCGCTATCTGTATTTCCCCACTGCCGCAGCAGTGTATGCTCCCGCAGGAGCGCTATCTATATTTCCTCACTGCCGCAGCAGTGCTCGCTCCAGCAGGAGCCTTTTCTTCTCCCGGCCCCTCCCCTGCCCCCCCCCCCCTCCCTACCAGCCGTCTTCTTCACTACCGCAGTAGTGCCTGCTCTAGCAGGAACCTTCTCTATATTTTCACACTACCGCAGTAGTGCCTGCTCTAGCAGGATCCTTCTCTATATTTCCCCCACTGCCCCAGCAGTGACTGCTCCCGCAGGAGCACCTTCCGTTTTGCCCCACTACCGCAGTAGTGTCCGCTCCCGCAGGAGCTCTCTCTCTATTTTTTCCACTGCCACAGCAGTGCCTGCTCCCGCAGGAGCCCTCTCTCTATTTCTCACTGCCGCAGCAGTGACTGCTCCCGCAGGAGCGCTACCTGTATTTCCTCACTGCCGCAGTAGTGAATGCTCCCCTCAGGAGCGCTACCTGTTTTTCCTCACTGCCCCAGCAGTGTCTGCTCCCGCAGGAGCGCTACCTATATTTCCTCACTGCCGCAGCAGTGCTCGCTCCAGCAGGAGCCTTTCCCCCCGGCCCCGGCCCCTCCCCGTTACCCAACCCCCCTCTATTTTCTCACTGCCGCAGCAGTGCTTGCTCCAGCAGGAGCCTCTTCCCCCGCCCCCCCCTCCCCTTCCCAACAGCCCCACGCCACCATAGGAATTCCCCCCCCAGCTGTTTTCTTCACTGCCGCAGTAGTGCCTGCTCTAGCAGGAACCTTCTCTATATTTCCCCACTGCCGCAGCAGTGCCCGCTCCAACAGGAATCTTCTCTATATTTCCCCACTGCCCCAGCAGTGACTGCTCCCGCAGGAGCTCTATCTATTTTCCCACTACCGCAGTAGTGTCCGCTCCCACAGGAGCTCCCTCCATTTCTTCCCACTGCCGCAGCAGTGCCTGCCCCCGCAGGAGCTTTTTCTACGTTTCTCCACTGCCCCAGCAGTGTCTGCTCCCGCAGGAGCTCTATCTATTTTCCCACTACCGCAGTAGTGTCCGCTCCCGCAGGAGCTCCCTCCATTTCTTCCCACTGCCGCAGCAGTGCCTGCCCCCGCAGGAGCTTTTTCTACGTTTCTCCACTGCCCCAGCAGTGTCTGCTCCCGCAGGAGCGCTACCTGTATTTCCTCACTACCGCAGTAGTGACTGCTCCCCCATGAGCGCTACCTGTATTTCCCCACTGCCGCAGCAGTGTCTGCTCCCGCAGGAGCGCTATCTATATTTCCCCACTGCCGCAGCAGTATCTGCTCCCGCAGGAGCTCCATCAATATCTCCCCACTGCCGCAGCAGTGCCCGCTCCCGCAGGAGCTCCCTCCATTTCTTCCCACTGCCGCAGCAGTGCCTGCCCCCGCAGGAGCTTTTTCTACGTTTCTCCACTGCCCCAGCAGTGTCTGCTCCCGCAGGAGCGCTACCTGTATTTCCTCACTACCGCAGTAGTGACTGCTCCCCCATGAGCGCTACCTGTATTTCCCCACTGCCGCAGCAGTGTCTGCTCCCGCAGGAGCGCTATCTATATTTCCCCACTGCCGCAGCAGTATCTGCTCCCGCAGGAGCTCCATCAATATCTCCCCACTGCCGCAGCAGTGCCCGCTCCCGCAGGAGCGTTATCTATATTTTCCCCACTGCCGCAGCAGTGCCTGCCCCCGCAGGAGCTTTTTCTACGTTTCTCCACTGCCCCAGCAGTGTCTGCTCCCGCAGGAGCGCTACCTGTATTTCCTCACTACCGCAGTAGTGACTGCTCCCCCATGAGCGCTACCTGTATTTCCCCACTGCCGCAGCAGTGTCTGCTCCCGCAGGAGCGCTATCTATATTTCCCCACTGCCGCAGCAGTATCTGCTCCCGCAGGAGCTCCATCAATATCTCCCCACTGCCGCAGCAGTGCCCGCTCCCGCAGGAGCGTTATCTATATTTTCCCCACTGCCGCAGCAGTGCCCGCTCCCGCAGGAGCCTTCCCAGTATTTCCCCACTGCCGCAGCAGTGCCCGCTCCCGCAGGAGCTCCACCAATATCTCCCCACTGCCGCAGCAGTATCTACCCTCACCTCCTCCCTCCTCTCCCCACACCACCCCAGCAGCACACCTCAGCAGAAGCCACTCCTTCCTCCAAGATGCCGCAGCATCATAACAAACGGGGTCCAGCACCCCATCAGCCCTAAAGCCATGCAATTTTTTGGGGGGTCTCTCAGGCGCTATTTGGCTGCTGTCCCACGATAAGCATTTTTTGGGGAGCTTTGGGTCCAGTTCAAATGCCGAGCTCGGACCCCTCTCCTCGGACAGCACGCCAAATACGCATACCGTTCGTTCAGTTCATTATTAAGTAAGTGTGAACTCGTGAAGTGATGTTTTATAAACAAGTTTCGGGAGGAGCACGCGCGGATAATTAACACAGCCAATTCATCATCAGTAATCACATCTCCTATCCAATAAACGCTAGAGAGAACCTCTATAAATAATCAAGCAGCCTTACCTCCATTATCTCTAGTCTTCCAGAATCCCTCCACCACCCCAACTCCTCACTTTCAGTCCGTTTCCACCCCAGCAAGGGGTAGGGGGGGAGCTTTGGGTCCGGGCCAAATGCCGAGCTCGGACCCCTCTCCCCGGGCAAGGGGAGTACCCCGGGCTCGGGAACTACTACCGAGCTCGGAGCCCTCTCCTCGGACAGCACGCCAAATACGCATACCGTTCGTTCAGTTCATTATTAAGTAAGTGTGAACTCGTGAAATAAAAAGAAAACAAATAGATAGAATACACAAATAATTGAGAAGCTAGTTTTATTTTTTTTTGAAGAAAACGAGTGCAATTCTAAAAGGGGCATTTGTAAAGTAGAATAGATTTGTAGATGGCTAAAGACTTTTAACTAACCATCAAAGATTAACGAATTTAAAAATACTCAATTAAGGCTTACTACTAAATGAAAGCTGCTCGTCTGTGTCTAATTTGTCTAATCATATCTACACTACATGCATTAATCACAGACAGCATCTCTCTCAGCATGACCTGTTATGATTTGGGGGGGGGGAGGGCACATCTACATACCATTATAATGACTTACAAACTAGACAGGTTTATGCTTGTTTATTTGAATTCATCAGGTTTCTAAGAAACAAGGTTACATATGCACCCGAGACGTTCCCTTTCTTGGGTTCCCTTCAACGCTGCGAAGCCATCGCTGTGGGAACGAGACCCGCATCCCTCTTAGCTGGGAGATCGAGGAAAGCATCCGCTCAAGCAGATGAGACCAGGGGTCCGTTCTTCGTACGTCGCTCATTACATCCGAGATCAAATGACAGATCCAAGATGATATCATCGCGCTAATCAGGATCTGGCTAATTCGGTTCTTCGAACGCACCTGCTGTTGATGATTAGTATGGCTGGATTGAGTTATCTGATGGTTTAAAAGGGGCTATGCATCGATACTCGAAACCACGATCAGCAATGTAGCGATTGGCTGGTGGCAAGACAGCAACGTAATGACATCATATCATTAAAAAATTCACCTGACGAAAAACTTGACGACAAGATTTCTGGACTTTTATAAGGAAACAGCCAAACGAACAAACTACATAAATGTTATAATGAAATATGCACTGTTTTTAATTTATTTTAATTGTTTTACATGATTCCCAATTATTTATATTCATGATTTCTAGTATTTGTACAGGCTTTACATTTTTATTTCAATGTAGTAATTAACAATTCATTTAATTTTATCTTTGAAATGGATTTGTTACTTGACAGCATTAATTAAAGTTTCTTAAGGGTCAAAATCAAGTTACCCGCATCTCCTGCGCTCCATTAAGCCACTCCCATAATATCTGTCACCCCTCACATTAATTAACTGTATAGCATGTCTTACAGACATGTTATACAGTTAATGTAGAGTCGTGCATTAACTGTATAGCATGTCTGTAAGACTCTAATACAATTATTTAGTAATTATTTTATGACAAATACATCTTTCAGTGAGTAAAACTGGCTGTGTCTATAGTATTATAGACGACACAACATTATTATAATATTTTTAAATTATTATTATTTTAAATTATTGTCCCTGGATCAGTAGGGTACACTTGTAATAAAGTAGCAGGGGCTGGGACATATTTTAAGTATCAAGTCTGCTTAAAAGGATGCGATCTAATCCTGCTTACATGAAATAAGCCTGCTCCCGAGAAGGTTTAAGCTTACGGACCCGTTGCTATGACAGCAACTCCGGGATGAGCTTCGAAGAACCAAACAATCAAAGATCAAGTGAAATCGTCAACAATCAAATCCAGCTAACTGAGTTAGCGACGTACGAAGAATGGACCCCAGGGTACAATTCATCCTAAAACACTTTAACCAGACCCTAGATTGTGCGTACGTGCATCTCCACCCAGAAATCACCATATATGGAGCTCACAACGCCTAGTGTAACCTCATTTGCATATCACGTTAATGCATATTACCATCATGTTTAACACGGTACAAGACGTTAAGGACATATGAGATGCCATTTGTGCCACATTGATTTTCTATAGCCAAAATCATCCAGAATGTTTTAGAATATATCAAAATATCCATAAAAACAAATATACTTGACCTCATTCTGTCCACTGATCAAATAGTATTTTGATTTTTTTAAACAACTCAAATCAAATCTAAGCAGTGTTATTTTTCATAATGTTATGGAGATGCTGTACAGTAGCTATTATTCAAACCGGACCATTCGACCACCGAATCCAGCGCTTGATACAAGTACTTGGAGAGGAACATCATCTTCCAATGAAGAGCCTTTAAAAACAGCCCGAGAAGAAGCCGTTCCCCGATGAATGTGCACCCGGAGGATTAGATACATTTGTGTCATTTAACCTATTGCATGTTTGCGTCATATTAAAATTAATTTTGATGACTACTGAATCAGTTTATTGCAAGTGGGATGAATGAATGCACATTTAGTCTAGAACTACAGTAACATGTTCACACTGCTGATTTCTCCCAACATGGCAACACCAGAGCTGTCACTCAATACATCAGAAACAAAGCAACTGACATTACTTTTTTTTTTTTAGTAATTCAGATACTTTCTTATAAATTAAAAAGTAGTTACTTTACTAGTTACCATGACGGCGGAGGCTATCTCTGTGGATTGGCTGGGTCTGGTGTCTCTAGATTCTCTATGGGGTTCAGGTCTGGTGAGTTTGCTGGCCAATCAAGCACAGTAACACATGGTCATTGAACCAGCTTTTGGTACCTTTGGCAGTGTGGGCAGGTGCAAAGTCCTGCTGGGAAATGAAATCAGCTTCTCCATAAAGTTGGTCAGCAGCAGGAAGCATGAAGTGCTCTAAAACTTCCTGGTTTACAGCTGTGTTGACCTTGGACCTCAGAAAACACAGTGGACCAACACCAGCAGATGACATGGCAGCCCAAACCATCACTGAATGTGGAAACTTTACACTGGACCTCAAGCAACGTGGATTCTGTGCCTCTCGTCTCTTCCTCCAGACTCTGGGACCCTGATTTCCAAAGGAAATGCAAAATTTACTTTCATCTGAAAAGAGGGCTTTGGAGCACTGAGCAACAGTCCAGTCCTTTTTCTCCACAGCCCAGGTGAGATGCTTCTTACGCTGTCTCTGGTTCAGAAGTGTCTTGGTAGCCCTTTTCCTGAAGATGTCTGAGCGTGGTGACTCTTGATGCACTGACTCCATCTTCAGTTCACTGCTTGTGAAGCTCTCCCAAGTGTTTAAATCGGCTTTGCTTGACTGTATTCTCAAGCGGTTGCTTGTGCACATTTCCCTCCTTCCAGTCAACTTTGCATTTAATATGCTTTGATACAGCACTCCTTGAACAACCCCCTTTCAATAATGCCCCTCTGTGACTTCCCTTCTTTTGAAGGGTGTCAATGATCATCTTCTGGACCATTGCCAAGTCAGCAGTGTTCTCCATTTTTGTGGTTTCAAACAACAAGAGATTATTACTATATTGATGGTCATTTATTGAAACTCAAATGTAAATAATCTAATATTTTGAGATACTGATTTTTCATGAGCTGTAAGCTCTAATCCTCAAAATAAAGACTTTTGAAGTGTTTTACTTTACATGTAATGAATCTAAAATATATGAAATTTTCACTATTTGAAAAGAGTTACAAGAAAAAATGATCCTTTTCACTCAATTAATCAATTTGTTTTTAGATGTACCTGTATAATATACAAGCATGAAGGATCGAAGAATCAAAGTAACAACCGCACATGAGCAGTCGTATATGAACAGAGCGACTTCATCTTGTGATGTGTAACTGTTGGTGTTGATTGTTGTATAAACCAATGGAAGAGCTGGATGGGTGAGTAGATGCAGTTAGCCCTTGGTTCACTTCTGGGACTGCTTACATATTTTATACTCTTGAACAACAACCCGCTTGGTCATACGGACCGTTCTCATTTCAGACACCGTCATTCAGGTGAAAAGTTGAACTGAAAAATGCATTCCAGTATTTATTATTTGGTAACACTTAATATAAATATTGCTACTTAAAAAAAAAGCACCATGATGTTTGCATTATTTTTTCTAAACCTAATAAATGCCTGTTTGAAACAATTTAATTTGGCCAACAATATCTAAAATTGTGTGAAAGCTTAAGACTGTTACTTGCTTTATGAAGTTAGTAGCTACTTTCAGGCGAATATGGTTCCTCGTCACATGATCAATGTCACGGTCATTAGATTAGTCATCTAGAAATAATGCAGAATCTGAAATATGTGTTGTGCAGCGCAGGTCTAAGCATGATGGGATATTCTCTATGCTGAGGATTTGTTGGCCATAGAAACAGACAGATGTACTGCTACACCATCTGGACAGAAGTATTGGAACACACCTGTTAATTATTGAATTCAGGTGTTTGAAGCAAACCCATCGCCACAGGTGTGTAAAATCAAGTCTGATACACATACTGTATCTGACAAAACCTGTCGTTCAGAAGAGCTCAGGGAATTAAAGTGAGATACTGCGATGGGATGCACACTTTGCAATAAATCAGTTTGTTTGTTTAGGAACAGCAGAAACTCATTAATGTGTATTTAGAAAGCAGTGTCCCTGCTGGTGTAATGGTCAGGAGTGCCAATACTTCTGTCCATATAATGTTTAGAAACACGAGGGTATTGTTTTATGTTGTCTTTCAGCACATCTCATTCACAATCACAATGATGACTATTAAAATACAATTTTTACTTAAAATACACAACATAAAAACAAAATACAATCTCATTGAGACCAATAACAAACAGCAGCAATGAAGCTTCACACACGTCAATGGTTCAGTTTTTTAGCTCTCAGTTTCTCCAGCGTCTTCTGCAAAAGATAAAAAGCACATAACACATTTCATGATGTCTATATCGGTTTACAACACGAGGATCCTGCTCTGTTATAATTCAGCCCACAAGCAAAGAAATAAAAGATCCTGATGAGGCACATGTGAGTGTCTGTGTCTCTGTGAGTGAGTGAGTGAGTGAGTGAGTGAGTGATTGAGAGAGAGAGAGAGAGTGTGTGTGTGTGTGATTGAGAGAGAGTGTGTGTGTGTGATTGAGAGAGAGAGAGAGAGAGTGTGTGTGTGTGTGTGTGATTGAGAGAGAGAGAGAGTGAGTGAGTGTGTGTGTGATTGAGAGAGAGAGAGTGTGTGTGTGTGTGTGTGTGTGTGAGAGAGAGAGAGAGAGTGTGTGTGTGTGTGAGTGAGTGTGAGTGAGAGAGTGTGTGTGTGAGTGTGAGTGAGAGAGAGTGTGTGTGTGTGTGTGTGTGTGTGAGAGAGAGAACTTCAGATTGCTTTACTCAAACTTTTCAATCTGACTTTGAGTTCAGGTGTTTTTCCTGAGGTCTGGAACACAGGACTCATCTCTCCTATCTTTAAAAGTGGAGACAAAACAGATCCTAATAACTACAGAGGGATATGTGTAACCAGTAATTTGGCAAAAGTATTTTGCTCAATAATACATTCTCGGATTTCATCTTTCTTAGAGCAGCACAATGTCATCAGCAAATCTCAAATTGGCTTCCTACCTAAACATCGAACCACGGACCATATTCACACACTACACACATTAATAAATGAACATGTACACCTAAAGAAAGAGGGGAAAATATTTGCATGCTTCATAGATTTTAAGAAGGATTTGACTCCATTTGGCATAATGGATTGTTTTATAAAATCATTCAAAGTGGCATAGGGGGTAAAATATATGACTTAATTAAAAACATGTATAACCAAAATAAATGCCGTTAAAATTGGACAGCAAAGGACAGACTATTTTTCTCAAGAGCGAGGTGTGAGACAGGGCTGCTGCCTCAGCCCGACTTTATTTAACATATATAAATTAATTAGCAGATCTACTGGACCAATCAGACAGTCCAGGACTACAATTATTCCACACAGAAAGCAAATACTTACTGTATGCAGACGACTTAATAATTCTATCTAAAACACCAGAAGGTCTCCAGAAAAACCTTAACATTTTAACTAAGTACTGCCACGATTGGAACTTAGAAGTCAACATCCCAAAAACTAAGATTATGATATTTCAGAAAAAACCCAGAAATCTAGAACACAAACATATATTTACTTTAAACAACATAACACTTAAACATGCTTTACAGTATAATTATCTTGGTCTGGTGTTAACTCCCACTGGAAATTTCAATTTGGCAATAAAAGCATTACTTGTAAAAGCCCGCAGGGCACTGCACGCCATACGAACACGATTATTCAAAATAGACATCCCCATCAGAATCTGGACAAAGATTTTTGATAGTGTCATACTGCCTATTGCCCTGTATGGAAGCGAGATCTGGGGTCCAACGAGTAACTACAGCCATAAAGATTGGCACAAACACCCTTTAGAAGCTCTGCATGTAGAGTTCTGCAGAAGCATCCTTCATGTGCACAGAAACACACCCAATAACGCCTGCAGAGCGGAGTTAGGCCGTCTACCCCTAAACCTAGTCATTAAAAAAAGAGTGTTAAAGTTCTGGATCCACTTAAACTCTAGTTCTGAAGATTCTCTTCATTTTAAAGCACTAAAAACACAATTAATGAGTGCCCAAAAAAGTAATCTTTGTGTAATGGTGTCAGATCTGACTAACAAAGCATTCAATATCACCAACCCTGAAAAACCTGGAAGAATCAAAGAAATGATGAATGAAGAGAAGGAGACATACAAACAGCATTGGAAAAAACAAACCAAAGACCAAAGTCGTCTCCAATGTTATCTGAAACTCAACAGAGAGTACAGTCTGGCTGATTATCTGGTCTCAGTCAGGAATATAACTCACAGACATTTACTGACGAAATACAGACTGAGTGACCACCAGCTGGCCATAGAAAGAGGACGACATAAACAGACCTGGTTACCTAAAGAAGAGCGAATCTGTAACGAATGTAGATCTGGATCAGTTGAGATGGAGGAACACTTCCTCCTCCACTGTGACAAATAAACGTCCTTAAGAGACTGTGAGATTACAAATTGTATTTAAATGTTTAATTTAGATGCACTTCCTGACTAAGAAAGTGTCAGGCAATTCAGGTGTTTTGAGATCGTTTCCTGACCATTTGAGCTCGAGACAGCTGTGCTTTTTGTTTCTATGATAATGGTAAGATCAATGAGTCAGACTACTGAGAGATTCATCTTTTGTTCTGCAAATGGCTTTGTCCTGGCCCAGACGTGAATTCGTGGATTAGTGTATTAGAACCACGGGAAGGGAAGTTTGCTGTAACCAACTAACGCCTCCCTCAGATGCTTGCTTTGTTTGATGTTTGTCTCCACCTCCAAAAAAGTCCCTCCTCCAATTCTGTCTATAAGATACCATGTAAGATTGTTTAAGATTGAGATTTTCATTATATTATGAATATGCTCCAGATCTCGATGAGTCTCTCGAATACTGAAAACAACATTTCACCCCCAGAATCAAAGCAAATTACATCTGATTCACACACACTCACTCGCTCACTCACACTCGGACTCTCTCTTGGGCACTCTCTCACACACGCACTCGGGCACTCTCACACACACGCACTCGGGCACTCTCTCACACACACACACACACTCGGGCACTCTCTCTCACACACACACACACACTCGGGCACTCTCTCTCACACACACTCGGGCACTCTCTCTCTCACACACACACACACACACACATACAAACACTCTCTCACTCTCTCACACACACACACACTCACTCTCTCACACACACACACACACACACACACACTCTCTCTCTCACACACACGCTCTCTCTCTTTCTCACTCACACACACTCTCTCTCAATCACACACACACACTCACTCTCTCTCAATCACACACACACACACACACTCTCACTCAATTCAATTTCAATTCATATTGCTTTATTAGCATGACGTACATAGGTACATATTGCCAAAGCATTGTACATATCAGAATAAAAATCAAAACAAAAATATATGTAATATACATCCATAAATAAACAAAACAAAATACATGTAAAATACATCCATAAATATATTTATATATACATTATTGGTACTACTAATGCAGATGTGTTCACTCTTTACTTCTTAGTTTGTGGCATTTATAAATATGTAGTGCTACCAAAGAGGAAGCAGGTCCTTCAGCAAGTAATATTCTTAATTTCTCATGTTCCTGGAGTGACTGGAACTCAGGAATAATCTGCTGTATTTGACTGTTCAGTGCGTCTTGTTGTGAACTGTAGTTCTTCTAAAGTGTAGAAAATTCAGAAGAGAAGACCAGGAGACTTCGGATTGGATCGTCAGCACAATTTCTTTATTCTATGACATGTCTTGTTATCTGTAGTCATCGAAAATCTCAATCTTAAACAATCTTACATGGTATCTTATAGACAGAATTGGAGGAGGGACTTTTTTGGAGGTGGAGACAAACATCAAACAAAGCAAGCATCTGAGGGAGGCGTTAGTTGGTTACGGGAAACTTCCCTTCCCGTGGTTCTAATACACTAATCCACGAATTCACGTCTGGGCCAGGACAAAGCCATTTGCAGAACAAAAGATGAATCTCTCAGTAGTCTGACTCATTGATCTTACCATTATCATAGAGACAAAAAGCACAGCTGTCTCGAGCTCAAATGGTCAGGAAACGATCTCAAAACACCTGAATTGCCTGACACTTTCTTAGTCAGGAAGTGTATCTAAATTAAACATTTAAATACAATTTGTAATCTCACAATTCCCCCTTTGGAGTTCTAATAACTCTCACAAAATACAAATTTAGATACTTAAAAGTTAGTTCTTGTAACTTTTAATCGTTACAGGCACATAGTACATGTTCTGTGTTGCTTATATGTAATTGCATGCTGACACAGAAACAAAACATGCAATTAGGGTACGTGAAGTTCTTACGGGTAATAATCTCTTCTGGTTGGAACTGTCATTTCCTCGTGAGAGGCGGGAGTCATTTGCTGTAAGAAACACTTGATACTGTGGATGCATAGATAGTACGCAAGTAGGAGAAACAACAGCAGAATTGCTATTTCCTTGATCCACAGCCAGGGTTTACCTAACAAGTTTCCGAACCATGAAGAATTATCTTCAGTCATCTGGTGTAATTTTGCTGAAAGACCAAGAATGTCTTGTTGGATTTTGTTCAAGTTCTCTGTTGGATCCATTAACCCGGTGCAGCAATCAGGACCGATAATGGTACAGGCTCCCCCTTGTGTTGCAAGAATGTAATCCAAGGCCACTCTGTTCTGTAAGATCATCATCTTGTGCGAGGCAAGAGTGTGCTTGATGTTGCCCAGGGCCAAAACCGTATCATTGGCCAATTTCTGTACTGAATCCGACAGGCTTCTGACCTGACCGAGAGCCTGCATGACACCATACGATGGGATTAATGCTCCAAGAGTTCTTGACCACCACGTTTGTACACAAGTGAGTCCTGGAATGCAGCCATCTTTGTTGGTAGAAGCTGAATTTTGTAGATGTGGAGAACTTGAGGTGGAGTGTGTATTTTCTCTGATGGCTGGTAGGACATAAACCAGGGTGCACCTGCCATTGAATTGGCTGGGTAGGATGCTGTAGACAGAAGTCCCACATAACCACAAAGTGCCAGTCGGTGGAGGAATCATACACCACTGATTTATGGCAAAAAATTTCGGTAGGGATGGGTTCCCGTAGAGACACTCTTTTAATTCATTCTCCTCTTTCTTATCTGATGTAGTAACGTACACATCGAATTCGGTTCTTCTTTCAATCACAAAGCTGCAACGTTCACGAGGAATTTCACCCAGTGTAGTCGATGCTGGAGCATGATTTTCCATGCACCAATAGAACATCCTTGGCATGAGTAGATCTGTCATAATGGGAGTAGCTGAAGTTAGGTTGCAGGATGGTAGTCCAGGAATACAACACGAAGAAGCTGGATGAATTGTTACGTTGTGACATGTATCCTTGTTGTATAATCCACTGGTATGATGATCGAATAAGGTACACGTATCACATTTGGAGATAGGGTGTGCCACCCATGGGATTCCTGCTCCTACTGAAGGTGCGTGTGGCATGCAAACGTTCTTTCCAGCAAACAAGGCATTTCTTGACATATTCATCAGCTCTACGAATATGTTGTTTCTGGGGTCTACACTTTGCGTGATGTCCATGATGGTTAATAGTACGAAAATCTTGATCATGTTGATGGATGACTGAAGTTCCCGTATGTGAGTCTCTGCGTTGTGTATTTTTTTTCTTTTTCTTCTTCTTCTTTCTTTTCTCTTTCTTGTGTGATAGTTGGCTCGGCAATGGGTCTAGTTGTTTTCTAGAGGTTGTGGCTTCATCCGCAGGTGAGAAGGGCGGTGCATATGGATCTCAGGACAGCCATCAAATGGTATCTGCACAGAGGAAGAAAGAAACACAAACAAGAGAGAACAACGGCACAGAGCAGTATTTGTTGTGTCTGCAAACATTAGGGTTGTATCCTCTGTTCAAAATATAGTCTGCTATTGTTGTTCCTTCTTTCCCTATTTCTCAATTCCTGCGACACCTAAAGAACAGTGAGGAAAGGATGGACTAATGGAGGGGAAAGGCCTATGAGGAAATCTTCACCGCAGGGTTGGCCCCCGAAGCCTGTTGCTTTCGGTTCTTCCCTGGGCTCCTCACTGGTTCTTGTGTCTGCCCTATCCTATCCCTGCAGGGGGAGGAACAACTTTACAGTGTGACACATGAGTCCAAGTTTTCCTTCCCTGACAGAATACTGCAGCAGCTGTAATCAACATCACTTGATGTGGTCCGTACCACTTAGGCTCTAATAGCTTGTTTTTGAACGCCTTTATCATGACCCATTGACCTGGGACGATGTGTCCACCTTCTGGTGGAGTCTGCCAACACGACTCAACTCTCTCTTTGGCACTCTGCACTGCCTTTGTAAGGTTTTCACAGTAAGCGATCAGGGCATCTGAAGCAATGTGCACATCAGCATTTCTAAGATCAATCACACCTGGCATCTGCATTGGGCGTCCAGTAATAATCTCATGAGGGCTCAGTCCTACTGATCTGTTAGGTGATGCTCTCATACTACACAGTACTGCGGGCAGTGCTTCAACCCATGGTACTCCTTCCTGATGCATTTTGCTTAGCCTGGTTTTGATTGTTCTGTTTGATCGTTCAACCTGTCCTGATGCTTGTGGCCTATAGGGACAGTGAAGGTTCCACTTAATCTTCAACATTCAAGACACTTCCTTGACTACCTGTCCTGTGAAGTGGGTACCTTGATCTGAGTCAATGCAATCTGGTAATCCCCATCTGGGAATGAAATCAGTGACAAGACATTTAGCAGTATGTGCAGCTGTAGCACGCCCTGTTGGATAAGCTTCTACCCATCTTGAGAACTTGTCTATTTCTACCAAAACGTCAGTTTTTCCTTTACAAGGGGGCAACGATATGTAATCAACTTGCAGGTGACGAAATGGCCCTGGTGGAGCTGGGGTATGTGCTGCTGGTGTAGTGGCTGCTGGTACATCATTATTTTTCTGACATGTAACACATCTCTTGACTGTTTCAGTGGCTGCGTTTCTGAATTTTGGATTCCACCATTGATTTGAGAACCTGTGATTCATCGTTGCTGGACCACTATGACCCAAACTGTGTATTTGTTGAGCCAAATATGGCAACAGTGATTCGGGAGCAACATACTTTCCCCCTTTGGTCCAGCAGCCGGATGAATCCACAGTGGCTCGTTTGTCTAACCATGTCCATGCTTCATATAGAGGAATGTCTTTATACAGATCAACGATTGATTCAGGAGGTAGAATTATCTTCTGTGCTTTACTACCTGAACACACTTGTACAGTTGCATAGAAACAAGCCTGTTTAGCCGCTACATCAGCAAGAGCATTACCTTTAGCTTCCGTAGTATTAGTTGTGAGATGTGCTTTCACTTTGATCACCGCTAATTTCTTTGGGAGTTTCATGGCAAACATTAAATCTTTCACTAATCCAGCATGCTTAATGGGGGATCCAGCAGAAGTTAGAAATGTTCTGGTTTGCCAAATGACACCAAAATCATGAATTACCCCAAAAGCATACCTGGAATCTGTGTAGATATTTGCAACCGATCCTGAAGCTAGCGTGCATGCTCTAGTTAAGGCTACTAGTTCTGCAGCTTGAGCTGAAAAATGATCTGGAAGACGACCTGAAGCAACTACTTCAGTGGTGGAAGTTACTGCATATCCTACTCGTCTGTTACCTTCAATAACTTGAGCTGAACCATCAACAAACAACTCCAATTCTGCGTTCTCTATGGCAGTTTCTGCTTTCACTTGTCGCTGCATATGTAAGCGTGACACAATCATGAGTCATTTCGCCTTCATCCTCTAACACAAATTCAGTCATTGCAGACATCATACATGAGGATGGGTTCGTGACTGGTGCACGCTGTATAACAATATTTGGGGCTGTGAGAGTTGCTAACCAATTTCCCCAACGGGAGGAGGTGACAGAAGTGACTTTTGCTTGATTCATTAGTGCGGACACTGCGTGAGGGCATTTTACGTTTACAGTCTGACCTAACACCATTCCTGATGAAGCCTGAAGCGCTAGATGAACTGCCTGTACTGCTCTGAGGCATGGGCCCATACCTTGAGCGACTATGTCAAGTTTACCGGAATAGTAATGAATTGGGCGTAAGCTGCCCCCATGATCTTGCATTAGACATGCAGTCATAAAACCTAAGTGTTCATGGACATAAAGCACAAAGGGTCTATCAGATTGGGCAACTCCTAATGCTGGTGCTTGATATAGTGCTCTCTTCAAATCATTAAAAGCTTTGAGATGAAGTTCTTCCATACAAACAGTATCTGAATCTTTACCATGGCCTTTCAACAAATCATAGAGAGGCTGAGCAATTGAGGCATAGTCTTCAATCCAAGGTCTACAATAACCTGTTGTTCCTAAAAATGAGCGGAGTGTTTTAATGGTATTAGGCGGAGGTATGGCTTTGACTGAAGCCGCTCGATCCTGTGTAATGGATCTATTTCCTGCACCAATTGTTTGACCCAGAAATGTGACTTGCTTTTTAGCGATTTGAGCTTTGTGAAAGCTGCATTTGTGTCCTTTTTTATGCAAATAGTCCAACAATGATGCCAATTCAGTTTGATGTACCTCATGATCTGTTGAGGCAATCAAAATATCATCGACATATTGGATCATAGTGGACTGTTTTACCGGACATTCTGGGTCACACAAATCACGTCTGACAGCCTGATGATATATGGTTGGGGAGTTTTGAAATCCCTGTGGCAATCGTGTCCACTGGTATTGTTCATAGTCAACTGTGAAAGCTAACCATGGCTGGCTGTCAGAGTGCAACGGTACAGAAAAGAATCCATTAGACATATCAATTACTGAAAAAATCTTACAATCTAATGGTAAGCCATTACAAATTGTAGATGGATCTGCCACTAGGGGGGTGATTTTTTCAATATGTTTATTGGCTACTCTGTAGTCTATTGTAAGTCCATGTCCCATTAGATTTCTTGATGGGCCATATGGGTGAATTACATGGACTGTTGGTTTTAACTAGCACTCCTTGCGTCAGCAAATTTTCTACAATAAGTTTGATTCCCTGTATAGCTTCCTTATTAATCGGATATTGTTTGGTGACCGGAGGTGGAGTTCCTGTCAATTTAACTGGTTCTACACCTGTCAACAACCCACAATCATCCTTATCTTTAGCCCAAATTGGATGATTCTGTAAGAAAGCATACTCGGGAGGGGTTGCATTATTGGTAGAAATCTGTGCTGAGGAAATTTTTATGCTAGTAGATTCTGAGGACATGTCTAAAGTTAGATTTATTTGTCTCAGAAGATCCATGCCTAAAATTGCACCTGTATTTAATGGAGCGCATAGCAATTTTGTAGTCAGAGTTTTTGGGCCAAATTGTACCTCTATGGGCGGAGTTTCATACAAAACAGAATCTTCACCTATTACACCAGTTAAACAAAGTTTGGTTTTCTTGTATGGGATGTTTAAACCTTGTGCCAATTTTGTAGGAATTACTGTAATTTCTGCACCTGTATCAAGCAAAAAATCTATCTCTTTCTCTTTTATGCTACCTTTCACAAAAATTATTTGGTCATTGTGTTGGATTACAGGGGAAAGGTAGCTACTCACAGCCCCAACAATTAGTTTTTTTTCCTGGTCTTGTTGTGCTCTTAGAAGAGCCTGAACTATCTGTACCACAGTTTCAGTGGTCACTGGCGGAACTACTTCAGGGTTGTGTGCAGGCTGAGAAGGAGCAGAATTATGCATAGCATTTCTTTTACTATCATGTAACTTCTTCCTACACTCTTTCTCCCAATGTCCTAATTTTTCACAGTATTTGCATTTGCTTTCTCTTTTAGACCATCTATTGTCTTGTTTCGTTGTGTTAAACGTAGCTGCTGCTACTCTTACTTTTGCCTTGACATCAGCATCTCTTTCCCATGTAGCTAACCTGTCTAGGTTACTTCTGAGAGTTCTGTTAGACCAAGTTAGATCTAAGAATGGTAAAGCTTTTCTGTATTCGGCTACAAGGCCATCTGACCAGATACGAACCAGGGGTCCCTTGTCATCTAGTACACTTTCAGGGTCATCAACAATTCCACTGTAAATTACAGCTGACTGACAAAATCTCTCAGTATATTCACTCACAGTTTCTTCTTTCCTTTGCACACAGGTAGTAATTCTAGACCAATCTATTTTGGGTCCTAAGATGTTCTTTAGGATTTTCAAAATACCTTCTCTTAAATCACCCTTACTGGCATTTCGCAGTTCAGAAGTGACAGCAGATTCAAAACTGTTGAATTCAGATTCAGTTAGTATATGTGACATCAGCTGCGTGACTTCTGCCAACGACATGTCATAAAGACGCATTTTACTGATCAATGTTCTTCTAAATTCAGAAAAATGTGTGCGTGCTGATGGTAAACTTTGAGATAGTCTCTCTATATCTTTAGGACATAAACTTTTGGCAACAGTTTGTATTTGCACAACAGAAGAATTGAGAGGAACACTATCAGTTTCCTCAATTCCCTGAGATCTTCTCCTACCAACACACACATTGACTGAATTTACAGGCACATCAGTTACTGGTTGGAGAGCTACATCTGTTTCAAAGAACGCTTGTAAATCAGGGTAAATGTTATCAGGCTGACTTACTTCCACATCAGTTTTTGCTGCAACTTTCTTGAGGTTCAATTTCTTAGTCAAAGTGGATACTCTCGCACGGAGTTCATTGTTCTGTTTCTCTAGCTCTGTGTTACGCTGAGACTGTTGTGTCGCTAGCGTTACACTGAATTCCCTGTGACAACAGATAATGCCTTTCACATTGTTCTTACGAATACTTGCTCCTAGTACCTTTTTACACTCATCTACTGACCAAGTCTTGTCTGGATGAATCTCATATTTCTGCGTTAGTTCTAGTCTAACTTTTTCAGTGACTATTAGGTCCATTAAGCCTCACACCCCACCCTTGAGTGAAGAATTCTGTTCGTTTATTTCCAATTTTAATTGCGCACTGATTGTTTGAATACATTGTTTTTATAATATTGTATGTTTTACCCCCAATACCTGATTCTATAAGTTTTGACAGAAGACCTTTATGCCAAATTGAATCTAAGGCCTTCTGGAAATCTACAAAGCAAGCAAATATTTTGGTTTTGTTTTGGTTAATTTGACTTTTGCTGAGGACATTGTGCTCTGTAAGGAAGTGTACAAGTCTGGTGTTGATGATGCTGCAGAACAGCTTCCCCAGATTACTGCTCACACAGATGCCTCTGTAATTGTTTGGGTCTGATTTTTCTCCACTCTTGAATATGGGCGTTATGAGTCCTCGGTTCCAGGCTTCAGGGAAATGACCAACACTCAGAACCAAGTTGAACAGTTTAATTATGGTCAATTGGAATTTATGATTAGTATTTTTAAGCATTTCATTTAGGATGCTGTCTGGTCCACTTGCCTTTTTTGTTGGCAGGGCCTGGATTTTCTCCATCAGCTCTTTTTCTGTGATCGGGTAATCTAGTGGATTTTGGTATTTGCCAATTACATATTCTATATGCTTTAATTTTTTATATATTTGTGCTTGTTCTGTACTCTCTCTGTCTGTCTCTCTCTCTCACTGTCTGTCTGTCTGTCTGTCTCTCTATAGGTCTCTCTCTCTATATGTCTCTCTCTCACTGTCTGTCTCTCTATAGGTCTCTCTCACTGTATCTCACTGTCTGTGTCTCTCTCTCTCACTGTCTGTCTGTCTGTCTCTCTCTCACACACTGTCTGTCTCTCTCTCTCACACTGACTGTCTGTCTCTCTGTCTGTCTGTCTCGCTCTCTCACTGTCTGTCTCTCTCTCACTGTCGGTCTCTCTCTCTCTGTCTGTCTCGAGGTCTCTCTCTTACTGTCTATCTTTGGTCTCTCTCTTACTGTTTATCTTGGTCTCTCTCTTACTGTCTGTCTTGGTTTCTTTCTTACTGTCTGTCTCGGTCTCTCTCTCTCTAAATATCTTGGTCTCTCTCTCTATGTCAATTCAATTCAATTCAGAAAGCTTTATTGGCATGACAAAAACATACATTTTGTATTGCCAAAGCATTAAGACAACATAGAAAATGATTTCTCTGAACATTTAGAAAAGCCTAGAGAAAATAATAGTAACAATGAAACTAAATAAAAATACAATATTATATAAACACATGGCTAGATATAGCTACAAAATAATAGAATTAGTAAAATAATATTAATAAAATAAATAAATAATTATAATAATAAATAAAAGATTAGAATACATAAATCATGTAACAACTGAACTTAGGCATGTGAACATTATATACATTATCTAGTTGTGTGTAGGTCTAATGTGTGTGTGTGTTTGGGCTATGTGTGTGTGTTTCTCTCTGGCTGTCCCTCAGGAGATGACATGATGCTATGAATTTTGCAGCTATATAACAACATTTGGCTTCTTCACCAAGAATGAAGCAGAGTTTTTGGGTTGGATTACAGGTATTAAATTGGGGAAATATATGATTAATTTTGGGGTAGTAGTGGTCTCTGATATGTGTATATTTTGGGCACTCTGTGAGGAAGTGCAGCTCCGTCTCCGTCCCTCCCAGCATGCAGTGCGAGCAGAGTCTGTCCTCACGAGAGAGCCAGGTCTGTCTGCGCCGGCCCGTCTCTACGGCCAGACTGTGTTCACTGAGTCTGTACATCGTCAATGTTTTCCTGAGTTTCACATCAGTCACGGCGTTCAGGTAGCTTGCCATGGTGTATTCTCGATTTAGGGCCGAATAACATTCCAGTTTGTGCTGGTTTTTAGTGGTGTTTGTCCAATGGGTGATGAACTTGTGTTTTTCAGTGTTTATAATGTGTGTGGGCCGAATGTGTGTGAGTGTGTGTGTGTCCTGAGACTGGCTGATCTCCGTGTGTGTGAGATCAGTCAGTCTCAGCACCAGCTGGCACAGGGGACTCTTACTTACGCTCAGCTCTTGGTGTTTGAGGGCTTTGTAATGGTATGTGTTGGGGTCGCTTGTTTTGAGGTGTTTCCAGAATTTGATGGCTCTTTTTTGGATGTTTAGAAGGAGAGGGTATTGGCCTAATTCTGCCCTGCATCCGTTGTTTGGAGTTTTTCTTTGGACTTTGAGTATGCTTTTACAGAAATTTAAATGTAGAGTTTCGATCGGGTGTTTTTCCCAATTTAAGAAGTCAAATTTTATAGAAGGACCCCACACTTCACTGCCATATAATGCAATTGGTTCAATTACTGCTTTGAAAAGTTTGAGCCAGATTTGGATTGGGATGTCAATTTTAATGGATCTTTTTATGGCATAGAAAGCCCTTTGAGCTTTCTCTTTGAGTTCATTCACAGCCAAAGTAAAGTTACCGGTCGGAGTTATCTTCAGGCCGAGGTAAGTGTATGTTTTTGTGGTCTCAATGGTTCTGTGTGCTAGTGTGAATGTGTGTGCTGGTCCCTGAGATCTGGAGCGTTTCTGGAACATCATGACTCTAGTTTTTTGGAGGTTGACCGTCAGGGCCCAGGACTGACAGAAATCCTCCAGCAGATTCAGGCTGTCCTGAAGCCCCTCTTCAGTGAGCGACAGGAGGACCAGGTCATCTGCGTAGAGAAGACACTTTATCTCTGTGTCGTGTAGAGTGAGACCTTGAATGGGGGTGTGTTCTAATATGTTGGCCAATTGGTTGATGTAAATGTTGAAGAGGGTGGGGCTTAAACTGCAGCCCTGTCTCACTCCACGCCCCTGGGGGAAGAATTCAGTTCTTTGGTTTCCAATTTTAACCGCACATTGGCTGGCTGTGTACATCGATTTGATCAAATCATAGAATTTTCCCCCTATTCCACTGTCTAAAAGTTTTAGGTATAATCCTTCATGCCAGATTAAATCAAATGCTTTCTTGAAATCAATGAAACAAGCAAAGATTTTTCCTTTGTTTTGATGTACATATTTGTCAATTAGTGTTTGTAATGTAAAAATGTGGTCGGATGTGCGACATTTTGGCAATTTGGCAAAAGCCAATTTGGCATTTACTCAAGGCATTGTGCTTCATAAGGAAGTGCAGCAGTCTGGTGTTTAAGATGCTGCAGAGCACCTTCCCCAGTTTACTGTTCACACAGATGCCTCGGTAGTTGTTGGGGTCTAATTTGTCTCCGCTCTTGTGAATGGGGCTGATGAGGCCCTTGTTCCAGATCTCAGGGAAGAACCCGACACACAGAACATCATTGAACAGTTTTAGCATGGCCAGTTTAAAGCGTTGGTCTGTGTGTTTCAGCATCTCGTTCAGGATGCTGTCGACACCGCAGGCTTTCTTGGGCTCAAGGACCCGTAGTTTATCTTCCAATTCGTTCAGTGTTATGGGGAAAAATCTAAGGGATTTTGATTCGCTTTAATCGATCTTTCCAAATTGTCTAGATTATTAATTATTTCATTTTGATTAGAATTTTGAATTTCGGTTGGGCTATATAATTCTTGGAAATGAGTTTTGTGGAAGCTGACTGGCATGAAGGGCATCAGGGTTCAGAGCGAGAGGAACAGATGTGCTGCCGATGGCGTGTCGTAGCTTCAGAGCGTGTTGGTATTCCTCCAGACGTCGACGAGCGTCCTCTACACACTTCTTATGAAGCCTGAGGAGACAAGCAGACATCACACACACACACACACACATACCTACTTAACTATAAAACGAGGACACATGACTGAACACCCTACCTTTGGGTACACCTATTTCTCAAGGGTCTAGAGACAAAAGAAAGGTATGGCTGCGATACAGGAGATGCTCTCTTTACACTTATCAGTTGATATTCTCAATAAAAGCCTTCTATAAAGACCTGACATTTTACCTTCACTTTAGGGACAAGTATTTTTTATGTCACTTTTGGGGACAAACACAAATTCTGATCAAGCAACAATTTAAGGACTTTGGTGATACACAAACTCTGGTTAAGTTATACTTTTAGGACTTTGTGGTTATGCTAAAAATGCATCATCCTAACAAGAAATATAAGTAGAATTACAACTCAAAGTGTCAATATTGTCTAGAAAACAAGCTAGTGCAGAAATTAAGGCATTAAACACTAAAGAGTTTGTTTTTTTTAAGATAATTAAAAATAGATAAACTATATTTCTTCTGACTAGTAACTTGAAATCAGGTGTCTTCAGGACAGAAGACACTTCACTGAGCACTACCTGCATCCTTCTAATTAATTTAGTATCTTGTGGAGATTTAATCTCAGCTGAGTTGCCTTTTGCTGCTCACTGAAGGCTCATAGACATTAAGACATAATTTTCTCTATAGAGCTCTATAGCAGGGGTCACCAAACTTGTTGGTGGTGTCCTGAAGAGTTTAGCTCCAACCCTAATCAAACACACCTGAAGTAGCTAATCAAGGTCTTGCTTGGTATACATGAAACTTCAAGTCAGGTGTGTTGCCTCCAAGGAGGCAAGTTGGAGCTAAGCTCCGCAGAACACCGGCCCTCCGGGACAGAGTGAGGTGACCCCTGGTCTATAGCAATTACAAATAACTTGATGCGTCTACATTAAAAAAAATTCGGAATACAACAGAAACACAAACTCTGCTTAAGTGATGCTTTAGAGAGACTGAGATACACAAACCTCAATCAAATTACATTTTGGGGACTCCGAGATACACAAACTTTGCTTAAGTGACATTTCGGGGACTCTGAGATACACAAACTCTGATTAAGTGACACTTTGGGGACTCCGGGATACACAAACTCCGCTTAAATGATACTTTGAGGACTCTGAGATACACAAACTCTGATTAAGTGACACTTTGGGGACTCCGGGATACACATACTCCGCTTAAGTGACACTTTGGGGACTCCAGGATACACATACTCCGCTTAAATGATACTTTGAGGACTCTGAGATACACAAACTCTGCTTAAGTGATACCTTGGGGACTCCAAGATACACAAACTCCGCTTAAGTGACACTTTGGGGACTCCGGGATACACATACTCCGCTTAAATTATACTTTGAGGACTCTGAGATACACAAACTCTGCTTAAGTGACATTTCGGGGACTCTGAGATACATAATCTCTGCTTAAGTGACACTTTGGGGACTCCGAGATACACAAACTCCAGTTAAATTATACTTTGAGGACTCTGATATACACAAACTCTGCTTAAGTGACATTTTGGGGACTCGGAGATACACAAACTCTGCTTAAGTGTCACTTTGGGGACTCCGAAATACACAAACTCTGCTTAAGTGACATTTCGGGGACTCTGAGATACACAAACTATGCTTAAGTGACACTTTGGGGACTCCGAGATACACAAACTCTGCTTTAGTGACATTTTGGGGACTCCAAGATACACAAACTCTGCATTAGGGACATTTCGGGGAATATGAGATACACAAACTCTGCTTAAGGGACACTTTGGGGAGTCTGAGATACACATACTCTGCTTTAGGGACATTTCGGGGACTCTGAGATACACAAACTCTGCTTAAGTGACACTTTGGGGACACCCGAGATACACAAACTCTGCTTTAGTGACATTTCGGGGACTCTGAGATACACAAACTATGCTTAGGTGACACTTTGGGGACTCCGAGATACACAAACTCTGCTTTAGGGACATTTCGGGGAATCTGAGATACACAAACTCGGCTTAAGTGACACTTCGGGGACTCTGAGATACACAAACTCTGCTTAAGTGACACTTTGGGGACTCCGAGATACACAAACTCTGCTTTAGGGACATTTCGGGGACTATGAGATACACAAACTCTGCTTAAGTGACACTTTGGGGACTCTGAGATACACAAACTCTGCTTTAGGGACATTTCGGGGACTCGGAAATACACAAACTCTGCTTAAGTGTCACTTTGGGGACTCCGAAATACACAAACTCTGCTTAAGTGACATTTCGGGGACTCTGAGATACACAAACTATGCTTAAGTGACACTTTGGGGACTCCGAGATACACAAACTCTGCTTTAGTGACATTTTGGGGACTCCAAGATACACAAACTCTGCATTAGGGACATTTCGGGGAATATGAGATACACAAACTCTGCTTAAGGGACACTTTTGGGAGTCTGAGATACACATACTCTGCTTTAGGGACATTTCGGGGACTCTGAGATACACAAACTCTGCTTAAGTGACACTTTGGGGACTCCCGAGATACACAAACTCTGCTTTAGTGACATTTCGGGGACTCTGAGATACACAAACTATGCTTAGGTGACACTTTGGGGACTCCGAGATACACAAACTCTGCTTTAGGGACATTTCGGGGAATCTGAGATACGCAAACTCTGCTTAAGTGACACTTTGGGGACTCCGAGATACACAAACTCTGCTTTAGGGACATTTCGGGGACTCTGAGATACACAAACTCTGCTTAAGTGACACTTTGGGGACTCTGAGATACACAAACTCTGCTTTAGGGACATTTCGGGGACTCTGAGATACACAAACTCTGCTTAAGTGACACTTTGGGGACTCCGAGATACACAAACTCTGCCTTAGGGACATTTCAGGGACTCTGAGATACACACACTCTGTAATCATGAGATAGGATTAAGAACAACAACAAAAATCACTCCACTCAGTCTTTTCATAATTTGCCATTTTTTTTTTAAATTGATGAATGAAAATATAACAAACATAACAGAAAATATTAACATGCAAATACACTCCATCAAATGTATGCATTATAATAACTGCGTTATTTTTAAATGTACAATGTTCAAACACAACAGACTTCTCTTAACAATAAAACTTGTTAAAGATAACATTGTGGTCAAAGTGCATATTATACCTAATAACAGCAATAAAAAATCCTCCCTTCTTCTTTAACTTTACATTCACTCCTCCCTCCTTTAACTTTACATTCACTCCTCCCTTCTTCTTTAACTTTATATTCACTCCTCCCTTCTTCTTAAACTTTATATCCATTTCCTCCCTTCTTCTTTAACTTTATATTCACTCCTCCCTCCTTATTTCACTTTATATTCACTCCTCCCATCTTCTTTAAATTTATATTCACTCCTCCCTCCTTATTTCACTTTATATTCACTCCTCCCTCCTTCTTTAACTTTATATTCACTCCTCCCTCCTTCTTTAACTTTACATTCACTCCTCCCTTCTTCTTTAACTTTATATTCACTCCTCCCTCCTTCTTTAAATGTATATTCACTCCTCCCTCCTTATATTCACTCCTCCCTTCTTCTTTAAATGTATATTCACTCCTCCCTCCTTATTTCACTTTACATTCACTCCTCCCTCCTTATTTCACTTTATATTCACTCCTCCCTCCTTATTTCACTTTACATTAGGTGTGTTCGTCTTGAAGCGGCGCTGAGCAGAATGATCAGTGTATGACATCAAAGTATCGCGTGAGTGGTTCGAAAGCATAAAGATCCATCTGCTCTCTTATCGCTCTCGTGGTACTTTGATGTAGGGCTGTGCGATATGACGATATATATCGGATGGACGAAATAAAAAGTCTATCGTTTCATATTATGTTCTATCGTTTATATCGTGGTGTCGCAAAATACATTGTTTACAGTAATACCTTTTTATCATTTGAGTGACTGCGATCTTTATACGCTGCCCACCACGGGACGTGAAGGAGAGACAGAACGACCACAAAACCAGGAGCTCGTTACTAAACTACATCTGTAGCATGGTCACGCGTTTTTAAGCACTGCCGTTTTAAAACGACCGATTTTAAGCCGTTGAAACTCAATAACAGAGCTATATGCGTGCGCCGTCTCTTTCTGTGTGAGAAGAGTGCGCCTTTTCTTTTTTGCAGACTTTGAACAATTACATAAACACATATATATGCATCAGAATCCCCATCTTTGCAAGTATCCTCATAAACACGGCGATTTAGGTCTTAAGAGCGAGAAAACGGCAGAAAGAGAAAACGCAATGTAACAGTGTATTAGATCCGGACTTCACTCTTAAAGGGGAAGCGTTCCAATATTCGTTCATGTTAATCATAACACACAGCTACATCTCTCACTGCTCTTGACTAAATCACTTTTGTAACTTTAATGATAATAAATAAAAAATAATAATGATATATTTATAATATGTATAGAATCTATACATAATACACGTGGTAATTATATCTATCATAGATAGATAGATATAATTAACACAGTGAAGACTAATTAATTTACACAATGTATGTAGTGTTTCTTATTTATTGTAGTTTTTGTCCTATTGCTTGCAAATAGTTTCTTATCCTTATTTCATCACTGACTGTTTATTTATCTTCAGTAAGGTGGAGTTATCTTTTCTCTCTCTTTAAGATTGTATTAGTTTGATATTGACATTGGTGTAAAGGATTATGAAAATGGTATGGTATTAAAGATTTGTATATAATAAAAATATATATATTTATATATAAAAATATACTATATCGTGATATATATTGTTATCGTGATATAAAATTTGTCATCTCGTGATAAAGATTTTGGTCATATCGCCCCCCCCCCCCCCTATTTTATGTCATACACTGATCAGTCTGCTCAGTGCCGCTTCAAATCGATCACACCTATTTACTCCTTCTTTCACTTTACATTCACTCCTCCCTTCCTTGATCTTGTTTCATTCTGTTATTAAACAAATGATCTTACTTCATACTCCTTTATTCCCACATTTCCCCGCCATGCATTTCTTCTGCACACCCCTACACACCACCCTTTTTTTTCAGAGTAGAGATGGTTTTCCGGACATAATTTTTAACTCCCGTCCATGTTCGCTCCTTCAATGCTGGTTCTACTTGTATGCATCGCTCACACTTTTTCTTACCAGGCACTCTGCATGTGTTGATGAAGTTGTCATGTTTCGTTCTACTGCTTTTACCTCTGCGCTTTCTTATTTCCGCTTTGAAGGATTTGAAGAACCTGCAAAATTAATAAATAAAATAAAAAATGTATTTCAATTATTCAACTTAAGTCAACATTTGAATGCAACTCCATGTGAATTTTAAGGCCACTTTCACAGTAACACAATAGCTAAATTGCAAGTGTTTCTAAGGTTTAAAACTAGTAACTTAATATTATATGAGGCATCTAAGATAATCTACCAGCCAATTTAATAAAGCAAGTATGTCAAATATATTGTATGCTTATACAAAATTAGTATTTTGTATGCTTGTGTCAAATAGTTTCAAATATAATAGTTCAAATATATTCTCCACAAGGCAAAATAATGACTGAATTTATAAAAATGACCCCGTTCAAAAGTTGACATACCTTTTAATATTAATACTGGATGTCATTCCCTGGATGACTATTCCCTGGATGTCATTCCCTGGACAACTATTTTTCTTTTTTGTGATAGTTGTTCATGAGTCCTTTGTTGGTCCAGAGCAGACTGCTGTTCATTCTTTGGTTTTCCAGCATCTTCTGCATATTTGACCCCTTTCCAAAAGTGACTGTATGATTTTGATCTATCTTTCACATTGAGGACAACTGAGGGACTCATGCAACTATTACAAAAGGTGAACACTTTTACTGATGCTCAAGAAGACAACATGATGCATTAAGAGGCAGAAGTTGTAAAATTTTTGAATCGGATAAGCAGGGTAAATTGTGCTTATTTTGGCTTCTGGGAAACATGCAAATATTTATGTAGCTTTTGAAGTGTAGTACTAAATGAAAAAAAAAATATATATATATACATTTTATATATATATATATATATATATATATTGGTGCATCTCAATAAATTAGAATGTGGTGGAAAAGTTCATTTATTTCAGTAATTCAACTCAAATTGTGAAACTTGTGTATTAAATAAATTCAATGCACACAGACTGAAGTAGTTTAAGTCTTTGGTTCTTTTAATTGTGATGATTTTGGCTCACATTGAACAAAAACCCACCAATTCACATCTCAACAAATTGGAATACTTCATAAGACCAATAAAAAAAAAATATTTAGTGAATTGTTGGCCTTCTGGAACTGTTAATTTACTGTGTATTTACTCAATACTTGGTAGGGGCTCCTTTTGCTTTAATTACGGTCTCAGTTCGGCGTGGCATGGAGGTGATCAGTTTGTGGCACTGTTGAGGTGGTGTGAAGCCCAGGTTTCTTTGACAGTGGCCTTCAGCTCATCTGCATTTCTTGGTCTCTTGTTTCTCATTTTCCTCTTGACAATACCTCATAGATTATCTGTGTTCAGGTCTGGTGAGTTTGCTGGGCAGTCAAGCACACCAACATCATGGTCATTTAACCAACTTTTGGTGCTTTTGCAGTGTGGGCAGAAGCCAAATCCTGCTGGAAAATGAAATCAGCATCTTTAAAAAGCTGGTCAGCAGAAGGAAGCATGAAGTGCTCCAAAGTTTCTTGGTAAACGGATGCAGTGACGTTGGTTTTCAAAAAACACAATGGACCAACAGCAGCAGATGACATTGCTCCCCAAATCATCACAGACTGTGGAAACTTAACACTGGACTTCAAGCAACTTGGGCTACGAGCTTCTCCACCTTTCCTCCAGACTCTAGGACCTTGAAATACAAAACTTGCTCTCATCTGAAAAGAGGACTTTGGACCACTGGACAACAGTCCAGTTATTCTTCTTCTTAGCCCAGCTAAGACGCCTCTGAAGACAACTGTAGCCAAATTCCTCGACACGTCTGTGTGTGGTGCTCTTGATGCCTTGACCCCAGCCTCAGTCCATTCCTTGTGAAGTTCACCCAAATTCTTGAATAGATTTTGCTTGACAATCCTCATAAGGCTGCGGTTCTCTCGGTTGGTTGTGCATCTTTTTCTTCCACACTTTTTCCTTTCACTCAACTTTCTGTTAACATGCTTGGATACAGCACTCTGTGAACAGCTTCTTTGGCGATGAATGTTTGTGTCTTACCCTCCTTGTGAAGGGTGTCAATGATTGTCTTCTGGACAACTGTCAGATCAGCAGTCTTCCCCATGATTGTGTCGTCTAGTGAACCAAACTGAGAGACCATTTTGAAGGCTCAGGAAACCTTTGCAGGTGTTTTGAGTTGATTAGCTGATTGTCATGTCACCATATTCCAATTTGTTGAGAGTGAATTGGTGGGTTTTTGTTAAATGAGCCATAATCATCACAATTAAAAGAACCAAAGGCTTAAACTACTTCAGTCTGTGTGCATTTAATTTATTTAAGACACGAATTTCACAATTGGATTTGAATTAGTGAAATAAAAGGATGATGAGTGTGATGAGGACACAGCACAGGGTGCAGATGAAGAGGGTGTGTTGGACATGGATGCGACAGAAGATGACTGTATGATCTTGAAAATATAATTTTGATAAATATAAGAATAATGTAAAAAAAAAATGAACAATGTGAATTAATAATACCATAATCAACTTTTAATAGACTTAGGTATAAATCATACAGTAGTGTGATGACCATTTCACATATTACTCACCAAGCAATCTTTCTGTGATGGCTGTTTGAGAGTCTTAATCTGCTCGTTTAGGGCAATCTTCACGATGTTGTCGTAATTTTGACAATCTTGATTTGCAGTTTCTGCAGATATATAAAGAGGTATTTAGCTTAAGAGAGGAGAAAAATATACATTAACAGTATTGATAGTTATGACAACCAAAGAATATTAAACAGGAGTAATGGTATATAATTATATTATGCATGTGTGGTTAAGGCAGCTATAGCATGTGTGCATTTATACTGAATGGTTTTAGACTACTGTTTTTCATACAAATAGGCGACCTAACAACCTTATAGTTATGTTATTGAGGTGCTATATGTGTGGTTTTAACTGTTTATCATTATTTAAATGTATGCTACTATGGAGGACAAATGCTTAATAAAAAAAAACATTGGTCAGAATACATTTTACCAAATAAAACTGAGGTTGCTACAATTTTGTACAGATGTTACAGATTTTGATAATGAACAAAAATGTACCTCTGCATCCAAACTCAAGCTACTATCAGATGTGCATTTCTAAGATACATTTCTCTGATATTATTATTATTAATATTATGAGGTAACCCAAACTTGATTCTTGATTTAAAACAATATCACTCGTTAGAACATGCAGAAACTAAGAAATACATTTTTCTATTTAGACATTTATTTTGTTAAGGAAAATTAATGGTCTGGTTTCTACAACTTTCACTTTGGAGCTAAAATCTGGCTTTAAACTTGAAATAAATAAAGATTAGGTATTTATCGTGATAATTATCGATATCGACTGATATTAAAAAAATTATCGTGATAATTTTTTGGGCCATATCGCGCAAAACATGCAATGGGATCTTATGCTTTCAAAGCTACCACCATTAGAGCGGTAACTTTAAAGGGACACTTTTGCCATAAGAGTACATATTACTACCTTAAGGGTACATAATACTATTCTAAGGTACTCAAGCTACGATCAAATGTGCATTTCTAAGATACAAAAAAGTTATATTATTATCATTAATATTATGAAAGAAATAAAGATTTGACATTTATGGTGATAATTATCGATATCAACTGATATGAAAAAAATGATCGTGATAATTTGTTGGGCCATATCACCCAGCACTACTTGGCTGTATATTACAAAAATAAAATATAATAAATAAATACAACTCGCTATAGAGGTGAACAAAAAAACTACGTTCTATCCATTTCAAAGTACAGATTACAGTTAACACTGCTCTAGTTACCTTTTAAAGCACGAGATATAAAATATAGAATCGTACATGCCTAAACCTAACCAAAGGAAAGAGATTTATGAAGATAATACAGATTCCTTCGTAATACTGAAGATAATTTTAAATCAAATGTTAGACACTCTAACCAAATATTTCTACAATTAATTTGCAAGCATAAATTGTGACAAGAATTGCATTCAAACTCTGAACAGCAATAACTAGTTAAAACAAGCAGAGGTGGAAGGTAACATGCTACATTCACTTCATTATATCTACTCAAGTCATTCAAGAAAAAAAGTGTTTAAGAGTAGGTTTAATTATGGGCACTTCTTATTTTTAATCACGTACATTTCTAATTCCCAAAAGGTACTTTTACCTCGTTACACCAGGCGATGTTCGTCTCGTTACTTTATTATTGTTTTTTTGTTAATAAATTCATGGTTTATTCCGAGGGAGTCATTAGACACTTTTTACTGGAGCATGAGCAATGCCCTTTTTGCTAACGAGTCACTCTTGAGTTGGGTATTTGAATTGATCAAACAGTTGGGAAAATATTGGTTCAGGAATCAGTTTGAATGGTTTGTTCTGTTCACTCACATAATGTATAATTTGAAGCAGGGTCATTCCGTGTCAAATCAACCAAATCAACTTTTGATTTTGCTAATGTATTTTCTGAAGAAAGATAGACATGTATAGTGATGAAAGACAAAATATTAAATGTCATGTAAGGGATAATCAACAGCTAGCTGTGCATTAAATGATGTGGAGGCAAAGAACCACCCAAAGCACAGCGTTTAATGCACAGCTAACCGTTGATTATCCTGCTTATGCTATGGTCATTTGCCAGCATTCACATATTAAAGATGTTAATAATATTTGCTGGCATATTCCATGGTAATTTGCCAAGTTATAGACAAGTTACAAAACTAGTATTGCTCTTTGCAGCGCAATATTTGACCAGAAGGCTAAAAATGCCGGTTATTTTCATCAGTTATGGCTCGTTAGCGCTAGCATTCTGCCAGCATTCTGTGCGAGTGAGTGATGCGTGTTGGTTAGTGTGCATCAATTAAAGCAGCGCATTAATAAAGAACGGTGATTACACTGACCTGGAACTACCTGTGCAGTTATTTAATCAACAAATTTAATCAACACCTGCCAGCCAATCAGAATAGAGTATTCAGACAGATCATGGCATAAGGATGAATATTTACTGAGTAACCCACTATTTTATAGAGGGGGGTCAAAATAGCCAAATTACAGGGGGGTAAAAATGCCTTCAGAAAGATGGCAGCATCATAATGTTAATTTTACACAGATATTGGTAGAGCTGTTAGTAAAATCTGTTGTTAGCAATCTTTATTGCATTATGTGCCAATGGTGACCATTCAAAAATGAGGAAAGAGACTTTTTTTCTCCAAAGTTTGCATGCCTGTTACTCAAGAATTATTAAATATATCTTATTGTCCTTTTAGATATTGGGTCTTAATAAAGATTTATTTTGGCTTCTTTATTTTTAAGGCCCTATATGCTTAGGTTCCAGAGATATTGGAATTTGAATATGGCAACATTATGTATATTCTCTTGTGTTTGTATTTCATATAATTGCACTGTCTATGGAGCGGACCTGACTTACATTTCACTAACATTATATTCTGCATCATTGTGTAGGTGACGAATAAAAATCTTGAAAAAAATCAAAGTGACCAAATCTGGTTTTCGACCACTGAAAATGGGTAATATTCAACAATCTGGAAATGGAGCCTCATTGAGATCCCCATATCTCTGGGATTGAACGATGCAGGGCCTTAACTTAAGGTTCCAAAAGAAAAGTTTGTTAAGAACTAGAATCTAAAATCATATCTTTAATACTTCTTGAATTATAGGCACGCAAACTTAGGAAAAGTTATATTTATGGCACTCAGACACATGTTCAATGCAGTTGTCCTGATAGAAGGAAACAAGATACATATCTAGTGTCAACATTATTTGTTCTTCAGACATTCCTCTTTAAAAGAAAAGAAGTATTATAATTTTGCAAACTGACCCACATTTGGTTTTTGACAACTGAAAATGTGTACATTTTAATGATTTACTCCTGGATCCATATTCATATTCCAATATCTCTGGAACCTAACCATATAGGGCCTTAAAAATAAAGATGCCAAAAGGAAAGTTTATTAAGACCCAATATCTAAAAGGACATTAAGATATATTTAATAATTCTTGAGTAACAGGCATGCAAACTTTGGAGAAAAAAATGTCTCTTTCCCCATTTTTGAATGGTCACCATTGGCACATTAAAGATGGCTAAAGTCAACAGATTGTAGATGTAAAATTAACATTATGATGCTGCCATCTTTCTGAAGTCCTTTTTACCCCCCCGTAATTTGGCTCTGAATCTCAGGTTAAAATGGCCATTCTGACCCCCCTTTACAAAATGATGGATTACTCAGTAAATATTCATCCATGACATTTAATATTTTGGCTTTCATCACTATACATGTCTATCTTTCTTCAGAAAAAATATTAGCAAAATCAGAAATTTGAGCCGGGGGCCTCTGGTTGAGTTGACACAGAAGGACCCAGCAGTTTCTCACTACATAAAACAAAGGAAAAACATTGAAAAAAAGCCCTTTGCTTAGACACAATTACGTGAGCTTACTCAGTTCAAATTAGGGCTGGGCGATTAAACGATAACGATAATTAACACAATATGATTTTTCTTGATAAAGCAGTAACAGTAGTTTGATACATTTTTGATATTATGTTTATGTGCCAAAAGTGGAACGAAAGCATTTATCCGCTCAGGCTCAAAGTTCATGCGGCAGCACAGCGATTATGAGTTCACTAGACCAGATGCATTAATCACTAATGAGTCTCGATCACACGACACTAAACAGCTCTGTGAGATCCAGTGTGAAGTGACTGAATTCAGCGAAGAGCACAAATTACTCTGTGATATAAACTAGTTTAAAGCCAGATGAAACAGCGATGACAAAACAGAAGACACATGGTGCGCAATACAGTCAGAAGACTTTTCAATCTACAATTCGCAATCATTTACTATGGATTTACTGTAGTAACAATAACTACACCATGGTATTGTGTCAGAAATGTGGGATATTCGTATTGAATTTTATTATATTATTAATGTAGATGAGCATTAAATGTATTAAAGATGTAACAGAATATAATTACTGTATTTTTGAGATTAAAGGGGTGGTTGACTGGTTTTCTTCTAGGCTCGATTGTGTTTATGGGGTGCAGTCTAACATGTGTTAATGCTTCGTAAAAAACAAAATAGCACTATTTTTCACCTATTTTACCTTTATTCTACATCGCTCTGTCCCTTCTCCGATAACCGCTCTGATGATTTCCTGCCTTTACGAAGCCCCTCCCTCAGAAATGCTCAATGGGCTCAGATTGGTCAGCTGGTCCAGTGTGTTGTGATTGGCTAAACCACCTGTGTGTCTAAAGAGCCCGATTGAGACGCAGAGAATATTAGTGAAGAGGGTCGCGCATAACCTGTGCAAGCACGGCTCTTAATGGTATGTTTTTTGTTTGTTGTTGTCTCATACTTTTAGATACGCTGTTTTTTGTAAATGCTACTGCTTCTGTTAGCTTTTAATAAACGGTTTTATCACGATTAAAGCTTTCCCAGCAGGCACACAACGTCATAAGACGTTGATATTAGGTAACATTTCGGTTGCGACGTCAGGTGACCAAAATTCAATGTAAATTCAACATCTAATGTCAATGTTAAATTGATGTCCAAGACCGACGTCAGCTGACGTTGAGATTTTGTTGTTTTTAGGTTGTGTAACCAAAATCCAACATTAAGTCAAAATCAAATTGACGTCAACACGATTTTCATTTTCTATCAAAATGCAACGTCTGTACCACGTCGTGTCCAACGTCAACCTGGCGTTACATAGACGTCTGGTGCCTGCTGAGTACGGCAACTGCACCCATGTATAACGCTTCTCTCTGTGAAAAATATCTGTCTGTCTCTACACATAGTTCATTGTTGGAGCTGAGCAGACTGGATCTGATTGAGAGAGAGAGAGAGATGCAGAGCAGGGGAACACAATCAACCACCCCTTTAAGATAAAGCATTTATACTAAATCTATTAGGACTACTGTTTTTCATACAAATACTTAGAAACTATATAGTTACTACTATGGAATACTAATGATTTATTAATAATTCATTAATTATTTAATAAATCTCAAACAGTCAGTATAAATACATTTCACCATATGTTAGTTTTTGATAATAAACATAAATTTACATCAGCATCCTAACTCAAGCTACTACTATCAACTCAAGCTGCCGTTAAACGTGCATTTCTGAAAGACAAAGAATGTACTATTATTAATATTGCAGCCAGCACTGCAAACTGTGCTGAAGAGACACATAATCAAAGGAACACAAACCCGTTTCAGGATTTGAAACAATTATCACTCATTACCAGTGTCGGGGAAAGTTACTTTTAAAAGTAATGCATTACAATATTGCGTTCCTCCCTAAAAAAGTAACGAATTACATTACTTAGTTACTTTTTATGTATGAGCAGGGCTTGATTGTTTGTTTTAATATAATAAGTTCTATTTATAGCAAATGTAAAAGCCTTTCACACCAAAAAGTGTAATGAATAAACCTCAGACTGAAGAACGAGTAAATCACGTCTGTACAGTAGAACGCAGGAGAAGAAGATTTAACACTCTTCAGCAATAAAACACAACAATGAAGCACAATTGTTAGTTTATCTAAAGTAATTTTTGCTTATTAGTATGATTGAAATGATCATCAAAGCTCAGCAGCAAACACATCGTTTAATAAAATGAGATTATATATATTTGTGTTATTTAACATTAACATAACTATTGCAGGTTTGCGTCATATTCTGAGTTTTAATTCACTAATATTTAGTCTATAACTACAGCAACATGTTCACACGACGCTCTCAGTCAATAAATGGAGAAAAAGTAACTCAGATATTTTCTAGTAAATTAAAAAGTAATGCGTTACTTTACTAGTTACTTGAAAAAAGTAATATTATTACGTAACTCGCGTTACTCGTTACTTGTAATGCGTTACCCCCCCGGCACTGATCATTAGAACATGCAGAAGCTAAGAAATAATTTTTTCTATTCAGATATCGAAGTGTAAAGAATTCAATAACGTGAAGTGTTTGTCATGTTCTGACGATAAAGAGTAGTTAAGAATAGGGCTGTGACGATAACCGCATTACCGCTTCACCGCGGTAATGAGATGCGACCGCGGTGTTGAGGTCATCACCGTCATCACCGCACTGTTTTCGCGGGACCCGACCAGATTTCTTGCAACGCGGAAATAAAACACGGTAATGGTCGGTAACTCTGGTGTAATTTGAACGGGAGTGGGCGGTCTAACAATATCCCGTTCCCGACATCCTTTCAGAATAGCATATCTGTGTGTTTTTACTCCCCCTTATCGCTCACGCGCTGCACGCACGCACCAGTGCTTCTGTGTCATGTGTTTTATTGCGCACAGTGCGCAGCATGTGCATAACGCCACCCTGACAGAACAGGCGGTCTTGCATGTGCATATAGGCGAACAAGGCAGTCGCATCGGCAGCAACACAGTCAGGGGGGCAAAGGGACAGATATTTGTAGTTTATATTTTGGGCATTCGTTATCACCGCTTAGTTATTCTACATCTAAATTAACTTTGCTTCATAGTAATGCCGCTCCCGCGCCGCCCCCCAACTGAGCGTCATCAATAGGCTGCAAAACATACTAATATACATTCATAAATGTCATCAAAACGAAAACCATACATTAATTCCTTTTGCTGCTGGTGCTGTCTGATGAGTTTTGAAGCCAGACATGTGCTTCTGAACAGTAAGATTCTAGCCTAATGTATGTATTATTTTATCATATGCAGTGTTTAATTTGTGTAATAAAGCGGGGTGATGGATTCACATCAGAGGATGGAGAGGTAACGATCATTCGCGCAGTCACTCGGTTGACGCACTTAAGTGATTACCAGCTTGCTCCAGTTCATTTTATAGTGTGCAGATATACTCTAAAAATCACGGTTATTTTATTAAACCTTTTTTAAAATGTTTGGGTAGTTTTTGTGTAACTCAGATCATAGGACAGTCAACCCAGAGTTTGCATTTGCATCGAGTGCACGCAGATATTTTGTCTTCTCTTCTGGTGAGAGCAGTTCCCAGTGCCACTGACTTATTTCGGGGTTTTTTTTGTCAAATACAGGTTTGTTTCATTTAATATATAAAACAGTAAACGATTTTATTTTATGCAAAGCAAACCAAGTCATCTAAACGAGCCACATCGTTTTTTTTTTGCGACTATGGAATGTTTATTTTTACTTCTAAAATGCTTGTTAAACGAATTTAAAAATAAGAAAGGTTGTATACATGTTTAAACGGTGAAATATGTTGTGTTAAGAACTGTATTTAAGAAAAATAAAGGCATTAAGACAAGAAAAAAAGAAAGAAAGAATAGAAAAACAATGACAAGGTAAAACAAAACGAAACCAACAGCAACTAAATAAAATAATCAAATTAATAATTCTCTAATCAGCATGCTTTAATTTAGTGTTGCTAGTGGTTTGCATCAATAAGCTTAAATTAAAATGTCTTTGGTCTGTGCTCTGGAAGTGTTCTGTTAATTCTGCTAAACTTGAATTACTAAAACTCAAATAAAAACCGAAACTAACCTGTATAGGGTAGAAAACTCCACAAAATAAAAACTACACTAAAATTAACCAAATTATACAAAAATAAAAACGAAACTTAAATTTTTAGCGAAAATTGAAAGCAAAAAAAAAATGCATTTAAAAATGCAAAACTACAATAACCCTGACACAAACATATTTCTCTGGAGGAAGAGGATCCAATGAGATGATCGGAGTTCGGAGATGCTGATCCGGACCGGCTTTGTTCAGATGAAGCTCTGACTGCTAATAGCTGTGCACACCAGCTGTTTAGCGCTGCTCACCAAGGATTTCTCCCAAATCTACCCATGGTCACTTCAGTCTTGTACACTTAATCTGCGTTTGCAGCTTTAGTGGTTATTTATTTTACATTGCAATAGGGGAAAAAATTATAATCAAAACATGCCCGTGCTTGCTTTTATTTTAATGTAGTTGTATCAATAAACAAATTATCCAATCTTTCACATGCATCTTTAAAATCGTATTTGAGTGAAGTGGGGACGGCACGGCAGGGATTTGCCTGGAGCCCCGTCGATGAGTGACAGAGTAGAATAAGGATGGAGAAAAAGGTGGTCCTTGAAGGATGTTCAACTCCGACTGCAAAATGGTCAGAAACCCACGTCAGGCAAGTCTGACTCGAGACATTCTTCTCAGGGAAGTTAAATTGTTTGGTTTCATGAAAAAGAGATTTAATTATGCAATGTCTAAGCCAACGGTTTTGTTCATATTTTGCATATACATTTAAATGAAAGATGTCTTTTTTTCTCTGCAACACTTTTACGTGTTGACAGCAAAAGTTTAAACAAATTAGTATTTTGACAAGACGAATAAAAATAACAAATATGCTATTTTTAAATTTTTTACAAACTTGCCTACATTATTATAAAAAAAAAAATTCTGCGACACATTATTATGTTAACAATTTTTTTTTTTAACTAATTTGATTCTGGACAAGACGAATAAAATAAATAGCCTACAATAAAATACATTTTGTGCAGACTACATTTGTATTTGTTATCTCTCTCTTTCAGTAGTGGAAGTTTAATTGTGAGATTCTGGAAACGAGATATATTTCGCGGGAACCGTCGGGTCAGGAAGAAAAAGCCTTTTTTATTTTGCACTTTAAAAATATTGTTATCATAAATGTAGCCTAACGAATCGTCAAATAATATTAATTACATCCTAATTTGCTGTTACAACCTATCCGTTTCAACAAACACAGTATTCAACAAGTTGCGTTTGGACAAGTGTTTATATCCACGGAGTCTTACCCGAAAAACAATGTCTAAAGAAATATGAATCGAAGTTTAGCACAATCACCAGAACTAAGCATGGGGCACGTTAAGCTCGCTTGTTGTTTCTGCAGCTTGCTCAGGTTATTATTCTTTTAATAATTTGTTGTACAAAGAATGGGTTACAAACGATGACAAAGACTGTTCCATAATTCCTATTAAACTCAGAAGATATATAAAAAAAAAAGTTATAGAGATTAATATTATTTTGTTATTATTGTTAATTTAATTTGCTGTTTTAAGAATAAAGACGACGACTTTATTATTATTCATTTCCATGTTCATTTTCAAGCTGCATGCGTTCTTGATCAAGTCATTCAGGGCTCTACTCATTCTTCCCACTGGTCGCTATTTCTCAGTTTTTTTTTTGATACAATATTATGATAAGTTAATCAGCATGCATTGATTAATCTAGTTTATAGCTATATGGTAACGAAAGTGTTCAACATTCAACCCGTTCTTTTTCATCAGTATTATTTGTGTCACCTTCTCTGGTTTAAGAAGCAGTCTTTTACTTTAGTTTGAAAACCAAATCCTCCGTTGCTCAGTCTGCTGCGTGCACCTTTGCGCTCGTGCTGATGCAGTGAGTGTAGCTCTACCCATGAAGCGCTCGCACTGAAAGTGCATCTCTTCACGTGATCAGTGAAATCTGACTCCTGCTACAATGTGCTGTGGCTCTGCAGCGCGCAGAAGCAGACGTGTTGGAGCAGCAGACCATGCATTTGCACAAGTGCGACCACGTACTTTTTTTACTGGGGGGGTCGTGCGATTAACCGCCAAACCGCGATATTTGTTGCTGCTTCACCGCGGTAATAAAAAATCCAATACCGTCACAGCCCTAGTTAAGAATCACAAATACCGGTCTAGTTTCTACAACTTTCAATTAGGAGCAAAAATCTGCCTTTAAACTTTAAATAAATAATGATTTGAAATTGATTGTGACAATTATCGATAGTGACTGATAAGAAAAACTTTAGTAATCATGTTTTTAGCCATATTGCTCAGCTCAACTTCCAATACATGTTTAAGAACAGACAGAAGAAGAGTCGTCAATGGGTCTGTCTTGAATTGTGTTTGGGTTCTCTACCCACCTCTGTTAATCTGTTAATCTATAGATAGTTACTGCATGCATCAGATGATTACCGGTTTATTTCCTGATGTTCTTGCTTCGTCTGACTGTTGTGGTTCAGCTTGCTCATGTGGACCATTGCTGTTCTCCTTGTCCAAGTCAGGCGAGGTCATATTTCGCAAATCCTCATGTCTCTTTTCAGGTTTGATTTCACACGGATGCTATAAAATATAATTGTTACGAAAAACCGACATATATTACTATAATGATTTTTAACACATCCTATCCGCAGCAATATTACGGATGTTTAGGAGTTATTCATGGTATGTTGAAAGTAATTTGTTAATACATTTACACTTTTAAATGTGCTTTTAAAGCTCGATGGTTGAAGGGCGTGTAAAATAATATCACCTCACTGCATCCAGTTTTTAAAAATGCTTATCATTGCAATCATAGAGCGAACCTTTTGCTGATTGTTGACAGTGTAAACAGAAGTTACTCCCATCATTTGCACAAAGCATCATGGAGTGTAGGAAAAAGGTGGATAAGTGGTTCTTAACTCCAGGCCTGATGCTCCAGCACTCTGCACATTTTGTAGGTCTCCTTCTTTAATTAGTCCCTACAGGATTTCACAGGACTGTTTCTGATTTTTGCGGCCTAAAATTACAAATTTTGCAGCAGCTTTTCTCAAAATTTGCAGTGATATTTGTGCCATTTCTAATTGTTTTTCAGTGAAAATATACCACGGACAACATTCTTCTAACTTTGTTATAACTTTTCTGACTTTGAGAACCATCGCAGGGCTCCAGAATAACATTTGAGTACACCGGGGCCATTAAGTTCTACAGAACCAGCACCTGACAGTAAAGCACTCACCCTAATCGCACATGAACATCTCGGAGATGTCTATTTGATGTCTGCATTTACATATGCAAGAAGTGCTCATCTGAAATATGTCTCCAAGACTTTTCCTGTCAGATGTCAAATAGAGATTTATTAGAATGCACGTAAAACTGGTTCTACACGTTTATCAGATTAAAAGGCAGATGTTTCCCAGATCTTTAGCAGACGTCTTGTTAGTGCTGTCTGAATAGTTGAGATGCAGATAAGATTAACTTTTATTACTGTCATCCATAATGTCTAAATATAATTTGATAAAAAACATATATATATATATATATACACTCCCCAGCCACTTTATTAGGTACACCAGAGGTGTTCAGATGCTTTCTGCAGACCAGTCAAGTTCTTCCACACTGACTGAATCATCATTTCTCTTTGATTCTTGTCTTATACACAGAGACACTGTCATGTTAGAATAGAAACGAGTCCAAACTGTTGCTATAAAATTAGATTCCCTAGAATATCATTATATGCTGAAACATTAAGATTTGTACTTATGGAGATTACTAAAGTAGTCAAACCTTTCATTAGAAGGGGGTGCCAATACTTTTGGCAATATAGTGTATATAGGCTATAGGGAGTGGAAATGACTAATAAGCCTATAAGTCACTGCAGCCATGAAGTAGTAATTTAATGTCCTTTTTATTTTTAAATAAGTGTTTGCTTTCCTACATTATGAAACTTTTAATTTTAAAAATGGAGGTCACCTATGACGGATGAACAAATAATGTCATCACATTAAAAATAACTTTAAATTAGGTAGGCTAATACTTAAAGCTTTAAAGTGCTGGGAAAAGTTGTGAAGCATTTAAAAACACTCAAAAACATTAGACCATTTCTGCCACAAGTTATTCCTGTAGTTATGTTAGATCCATTGTGAATGGTGGAGATTTGTTTATAGAATTTTTTTTCTCCTGGTTTCCACATCAGTGGCGTTTGTTCTGATATCAGAATTTGAATGCTTCTCACAAGATTTGACAGAGATGTTATTGATTCTGCTTTCTTCACTGTATCTCCCAGCGCTGTGTATAACGGTGTCGCGTGATCGAGAGCAGCCCGCGGCTCCAGTCCGAGCAGATAAATGGTCCGTATAACATTAGCCCTAACGAGTAGTGCGGATTCGTTCCTCTTTCGGTTCGCTTGTCCGATGTAGCTCTTGTAAATCGGTCTTGATGAGAACGCAAGGCTGTTCATTCCATTTTTCAAACTGAGGAACAACCTTTCTTTGACTGAATGCGCATTGCGATGGTGTCACAGGACGCGTTTAAGCCCAAAATATGCTAAAAACTTGCACCAATTACGAAAATTTGCAAGATCTTAAAAAAATTGCGGAGTTTGCTTGATTTTGCCATAAATTCAGCAATTGCAGAATCGCAAAATCCTGGAGGGACTGTTTAATACAGTTGAGTGCACTTTAATACAGTGCATCAGGTAAAGCACACAAACAAACTGTGTAGAGCAGTGTGTCCCCAGCAGAGCATGTGAGCGGAGCGGAGCGGAGCGGGGCGATCATATTTCCTTCAGAGCGAGAGCGTCTTTGTGAAGATTCGCTCGCTCAATACGCTCAGTGCCGCTCGCTCAGCCCAAAATGCCCCTTCGGCAATTTGCTAATACGAGAATCTGTGGAATAGGCGAAGCAAAAGTTTGTCTAAGCTAATGTTTCTAAAAGCAAATTCTAAAATCCTATGAAGATTGATAGACGTTTTAATAGACCGCATTTCCCCGCAGTTTAGGTCTATTTTAATTTTAGAAAGTGTTTCTTTTATTTACGCCACAAAATAATTATTTGTTAAGTGCATTTCATCTTGTGTGCGTGTTTTGAATATGAAGCGTTGTTTTAATGGGAAAGTATACTTTTTCAGTTATTTAACTTTTTACAAAAGTTTTCCAAGTGGCTTCAAAAACAAGACACGTTTTTAAATTAAGAATTTTAATTTAATGCATTTAAATTAGGGATGTTCATTTCGGTTATTTTTCCTAACCGTTAACCAGCAAGAATATTTGAAATTAGAACTTAATTAAATTAAAAATAATAAGTGTCCGTGACCTGTAAAAAATACTAACATTTGTTTTTCGGGGATTCATTTTACATGCGCAAAAAACAGCAGACAACAGAACACGAGGATTCACCGGATCATATCATATTACATCACACACCTGCAGCACTTCTGCCAGCGAAGAAGAACATAATAAAGATAGGCGCTATATTATAACGAATAAATAGGCATATACTAGAAATATATTTTCACTTCAATAATAATTTAAAAAAACGAAAGAAATACTGTGCAACACGCAGTCTACTCTAAAAAAAATCTTGGGTTATTTTTTTAACCCAAATGCTGGGTTGAGCCTTTTGGGTCATTTTTTGGGTTATTATTGTGTACATTTTATTTTATTTATAAAATTGTTCCTGTGCAGTATATCGTTCAAATTTATGCAGAGCAACATACAGGCGCAGGGTGTGAATCACTAAACGAACGTCGCTCGCGTCGCGCCGGTCATATTGCTTGATGAAGAGTCTGATGCTTTGCATAAAATAAACGATTATATTTATAAAGATACAGAACACAAATTCTTTGGATGTTAAAACATGTCCTCAGAGCTGTTGACTGTTTGTTGTTGGTCAGGTAATGAAGGCAATCGCAGTTCATTTCGTCCATGAGTGAAGCGCAGAGCGGCGGTCTGATCAGTTCCCGCCGAACACGACTCCAGCTCGGCGCGAGAGCCAGCGCTGTTACGGTGGAAACACAATTACAGAGTGGTCCATTTACTCGTGAATTACATCGGCTTAATGTTTAATCTTTACTTCTAATGTATGTTAAACGAGATTAAATAGACAATGTGTAGGCCTATAGCTTATAAAAACAAGCAAATGAGAAATAAAGGAAGTTATCACGTAAACCAGTGCTTCTGGAGTATTTTACAAAAGTATTTAAGTTAATCTGTAAACATTATTTCATGCATAAAGTTAAAAAAATTGAATATTATAATAGAAACGAATAAACCCATTAGCTGAGTTAAATCAACCATTTATGATGGGTTAAATAAACAATCAAATGTACTGGGTAAAATTAACCCCAAATGTACTCTTTTACTCAGCCCAAACTGGGTTATTTTGAACCCAGTGTTTTTAGAGTATGCAGAGTTTGTTCATTATTGTGCTTCGCGAAATTAAAGCAGACGGCAGAAAGCTGCATTCTATTATTTTGTCTTATTTCACAAAAAAGCAAAGATTATTTTTTTATTGTGAATGTACACAAATAAAAGCAGACCTTTTACAATTCCGATTATCTTCATGACTAAGAAGAGTAACTGCTTCCACTGTTAGAAGAGGAATAAATCACGTGATTGCTTAATACATTTAAGCATTCTACCTTGACACTACAGCCTGTTCATTATCATTATAAAAACAACCGGTCAAACATATGGAAAAAACACACTGCTCTGTTTAAATATGTAGTCAAATCTGTGCTGTTTAGCATTATCACCGTACCGCCGTGAAGTTATGCAAAACATTTTGTTTTATGTTGGATATTGTAAGGGAGGGAAATAGGCGTAAATAAATGGTCAATAATATTTTGGCATTCAAATACCGTGAATACGGGAACATTTGATTTCGTGTTGAAGGAGAGACCCAACATTGGTTTCAGTTTTGTTTTAGCCTAAAATTATTTTGTTTTGGTTTGTCATTTCTTATTTTTAATTCTTGTTATTTTCTAGCCTACTGTTAATTGTAAGGATTTGTTGTGGAGTGAGGGGAACTAAAATTGCCTAGCTATGTTTACAGTGTTTATTATAATGTTTGTAATTCGTGTTGGGCTATTTCTGAATGAAATAATAAAATGCGACTTATAGGCGACTTGTTTTTTCTCTCTCTCGCAAAAACTTGTTTTTTTATACTCATATTGCTTATTTTAACCATGCAGCAAACCTTTTAAAATATTTTGATACATTACTAAAAATAAATAAATAAGTGAATTTAAACCGTTTAACTGATTGTATGGGTCAAAATTATTATCGGTCGGTTAACGGTTAATGAACAGCCCTAATTTAAATTAACAATTTCACTCTGAAACATAACCATTTCTTATCGGACTACTGCTTTAATTGAGACATTTATTCAATAATTTCACTATAAACAGGAAAATATAAATAGGCCTAACGTTACTGGGGACATTTAATGTGAGCGCGTGATTTGAGCGTGATTTGGTTTAGCGGTGAGCGAACATTAGCGGAGCGTTTGCTTTGGCCGTGAACGACTGAGCGGTGCGCACACACACACACAGAGCGTAATATTGAGCTGAGCGTCACACCGCTCCGCTCACATGCTCTGGTACCCAGCATCCCTAATACATCAATCCAACAATTCTGTACTTACCACCAATATTAGCCGCGCCACTGAAAATCAGAGAACAAGAACACACTCTCGCTGTCACTGTAGAGATTCGTCCGCTGAACTCAGTTCACCTCTTTATTCAGGAACTAAATCTCCTCTGAAAACGTCCTAAAGAGAAGAGATTCATTAGCTTCAGCACTTCTTTAAAGTTAACTATTATTTTGATTATTGCTAAAAGTTCTCTGCCATATGAACCAATTAATTTGCAAATATATGTTATGTGATGTAAAAGGGAAATTAGTAAATGAAAATTATTTAAAGGGTTAGTTCACCCAAAAAATTCTGTCATTAATTACTCACCCTCATGTCGTTGCAAACCCGTAAGACCCTTGTTCATCTTCAGAACACAAATTAAGATATTTTTGATTAAATCTGAGAGCTCTCTGACCCTCACATAGACAGCAACGGACATGTTCAAGGCCCAGAAACACAGTAAGGACATAGGTAAACAGTGCATGTGACATCAGCGAGTGATCCTCTGCTCGTAAACACGGCTCAGTGCTGGGTGATCTACGTCAGCATCTTCTTGATAATGTCCCAGAGAAGAAGAAATTGTTGAATGAAGCTGTTATATTTGTTTTCTTTGCACACAAAATAAATATTTCCGTAGCTTCATAACATTATGGTTGAACCCCTGATGTCACATGGACTATTTTAATGACGTTTCTGGGTCTGGGAATATTTCAGTTGCATTGCTGTCTATGCAGGTTTCATCAGAAATATCTTAATTTCTGAAGATGAACGAAGGTCTTACGGGTTTGAAACCACATGAGTAATTAATGACAGAATTTTCATTTTTGGGTGAACTATCCCTTTAAATATCTCTCAAAATATTCAGTAGCCAAGTTATAATTCAGAAATATGCTGTGCTGTTTATACTTTACATAAAAATGTAAAGTCTTAAAATGATGCAGTTGCACAAACAATATTATTAAGACTATATATTGTATATAGAATAGAGCAGGGTTAGGCAACGTCGGTCCTGGAGTGCGATGTCCTGCAGAGTTTAGCTCTGACCCTGAATAAACCTCACCTGTCTGTAGCACTAGTGATCCTGAAGAGCTTGATTATCTGCTTCAGGTGTGTTTGATCAGGGTTGGAGCTAAACACTGCAGGACATCGATCAAACACACCTGAAGCAGATAATCAAGCTCTTCAGGATCACTAGGGCTACAGACAGGTGTGTCTGATCAGGGTTGGAGCTAAACACTGCAGGACATCGATCAAACACACCTGAAGCAGATAATCAAGCTCTTCAGGATCACTAGGGCTACAGACAGGTGTGTCTGATCAGGGTTGGAGCTAAACACTGCAGGACATCGATCAAACACACCTGAAGCAGATAATCAAGCTCTTCAGGATCACTAGGGCTACAGACAGGTGTGTTTGATCAGGGTTGGAGCTAAACACTGCAGGACATCGATCAAACACACCTGAAGCAGATAATCAAGCTCTTCAGGATCACTAGGGCTACAGACAGGTGTGTCTGATCAGGGTTGGAGCTAAACTCTGCAGGACCTACACCTGGAATAGAGTGTCACAGGGATGGCATATTTTTGCAAGCCTGGTTTGCATCTGGTTCCCTCAACAAAATCCCAGAATATTGTTTTCATTTGCTTATGGATTATTGTAGAAAATCTCTGTGACAACAAAACTTTGTTCATCATGATAACCTCTTAACAAATAAACAGCTTTTATTCATTTTGAATCCTAAATACAATCATTGACGTAAAGACTATAAATACAAGAGGGTATTACTGATGTATTATATGCTGTGGAATAAAAGGAGAAATATCTTGAGCTCCTTCAAAAACCCCTTGACTTTGTGATGATGGAATCAGAAGTGCAAACATACACTTGTTTCTGTGTTTTAGGACTCATTCATGCAGCACTGTGTTCAGGAATCACAAATATACATTACACATTATCTTCTCAGTTTTGCAGATTAATATTATTGGTAATTTGTTTAGTTGTAAATACTGAAATATCTTGCCTTTATATTTGCTGATGAAGTGCTCTTGAAGCCCTGGTTTATCGGTTTTACAAGCAATGTAATGCTCTGCATCTTGTTGAGGTCTTCTTCGTCTTGTATTTCTTTGGAGCATTGTGACACAGGACAGCTGCTGTAATGACGGGGAAAAAATATATAAGGTGAATGGAATAAACAATCATAATTCTAATTCTTGTTGATCTTACTAAAACACATCATTAGCTTTAACTACACTTAAACTAAATGTAATATTATATTTACACACACAGGTTTGTGCCACAGCTGGCCTGAACTAACAGTATTGGTGATTAACTATATCATTTGTGATGTTTCTGTAATTAATCCAGCAGTATGTGTAGCTCTTTAGTCACAGCAGTAAAACAATAAATAAAACAAAGTAAAAAGCGAAGCACTTTATTTAGCTTTTAACGCAGATTCCCAATTTTGTGTTTATTATGACTGGTGATCTAATACATGTATAAAGCACATGGAAATTTTGCTTAAGACATTTATTAGACTGTATTTTTTTATTAATTGGGTATCTGAATAAAAACATAATAAAGTGCTTTACTATTTTTTCTGCCATCCTTGTAAAACAATACATAAAAAAATAATGGATAACAACAATAATTATATTTAATTGGGACTAAAGATCTACATATACCGCTGGATTAACCATTACGGAAACATCACAAATGATTTAGTTAATCACCAATACTGTTAGTTTAGGGAACATGATTTCATGTGTATTATTTCAGTAATATTCAATATAATAACAGTACATGTGATGTCTAAAAGTATTTTAGATTACTATAATTAGTACAATATTGATAGAAAAACCATTGGTTCTAGTGTGTCTGTGAAAAGATGATGTCAGTTCATACTTATATGAAGAGCTACTAGAATATTGGACATTTTCAGTCAATAACTTGATATTTTCTGTCCATAATACAGACTTAAATTAGAGAGCTAGATTCACATGGACTATTTTCATGACACTTTTAATCAGCTTTGACACACTTTAAAAATACTCAAATCTAGTATAGTTCATATAGTTCAACCACTAATTTAGTTATTTTTATTAAATTGTATATTTTATATTACTGTTATACATTAAAATGTTTTCTTTGTCAGAAAACTGACACAATCGACAACTGAATAAAACTCTCAGAATACAATGCAATCACTAAACTAAATATACATCTTAGTAACTTAAAACAGTTATTATAGGTATTTATTATGCATTTTCAGAAGAAGACATGATCTTACCTTTGCTTTGTTAATGTGCATGGAGGAGTGGGGGATGGGTCTGCCTCTTCCTGGCGCCAAACGCGTTCTCAATTCAGGTGACGTCATTGTCACGTGTCTGCATTTCCCGGGGAAACGCGACCCTCCGTTTATTTATTAAATATTATAAATATTTTGACAAAGACTTAGAAAATTATCTTATTACAATGACCTTATGTTTTAAACCACTACTGGTTCAGCAAAAAAAAAAAAAAAAGTACTTATATTGTTCTGAGCCGGACTGACACATGCCCTGCGTTCCAAACGGCGCCGTGATGCCTACCGAGGGCACTTCGATGTCAGAGAAAACGCGTGACAATCACAATGTTCCAATCCGATATGCAGGCCTTCAAATGTGTGTTCCTAATGACTCTTTTGAGCCATGTACACGTTCCAAGGCTGCTGTTGTGAAGAATACAGCCTTACAATGATTCGGGCGCACTAGTGATGATCTTCTCTGAATAGAACACACCCCTGTGTCGATCCAGCAACCGTGACAAACAAGAACACTTGACACAAAGTGATCGAACTCATTTCAATCATGAAATAAAAATTCATATTCAAAAATTCGTTTATATTGCATTTCATATCATATTTATATTTGTTTAGATAGAATATTTACATTTATAAAATCGCGAGTGTAATTATACATACACGTGCATCTCAATAAATTAGAATGTGGCAGAGAAGTTCATTTATTTCAGTAATTCAACTCAAATTGTGAAACTTGTGTATTAAATAAATTCAATGCACACAGACTGAAGTAGTTTAAGTCTTTGGTTCTTTTAATTGTGATGATTTTGGCTCACATTTAACAAAAACCCACCAATTCACTCTCAACTAATTAAAATACTTCATAAGACCAATAAAAAAATATTTTTAGTGAATCGTTGGCCTTCTGGAAAGTATGTTCATGTACTGTATAAATACTCAATACTTGGTAGGGGCTCCTTTTGCTTTAATTACTGCCTCAGTTCGGCGTGGCATGGAGGTGATCAGTTTGTGGCACTGTTGAGGTGGTGTGAAGCCCAGGTTTCTTTGACAGTGGCCTTCAGCTCATCTGCATTGTTTGGTCTCTTGTTTCTCATTTTCCTCTTGACAATACCTCATAGATTATCTGTGTTCAGGTCTGGTGAGTTTGCTGGGCAGTCAAGCACACCAACATCATGGTCATTTAACCAACGTTTGGTGCTTTTGCAGTGTGGGCAGGAGCCAAATCCTGCTGGAAAATGAAATCAGCATCTTTAAAAAGCTGGTCAGCAGAAGGAAGCATGAAGTGCTCCACAATTTCTTGGTAAACGGGTGCAGTGACGTTGGTTTTCAAAAAACACAATGGACCAACACCAGCAGATGACATTGCTCCCCAAATCATCACAGATTGTGGAAACTTAACACTGGACTTCAAGCAACTTGGGCTACGAGCTTCTCCACCTTTCCTCCAGACTCTAGGACCTTGGTTTACAAATGAAATACAAAACTTGCTCTCATCTGAAAAGAGGACTTTGGGCCACTGGGCAACAGTCCAGTTCTTCTTCTCTTAGTCCAGGTAAGACGCCTCTGACGACAACTGTAGCTAAATTCCTCGACACGTCTGTGTGTGGTGCTCTTGATGCCTTGACCCCAGCCTCAGTCCATTCCTTGTGAAGTTCACCCAAATTCTTGAATAGATTTTGCTTGACAATCCTCATAAGGCTGCGGTTCTCTCGGTTGGTTGTGCATCTTTTTCTTCCACACTTTTTCCTTCCACTCAACTTTCTGTTAACATGCTTGGATACAGCACTCTGTGAACAGCTTCTTTGGCGATGAATGTTTGTGTCTTACCCTCCTTGTGAAGGGAGTCAATGATTGTCTTCTGGACAACTGTCAGATCAGCAGTCTTCCCCATGATTGTGTCGTCTAGTGAACCAAACTGAGAGACCATTTTGAAGGCTCGGGAAAACTTTGCAGGTGTTTTGAGTTGATTAGCTGAATGGCATGTCACCATATTCTAATTAGTTGAGAGTGAATTGGTGGGTTTTTGTTAAATGTGAGCCAAAATCACAATTAAAAGAACCAAAGGCTTAAACTACTTCAGTCTGTGTGCATTGAATTTATTTAATACACGAGTTACACAACTTGAGTTGAATTACTGAAATAAATTAACTTTTCCATGACATTCTAATTTATTGAGATGCACCTGTATGTAAATCTTGCATGACACTGAGACAACTCGCGCTGAAACGTAAGAGCACGTGGAGCTGTGCTGTGTCTAAATGAGCAAATACAAAGCTGCTCAGAAATATAAACTGCTCATATATGCATGTATATGTATGGGTCATTATATACATCATGCATATCTGTCCTTTACAGAAATATTACATTTGAAAAACATTTGAGGGTTAAATTTTTCTACATATTTTAAAATGAGACAATGTGTTATTTGAACAATTACACCTTCTTGAGTCATCAATGTGGCAATATTTGTTTTTAAATGAATTCCAAACACCACAAACTGCTCATCCCCACAGCATATACAGAGGGAACGTGCTTAATTTTGAGGTCAAAAACAGGATTTTCTACCATTTAAAATACAAGAATGTATTTATAACTATCAAATATATGATGTAAATTACATAAAAACAAAAAAAGCCAAATAAATATTATAAAATATATAATGAAAGTAGTGGTCTTCTGGAGTTGTGTCACTGGTGTTACCGTTCAACAATAATCTGTTATTTTGAAAAAAGATCACACTGATGACATCACTTGACTTCCTTCTTCCTGTTTCATAAAGATCTATGAAGAAAGGCCCACGATAAGCACTGTCTCTTTTCAGTTATCAGACATCTTCTATTTTATCTCATGATTTCATGAAGCTTTTAGTTCAAGTCACTGGTATGACCTACTTTACAGTTAGGAAATTGTAAAAAACTAGAATACAAATGGATTAAACTACTTAATTTAGTGAGTATGCGATTGACAACATGTGGTTTGATATCTTGCAGCAGACTTTTAGTAAAATGAATTTTTCATGAAAGTTGTCACTGCTGTCACCTTCCTTACGAGTAACACCAGTGAAGATCAGTTTATCTTCTTTTACTATCTGCCTTCTCTAAATGCCAGAAGTATGCCAAATTTAGTCTCATCTATTAATTATTGCTGAGGAAGAATTAGGATATTTGGTCTAATGTATATCACTGGTGTTACTGTTTTTTATGTCTCATTAAATACAATGTGTCACATGTGGCATGATAATAATTACATCCATTTAATTCTGCTTCAAGAGATAAGATTTAAAGAATTGCATCATTACTTGTTTATAACTGTTTCGAAAATATTTTCATTGTTATAGAAAATACATGGTTGCACAAATGAACTTATGTCATTCAAATAATACTTTTAACAAACCTGAATAAAATAAATAAAATGTAACCGCCTTATTTGTTCCATTATTATTGTTGTTCTGTAACTCTGACAACATTTGCTGAAAATTATGTTTCTTAAACACCTCTAAAATGGCCAAAGTAGTAAGGTAACACCAGTGACAAAAAACAGTGCATGTGGTCTTTAAATAAATGCACACAAAATATAAAATCATTAAGCTGTCATTTATATGTATTCATAAAGTCAAAAGGTAATCTAATAATGTGGCCTGTCTAAGTTTAAATGTAAAAAAACAAACATTTTAAGACATCTTGTCATACCAAAAGTTTACGTTTCTGAAGAATGACCCATATATATATATATATATATATATGTGTGTGTGTGTGTGTGTGAATAAATGGTAAAAACATTGTACATCGAATGAAAGTGATGGAAAACTGCTGGGCGTTGTAAAATGACACTAAATACACATGATACTAATTGCATACATGCATCTTATGAGCAGCACATGTATTAATATGTTGTATGTGTGAGTCTCTCTCGCGCTGCTCTGCTGCAGGAGTCTCGCGCTGTAGGGTGGGGGATGGGCGCGCGCGCACTGCTGGGGGAGGGGCGCGCGCGATCAGTCTAACACACAACGGTTAAATACAGTCTACAGTTTAACTTTGGCCTCTGGAAGTGTTTTTTTATCAGATGAAGAATAAATATTTAAACAAAATATAAACGTGTCACCTTGACTTCTGATACTGACTGTGAAACACATTTTATTGTCAATTAACTAAATAAAATAAATCTAATAATTGTAGTAATTGTAATAATAATAATAATAATAATAGCAATATTACACAAGATTATGTCATAAATCTCACAGAAATGTTTCTAAGAAGTGCATTGCAATGAAGTGGAAATCTGATACTGTTATCCCCATAAGTCTGTGGTTATTGAGGTTAATAACTGTGTACCCTTGGGATAATTAACATACTCGTTAAGAAATAAAAGTAAAGTATTTCATACAATTTGGCAACCCTTTTCCCGTTTGTATTCTCATTTGGAGTTACACTGTAATAATTATGATATCCTGTATCATCCCATTCAATATTTTTTATTTGTGTATGTCTTGTATTGTCTTGTCTTGTGCAACAAGTTATGTAATATTTGTGTTCTGTATTTTTTTATGTAACAGTTCAAAAGCAAACATAAAATATTAAAATAATAGTAATAATACATATTATTATAATTATTATTATTTAATAATAATAATGATAATTATTATAATGACTAATCTAAAGAATGTATATTCTCATTGTAAGTAGAGCCGTTCTCCCGTAAGGTGATCTGTGCTGTTACGGTTCCGGTGGAAGGGGGGGAGGAGCGGAGCACGTGCGGGAGATGCGATCACATTATGAGGGAATGACAGATATATATACATATTTTACAAACTAGGAAAAAACATCTAAACGAATAAAACCACCACTAAAAGCAAGTGAGTTTGCATGTTTTCACACAAATGTCTGTGGCTTGTTTGTTTTATTGAATAAACTCAGGTACATAAAGATAATTAAAGTTACTGTTAGGAAATGTAATCATCTGTCCCTCCGCTGTTCGGAAGAAATACGTGTTTTTATATGTAATATGCCTGGACGTGTCCTTCTCCGTGTTACGCAGTATTCATACACCATTATGAATTATGATCTAAGTGACTGTTTACTGTATGATCTTCCGGTAAGAGTCCGTGATGCACGCACACACTGCTAAATTCAGTTAGAAACAAATCATGGATGTAAAGGATGAGAGCTTTCTCTCGGGGAAATTGTTCTTTTTTTACACTAATTATTGGTTTATAGTATTAATTAATGTTTCATTTAAGTTGATGATCTGTCTAATTCATATACATAAGTCATTTTCTTCCGCGATCCCTATTGCTGACGTATTATGCCTCTAATTGGTCAGATCAGAAAATTATTCAGACGTGCGTGGCCTCTTTGCTGATCTCTGATTGGTCGGAATCCCCAGAGTGTGAATCTCATAGTAGGTGCAGTTCTCCTAGAGGGCGCTGTGTTATACACACTGTCTGGGGGGAGGAGGGGGGTATACACACTTTCAGTACACAAATCATTTAAAAGTACATTTTAGGGACATGTGAGATTTTAAGCCTGGACACCATTTTAGAGCTTACTGAATACCACTATATAGTCAGACAAATGAGGACCATCGAAATGTCCTCAATTGTCAAGGTGGTCCTCAGTTTACTGGTGTGTATTCTGGTAAATGTACCCAAAAGTGACCTAAGTAAGTGCACACACACACACACACACACACACACACACGACAGGTGCATTACTGCTGCAGTGTGTGTTTCAGACAGACCTGTTCTGCTCCAGGAGTCTCTGCTGGTACTGATGGAGTTCCTGCGTGTGTGTGACATCAGGCCTAACCTGCACACACATACACACACACACAGAGACACACACACACAGACATAGAGACACACACACACACAGAGAGAGAGAGAGAGAGAGAGAGAAAGAAAGAGAGAGACACACACACACACCGAGAGAGAGAGACACACACCGAGAGAGAGAGAGAGAGAGAGAGAGAGAGAGAGAGAGACACACACACACACACACACAGAGAGAGAGAGAGAGAGAGACACACACAGATAGAGAGTGAGACACACACAGAGAGAGAGAGAGAGAGAGACACACACAGGTTTAGTTGGAAAGACACCCAAAGTGATCATTCCCGTCATCATTTACGCACTACTCCTTCCTCTCAAAGAACGTGAATGTCACAATATTTTCCACATTTACAGAAAAACATTATTTTTACAGAGAGCTGAGCATTAATAAAATAAACTTAAATTATTCTCTAAAGGTTAATTTATTGCTGCACAAAAACTACTGATCTATGGTTTCATCATACAGCGGGTGAAATAAGTATTGAACACTTCACCGTGTTTCTCAGTAAATATATTTCTAAAGGACCTGTTGACTTGATATTTTCATCAGGTGTCGGTAACAACCCAAGCTATCCATACATACAAACAAAACAAGTTCAGAAATGAGATGACACGGGAACATGTATTAAAGTGAAGGCACCTCTGCCGGCGGTTCAGGAAGTGCTGTGCTCCGCTTCGGAGCCGCTTCCTGCGGCGTCCCGCTGGTCTGATGAGCGTCTCTCCAGCGCTGCTCCAGCTCACGCCGCTTCTCCTCCAGCGCCTCCAGCTGCCGTCTCAACACCTGCAGAGAAGTCACAGCGGGACACACATTGTCCATCTAGTTATTAGTCTGGTCAGTGGCCATATGTTAAGTGTGATGGATCATGAGCTCAGATCAAGTGTAGAAGCCTTCACAGAGCGCATGTGTTTCACAAGCACGTCAGGAACAGTAGAGTCTCATCACAGCTCGGTGTGTTTGTATGATGCACACAGACAGTGATGTTCTGACTCACATGGGTCGGCTGGTCCGTGTGTGCGCTGCTCAGATGGAGCCGCTCCTCCTCCGGCGGCGGCGGTAGCAGTGTTCCTGCCACCACGGCTTCATCGCTTACATCAGGAGCTGGGGAACAGAATAGACCGATCATATGATAGTGAGTCTCTGCCACCAGGTGGCGCTGATGGAGCCGCAGAATTACACCCTACTTTATTTAAACCGGTAATCATTACAATGAATGTTTACCGTCCACGGTGTGTGTTGTGCTGGGCGTCTGGTCCTCTAAACTGCCTCCGGATGCTTTTTCCAGGCTGCTTAACGATCCGGTCTCAACACTGACCGCTTCCTCCTGTGCGTCATGTGACGTCTCAGCGGTCTGCTGACCAGTCCGCCTATCTCTCTGTCTCCTGATGCGCGCCAGCAGTCTGCTCAGAGCCCGTCTGCCCAGCTCAGCCGGAGGAGATGCTGATGAAACAGAAGAGACTATATCACTGAAGCTTTGACTGACCGCCGTTACATCAGGTGACATGGAGCTCTCCGATTGGCTGCCCACCTGGAGTTTCAGCGACCGGGGTCTCTGGCTCCTCACTTTCAGGGTCAAGGGTCACATCCAGCTCCTCATCATGACTAGCAACAGACACAGGAAGAGGTTCGGGTACCAGCTGCAGCACCAAGTCACCTTTGACCTCTGGAGAAGATCACATGATCACAAACGACTCACTCCAGCATTTATCATGTTATTGTTCTATTCATATAATAGTGATGGCACATACATTATTGGAGATATTTGCTACTGTTGCCCCCTCTGCGGTTCTGGGGCACGTGTGTATTGATGTGTTGTAGTGAGAGCACATACCGCGCTTTGCCGTGTACACGTCCTGAAAGGCGATCTCAAGCTCCCGCTGCTGCTCGTCTCTCAGCTCCTGCTGTCTGCAGAGCGGCTGTAAGACCTGCGGCGGGACGCTGCTCACCGTGTGTCTGCGGCGCAACCGATCGGCCTGCTGCAGACGCTCCAGCTCACAGAGCAGCCGCGCATGGTCCTGCAGACGCAGCGAGACACACATCAGAGTCCTCCAGCGCTCACGACCACACCGTGCATCAGGCCGAGCTCTACTTGCGTGTGCTGCTCTCTCCTCATTGCGTGGCTTCCTCTGAGACGAGCTCTCTCCAGCCGCTGCTGCCGGTCACGAGCCTCCTCCTGCAGATCCTCCAAACGCCGCACCTCCAGCGCTGCGGCCTGCGGAGCGCTCTGAGACACAACTCACATGATTCGGAGCTTGTTATGGCAGATGTGTGCGCGTCAGACTACAGTGTGTGTGTGTGCAGCGTTTGCAATGCAGTGCGTATTAGATGCACGAACTCAAGCACTGACAGACTTAAGCGGCTGTAGCTTAATGATTTTGAATCTACTTCACAATAAAGACTGTTTGATACAGAATTGATTACTCTCATTCAGAGGTCATGCTTAGCTAAATACACCCAATATAAAAGCATGCATGTACCTGCTGCTCGGTGTGGCTCTCTCGGTCCACAGCGGCGTGTGTCATGTGACCGTGAGTGACCGAGAACCGCTCTGCTGCTGCTGACCTCAGCGGACGAGACGTCTTCTCCACGATGCTCTGAGAGGGAAACAGCACAGGCATGGTTGAGCGGAGCAGAGACGGTCATGATTGAGCGGAGGAGAGCAGGCTGTACCTCCACCGGGTTCGGAGCCGGCAGACTGGACACTCTCTCGGCTCTCCTCTTCTCCTCCAGCAGAGTGTTCCTCCGCGCTTCAATGTGCCTGTAACCACAAATCAGTCACAGATCCTCATGCATCACTTTCAGACACTGGTTTGAAAGCCGAGAGCCTGTGTTTAAATGCATGCGGACCGGCGCTGCTGCTGCTCGTCCTCGTGTCTGCGGGCGCCGAGCTCTCTCAGAGCCTCCCGATGCCTCTCCTCCGCTTGCTCCTGCCTCTCCACACTCCTCTGAGCCAGCGCCTCCAGATCCGGCTCCTGCACACACACACACACACGCACACACACACGCACGCACACACACAGAGAGAGAGAGAGACACACGCGCAGACACACACAGAGAGAGAGAGAGAGAGAATTGAAAAAAACATTTTATTATTACAGTCAACAAACACAATTCCTTATACATTTCTTCTCAAAAATCTCAAAAAGTTCCACATATACACACACATAACACAATACATAAACACTTACAAAAAAAAATATATAAATAAAAATACACTTCACAAAAAAGCTCGTTTACTGCAACATAAACACTTACAAAATCACTTCACAAAAAGCTCCGTTACTGCAAAAAAGATGCAAAAAATAACATCCCTTCACATACCGAACATAATACATTTCTACTACACCATTTTGTTTCAAACGATGACAAATCATTCATCGCTTAGAAAAAATTTGAAGTCTATAATTACTCTTGATTTAATTAAATTGGCAAAAACCATCAAAACATCTTGTCCAGAAATATTTTCAACCTTATTCCTCCTACTCACATAAATTGCCATTTTTGATTGGCCCAATACAAAATTAAACAATTGACACTCAGAAGCCCTTCTCCTTACATATTTAAAACCACAAATAAACATTTGCATAGAAAAATCCTCAAAGGATTTGAAGAAGTTTTCTAAAACATTAAATAAAGGTCTTAGTCTACAACAATACATGAAAGCATGAAAAACTGTTTCTCTTTGCATACAGAAAGGGCAATCAGAACTAATCTCTGGATTTACCAAGGAAATAAAAGCATTGACAGCTATTAGCCCATGCAAAATTCTCCATTGAATATCCCCTCCTCTCTTTGGTAACGGTGGCTTATATAGTGCTCTCCATTCTGGTCTACAATCCATACTAAGCCCCAGAACACTACGCCAAGGTGTATCACTCCTGTTATTCAAAACCTTCCTATTAAAAACCTTGACACAGCTTTTATACACCTCTTTTACATTAAATTAATCAGCACCAAAACATACATCTTTTTTTTCCAACAATGGACCTTCACATTCATCCATTTTAGGTGACAAAATTAAATTATAAAAGGGGTCTTCTTCATTAGGTTTAATAAAACCTCGATAAAATTCTGAAAGGATTTTTATCTCTGCTTCTTCTAAAGTTGACCGCCACTTCATTAACATTTGACGAACCAATCTGATAGATTTAAAACCCAACATTGCAGCAGTCTCTTCAATGTTTTCAAACTCCGGACCAGATGTATTCACTAAATGCCCAAGTGTTGTACATCCTGCTTTGCTTAATCATCCAGTATTTGCAGGAAAAAAAGCATTTCCCACTCCATCAAAACGGGTTCCGTAGATCAGAGGTTCTTGAAGCAACCAAAAAAGTGACCTTGAGTTTTGTCCGATAACAGCACCAAATAAGTTCCAAACTTTAAAAATGTTCTTATAAAAAATTGGTGCACCTAATGTGTCTACTTTTTGAGGGTCCATCAAAAAAAAAAAGAGACTTATCGAGACCTAAGCCTCCCAAACTCTTCAAAATCTCACATGCAACAGCTTTCCAATTTGAATTACATGATCCATATAAAAAACGATGTATAAAACGCATACGAAAAGCTGCAGTTCTGCTTTGCACATTTATAAGACCCTGTCCTCCATCATCTTTGGATAGATATAATACACTTTGGGACACCCAGTGTAATTTTTCCCAGAAGAAATCTATCAAAACTCTCTGGATATCAGACAGTAGCGACACAGGAGGATCCACACAGGCCAGACGATGCCACAAAGAGGAAGCCACAAGGTTGTTAATAATTAAAATGCGCCCCCTGTACGACATTTTTGGAATCAACCACTTCCATTTATTTAACCTTCCTTTTACTCTTTCAAGAACATCGTCCCAATTTTTCTTGACAATAAAATCATCTCCAAGAAAAACACCAAGATATTTAAAACCTCCTTTAGTCCAGGTTAAACCATTTGGGAGCTTTGGTGCACCATGTAACCACTGACCGACCAAAATCGCTTCACTTTTGGCCCAATTTACCTTAGCTGATGATATTTCTTTAAAGTCATTCAAAAATTACCAAGGTATTCAATGTCTTTTTGATCACTAATTAAGACCACTACATCATCAGCATAAGCTGACAGAGAAACATTTTTGTTAGAAGGTAAACACAAACCATTAATATTTTCCCGAACCTTGTGTAAAAAAGGTTCTATGGCTACAGGGTACAGCATTCCAGACAAAGGACAACCTTGTCTTACACCTCTTGTCAATTTAAAAGGAGCACTTAAGCCACCGTTAACCTTAATAACACTTTCAGTATCATTGTATAAAACTTTAATTGTATTCACAAAGTCTTCTATAAAACCAAATGCTTCCAGAGTATTTAAAAGATATTTGTGTTCTACTCTATCGAAAGCCTTCTCCTGATCTAAAGAGATTAGGCCTAAATCAAACTCTTTCATTTTTGCAAGGTCAAAGATATCACGTATAAATGATATGTTATCAAAAATAGACCTCCCGGGAATACAATAAGTTTGGTCAGATCGAATCACTTCCTCTAAAACTCCAGCAAGTCTATTGGCCAAGGCTTTAGCAAGTATCTTATAATCACAACACAATACTGACACTGGTCTCCAGCATTTTATATCTGTGAGGTCTCCTTTTTTTGGTAAAAGAGTAAGAACAGCTCTACGACAGCTTAAAGGCAATAAACCTTTTACAAAACTGTCATTTAATACCTCAAGTAAGTCTTCCCCCAATACGGACCTTAAAAACTTTAAAAAACTCAACTTGGAGACCATCTATACCTGGGGCTTTCCCAGGTTGCATACTCTGAAGTGCTTTTTCCAGTTCTTCTAGCCGCAATGCACCATCTAAGTCTTGATTAGATTCAAAAGAAACTTTAGGTAAATCTTCTAAAAAATAATTCATTCTGTTTGGTTTTGTTTTGAGCTCACTTCTGTACAAACCTTTATAAAAATCAACAATTCTTTTGCGAATTTCATTAACATCATTTAACATTGTTCCTGACTCAGATCGCAATGAATGAAAAAATCTTTTTTGGCCATTCTTCTTCTCAAGGCCAAAAAAAAGTGTTGATGGCACATCCATTTGCTCAACGCTTTGAAAGCGTGACCTAACCAAGGCCCCTTTTGCTTTCATCTCCAATAAATTATTTAATTTGGATTTTTTTCTCTGAAATACACCTCATACAATTCCAATCCCCAGTAGATTCTAAAAGTTCCAGCAATTTAATAATTTCCATCTCCATAACTTTCATTAACCTATCTATATTCTTAGTCACATTTCTTGTATACTGTTGGCTAAACTGTTTAATTTGGGCCTTTCCATAATCCCACCACTGTTGTAATGAGCTAAAAGTTGACTTTGTATTTCTAAAATCCTTCCAAAAAAAATTCAAAACCATCTTTAAAATCTTTATCACTCAAAAGAGCATTATTAAAGTGCCAATATGCACTTCTTGGTTTCACAGAGCTCACAAACAAAGAACATTGTACCATACAGTGGTCAGAAAAAGAAACTGGAGTAATACAACAACTTTTAAAAACATTCGTCTGATGTTCAAAACAATATAGTCTATCTAACCTTGCCAAAGACACAACCTTATCGCGAATATGAGTCCATGTATATTGTCTACTATTCCCATGAAAGATCCTTCAAATATCACTAAGCTCATGGGTTTTAATAAATTGTATCAGCCTCTTGCATGACAACATATGAGGTTCAAGATGGTTTCTGTCAATATCTTGTTCGGTACAATTAAAATCACCACCTATAATTAAATAATCATCATTAATACATTTTTGCAAAGCTAAACAAAGTATCTAAAAAAAACTATTCTATCTTTAGTTGCAGTTGGAGCATATACACATACAAAAACAAAAACCTAATTTTCAAAAACAGCTCTAATCTTCAAAATTCTTCCTCTTAAAATCTCGTCCACTTCATATGAGACAGGGGTGAAATTTTTGGAAAAAAGAACAGCAACTCCTGCACTAAGTGAATTATTATGACTCAAAAAAGAGAGCCCCTTCCATTCCATGGCCCACAGAGCTACATTTCTTTCATCACTATGTCTCTTGTAATAAAGCAACATCAATCCTTCTTTGTTTAATTAATTCAAAGATCTCTGCACGTTTTTTGCAATCTCTTGCCCCATTGACATTCAGGGATGCAATATTTATGTTACTCATGCTTGAAAGAAAAAACAACAAAAAAGCACCCCATACAAGCATCATAACAGGGAGCCTAGAGATTGGCATTTTCAACACTATCATTGTTGCTTAACTCTGTGCTAAGTTTTCTCACTATTTTTTTCAGTCGATATACCTCTCTGTCAGTAAAACACCCCTCACTCATTAAACTCTGTGACCTTTCCAGCAACAACTGAGTATTAGGGAAATAATTTTCCACGTTTACATTCCTCTTATTTTTTGTAATCTTCAGAAACTGTTTAATGTTATGCACATCATAACCAGTAAACTGATACTCAGTCTGAGAAAGCACACTACTAGAGTCAGATAAATCTTCATCACTTTCTTCTTCCTCTTCATTTATCACCTCATTTATCTCACCTTTTTTTTGCCACCTTCAAAAAACAATTATCTTTTGTCGTCTTCCTTTTTAAAAGGCACTTTAAAAGACGGTGAATCCACTGTTTCTGTGCGAGTTGCCTCAGGAACCATCTCTGTGGTTTTTATACCACCTTCAGGACTACTAGTTTGCTTTTCGGCTTCTACCAACACAACCACATTTTCCATTTGTTCATGAGAGGTGGAAGGTGTTGCCCTCATGGTCTCAGGTAAAACCTTATCTACAACCGCCCCCGCAGCTGATCTTCTTTCGGCATCCTCAGTAACACTCGGCTGAGCGATGGGAACTCTTATTTCCACCATTGCTTCTGCAGATGTCTGTGGCCTAATTACTTCATCACTCTCAACATTTTCCCCTTTATCTGGGCATGTACGCACCAAATGCCCTGCTTTCCCGCAGCCATAACATCTCATTTTATCAGTCGTTGCATAAATCATGTAATCAAAGTCATCCACTCGAAAATTAAATGACACATCAAGATCTGCGTTATCTTTCACCACCATATATGCATATCTCCTAAAGGAGACTACATGTTTCAGAAGAGGAGATACATTTCCAAGTGATGTTTTCTTAATTGGTGAAACCAATTTTCCATAGCGAGACAACATGTTAACTAAGAAATCATCTTTTACAAACGGTGGCACATTTGACAAAGTCACTCTCTTGGACGGCATTGAAAGTGGAAGTACAGCAGTAAACGCATCATTAATCACTAAACCGCGCTCCACTAATTCATTTGCTTTTTCCACCGTGCTCAAAAATATTACTATGGCGCTATTCATTCTAGCAGCCGACAGCACAGAATCAAAACCCACCACTTCACCTGCCGCTAAACAGCACTCTGCTATACTCACCGCGGACGCCACTTTCACTCCATGACGCCGCGTGAGTGACTCAAAAACTTCTGAAACGCCAGCCGCCATCCTTACAAAAAGGAAAGCGGCGCGCCTCACACAAACACAACCCTTTTCTATAAATATTGACTATGTAAGCTAACTTTACACAAAAGAAGGGAAAAAGATAGAAAAGTTTGAAAACACACCTGCTCACCCACTCTCACAACCAGGCTCCACTCGCGCATACGCACAAAGAGAGATAGAGAGAGAGAGAGAGAGAGACAGACCGAGAGAGAGAGCTGCATCTCTGCAGTATACTGGACATGGAGTCACTCTAAGATGAGCTCCTGAAAAATCATAAAAGATTAAACCAAAAAAGTGAGACAGAGAGCAAGATAACGACAGCAAGCAAGTAAAAACAGCAGAGGAACAACTTGGATTCATGGAGAGACTGATTTTTCTTCTTGAAAAACATTTTTTAAACTAGAAAGAAGATTGGGATCTGTGGATTAGCATCTGGCTGCTGGATCTCCACTCTATCAGCTAACTGCAGATTTCCCTCCAAAACCATAAAGGATTTTTAAAAGGAACTCAAGCTGAAAAACTTCAAACAATTGTTGATCTTCAGGCACTAAACAGAGAGGTGAGCTCTATCTGGCAGAAAACTTTAACAAAATTTGTATATTTTAACTGTACTCTAGTAAAATCTCTCATAATTAAAGCTAAAAGCTAAAGCTAGCTGCAGCTCAGTGCCCAGTCTGATCACCATGGCAACCCTGCAAACAGAGTGCAGGGAGGTGTGTTACCCAGAGAAGTGCAGAAGTGTGCAGGCACGCAAAAAACACAAAGAGAAAGTTCTCCGAGACAATCCTGATGTTCTGTACACTGACTATATTCAGCTCAATGGGAAGAGGATTAAGAACAACATCTTCCACACCGCTTTGATTAATGCTTGGAAACTGACCATCTGTGAGGAATACAAGCATGTTTTTAAAGAAGGAATTGGCCGAGGTGGAAGATTAACTATTTGTGAAGATGAAATGCTAGACACAGACAACCCTATTCTCACTATAACCTACTATACTAAAGGAACCTTCCTTCTGCAAGGCAATGAAGTAAGCCTGAACTCATTTGAGGAGATTTTCCCCCTGCTGAAAGCCAGAGTAGAGAATGAGAGAGACGAGACTCATGTGAACTGCACAGACTCGGAGGAGGAAGGCCCAGAGAATCCTCCACCTTCATCATCTGAACGTCAACTGAGAGACAGTTTAGCCCTACTGGAACTGGACTTCACTGAATTCAGAGAACACACTCAGGCCAAACACTCAGACACACACAACACAAACATTTCCATCCAGGAGCTCAAAGATGAACTCCAGCAGCTGAAGAAAAACACCAGCTCCTCCATCACTGAACTCACAAGAGCTCTCGGAGAACTTCGAGAAGAAAACCGAACTCTCCGCTTACAGCTGTGCAAAATAGAGGAGGACACAGAGAAAAAAGAAGATAACTTCTCCAGACAGCTGCAAGAAATGAGAGAACAATTACAGAAAAAAACAATACACTTCACTACAATACAGCTCCAGACAAACCAAACTACACGAACACAGAACACGTGCCTACGACAAACACACAGACACCTGCAGCAACACAAGCCTCACCTGCCCAGCCTCCAGAACCGGATCCAGAAGTTCTCCTCCTCATGGACTCAAATGGAAAATTCCTGGACCCTCAGAAACTCTTTCCACACCAAAAGGTCACTGCAAAGCGATGTAGCACAACAGGCCACGCCCACCAGATAATCAGGGACTTCACAGGACACCCCTCGTGTATTATTATACACACTGGGACTAATGACCTTCACTCGCTGCGCAACAGCACTTCTGATGCTGTGAGGAAAATGGCAGAAATCACCAGCAAAAAGTTCCCAGAATCCCAAATCATTATATCCACCCTTCTCCCAAGACACGACACACCACCCCACATTATCTACAGCATCAATGCTGAAATTTCTCGTGGCTGTTCTGTGCTCCCCAATGTACACCTGGCCCACCACCACCACATCGGCCTCCAACACCTGTATGATGGACTTCACCTACACAAAGACGGAGTCCGTGTTTTTGCTAAGACCCTAAAAGATGCAGCCTTGGGCCGCAGTCCAGCATCACCGAGACACCTGCTACCAACTCCACAATACCACCGGCCCATTCACCCATACATGCCCAGACACCCCCCTCTGGCCCCGGTGAGGACAAACACCACACGTCATCCACCACACCCACCAAAGGCTCCCTACACACCAGTAAACCTGCTGGCACCAACTTCACATCCACCTGCTTCCCATCAAACACCCGTTAGAAAGAAGAAACCAAGAGCCACCCCACTCCAAGAGAAGCCCCCCCAGCCGAGAGCACAGAGCTATGCTAAAGCTGCAGCCCGGCCCACTGCTGCACCCAGCACCCTATATACACAAACACAGTGCACTAAGATTAACAAAAAAATAAATAAAATAAAAAAAATATATATAAAATTAGATATATAATTAAAAAGTGCACTAGATGTAATTTGCATACATATTTATCACAGGTTATTTTCTCTCTGTCTTACCAAAAAGGTTTATCTTTAATATCATCAAAATACTTATGCGTTCATTTCATATAATTTGTTGGAATATTCAGGGTCTTCATTCTTCGACTTTTGGTTCTAAAAGCACAGACCCAGTTTTTCTGAAAAATGTAAAAGATGCTGACATCATCATACTCACCGAGACCTGGTGTCGAAATGATGCGCTTACCTACTGTCCCTCAGGCTACTATGAAGTAATTGTACCCTCAGTTAAATTAAATACAGTCCACCGTGGATGAGACTCGGGAGGAATTTTGGTGTGGTACAGGGAAGCTCTGGCCAAACACATCTCTGTTATTGCACGGAGTAAATTTCATTGTTGGTTGAAACTAAATAATCAAACTGGTATTTCAACCACTGACACGTATCTGTGTGCCATCTACATTCCTCCAGCAGAATCCCCTTACCATGATGAGGAATATCTGAATAGCATCCACACAGAGATCAGCCGCTTCCAGGCCCAGGGAAACGTGCTGCTGTGTGGAGACTTTAACGCAAGAACTGGATCTGAACCAGATAACATCGATCCACAAGGGCATCCAAGGGCAATGAACATGTCTTTGGCCAAAGCCCCCTGAGTCTCACAAAAAAACCTCCCACCAAGAAACAATCTCGACCAAACGGTGAATAAAACCGGTAGAGAATTAGTGCAGCTCTGCCGAGCCTCGGGCCTGTACATACTCAATGGCAGGATCAGAGGGGACTCTTTAGGGAGGTTCACGTGTTGTTCAGGTCTTGGAGCTAGTGTAGTGGACTATACCATCACTGACATGGACCCGTCCTCCTTCAGTGCATTCACTGTCATACAACAAACTCTGCTTTCTGACCATAACCAAACTAACATCTATATTAAAACACATCACACACCAGAACAAAACCAGCTGGAGACCTGCAAATTATATCAGGTCCAGCAGAAATACAAATGGACTTCAGATAGTGCAGACAAATTCACCCAAGCACTGAATTCTGAAGAATCTATTCACTAAATTTATGAATAAAACATTTGAAACTACTAAAGATGGTGTTAATTCGGCTACAAATGAAATCAATTACATATTTAAAAAAGCAGCATATATAAGTGAATTGAAAAAGAAAGGCAAAAAATACACTAAGAAAAAAACAAAAAAATGAAAAATGGTTTGACTTCGATTGCAAAGCATTAAGAAAACAACTTAGACAATTATCAAATCTGAAACATGAAGAACCATACAATGCTGACATAAGATCTGAATACTGTTCAAAACTAAAACAATACAAAGACACAATTAGAGCAAAAAAGCAACACCATCTGACCAAAAGTTTACAAGAAATAGAGCATTCAGTAAATCAGAATCAGTTCTGGGATATGTGGAATAATCTGAGCACAACTAAACCACAAGACCTACCAATACAAGATGGGGATATTTGGACAAAACATTTTGAAAACTTGTATAAAGAAATCCCACCAAATCAACTTAATGACAATTCAAATCTGATCAAACAAAATCTACAAACTTATGAAGACACAATTAAAAATAATCAAAACCCACTTGACTTCCCAAATACATATGAAGAATTGACTAACAAACTCAAAAGCCAAAAATGTAAGAAATCTTGTGGTCCTGACAGCATTCTGGGAGAAATGCTGAAACACAGCACACCTGCGCTTCAGACAGCTGTGCTCAAATTATTCAACCTTGTACTTAGTTCAGGCTGTTCTCCTGACATCTGGAGCCAAGGACTCATTACCCCTATTCACAAGAGTGGAGACAAATTGGACCCTAATAATTTCAGAGGCATTTGTGTGAGCAGTAATCTGGGGAAGTTATTTAGCAGTATTTTAAACAATAGAATAGTAAACTTCCTTAACGAACACAATGTCCTGAGCCCTAGTCAGATTGGCTTTCTTCCTAATTATAGAACTACAGATCACATTTACACCCTAATCAATAAACACGTAAAACAGACCAAAAATGGAAAAATATTTGCATGTTTTATTGATTTCAAAAAAGCATTTGATTCTATTTGGCATGACGGATTATATTACAAACTTTTACAAAGTGGTGTAGGGGGTAAAGTTTATGATATTATTAAATCAATGTATTCAAACAACAAATGTGCAATCCGAATTGGCAACAAACATACAGACTACTTCACTCAGAAGAGAGGAGTGCGGCAGGGCTGTAGCCCAAGTCCAACACTGTTCAACATCTACATTAATGAACTAGCGGTGCTGTTGGAACAGTCTACAGCCCCTGGACTCACTCTACAAGACCAAAACATCAAGCTATTGCTGTACGCAGATGATCTGGTGCTGCTGTCATCCACCCCACAGGGACTACAGCAACAACTAGACCTCCTGGACAACTACTGCCAGAACTGGGCCCTGGCAGTAAACCTCAAAAAGACCAACATTATGGTCTTTCAGAACAAGCCCAGATGTCAGGAGCACAGATACCGGTTCAGTCTAGGCAGCACCGCACTAGAGCACACGATGCAGTACACTTACCTCGGCCTGATCATCACTGCATCGGGGAGTTTCAGTATGGCAGTGAATGCTCTCAAAGATAAAGCTCGAAGAGCTCTATATGCAATCAATAAAAAATTCCAAAATATTGAAATACCGCTTACAATTTGGTGTAAGATCTTTGATAGTGTGATTCAGCCCATAGCGCTGTATGGAAGTGAGGTTTGGGGTCCACTCAGTGATCAGAGCTACACTAGATGGGACAGACATCCAACAGAAGCCCTACACACTGAATTCTGCAAAATGATCCTAAAACTACAAAGAAAAACACCCAATAATGCATGCAGGGCAGAATTAGGCCGATTCCCATTGATTATTAATATGCATAAAAGATCCCTCAAATTCTGGATGCATCTTAAATCAAGTCCCACAGAATCGCTACATTTTAAAGCATTACAAACCCAAGAACTGAACCCCGAAAAGAGTCCACTCAGTCAGCTGGTTCTGAGACTTACTAACCGGACTAACTCTACTAACACTAACCAGTCTCAGACCAGAACTGCTTCTCACCTAAACATCAAAATAAACCAAATTATCAAACAATCTAAAAATACATATCTGGAACATTGGGATCAAGAAACTAAAACACAAAGCAAATTACAATTCTATCGAACTCTAAAATCTATTTATAAATTGGAAGATTATCTTCAGAGTGTCAGAGACACAAAGCAGAGACGGATCCTGACCAAGTACAGGCTCAGTGAACACAGACTAGCCATCGAGACCGGCAGACACAGAAAGAGCTGGTTACCCAGAGAACAAAGAGTGTGTGTACACTGTGAGACAGGAGAGATCGAGACCGAGACGCACTTTCTGCTTCACTGTCATAAATACAGATCCATAAGAAACATCTACTTCAAAAAACTCACCAACTTCATAAATAACTTTACAGCCATTAGTGAAACAGATCAGATAAAGACACTATTAGGAGAGGGACAGACAGCAGCACTTGCTGCGAGATACGTGTGGATGTGCCACAGCCTGAGAGACAGTAGGTGAGAGAGAGAGAGAGAGAGAGAGAGAGTGTGAGTGTGAGAGAGTGTGTGTGTGTGTGTGTGTGTGTGACAGTCTGAGAAACAGCAGGTGAATGTGTATTGTGTTTGACCTGACCTGCATGTGTGTTATTGTCCACCACAGTGATCCAGTATGTATGTTTCTATGTAAGTTAACGACTGTGGTATCAAACGTTCACACGTTCTAATGTGTTACAGTTTAATACTTATAAGATGTTATAATATTCTATTAATGTGATGTTCATTTAATTATTATTATTTTATCTTTTTGTACATGCATACTAAGCTTTGGCCATATTGTATAATTTACAGTCATGCCAATAAAGCAATTTTGAATTGAGAGAGAGAGAGAGAGAGAGAGAGAGAGAGAGAGAGAGAGAGAGAGAGAGAGAGAGAGAGACACACACACGACACACGAACAGAGAGAGAGACAGAGACACACACACGACCGACACACAGAGAGAGAGAGAGAGACACACACAGAGACACACACGCGAACGACACAGAGAGAGAGAGACACACACACAGAGAGAGAGAGAGAGAGAGAGAGAGAGAGAGAGAGAGAGAGACACACACACACCAAATCAGCTCCCTCTGCAGTGAACGGGTGCCATCAGAATCCAAACATCATATAGCACTCTAGTCAATCAGTTAACCTCTAGAGCAGTGGTTCCCAAAGTAGGGGTCGCGACCCCCTGGGGGGTCGTGAGACAGTTAGGGGGGGTCGTGCGATGATTTCCAGAAATCAAATAATTTTAAGTATTAGAAATAACATATTTTATCCATAACTAACAAAAAATAAAAAGTAGTAGTTAATGGTTACATTAAAAAACATGTAAATAAAAAAGCCATCAGCCTTTCGATTTTCTTTCCGTTTGCTCGCGACCCCTGAGGTTATTACGACAGATTAACGACAAATAAACGATCAATTTACAGCCCCATGTTAAACATTCCGACATGTGCACGTAGGTCATTTTTTCGCTTTAGGCTTAGGATATTATTTTTGTTGAAATTAAACGTTGGTTAATTCCCACCCATCTCATTAGGTGAGGTTAATGTTGAAATTAAATGAATGAGTAAATGACTATAAAAAAAATATTTGGTTGTTAAACTGTTGTGTTTTTTGTGTTGTCATTAGGCTATGCGCATGTTTTGATAGGCCTATTGGTGCATGTGCGCCATTGCACGCAACGTTTGTATATTTTAACCACCTCCGAGGATAGACCCCTTCACGGTATACGTCACAGGAAAATTTGAAGTTCGCAGTGCGCATGTCGGGGTCAGAACGTTCATTCCATCCCATTGTGTTAACCAGAGAATTTCTCGTCAAGACAAAACTTATGGCTGTGACGGTGGCAGATTTTTACCACCGCAGTGGTAATGGACCAACTATTACAGGTGGCGCGGTGTTGTGATATATATATATATATATAATTCTGAAACGCAAAAATAAATAAATGAGGCTCAATCATCTATTAACAAACATACATGTTTATTTTAGCACTTACGTCAGTGAACACTCAGCCTGGAAAACACTAAAATAAATATCAAATAAATAATACAGTTAAATAGAAAAGTAGCCTTAAATGAGAAAGTTAAATACACCCGGTGTGTGACGTCACGTGCACTACCGCCGGTGACGCGGTTGTCACGGCCACCATTACAGCCCTAGACAAAATGCCTACTTGTTGCGTCGTGGACTGTGAAAATCGCACCAGTTCTGGAGTCAAGTTTTTCAGGATTCCTGCAGGATCTCATCCGTTTAAAAAAATTGACGACATCTGTGACTGAAAGCTATTAAACGGGCAGACTGGGACAATACTACGACCAAAGAGGCTTGTGTTGGTAGCGCTCACTTCATGTCAGGAAACGTTAAAGTCATCCTTTATCATCCCTTTCTGTTTGCTTAAACTCGAAAGCCTGGATTGCATGAACAGTTTTCTGTACGTTAAGCTATGCAAGTTAATAGTGTTGTAAATGTCATGGACCTGTGTTATGCTACAGACGTAGCCAGCTGCTAGTAGTTAGCCGCAGGCTAGCGCCAACATTGTGCCAACAACGGTAGAGTTAAGCCATGATAAGTAAATAAATGTTTTCTGTAAACTGTAGACTGATTTAATAGTTAGGTTAAGTTTGATATCTGGCATAAATTGTGACCTGTGGCATGCTACAGACTTAGCAGATAGCAGACTAGCTTTACATTAGCGTTTTCACTATGACAACAGCAGATCGTGTTGTAATCTATGCGTGCAATTCTTTTTTGTAGGAGAGGCATCACTTGACTCCAGTAGTCCTGACTTTGTGCCCTCCTTGTTTGTGTACACAAAACAAAGCCAGACACCTAAGATAAAAATGGAAAGGTACAAATAATAATAAAAAAGTATCTTATCTATCTATAAGGCTTGTCTGTTTCTCCTTGACACAATATGCCGGTCTATTAGCTGCGCCATTTTTCTGACCCCAAGCTGCGCGCGCACCCAACGTAGGCTTTCGATGTTTACAAACATTGAAGGGGTCTATAGTGGGGGTCGCGAGTCACTGGCACCGTTATTTTGGGGGTCGTGGGCTGAAAAGTTTGGGAACCCCTGCTCTAGAGAACACAATGCATGTTTAACACTCAGTTGCATCAACCCATGACTCACGTGCCCCCGAGCGCTGCTCTGTCCGCGTCCCACAGAGCGCAGGCTGTGCTGGTATTGTGTGGATAAGGCCTGTAGTTTGAGCGTCTGCTGCTGCTGCCACTGGAGCTGCAGGGAGTCTGCAAGCGTCTGCACGTGCTGCTGTCTGCGCTCCTGCCGCGCGATGAAGCGCTCCTGCTCTCGCACCTGCAAAACAGCATCACTGCAGCGCGCAGACCACCAGTCAACGAGCAGGGCTTAGGCCTCATCTCTGACCTGCTGCAGGCGCAGTCTCCTCCTCCGGTCCTGCTCCTCTCTCAGCAGCTGCGCCTCCTCATTCGGGCTGAGCCTCAACACTTTACCCTTCATCATCATCTCACAGCCTTTCTGTCGATTAGCATCGCGCTTCACCGACGACGAGACGCGGCGGCTCCATGTCAACAAACCCCAACGGCTCCTTCAGCGCGGCGACTGCGTCACTTCCGCTGTTTAAAACACCCGCGGAGACGCCGCGCGTTTAATGTTGGCTTGAATTATTTATTTGTTCGCGAAACTTACAGCGCAAAGTATCACGTACGAGGGAGATAAAGTGTAAATATTCGTACAAATATAAAATAAAATAACAGAAAGCGTTATCGTGCATGCTAAACGGAGATTACAATTATCTTCCTCATTTACAAACGAACAGTCGCGGTTTAAATTACAAAAAAATATATGGTTAATTATTGTCGTTTATATTAAAATAATCTAATATGAATAGTTAAAAAAAACCTCTTACAAATCCGTAAAGCTAGTTTCAACTTTAACCCCTGCAAAGCCTCGCGAGATTTGAGCAGCAGCTCTTGTTCGGCGCGGAATCGCGTAGCTTGAGAACTACAACACAAACAAACAAAGAAATAAAAGCAGAAAACCGAGTCATAGATGTAAGTATGTGTCAGAATATATAATCTCTGACATGACTAAATCTGTCAGCTCATATCTGTGTGTGTACGAAGCGCGCATCAATGGCTCTGTGTGTGTTTGGCACAGTGTCTCTGTTTATTTCGCCCTAAAGCACATTATGAGGATCTTTAAAAGGATTATAACATCTTATATCTCGCTAATTGATGCCTTAAATCAAAGCAGAACGTCTTAAATTCATAAAGTCATGGTATTAAATGTTGCATGCACTGCAAAAATGTTTGTCTTGTTTTGTAATAAAGATAACTTAACATGCTTATTATATTTATACTACAATAATATTTAATAACATTGCTTTACTGGAGTGAGATCATAAGTTATTTCCATATTCTAGATGAGCTTGTGTGTGTGTGTGTGTGTGTGTGTGTGTGTCTCTCTCTCTCGCTCTCGCTCTCTCTCTGTGTATATCCCAGTGTGTGATCTCTGTGTCAGCATGATGTCCGGGGGTCCGGCGGTGCGTGTCAGCATCGAGTCTCAGTGTGAGCGTCAGGTGCAGGAGGTGTCTCTGGACGGTCTGGAGATGTACGTGCCTCCGCTCTCCATGTCTCAGAACCTTTCCAAGCTGGCGCAGCGGATCGACTTCGACCAGAGCTCGGACTCAGAGCAGGACGGGCCGGAGCGGGAGAGCCGGGAGCCGTGGAGCAAGCCGGAGCTGGAGGAGGACAAGGGTGTGTGTGTGTGTGTCAGTGGGTGCGTGTGTGTCAGTGGGTGCGTGTGTGTCAGTGGGTGCATGTGTGTCAGTGGGTGCATGTGTGTCAGTGGGCGAGTGTCAGTGAGCGAGAGTGTGTGTGTCAGTGGGCGTGTGTGTCAGTGGGCGTGTGTGTCAGTGGGCGAGTGTGTCAGTGGGCGTGTGTGTCAGTGAGCAAGTGTCAGTGAGCGAGAGTGTGTGTGTCAGTGGGCGCGTGTCAGTGAGCAAGTGTCAGTGAGCAAGTGTCAGTGAGCGAGAGTGTGTGTATCAGTGGGCGAGTGTCAGTGAGCGAGTGTCAGCGGGCGTGTGTGTCAGTGGGCGAGTGTCAGTGAGCGAGAGTGTGTGTGTCAGTGGGCGAGTGTGTCAGTGGGCATGTGTGTCAGTGGGCATGTGTGTCAGTGAGTGTGTGTGTCAGTGGGCGAGTGTCAGTGGGCGTGTGTCAGTGGGTGAGTGTATTTGTGTTAGTGGGCGTGTGTGTCAGTGGGCGAGTGTCAGTGAGCGAGAGTGTGTGTGTCAGTGGGTGAGTGTGTGTGTGTGTGTGTGTTAGTGGGCGAGTGTGTCAGTGGTCGTGTGTGTCAGTGAGCGAGTGTCAGTGGCGTGTGTGTGTGTGTCAGTGGGCGAGTGTCAGTAAGCAAGTGTCAGTGGTGTGTGTGTGTCAGCGGGCGTGTGTGTCAGCGGGCGTGTGTGTCAGCGGGGGAGTGTGTCAGCGGGGGAGTGTGTCAGTGGGCGAGTGTCAGTGAGCGAGAGTGTGTGTGTCAGTGGGCGAGTGTGTCAGTGGGCGAGTGTGTCAGTGGGCATGTGTGTCAGTAGGCGTGTGTGTCAGTTGGCGTGTGTGTCAGTGAGCGTGAGTGTGTGTGTCAGTGAGTGTGTGTGTCAGTGGGCGAGTGTCAGTGGGCGTGTGTCAGTGAGCGAGAGTGTGTGACCTACTTTTTTCAGTACTGACCTACTTTTGATTAATTCATCCAAACTTTAGTGTGTCAGCGGGCGAGTGTGTCAGCGGGCGAGTGTCAGTGAGCGAGAGTGTGTGTCAGTGGGCGAGTGTCAGTGACCTACTTTTTTCAGTACTGACCTACTTTTGATTAATTCATCCAAACTTTTAGTGTGAGTGTGTCAGTGGGTGAGTGTGTCAGTGGGCGAGTGTGTCAGCGGGCGAGTGTGTCAGCGGGCGAGTGTGTCAGCGGGCGAGTGTGTCAGCGGGCGAGTGTCAGTGAGTGAGAATGTGTGTGTCAGTGGGCAAGTGTCAGTGGGCAAGTGTCAGTGAGCGAGAGTGTGTGTGTCAGTGGGCGAGTGTGTCAGTGGGCGAGTGTGTCAGTGGCCGAGTGTCAGTGGGCGAGTGTCAGTGGGCGAGTGTCAGTGGGCGAGTGTCAGTGGGCGAGTGTGTGTCAGTGGGCGAGTGTGTCAGTGGGCGAGTGTGTCAGTGGGCGAGTGTGTCAGCGGGCGAGTGTGTCAGCGGGCGAGTGTCAGTGAGCGAGAGTGTGTGTGTCAGTGGGCGAGTGTCAGTGGGCGTGTGTCAGTGGGCGTGTGTCAGTGGGCGTGTGTCAGTGGGCGAGTGTCAGTGGGCGAGTGTCAGTGGGCGAGTGTCAGTGAGTGTGTGTGTCAGTGGGCGAGTGTCAGTGGGCGAGTGTCAGTGGGCGTGTGTCAGTGGGTGAGTGTGTGTGTGTCAGTGGTCGTGTGTGTCAGTGAGCGAGTGTCAGTGGCGTGTGTGTGTCAGCGGGCGTGTGTGTGTGTGTGTCAGTGGGCAAGTGTCAGTGAGCGAGAGTGTGTGTGTCAGTGGGTGCGTGTGTGTCAGTGGGTGCATGTGTGTCAGTGGGCGAGTGTCAGTGGGCGAGTGTCAGTGGGCGAGTGTCAGTGAGCGAGTGTCAGTGAGCGAGAGTGTGTGTGTCAGTGGGCGTGTGTGTCAGTGGGCGTGTGTCAGTGGGCGTGTGTGTCAGTGGGTGTGTGTGTCAGTGGCCGAGTGTGTCAGTGGCCGAGTGTCAGTGAGCGAGAGTGTGTGTCAGTGGGCGAGTGTGTCAGTGAGCGTGTGTGTGTCAGTGAGCGGGTGTGTGTTAGTGGGCGGGTGTGTGTGAGTCAGTGGGTGTGTGTGTGTAGGTAGGTGTGTGTGTGTCAGTGAGCGTGTGTGTGTGTTGTGTTACTGCGTGGCTGCAGCTCTGCTCGTGACTCAAGCGCTGCTCTCTAATAACAGGTGCGGTGAAGTTCCAGCCGTCTCTGTGGCCGTGGGACTCGGTGCGTAATAACCTGCGCAGCTCTCTGACTGAGATGTGTGTGCTGCATGACGTGCTCAGTGTGCTCAAGGAGAAGAAGTACATGGCGCTCGACCCCGTGTCCCAGGACCCCAGCTTGACCAAGGTACGGCAGAGATAACGATAATTATACCATACGTGTCCCTGCAGCACAGAAGCAGTCATAAGCAGCACAGGTATATTTGTAGCAATAACCAACAATACATTGTATGGGTCAAAATTATTAAATTTTTATTTTATGCCAAAAATCATTAGGATATTAAGATCATGTTCCATGAAGATATTTAGTAAATATCCTACCGTAAACTTCATTTTTGATTAGTAATATGCATTGCTAAGAACAAATATTGACCTATCATCACAAACCATACATCAATGGAAATATTATTTATTCAGTGTTCAGATGATGCATACATCAAAATCAAGTACAAAATGTGAGTTTAGTTGTGACCGCGCCAGTGTTCAGACCCCGCAGGTGTTCCAGCTGATCAGTAAGAAGAAGTCTCTGGCCACGGCGGCCCAGCTGCTGCTGAAAGGAGCGGAGAAACTCAACAAGTCTCTGGCCGAGAACCAGGAGCAGCGCAGACAGCGGGACTTTAACTCGGAGCTGCTGCGTCTGCGCTCGCAGTGGAAGCTGCGCAAACTCGGGGACAAGATCCTGGGCGACCTGAGCTACCGCAGCGCTGGTAATGCAGCGACTCTCTCACGCGTGTGTCTCTGACGCTACAGTACTGCGGTGTTCATGTGTGTGTTTGGTGCTCTGCAGGGTCTCTGTTCCCCCACCACGGCACGTTCGAGGTCATCAAGAACACAGACCTTGACCTGGATAAGAAAGTCCCTGATGATTACTGTCCGCTCAAGGTGCAGATCCCCAGCGACCTGGAGGGGTCGGCGTATATTAAGGTAGCACTCGGTTATAGATGAACTCTCCTGTCTGCACAGGCATCACGTGCTGTTCTCCACAGTGTGTGTGTGTGTGTGTGTGTGTGTGTGTTTCTCCAGGTGTCCATTCAGAAGCAGTCTCCTGATATCGGAGACCTCGGCACAGTCAGTCTCTTCAGAAGACAGCCTAAAGCCAAACCCGGTAAAGCCAGCTAGATACTGCTCTCAAACAATACTTACCTTCGTAGATATAAGACTAATGATGTCCCTGGAGCACAAAACCAGTCATAGCGGTCAATTGAGATGTATGCATCATCTGAAAGATGAATAAATAATATTTTCATTGATGCATGGTTTGAAAAATATTTGAAAATCTGGTGCAAAAAAATCTAAATATTGATAAAATCATCTTTAAAGTTGTTCAAATTAAGTTCTTACCAATGCATATTACTAATCAATAATTAAGTTCTGATATATTTAATGTATAATTTTGACCCATACAATGTATTGTTGGCTATTGCTACAAATATACCAAATGCTTTTGTGCACCAGGGACACATATTACAAATATTATGCTTTGGAATAGATTTGACCCATATATAGAATATATATGACAATATATATTCTATATATATCCTTTATCATGCCAGACTAAGCTCAGTAGGAAAATCAGAGTTTCTGTAGATCAAAGTTGTTCTACTCGGATTGTACGGCGCTCGAGGCTGTGTGTTTTTGTGGTCTTGAATGTTTTCTCTCTCAGCGTCTCAGATGTGGCATTTAAAGCTGGAGGCGGCTCAGAATGTGCTGCTGTGTAAGGAGATCTTTGCTCAGCTCTCGCGTGAAGCGGTTCAGATCAAATCACCGATTCCTCACATCGTGGTCAAGAACCAGATCATCTCACAACCCTTTCCTGGTATTCACACGCATTCATTCACGCCGCAGACGCTTTACACCAAGCCACTAGCAATGCACGCTTGATTCTGTTCATTAAAGTCAAGTGTTAATGCATTGTGTGAGTACATAGCATTAACGGTAATACTTTGACCCTAAGGTTAAAGCTGGTTAATGCATTAACTAACGATCAGCAATGCATCTGTTACAGTATTTGTTCATCTTTGATATTCAGTTATAGTTCAAATGCATTAGTAGTGAAATTAACAATTACTGAGATTAATCAATGCCTTAAAAATATTCTTCGTTGTTAGTTTTATTATAAAGTGTTACTGTATTAACGCTCCATAAAGACAAAATTCATAATTACATATTTTAAGACCTATAGTCATATTAACATGTTCTCATCACCTTTATTCATTATTTGTGACTCTTAAAGAACATTATATTATTATTATTAGTGTAACTGTGTGTGTGTGTGTGTGTGTGTGTGTGTGTGTCTCTCTATCTGTGTGTGTGTGTCTCTCTCTCTCTGTGTGTGTGTGTGTGTGTGTGTGTGTGTGTGTGTGTCTCTCTCTCTCTGTGTTTGTGTGTGTGTGTCTCTCTCTCTCTGTTTGTGTGTGTCTCTCTCTCTCTCTCTGTGTGTGTGTGTCTCTCTCTCTCTGTGTGTGTCTCTCTCTCTCTGTGTTTGTGTGTGTGTCTCTCTATGTATGTGTGTGTCTCTGTCTCTGTGTGTGTGTCTCTCTCTCTCTGTGTTTGTGTGTGTGTCTCTCTCTGTGTTTGTGTGTGTCTCTCTCTGTGATTGTGTGTGTGTGTATATGTCTCTCTCTCTGTGTGCGCCTGTGTGTCTCTGTGTGTGTGCCTGTGTGTCTCTGTGTGTGTGTCTCTCTGTGTATGTGTTGTCTCTCTCTCTGTGTGTGTGTGTGTGTGTGTGTCAATTCAATTCAATTCAGAAAGCTTTATTGGCATGACAAAAACATACATTTTGTATTGCCAAAGCATTAAGACAACATAGAAAATTATTTATCTGAACATTTAGAAAAGCCTAGAGAAAATAATAGTAACAATGAAACTAAATAAAAATACAGTATTATATAAACACATGGCTAGATATAGCAAATCATAAATAATATAATTAGTAAAATAATATTAACAAAATAATTAAATAAATATAATAATAAATAAAAGATAATAATACAGAAATCATGTAACAACTGAACTTAGGCATGTGAACATTATATACATTATATACATTATCTAGATGTGTGTAGGTCTAATGTGTGTGTGTGTGTGTGTGTGTGTGTGTGTTTGGGCTATGAGAGTGTGTGTGTGTGTGTTTCTCTCTGGCTGTCCCTCAGGAGATGACACGATGCAATGAATCTTGCAGCAATAATTGCACATTTGGCTTCTTCACCTAGAATGAAGTTGAGTTTTTCGGTGGGGCTACAAAAGTTAAATTGGGGAAATATATGATTAAATTTGGGGAAGTAGTGGTCTCTGACATCAGTATATTTTGGGCACTCTGTGAGGAAGTGCAGCTCTGTCTCTGTCACTCCCAGCATGCAGTGCGAGCAGAGTCTGTCCTCACGAGAGAGCCAGGTCTGTCTGCGCCGGCCCGTCTCTACGGCCAGACTGTGTTCACTGAGTCTGTACATCGTCAATGTTTTCCTGAGTTTCACATCAGTCACGGCGCTCAGGTAGCTTGCCGTGGTGTATTCTCGATTTAGGGCCGAATAACATTCCAGTTTGTGCTGGTTTTTAATGCTGTTTGTCCAATGGGTGATGTACTTGTGTTTTTCAGTGTTTATAATGTGTGTGGGCCGAATGTGTGTGAGTGTGTGTGTGTCCTGAGACTGGCTGATCTCTGTGTGTGTGAGATCAGTCAGTCTCAGCACCAGCTGGCACAGGGGACTCTTACTTACGCTCAGCTCTTGGTGTTTGAGGGCTTTGTAATGGTATGTGTTGGGGTCGCTTGTTTTGAGGTGTTTCCAGAATTTGATGGCTCTTTTTTGGATGTTTAGAAGGAGAGGGTATTGGCCTAATTCTGCCCTGCATCCGTTGTTTGGAGTTTTTCTTTGGACTTTGAGTATTCTTTTACAGAAATCTAAATGTAGAGTTTCGATCGGGTGTTTTTCCCAATTTAAGAAGTCAAATTTAATAGAAGGACCCCACACTTCACTGCCATATAATGCAATTGGTTCAATTACTGCTTTGAAAAGTTTGAGCCAGATTTGGATTGGGATGTCAATTTTAATGGATCTTTTTATGGCATAGAAAGCCCTTTGAGCTTTCTCTTTGAGTTCATTCACAGCCAAAGTAAAGTTACCGGTCGGAGTTATCTTCAGGCCGAGGTAGGTGTATGTTTTTGTGGTCTCGATGGTTCTGTGTGCTAGTGTGAATGTGTGTGTTGGTCCCTGAGATCTGGAGCGTTTCTGGAACATCATGACTCTAGTTTTTTGGAGGTTGACCGTCAGGGCCCAGGACTGACAGAAATCCTCCAGCAGATTCAGGCTGTCCTGAAGCCCCTCTTCAGTGGGCGACAGGAGGACCAGGTCATCTGCGTAGAGAAGACACTTTATCTCCGTGTCGTGTAGAGTGAGACCTTGAATGGGGGCGTGTTCTAATATGTTGGCCAATTGGTTGATGTAAATGTTGAAGAGGGTGGGGCTTAAACTGCAGCCCTGTCTCACTCCACGCCCCTGGGGGAAGAATTCGGTTCTTTGGTTTCCAATTTTAACCGCACATTGGCTGGCTGTGTACATCGATTTGATCAAATCATAGAATTTTCCCCCTATTCCACTGTCTAAAAGTTTTAGGTATAGTCCTTCATGCCAGATTGAATCGAATGCTTTCTTGAAATCAATGAAACAAGCAAAGATTTTTCCTTTGTTTTGATGTACATATTTGTCAATTAGTGTTTGTAATGTAAATATGTGGTCGGATGTGCGACATTTTGGAAGAAAGCCAATTTGGCATTTCCTCAAGGCATTGTGCTTCATAAGGAAGTGCAGCAGTCTGGTGTTTAAGATGCTGCAGAGCACCTTCCCCAGGTTACTGTTCACACAGATGCCTCGGTAGTTGTTGGGGTCTAGTTTGTCTCCGCTCTTGTGAATGGGGCTGATGAGGCCCTTGTTCCAGATCTCAGGGAAGAACCCGACACACAGAACATCATTGAACAGTTTTAGCATGGCCAGTTTGAAGCGTTGGTCTGTGTGTTTCAGCATCTCGTTCAGGATGCTGTCGACACCGCAGGCTTTCTTGGGCTCAAGGACCCGTAGTTTATCTTCCAATTCGTTCAGTGTTATGGGGAAATCTAAGGGGTTTTGATTCGCTTTAATCGATCTTTCCAAATTGTCTAGTTTATTAATTATTTCATTTTGATTAGAATTTTGGATTTCGGTTGGGCTATATAATTCTTGGAAATGAGTTTTCCACGTCTCCCCATCTTGGATGGCCAGAATTTCTTGATTTGGTTTGTATAATAATTTCCATTTATCCCAAAATTTGTGTGAATTTATAGATTTTTCAATTTCTTCAAACTGGTTTTGCAAAAACTGTGCTTTTTTCCGCCGGAGAGTGGCTTTATATTGTTTTAGTGCCTCACAGTAATGAAGGCGGAGGTCCGGATTATCTGGTTGTCTGTGTTTTTGGTTTGATAAATTTCTGAGGTTTTTTCTCAGAGCCTTACAGTCCAAATCAAACCATTTGTCCGTCTCTAAACGTTTTTTCTTTGGTTTAACAGTGGTCAAATTACTCTTTTGTGCTGTTTTGTATAATATGTTGTTTAGATCTTGTACTTCCTGATTGATGCCGAATTGGTTTTTAGGGTATATCTGTGTTTGGAATGAGTGTAACAGGGACTGTATTTCTGGAGATTCAACAGCATTGATGTAATTAGTGGCGCTGTTTTCTGTCCATTTGAATGACATAATTTTGATCATTTGATATGGTGTCCTAATTGGTGTGGGTGATGTTTCAGATTGCTCTATATAGAGTGTGATTTGGCTGTGGTCTGAGAAAGGTTTCAGGGGTTTGACTGTGAATGCTCTCATAGAGGAAAGGTCCAGATCTGTGATAGTATAATCTACAGTGCTGTTACCAAGAGCTGAGCTGTAGGTGTAACGGCCGAGAGAGTCTCCTCGCAGTCTTCCATTGACGATGTACAGAGCCAGTCCTCGGCAGAGCTGCAGCAGCTGCCGTCCGTGAGCGTTCACTGTCTGATCACAGTTTTCTCTGGTGGGGTAAGAAGGGTACAAGTCGTTATAGCCAGTGATGAATCTGGTACCATGTGATTCTAAGAAATCTAATTCTTTTCCGGTTCTAGCATTTAAATCGCCCATAAGCAGCACATTTCCCTGGGCCTGGAAATGGCTGATTTCTTGTTCAATGCTTTGAAAGGTTTCCTCTTGGAAATACGGAGACTCGAGGGGGGGTATATATATGGCACAAAGGAAAACATGCTGAGATGCTGATATTATTCCTTTTTGTATTTTCAGCCATAGGTGATATTGATCTCTTTTAACTAATTCTATGGCTAGTTCAGATTTAATCCAGATGATCATCCCTCCCGAGTCTCTCCCCTGTTTGACTGATGTAAGTTTGACTGATGGTAATATTATCTCTCTGTATCCCGAGGGACAGCCAGTGAACACATCTCCTCTACACCAGGTTTCCTGTAAGATGATGACATCTATGTCTTCAAGTTCTTTCATAAAGTCAGAATTTCTACTTTTTAGGCCAAAGACTGAGGAGTTTAGACCTTGAATATTCCATGTAGAAAAACTAAGTGATTTCATCAGACTTTTAAAATAATTGGTATGGTTTGTTTGCCATTTTGAGAAAAGAGAATTATACAAAAAACACAATAGAATAAAAGAAAATAATGAATGATGGAAGTAATGTGATGTAAGAACTCAAAAACATCAACAAATCCATTTTAAAATACATGTACACTTACACTAACAAAGTGGCTTGAAAAAAGTGGTATTTTATCAAATTATTTTATTGAAAAGTATTTATTGTTGTATATTATTATTTATTTATATATATTTTTTTTTTTTTTTTTTTTTACCACTGTCCACTATGTGTGAGTAAGTGAGAGCAGATGATACTCAGCATGTGTTGGATGTCGTGGAGTTCAGCGTTAGCTCGACTCGCTCCTCCGCTGACAGCTTGGGCGTAGCTCGGTCTGTCTGGCTGGGCCGGGCTCTGCTGTGGACGGGTTTCAGCCGTTGGAGCTGTGGGGCTGTTATAGAACAGTCTCTGTCCGTATGGATCCGCTCTGGGCGCTGAGGCTCTGTGTGGACCCCTGGGGGGTGAGGGTCCAGCCGCTGATGGTCTGGGCACTGAAGCTCTGGGCGCTGAAGGTCTGGGCGCTGAAGGTCTGGGCGCTGAAGGTCTGGGTGCTGAAGCTCTGGGCGGTGCTCCGGCCGGGGCTCTAGATGAGGTATTGGCTGGGATGTAGTTTCCTGAAGCGTGTCTTGTTGGGTTAGAGCTGGTTCTGCTTGTCTGGTTTGTCCTGTTTAGAGCGACATCTTTGAGTCTCTTTGCAAAAATATGTACAAGGTTCTTATAAAGGTGGACGTGGTCATATAGGCAGTCAGTGTCCAGGTCTGGATGGTGGGCCAAGTGGACGTTGGGCAGGAGGGCACAGTGTCTGGAGATGCTGGAGTTTATTTTATTAATTGTTTTGGGATGGAAATCTTTCCTCTGGAGTAAAGTGGACAGGGTGATTTTTGAGTTGGGGAAGGTTTCTCTAGCTTTTTCCACGACGGCTCTGAGGGAGTCAGACAATCGGTCCTGTTGGCTCCGCAGGTCGTTGGTGCCCGTGTGGATTATAATGTGGTTGGGCCGGCCTAGCTGGGATTCTGTCAGGAGCTCCAGGGCTTTGTCAGTGGTGGGACACCAGAATTTAACAGCTCTGTGTCGGGGGAAAAGTTTCTTTATATCAATAAATTTGCCGTTTGAATCGATGAGTAGAGCTACTTCAGGTTCCTCTGTGCTGGTTTGTGCTGGGCTGCTGTGAGACGAGGGCTGATGCTGTTGAGCTGGGGAGCCTGACAGGGGGCGCTGTGATGGCTGTGAGCTGTCTGGGTCGGGTCTCTCTGAGTCTGCGCTGAGGGGTGGGTGTTGACTCCCTGTGTTAGGTGACTTTGGGGTGGAGGGCAGTGTTTGAGCTCTGTGTGTCTGTGCTGGTTCTTCTCTGGCCAGGAGGAGTTCTCTCACCTGCTCTTTCAGGGCCTGGATCTCGCTGTGCTGCTGCTCTCTCTCCTCCTGTATCTCTCTCACCTGCTCTTTCAGGGCCTGGATCTCGCTGTTCTGCTGCTCTCTCTCCTCCTGTATCTCTCTCAGCTGCTGCCTCATCTCTAGTGTGGACTGTTCTCTGTCCTGTAGCTGGCGTCTCAGTGCGGTCAGCTCACACTGATAGCTGTCCTTCTCCGTCTGAAGCGTTCTCATCTGCTGTGTGAGGGCTGTCAGTCTCTGTGATTGGTGCTCTGTGTTCTGCTGGAGATCAGTATGAGCTGCACGTGTGTGTGACTGCTGCTGTTTGAGTACAGTTTCTCTGAGCTGCACCATCTCCGTCTCCAGCTTCATGAAGTGTTCCTGAAGTATAGGGATGGATTTGAGCAGGGAGGATGGGATGTTCTCAGTTTTAGCTGTTTCTGCAGGAGTGGGCTTGAGATCTGAGCTGCTGTTCTGTGGATTCTGCTCTGATGACAGACTCTCAGATAGCAAAGCTTTCTCGTGTTTCGTAGCTTCTGCTATTGCTCTGTAGTCAGCCTGGAATAATTTTAGGTTCCCCTGTACCATGACTGTTCCGTTTTTGTAGATGTTCACGGTTATCACAGTGCTATCAGGGTCTTTTGGTTCTCTGATTTTGACTTTCCAGCCATTACAGATGCCTTCTTTTTTTACAGAGGGGTAGTGTTTGATGATGGCTTTATGCCAGGCACTGGGGTGATCAGAGAAGAAAATGAGGTTGCAGATTTCTCCAGTTTTGAATAGATCTGCAAACAGAGTCTCTGGGTTGTTTGAAAGAAGCTTCTGCTTGTAGTTTTTCCTTGCAGAGTCAGTTTTGATCTCAGAGGGATACTGTATGGTGGTGAGTGGGGAGCTCATCTGCATATGGCAGGGGTGTGACTGCAGCTTCTCCTCTGATTGGTTCATTTCCTCTGCCTCATTTGAATTGATACATTGAGGAATGTCAGAGTGTGGGCTAGCCATAGCTTTAGCTTTTTAGCATTTTAGCTTATAAAAATACTAAAAATATCAATTCTATGCCCTTATATTTGGAAAAAAAATAAGCAAACCTGCTAAAAAAGGTTTCCAGTGCAGTTTTAGTTGTACTCACTGCTTCTCCCTCCTTGAATAAGTTGATCTTCTCTCTTTTTAACTTTCCCTCAAATTTTCCAGCAGGCCTGTTGCTAGAAGTTTGATCCTCTGATCCTCTGCGTTGATTATTTGGTTTTAAAAACAAAAATACTGTATTTTCTGAGTTCTTTTCATGCAATTGTATGTCTGTATGTAGTATTCTTCTAGATTTTGTAGATTTTTCATCTATTTCTCATCTCAAAATAGCAAACAAAGAAGAAAATCTAAGAGCTCATGCAGATCATGACTTCTCAGTCTTCTTTCTCTCTCTCTCTCTCTCTCTCTCTCTCTCTCTCTCTCTCTCTCTCTCTCTGTCTGTGTGTGCCTGTCTCTCTCTGTGTGTCTGTGTTTGTGTGTGTCTCTCTCTCTCTCTGTGATTGTGTGTGTGTATGTCTATCTCTCTCTGTGTGCCTGTGTGTCTCTGTCTCTGTGTGTGTGCCTGTGTGTCTCTGTGTGTGTGTGTCTCTCTGTGTATGTGTATGTGTGTGTGTCTCTCTCTCTCTCTCTGTGTGTGTGCCTGTGTGTCTCTGTGTGTGTGCCTGTGTATGTGTGTGTCTCTCTCTGTGTGTGTCTCTCTCTCTCTCTCTCTCTCTCTCTGTGTGCCTGTCTCTCTCTGTGTGTGTGTGTGTGTGTGTGTGTGTGTGTGTGTGTGTGTGTGTGTGTGTGTGTGTGTGTGTGTGTCTCTCTCTCTCTCTCTCTCTCTCTGTGTGTGTGTGTGTGTGTGTGTGTGTGTGTGTGTGTGTGTGTGTGTGTGTTCAGGTCTGCAGCTGTCCATCTCTCTCTGTCACTCCTCTGGAGAGAAGAAAAGTCAGAGAGCGTCTCCAGACAAGAGCAAGCCAGATGACCATCTGTATGTGTTAGAGCACAACCTGCATCAGCTGATACGAGAGGTACAGGCTCGTCCCCGGAGCGCTCTTCCTCCTCCTCCTCCTCCTCCTCATCATCGACTGTGTGTGTGTGTGTGTGTGTGTGTAGTTCCACAAGCAGACGCTGAGCTCGGTGGTGATGCCTCATCCAGCCTCTGCTCCGTTCGGACACAAGCGCTTGCGGCTGGCGGGACCCATGGCCTACGACAAAGCCCAGATCATCTCCCTGCAGCAGAGCGAGGGACTCCTGGAGAAGATCATCAAACAGGCCAAACACATCTTCCTGAGGAGCAGGTGAGCATCGCTCACAGAGGAGCTCAGAAAACAGCAGAGTTCAGAGAGTGTTTGTCTGCTCGAGATCTCTCCACTTAGTAAAGATGATCTAGTGATCATATATGAGTACAGTATAGTTATAGAAGGCTGCATCTGAACCGTGAAACTGGGTAAAGACATGAGTGTTAGACAGGCTTGTGTACACATCCCTAATTGGACAGTATTTTGCTGTGTGTGTGTGTTTGTGTTGATTTAGACTTAAAGCTTAAATGATTTTCAGGGGCTTTTAAACTATTATAAGGGTGTTTTTCCAACCTTGCATCATCTTTTATTTCAAATTCTTACATTTAATCAGTAATAAGACACAAAGTCCATCGTTGCACTGCAGTCTGAAAAACCAAACAAAACGTGACACTTAAAGATGTAGTGCAGACAAAATAGTAATAATGCATAGTTGTATGTGTGTGTCTTATAATTTTCACTGGTCAGTGTCCGTCAGGGTTGTATATTGCAGTATATATTGACCAATAAAGTCTCTTTCTTTCAGGACAGCGCGGACCATTGACAGTCTGGCCAGTCGTATCGAGGACCCTCAGATCCAGGCTCACTGGTCCAACATCAACGATGTGTACGAGTCCAGCGTCAAAGTGCTCATCACCTCACAGGGATACGAGCAGATCTGCAAGTATGACCTGAGACCAGAAACACACACCAGCAGCCGCTACTGAGAGTACAGACCTCACTCGTGAAACGGCATCGCACAGCTCTGCATAAAGGCTGTTTCACAACCCATTGATCGCCTTCTGCTCATTCACGCCTGCACGCTAGGTGGCGCCGAACAGCAATGCATTTTTCCTCAGACATGCATCTCGTATATGTGAGCCTGGAGCACAAAAGCAGTCATAAGCAGCACAGCTATATTTGTAGTAATAACCAACAATACATTGTATGGCTCAAAATTATACTTTTTTTTAAGCCAAAAATCATTAGGATATTAAGATCATGTTCCATGAAGATATTTATTACCGTAAATATATCAAAACTTAATTATTGATTAGTAATATGCATTGCTCAGAACAACTTTAAAGATGATTTTCTCAATATTTAGATTTTTTTGCACCTTCAGATTCCAGATTTTCTAATATTATCCAAACCATACATCAATGGAAATATTATTTATTCTGCTTTCAGATGATGCATAAATCTCAGTTTTAAAAAAATGACACTTTAGACTGGTTTTGTGCTCCAGGGTCATATGCTGCTCAATATACAGCATTAAAAATAATATAGCTAAATAAAGTTTGCTTATACGCCAGAAACACAATCTTTCTATAATGCTTACAAGAATACGTCTTAAATTATTAATAGAGGTACAATTAGCATCATGCTACACTTGTAAATGTATGTGATTATTAATGTTTTTGCTTAAAACCATAATCCAGTGCTTGTAATAACTTCATATTGAGATGAAAAGTGGATTTTGCTTCTATAATAGACAGACAAGCACTCTTTGTTATGTTTTATAATGACAAGACACCTGTTTCTCATTTGTCATAAACATTCTTTATTGTTAATAAATATCATGAGCTGCATACACATAGAGAAAATAATTATGTCTGTTTGCTTTCATATTTCACGTATAGAAAAATGTTTCTAATTTTTTCATACGCAAGGCAGAAGATATGATCCATGATCGACAGATTCTCGTGGAAGAAAACAGTCGGTGCTCTTCAGATCAATCCAGTGAATAATTAATATAAAGGATATTGTAAAGAACATGTGAGAATAAATCTGTGCTCGGATAACAGGAACGTATCTCTTCTCTTCTGTGTTTGTTTACACGGGTTTTGGAAACAGCGCCACCACTCTCACCCTTGTGTGCAACAACACTTCTGGCTTCAGAAGCGGACATCTCAGGAACCGCACTCCAGTGGTTTGAGTCTTACCTCTCAGATAGGTCCTTCAAAGTATCTTGGAGAGGTGAGAAGTCACAACATCTAGCTACAGAGGTACCACAGGGCCCAGTGCTTGTACCACTTCTCTTCTCTGTCTACATGGCATCACTAGGTTCTGTCATTCAGAAACATGGCTTTTCATATCACTGCTATGCTGATGACACTCAATTCATCCTGATGATCTGACGATAGCTGCTCGCATCTCAGCATGTCTGGACCATGAAGGACCATCACCTTCAACTCAACCTTGCCAAGACAGAACTGCTTGTGGTTCCATTAAACCCATAATTTCATCACAATTTCAGCATCCAGTTCTGAAATTGTAATGAAGTTCGGCACATCAACCATAACTTCTTCGAATACAGGCAGAAACCTTGGAGCTATGACCGATTTGCCCTATACAACATTAGGAAGATCAGGCCCTTTCTTTCTGAACATGCTTCACAACTCCTTGTTCAAGCTCTTGTTTTATCCAGACTGGACTATTGCAATGCTCTTTTAGCAGGTCTTCCAGCCAGTTCCATCAAACCTCTACAATTAATCCAGAACGCTGCTGCAAGATTAATCTTTAATGAGCCGAAAATGAATGTACGTCACTCCTCTGTTTATCAATTTGCACTGGCTACCAATAGCTGCTTGCATTAAATTCAAAGCATTCATGTTTGCCTACAAAACCACCTCTGGCTCTGCACCTCTTTACCTAAATTCATTACTTCAGACTTATGTGTCTCTAGAAGCTTGTGTTCTGCGAGTGAACGACGCATTACTGTACCATCCCAAAGAGGCACAGAGCCACTTTCACAGACTTTTACATTAACTGTTCCTCGCTGCCCAACTCAATCCAGCAGCTGAGTCCTTAGACATCTTCAAGAAACGGCTAAAACACATCTCTTCCATCTTTATCTGACCCTCTAACACTAGGATAATTTTTATTTATTATATCTACGTTTTCTTTCATAAAAAAACCTTGCTACGTGTACTGCTCTAAGCTACCTGAGACTTAATATAGCACTTCCATATTATTGCTCTTTTGTTGGTTTTGATTGCTTCTATTGCCCTCATCTGTAAGTTGCTTTGGATAAAAGCGTCTGCTAAATGACTTGAATTGAACTGAAAAATAATCCTTGCTTTTTCATGCCTCGAATGATCACGCCTTGTGTGAATTTGAATAGCGGTTTCGATTCAAAGGCGTCATCGCACCAAATTTTCACATTCAGTGTGAAAAGGCCTTGAGGGTTAATGACCCAGCTCACCGTTAACACAGATTAAGTCTCAAATGTCCTGCTCAGGTCGATCCAGCTGCAGCTGAACATCGGTGTGGAGCAGATCAGGGTTGTGCATCGAGACGGACGCGTCATCACGCTCTCACACCAGGAGCAGGAGCTGCAGGACTTCCTTCTGTCACAGGTATATCCCACCAGATACTCACACACACACACACAGACACACACTCATTCACTCACTTTCTCACACACACACACTCACACACACAGACACACACTCACTCACTCACTTTCTCACACACACACACACACTCACACACACACACACACACACACTCACTCACTCACTTTCTCACACACACACACACACACACACACACACACTCACACGCGCACACACACACACACTCACTCACTGTCTCACACATACACACATACTCTCTCACACACACACACACACACACACACACACACACACACACACACACACTTACACACTCACTCACACACACACACTCACTCACTGTTTCTCACACACACACTGTTTCTCACACACACACACACACACACACACACTCACTCACTGTTTCTCACACACACACTGTTTCTCACACACACTCTCTCACACACACTCACACTCTCTCACACACACTCACACTCTCACTCACACACACTCACACACACCACACACTCTCTCACACACACTCACTTACACACTCTCTCACACACACACACACACTCTCACTCACACACACACACAGAGAGAGACACACACACTCTCTCACACACTCACTCTCACTCACTCTCACACACACTCACACAGACACACACACTCTCTCACACACACACACACACACTCACACACACACCCACTCTCACACACACTCATATGGTCTGAGGATGAGCACATTTCAAGCAAATCTGATCTCTGGCTGTCATGGATGTTGTGTGTGTGTGCAGATGTCGCAGCATCAGGTTCACGCTGTGCAGCAGCTGGCTAAAGTCATGGGCTGGCACGTGTTGAGTTTCGGTAATCACGTGGGCCTCGGCCCCATCGAGAGCATCGGGAACGCCTCCACCATCACTGTCGCGTCTTCTAACGGAGAATACGCCATCTCAGGTGCGTCTAAACATGCGGTGATCAGGTCATGGAGATTCATAAACAGTAATGCATGATGAGCCTAAAGGGCAATACATGGAGCTGGTGTGTGTCTGTGTGCAGTGCGCAACGGTCCAGAGAGCGGCTGCAAGGTGCTGGTTCAGTTCCCGCGCATTCAAGCCAAAGAGCTGCCCAAGAGCGACGTGGTGCAGGACGGCAAATGGACGCACATGAGGGGTCCTTACAAGGAGGTGCGCTGGAGCCGAATGGAGGGGAGAAACTTCGTTTACAAAATGGAGCTGCTGATGGCGGCCCTGACCCCGTGTCCCTAGAGCCGTCAGGGTCTCACGTTAATGTGATGCATCTCTTTAATGTTTGCTCATGATCAGTCTTTTTTCTATGAAAAGGCCAAACACTTGTTAGAAATAAACTTTTTCACTTCCAGCTCTGCATTCTTCTTTTGTTGTGAAAGCACATGTGTGACCCTGGACCCCAAAACCAGTCATAAGGGTCTATTTTTATTTTATTTTAGATGTATGCATCATCTGAAAGCTGAAGAAATAATATTTCCATTGATGTATGGTTTGGACAATATTTGAAAATCTGGAATCTGAGGGTGCAAAAAAAATCTAAATATTGAGAAAATCATCTTCAAAGTTGTTCAAATGAAGTTCTTAGCAATACATATTACAAAAAAAAAATATGTTTTGATATATTTACGGTACAAAATATATTCATGGAGCATGATCTTAATATCTAATGATTTTTGACATACAAGAAAAATGATAATTTTGACCCATACATTGTTGTCTATTGCTACAAATATACCTGCTTTTGTGCTCCATGGACACATATATATATATATATATATATATATATATATATAAGTCCTTCTATACGCTGGAAAATCTAAAGACAAACTATGTTTAACGAGCACAGCCAGTGCAGGTAATCATTATGCAAAGATATCTATTTTGAACCTTTACTATCAAAAGGTTCAGATTTGTCTTATCCCAGAAGAAGAAAAAAAAACTTGATTTTTTTGTCTAAATATGCTATTTGTTAGACATTACTATTTAGCAATCTTGACACTGAGCCACATTCAAATCTTTGTTTATAAGAGACACATTTGTACACTAAATAACATAACAGGGATTTTGCTAGGATCGGGATCTGAACCACAAATGGAAATTTGCCTCGGCATCATCATACAATGATTTTTTAAAAATAACATTCATACGTTTCTCACCATCTGGTACCTGAGAGGACATCTTTTGACCATCTATATATGTATATATATACACCTTGCCACGTTTACTGCATTAGGCTAACTGACTCTTGCTCTTTTGTTGGATTGGATTGCTTCTATTGTCCTCGTTTGTATAAAAGCGTCTGCTAAATGTATAATAACACCTGTATAAGTATGTGATTGTCCGCTCTTCTTCACAGCAGTATGTCGAGGAGCAGCGTTCAGTTGATGTCTGTTTGATTGAACACGAGGCAGATGTGAAGTTCATCACTCATCTGGTCACTCGATAATCACAAACAGAGGCCGTTTGCTGTCTATAAGCTGTTTGTTTCTGTCCCAGTGGCTGCAGTTCAGTCTCATTGTGCTCTGTGTAGAATACAAATAGAGGTTTAGATGCATTTACAAATGAAAAGTAACACTTTCTGATGGATCAGATGGCCTGGGTTGTGTTTCCGAAAGTCTAAGTACGTCGAAGACCCATTGCCAAACCTTTCCTCTTCTCAGCGAGTGTGTGATCTGCATTAATGAGCATTAATTATAAGCTCTTACCTCCTTTAGGACATCTAACATACGCTCTTAAAAATAAAGCTGCTTCATGATGCCATAGAATAACTTTTTGTCTAAATGGTTGCATGACATCTGAAGAGCCTTTCTGTTTCTTTGTGGCGAAATAAGGTTCTTCAGATTATAAAGAGATGGTTCTTTGTGGAACCAAACGTCTCTTCAATGGCATCGCTGTTAAGCACCTTTATTTTTAAGAGTGTACATGCATTGCAATCGGTGTAGTTTGATACCTGGTAAGCATCTCCGTTGTCTCCAGGCCTTTATGAAGTTGTGTAGTTTATTCAAGAGCCACATACACAACATCAGAAATGCAGCCAGCGTCCCCAACACAATGATGAACATGATAAAGTACTGAATGTCCTCATACAGCACCTCTGAAACACAGGATTGAATAAAGCATCATGTTCAGTGTGTGTTTGTGTCTCTATATCAAAACATGCATGCTCACCAGTTACACTCAACACCATGCACACGTCCTTGTTGTTTCCAGACGCTTCGGTCACAGTGATGGTGTAATACCCAGAGTCTTGTAGACGTAGGTCTGTTATGGTTAGAGAGCCGTTGGGATGAGTTTGCACTCTTCCTTCGTACATTTGCGTGACGTTTGCAGAGCCGCCGAGCATCCAGGCTGCGATGCTTTGCTGTCGGCTTACAGAACTGAACATCCATCTGATTGCTGGAGTCCCGGTGTATGTGATGTCCACGGAGAAAAGAGCGCTTCCCCGAACCGGTGCCGTGATAGTGCTCCTCGGCACCTGAATGATAACAGACTGAGCTTTAGAGAGAGCAGATAGAGGAGAGAGTCAGTGGATGTTAAAACACTTCGTCTGATTATATGCAAAAGCAGAGTTCTTAACCTCAATCAAATTTAGAAAGAGTAAGTTAGTGATGATTTCAATACATTGCTCTGTTTGTATGACGAGTCTTGTGTACATTTTGGGACAGAAGATGTCTTATTGATGCTAGACAGAGGTTTTTGGGAAAATTGTTAATATTTGGAATTGGAAATAGTAACACCAACATATTATGGAGGGCCAACAACCGTTTTATAATCATGCATTTTAATAAGAGCTAAGTGCTGTGACGCGGTGTCCAATCCAGCTGGTTTAAGTGAGTTTCACGAGTTCACCCTTACATTTAATCTGATAGCAAATAGTAAGCATATTTTGGCTTGCTGTCCTGGGGGAGGGCTCCAAGCCCGGAATATGGCTCGAACCCAGAGAACTCCCCCATCCCTAATATGGGATAAAAAAGATTAGGGGTGAGGAGTTGGGGTGGAGGAGGGATGCCGGAAAACTGTCACTGGACAGAGGTAGGCAGGTTGCATCTATATATATAAATATATATATATATATACGCATCGTGCTCGTTAGGATGGTTAGCTACATGAGTTGCACCTGCGCCAAATTAGTTGATTATCTGATCGTGCTCCTCCCGAACCTTGTTAATAAAACATAATTTCACAAGTTCACCCTTACATTTAATCTGATAGCAAATAGTAAGCATATTTTGACTTGCTGTCCTGGGGGAGGGCTCCGAGCCCGGAATATGGCCCGAACCCAGAGAACTCCCCAAAAGAAGATTAAGGCATGGGACAGCAGCCAGAGAGCAAAAGTTAATTGCCCCCCAAAATATGCATGCTGTGGAGAGATATGTATTAAAATTGCAAATGAAAAGGAGGCAGGGTGACCGATGAGCTCGTGCAGTGCTCAACGGGAGCTGCGGCTTGCGGCGTCGGACTGGCGAGCCCCACATGCCGCTGGAAGAGGAGCACGATGGCAGATATCAAATGAGGGACTCTCGCTGCGTCCGAAGGGAGCTTCGGCTCTGCTGCACCGGAAGGGAGAGTCCCTCTTGCAGCTGAAAACGAGGCGCGGTTTGACGTGTCGGATGGAGGGCTCCCACTGTGACTGAAGGGAGCCTGCAGCTCTGCTGCACCGGGAGGGAGAGCCTCGTCCGTCGCCGAGTATGCAGCATAACTCCAACGACAGACGGGGGGCTCACACACTGCGACCGAAGGGAGCCGAGGCTCTGCTTCACCAGAAGGGAGAGCCCCGGCTGACATTGAATAGGCAAGGTGTAAATGCAGCCGGTTTTTTAATTTATTTTGAAATACGTACGCACTTTTATTTTGACATGACGAAAAAAAACGGAAGTAGCGTCTGTTAGCTCTGGTAAGCGCCGTAAGTGAAACGGAGAGACAAAAGCGCACATGTAGCAGTGATGCAGCTGTGATGTTACCTGCTAGTTCTGTTTCTTTATTATTTCATTCGTAGTGGTGTTTGCTTCATCTGTGTGTAAGCTGAAGAAGTATATATTTTGACTGTGAAGATTGCTTCTGGGAAATGACTCTGCCGTTGGTTGAGAAGCAGGCTAAAGTGGTCAGTATTACACTGTATTCTTTATTAGCATTAGCATTAGCTACAGTGCTAAGCCATGTTATTTATGTAACAATTTGCAATATTTTATGTTGTCTTTTATTTTGTCTACCTGAACTTTTAGTTCTACGGTGGTAATAAACATCTGTAAAAGGAACCGGAGTCTCGCATTCAATCAATGGGCGGCATAGTAGAACACTTACGCATCGGTGAAGACTCCGAGCGGATGAAGACGAGTTAGCTGCAGGCCACCTGCGGTAAAGGAGAGGCCACATTGTGAATTGTTCGTGTGAATCCAAAAGGGCAAGTGGACAAGGCTTCACAAGCAAGCACATCGAGGAGAGTGTCTTGAAAGTAGCGCAAGTACTGCCATTATAGCTCACGGACATTTCGTTTGTTTTTTTTTTTCCTTAAGGCAGCAGTGGACATTTTTTTTTTCTGCAATTGATTATCTAGTAAGAAAATAAGTAAATTAACCATTCTCCCAGTTGGATCTAAGATGTTTTAAGTTAATATCAAAGCATTGTTAATACAAGTGAGTTTCATATTTAGGCTGTGATAAGAGTTTTTTATTTTTTTTATTGCTCATTTATTGAAGTGTGTTATTATGATACTGTAGTGTTTGATGTGCAATATTCAAAGGTTAAACTAAGGTAATCAAAGAGATTTTTTTTTTTACATGTTATTTCATATTTGCACACATTAGAGAACAGAATACAATTTGTTCAAATTTCTACACATTTAAAACTCTGCATTTAATATGTCACACTCAAAAGAAAACACTTTTCTTCCAACTGAAGAGATCACTCGGAGAGACCTTCAAGAAGATAGTGACGCAGAACAGACTACCCTATCACAGCAAGCTGACGCTGATGAGCAAGTTGAAAACACAGCGCAGGACACCCAATCTCAGGTTGGTGCGGATGACACACAAATACCTCTTGGAATTAGGAAATCTGGACGCATACAAAGGCTCACCAAAAAGGGAAAAGCTCTGTTAGATGACAAATTGAAGGATCTAAATGTGAGTTTTGTAAAGATGTACAGAAGATGGAAGTATCATATCAATGGCTTAAAACGGTCCATTAAGAATAATGATGCTGATGATCTGATTGATGAGATTGTAAATGCAATCAATACCATCCAAGTTGACATGGACAATACTTACCTCAAAATAAGAGCCATTTCAAGTCCTGAGCCTGACATTCGGAGAATGAATGATACATGCCAGGCGTTCACTAGGATTGCAAATACAAATGTTCAACATTTCCGCAGTGGTGATGATTCAGAAATCATACGTTGGCCTGATGCTAAATCAGTGTTTGACAGCACAGTGTCTAGTGTTTCCTCAGCTCAAACTGCTAAGTCAAGAGCTTCTTCCAAAGTATCCAGACACTCTTCAATCCTGTCCCTTAATGCAAAACAAGCGGCAGCGGAAGTTGTGGCTACGCAAGAGGTGATAAAGATAACAAATGCACAACATCAGCAGAAGGAAGAAATTCAAAGACTTGAGGTGGAAGATCAAATCCTGAAGGCTGAAAGAGAAGCTAAAGAAAGGAAAATTGAAGCAGAGAGTGCTAAAGAAAGAGCTCAGTTCATAGCAGAAAGTGCTGATAGAAAATTAAAGCTGGAAGGAAAAAAAAGAGAAGTAGAACGGCTAGAAGAACTTAAAGGGCATGTTGCAGCTCAAGCAAGACTGCAGGTTTATTCAGAAACTGTCGATCCACCACTTTCACTTAACCCTTTAGTGGATCCATTTTTTCCCTCCTATCAAGTACCAGTCTCTCAAGCTCTTCCTGCGCAACAAGCCAGGCCCAGTCAAGTCCGTCACCCACATGAGGTCAAAGCCACTAAAAACCCTCTCTTAAATCCCTCCATGTACACCTCATGTTCTGTTCCACAGCCAGCCACATTTTCTCAAATCCCTGTAAGTCAAGTCTACACCCCAACTGCACTTCCACTCATGCAACAAGCCTCAACCACTCAAGCTCCTGCCACTCAAGCCTTTTTAACCTCTCATGAAGCTTCCAATGACCTTGTGAGAACTCTTGCGGAAGCAATCACAGCTAATCGAGTTCCAATCCCAGAACCCGAAATTTTCAAAGGAGATCCTCTCAAGTACTGCCTGGGACATACTTGAAGACAGATTTGGTAATCCATTCATAGTTGCCAAGTCATACCGTGACAAGATACATGCATGGCATAAAATTAGCCCCAAGGACAGCGAAAATCTTCGTGAGTTTGTTGATTTCCTGAGCAGTGTGGAATCAGCTATGCCATATGTTCAAGGTCTACAAACTCTCAATGACTGTGTGGAAAACCAAAGGATTGCTCTCAAGCTCCCGGATTGGTTGAGCTCACGCTGGAATAGAGAAGCCACCATTTATCAAGATGGACACAAAATGTTCCCTGACTTTAGATACTTCGTGAGATTTCTCAACATGGAGGCTCGTATTGCATGCAACCCCATCACATCATTTTATGCAGTAAAGTCAACTGACCAAGAAAGATCAAAGCCAACAGAACGAGAATAGTCTAGGTATCAACGAAATCAAAACTTTAGCGCTAAGACTTTCACTACTAATACAAGCGAGAAGACAAGCATCACATGCATGTTTTGCAAGAAGAAAGGCCATACTCTCCAGAGATTGTACATCCAGGAGTGTGTGTGATTTATGTGGAAAACGCCACCCTACTTGCCTACATCAAGACCGTGGGAAGAAAGACCAAGAACAAGGAGACAAGAACCAACAGTCTGAAACTATTGAAATGAAGCAAGCTACCTCTAACCGAGTTGTTCAAGAGAAGAGCAGCACTTACACTTCATCTATTGTTCCAGTCTATGTTTCCACGACAATGGAACCAGACAAGGAAGTTTTAGTGTATGCTTTACTTGACAGTCAGAGCGACACAACCTTCATCCTGAAGGATGCGGCTGTAACATTGGGTGCCAAGAAAGAGCCAGTAAAACTTAAAGTGTCCACGATAACATCAAAAACAAAAGTGGTGAATAGCCAAAAGGTGCAAGGGTTACAGGTAAGAGGCATCAGCTCTGACACTAAAATCAAACTCCCAACAACCTATACCAGAGATTACATACCGGCAAACAGATCCCATATACCCACAAGCACAACCGCAAAGTCCTGGCCTCACTTAGAACATTTGGCAGATGAAATGTCTCCTGAGCTCGACTGTGAAGTGGGATTGTTAATCGGCTATAACTGTCCACAAGTCTTACTTCCCAGAGATGTCATCTCGGGCAATGAAAACCAGCCATATGCGCAAAGGTCTGTGTTGGGTTGGAGCATTATCGGCCACAGCACTGAAGTTGATTATGATCCTGAGGATGAAATTGGTGTGAGCCACCGTATCATCATAAAGAAAGTTCAGCCAGCTACCAAGCCCTTTACTGAGCTCCAGTCTGAGGTCCATTTTGTTTATAGAACTCAAGTCAAGGAAATGATCACTCCAGCAGTTATACTCAAGGTCTTTGAGGCAGATTTTACTGAGAAGTTCAGTGAAGAAGCTCTAATATCACAAGAAGATATTAAGTTCTTGGCGAAGCTGAAAGAAGGAATCAAGCAAAAGCCAAATGGGCATTACGAAATGACATTGCCTTTCAAGGAAGAGAGACCAAGCCTGCCAAACAACAAAGTGTGTGCAGAACATAGACTCAGATGTCTGAAAAAACATCTTAAGAAAGATGATCAATATCAAAAGGATTATGTGACTTTTATGGAGGACATCATAGCAAGAGGTGATGCTGAAAAGGTTCCAGAGTCAGAGGTAACCAATCAGACCACGTGGTATATACCTCACCATGGGGTTTACCATCCCCAAAAGCCAGGAAAGATTCGCGTGGTATTTGATTGCTCAGCTAAGTTTCAGAATACATCACTGAATGAGCATCTACTCACCGGGCCAGACCTTACAAATACCCTTGTAGGGGTCTTGTGTCGCTTCCGCAAAGGACAAGTAGCCATCATGTGTGATGTAGAGCGGATGTTCCATCAATTTCATGTTGCACCAAGGGACCAAGACTATCTCAAATTTCTGTGGTGGGAAAGAGGCAATATGGAAGCTCCACCGTCAGTGTTCCGCATGAAGGTTCACTTGTTCGGTGCTGCATCATCACCTGGATGTGCAAACTTTGGTCTCAAACACCTGGCTGCAGAAGGAGAAGGCAAGTTTAGTGAAGCTACAGTGAGGTTTATACAGCGCAACTTTTATGTTGACGATGGATTAACAAGTTTGGACAGTGAAGAAGAAGCTATCGAGCTTGTTAGAGAGGCAAGAGACCTCTGCATCACCGGTAAGCTCCACTTACACAAATTCATTACCAACAACAAGAGGGTTCTTGCCACAATCCCAAAGCAAGAACTTGCTGAAGTTGCATCTGACCTGGACATGGCCTTGGGTGAGCACAAGATGGAGCGAGCTCTCGGGGTCCAATGGTGCATTAGCTCTGATAAGTTCCAGTTCAGAGTGAGGGTAAAGGAGCATCCCTTTACCAGAAGAGGAGTACTGTCAACAGTGGCCTCAATTTTTGAACCTCTTGGATTTGTGGCACCTATAATTTTGAAAGGTAAACAAATTCTACAAAGGATGTGCCAAGACAAGGTGGGATGGGATGATTCGCTTCCTGGCGACCTCAGGCCGCGTTGGGAAGCATGGCTCCAAGACCTTCATAATCTGTCGTCGGTAGAGATACCACGGCACTACATACCATTGGCAGCTAAGGAAGTTCAGCAGTGTGAACTTCACCATTTTTCCGATGCCAGTGTTTCCGGCTATGGAATGTGTTCTTACCTTAGGGTTGTTTCAAAGTCTGGAGAAGTCCATTGTGCTCTTGTTATGGGGAAGGCAAGGGTTGAACCGTCTAAGGTAACAACAATCCCAAGGCTGGAACTCTCAGCTGCGGTCGTGGCCACAAGGACAAGGGATCTGCTAAGGAGAGAAATGGAGATTGAAAATCTACAGGAATACTTTTGGACCGATTCCAAGGTCGTCCTTGGTTACATTAATAATGATGAAAAGCGATTTCATGTATTCGTAGCTAATCGGATCCAGCAGATCAAATCGAGCACAGAACCAAGTCAGTGGCAATATGTTGCCTCAGAGAATAACCCGGCTGACCATGCCTCTCGCGGACTCATGGCAAAGGAGCTTGTAGAGTCTAACTGGTTCACGGGACCTAGTTTCTTGTGGCAAAGGGACCTCCCTAAGGAAGAAGAGTTTAAGGTGAGAGAACTCAATGAGGACGACCCAGAAATCAAAAGAGCACAAGTTCACACAACAAAAGCAAATGAGGAAAGGTCCCTATCAGACCGACTTCAGAAGTTTTCAGATTGGAAAAGAGTCGTAAAAGCTATAGCAAGACTTAAGCGTCTCGCAAAAGAGGTGAAAGGTCTTAAAACAAGATCCAATGAAGTTACAACACTTGAAGAAAGAATGCAGGCTGAACAATTCATAATACATGCAGTTCAAGAAGAAGCGTTCAGTTATGAAATCAAGGCTCTTAAACAAAAGAAAGATGTACAAAGGAACAAGTCAATCAAACTGCACAAGTTGAACCCTTTCATGGACAGCCAAGATATCCTGAGGGTGGGAGGTAGATTGACACAAGCAACACTCCACCCTCATGTCAAACACCCAGCTATCCTCCCCAAAGGGCATCATGTGTCTCGATTGTTGATAAGGCACTATCATGAGAAGGTGAAGCATCAGGGTCGTGGAATGACCATCAACGAACTACGCTCTAGTGGGATTTGGATTTTGGGGTGTAGTAGTGAAGTGTCATCACTCATTTTCAAGTGCATAAATTGCAGAAAGCTCAGAAAGTGTAATCAGGAACAAAAAATGGCCGACCTCCCCCTAGAGAGGATGGAAGCTACCCCTCCATTTACCTATAGTGGTATGGACTGTTTCGGACCATTTTATGTTAAAGATGGAAGGAAAGAAATGAAAAGGTATGGGCTTCTATTCACCTGCATGTGTTCACGTGCCATCCACATTGAGGTATTGGATGACCTTTCCACTGATGCTTTCCTAAATGCGTTGCGCTGCTTTATTGCCATAAGAGGCAATGTAAGGCACAAACTTCGTGGGGGCACGCAATGAATTCCAAGAATTAATGAAAGGGATGGAGAGAGAACGTGTAGAAGAGTTGGGATGCAACTTTGTCATGAATCCACCTGGTTCCAGTCACATGGGCGGCGTCTGGGAGAGGCAGATTCGGACCGTGAGAAGTGTCCTCACTTCCATCCTAGACCAGTCTTCTGGAAGATTAGACAGCTCTTCATTAAGAACATTCCTATACGAAGTAATGGCTATAGTGAACAGTCGACCATTGACCACAGAACATCTCAATGATCCGTTAGGACCTGAACCCCTAACTCCAAACCATATATTGACAATGAAATCATCAATAATCGCACCACCACCTGGTGAGTTTGTAAGGGAAGATCTCTATCTTCAGAAAAGATGGAAGAGAGTACAGTTCTTGTCCAATGAATTTTGGACCAGGTGGAGAAAGGAGTATTTGCTGAATCTGCAGCAGAGGAGCAAATGGAACAAGGACAGGAGAAATGCTAAAGTGAATGACATTGTCCTGTTGCAAGATGATTGCATACCAAGAAACCAGTGGAAGTTGGCGAAGGTAGTTGAAGTCTTCCAGGGAGCTGACGGAAGAGTCAGAAAACTCAAACTGTTACTTAGTGACACAACACTAGACAGTAAAGGCACACGCTCATATAAGCCAGTTTACTTAGAAAGGTCAATACACAAAACTTGAGGCTGAATGAGTAGGTTAGCTCTTCAATGACATTGGTTTGTTTATATTTGAGAGTATATTTGTGTATTTACTTTAATGTCTATTTTTTGTTGTGAATCACACATTGTGTGATGGTGGGAGTGAAAATGCAGCCGGCTTTTTTATTTATTTTGAAATACGTACGCACTTTTATTTTGACATGACGAAAAAAACGGAAGTAGCGTCTGTTAGCTCTGGTAAGCGTCGTAAGTGAAACGGAGAGACAAAAGCGCACATGTAGCAGTGATGCAGCTGTGATGTTACCTGCTAGTTTTGTTTCTTTATTATTTCATTCGTAGTGGTGTTTGCTTCATCTGTGTGTAAGCTGAAGAAGTATATATTTCGACTGTGAAGATTGCTTCTGGGAAATGACTCTGCCGTTGGTTGAGAAGCAGGCTAAAGTGGTCAGTATTACACTGTATTCTTTATTAGCATTAGCTACAGTGCTAAGCCATGCTATTTATGTAACGATTTGCAATATTTTATGTTGTCTTTTATTTTGTCTACCTGAACTTTTAGTTCTACGGTGGTAATAAACATCTGTAAAAGGAACCGGAGTCTCGCATTCAATCAATGGGCGGCATACAAGGAGATTCGAGGCGCGGTTTGACACATCGGATGGAGGGCTCACCCTGCGACCGAAGGGAGCCGTGGGTCTGCTGCACCGGAAGGGGAGCCCCGTCCGATGCTGAAGAAGCAAGAGACGCGACTGATGGAGGGACTCTCACTGCGTCCGAAGGGAGCTTGCGGCTCTGCTGCGCCGGAAGGGAGAGTCCCCTTTATTCCGCTGAACATTAGGCGCAGTTTAATGCCTCAGATGGAGGGCTCTCACAGCGTCCGAAGGGGGCCCGCGACTCTGCTGCACCGGGAGTGAGAGCCCCGCCTGCCGCCGAGTACGCAGCGTAACTCAGATAACAGACGGAGGGGGGGTCACACTGCAACCGAAGGGAGCCGCGGCCCTGCTGCACCGGAGGGGAGAGCCCTGTTTAATGCCAAATGAGCAGAGAGATGTGACTGATGGAGGGACTCTCACTGCATCCGAAGGGAGCTGCGGCTCTGCTGCACCGGAGGGGAGAGTCCTCCTTGCGGCTTAATACAAGGCGCGGTTTGACGCGTCAGAAGAAGGGCTCCCATTACAACCGAAGGGAGCCAGCGGCTCTGCTGCACCGGGAGTGGGAGCCCCGTCCGCCACCGAGCGCGGAGCGCAACTCGAAATGACAGACGGAGGCGTCACACTGCGACCGAAGGGAGCCGTGGGTCTGCTGCACCGGAAGGGGAGCCCCGTCTGACGCTGAATAAGCAAAGAGACGCGACTGATGGAGGGACTCTCACTGCGTCCGAAGGGAGCTTGCGGCTCTGCTGCACCGGAGGGGAGAGTCCCCCTTGCGGCTTAATACGAGGCGCGGTTTGATGCGTCGGAAGAAGGGCTCCCATTACAACCGAAGGGAGCCAGCGGCTCTGCTGCACCGGGAGTGGGAGACTCGTCCCCCACCGAGCGCGCAGCGCAACTCGGGATGACAGATGGAGGCGTCACACTGCGACCGAAGGGAGCCGTGGGTCTGCTGCACCGGAAGGGGAGCCCCGTCCGACGCTGAATAAGCAAAGAGACGCGACTGATGGAGGGACTCTCACTGCGTCCGAAGGGAGCTTGCGGCTCTGCTGCACCGGAAGGGAGAGTCCCCCTTGCGGCTGAATATGAGGTGCGGTTTGATGCTTCGGATGGAGGGCTCCCACAGCGTCCGAAGGGGGCTCGCGACTCAGCTGCACCGGGAGTGAGAGCCCCGACCGCCACCGAGCGTGCAGCGCAACTCAAGTGACAGACGGAGGGGTCACGCTGCGACCGAAAGGAGCCGCGGCCCTGCTGCACCGGAAGGGAGAGCCCTGTCCGATGCTGAATAAGCCATGAAATTCGAAATGACAGCTGGAGAGGTGATGCTGCGGCCGAGGAGCTGATTTTTTTTATTTATTTTTTTACTGATCAGGGCTAAATGTGCTTCCCTTATGTGGAGTTGATTATACCTAATGTTACTTTTGAAAGCGTCTGATGACCATCGACCGAGGGTCTGAATCTGATTCTAAGAGAGGCCTTTTTGAGCTGCTGTAGTTGCTGCTCCGATGCGAAATGAATGGCTGGAAAAAATTTCTGCGGGTAAGCCTGCTTGAGTGATGATTAGTTTTAAGTGTTTTTGGAACCAGAATCGTGTCACGGGGTGGTTAGAGTTGTCGACGAAGAGAGGGTCCAGTGTGGATTTAGCTTGAGCGTTCCTGAGTTGGAAATAAGAAAAGAGAGCCTGATAAGGTTGAATTGGAGATGGGAGGTTGAAAATGTATATGAAGTGGCCTTTCCTTTCTTGGTCTGTCTTACTTTGCTTAATAAAGTAGGCGATGGTTTCGCTATCGATTATGGACAAATCAGAGATGGTCGGATGGAGTTTGGGGTTGAATTTGGAAGTTATTGCGATTTCTGAGCATCTCAGGAAACCGAAGAAAGCCAATAGAAACATGGCATCGAGGGTACGAGAGGTATGGATAGACTGGTACCCTGTGCGGAGATTTCGGATGCATTTTGTAAGGATGTCCAGAGTTATAGGCTGTCTGGAATCTGGGCTAGACGGTTGAGAGCGCTGAATTCCTCTGATTAAGAGAGAAGTTTTAGCATTATTTATTTCGGAGGAGGGGAAGCCGTAAATTAGTTTGTGAAAAAATTGAACACCACTTAAGTAACCTTTAATAGATCCGGCTTGGAGATTCTTAATGGAATTGAGGTAGGAAATAAATTACGTAATTGCCAGGAGAGAAAAATCGGGAAATGGTTTCCGAGAGAACTTAACGTCGGAGTTTGACAGTGTTTGTCTCAATCCCGCGGCCGGTCCATTTCCGATAGGAGGGATGGATGGTGAAGCCGAAGCGTATGACGATGATGGGGATTGTGTTGGCTGTCTCGATGGTGGAGGTGAACGAAGACTTCGTGGCTTAGGTGTGGGAGTAGCTGGCCTTGTGGGCCTCCGCCCGCGCGCCGAAGCCTGGGGCTCGGCGGAGGAACCGGGCTGAGGAGGAAGCGCCTTAGAGCCTGGAGAAGGAGGTGCCTTGGAGCCGGAGGTTTGACCAAGCTGTGCCTTAGAGCGAGTGGCTTGCGGTGGAGCGTCGGGTTCGTTGTCAGACGGAAACGACTCGAGTTCAGACATTTTCTGGCAGACGAAAGAAGCTGGATGCCGGAAAACTGTCACTGGACAGAGGTAGGCAGGCTGCATCTATATATATATATATATATATATATGTATACGCATCGTGCTCGTTAGGATGGTTAGCTACACGAGTTGCACCTGCGGCAAATTAGTTGATTATCTGATCGTGCTCCTCCCGAACCTTGTTCATAAAACATAATTTAATTAAGTCTGAAACTAAACTCTGTGCCCTCCAGGAGCAGTGCCGTGATGCTGAATAACTCAGGGAAGAATTTAGCTCATGTGACTTGTAGGCCAAGTATGGTAACATACTTATAATTTGTCAAGTTACAGAGCGCCGTTCATTCACTCCCTCCTCCTGCCAGTACTGAGAATCACACCCACAAACTTCAGGTTACAAGTCCCAAACATCACGCTCCCTCTAATGTCAGCTAGAGACTGAAATAAATAATCATTGCAGACACAAACTGATCTCTCAGTTGCATGACACACAAAGTCAAAGTTCATCATTACAAAGTCTCAGTCAAGCAAGCGAGGGAATTCAGACGCTGTTCACACCATCTTCTGTCGAGATGATGACTTTCTGTCTTGAGATCACTGTTATGGTACTTTTGTGGCTTTAGTCCTGCCTCACACGCAGATTTTTTAAGGTGTCATGGGGTGTCTGAGTAACAAAAAACAATCACTGGTGTTCCTCAAGTTTCAGTTCTCACTCCTATTGTTTTCTTCATTTACACAACCTTACTTGACACGATCATGGATGCACATGGCTTCTCTTACCACTTACATCATTGCTCAAGTGTGTAACACCAAACAGGACAGAGATGAACATGGAGGTTTTTTTTGACGACTAGCTGAGCTTTTCCACTCACATTTCAATAACGGCCTGGTCATGAAGATTTGTGCTTTACAGCATCAGAAAAAACAGACCCTTCATGTCAGAAGACGCGTCACAGCTCCTCTTGTTATCTCAAGACTGGACTGCTGTGATGCACTTACAGTCAATGTAACTAAACCTCTGCAGATGATCCAGCACTACATCTGGTCTTTAATCAGCCAAAGTGAACCCACGTCACCATTGCCTATTTTTAAAGCATGCAGAAACAAGTTGTGTGAAGTTAAATACCAATGATAAAATAAACGAAAGCATTGCGGTGGAAGCTGCAGGAATGTTTTTCATTTTACTGGTGAAACGATCCTTTGCTAAGCCCCGCCTTAAAACACCACTGACCAATCCCAGCTTAGCAATGTCGCTTCGACACGCCCCATTCCTGCTCCTTTCCAAATAAGGCTCTGCTCTGAAACAGTGTTTTTAAAACAAATAACTTAGCAAAGAATACCAAGTGATAGGAAAGTGTGGCAGAAACAGGTTTGGCTGGCCTGACTTATTCAGTCTCGATACCAGAGTCCTTCAGTATTCACTTCAACTGTAAGTCTCATACGTGGCAGTTTTATACGTGTTGAAGCGATATATGTTCAGGGGTTAAGAAAGACTTAAAACAGTGTTATACAGTGTGATATTACATAAAATTTCACACAGGATTATAGTAATTATGGAGAAATTCTGTGTTTAATGTTAGAAAGTTTAGTTTGAAAGGATGCATGAACAAATACCTGAACAGTTCAAACAAAAGCATTGTAATCACACTGTTATTATTCCTAATATTCATATGATTATGTTTTCTTTAATCATAACACATGTGCACAAATATTTATTTAGAAATGTTGACTAGAAACAAGACAAAAACACTACGTAACTTTACATTTCACTTCTGATTATACCCTGTATAATTTATTATGTGACAAATAAAGAAACCTTGAACCTTGTAAGATAAGCCATTTTTTTGCAGTCAAAGCACACACACACACACTCACACACACTCTCTCTCTCTCTCTCTCTCTCTCACTCACACACACACACACACACACACACACACATAATGGCAGAGACAGAAGATAATGTAGTTTTTGTGTGTTCTGAGACAAACAAATCCATGCGGGCCTCATTAGTCTGATTCCTCCATATATCTATATATATAAGTAACGTGTGATTGTGTTTATAGCTTAGTCATAACTCTAGACTTTCACCCTGTCTTTCTCTGCTATCCATTCCGTCGCTGCATGCTTCCTCACGCACCTGTTGATATTTTCTGCTGTTGTTTTCTCTTTCTCTTTCAGTCTTTGCTCCCTTTTGCTCCTTTTCCTGTCTGTCCGATCTGCTCATTCAACAAGATGTGTTCACTTTCAGCACTGAACTATAATGACACTGGTCAGACCAGTTTAGCAGCTGGTGACGCACACACTCACGCACGCACGCACGCACACACACTCTCTCTCACTCACACACACACACGCACACTCACACTCTCTCTCACACACACACACACACACACACACACACACACACACACACGCACACTCACACACGCACACACACACACACACACACACGCACACTCTCTCTCACACACACACACACACACACACACACACACACACACACACACACACACACACACACACAAGCACACACACACACACGCACGCACTCTCACACGATGGCCTTTAGAATGGAGTCAACATACAGTTTACTGCACAGAATTAAATGGTAGGGGTTTTTCTTCAATACAACCAAATTGATACAGAAACATTATTTTCGACAGTACTTATGGGTGAAGCTTTTACACTCACTCACGGATTATCTTCTTCAAGTGGGAATGAGCTGTTTCTCCCAGTGGAGGGGTTTATGCATAAGCCCACGCAGTTATTACAAAATATATATTTTTTATTAATGTATTGCTATTTCATTGCGTTTATTATAATTACAAACATTAATTCACTGTTCCATCTCAAATCTTATAATAATAAAATGTGATTTCTGGTCGAATATGTGAATTTGATTGACATCTGTGTTAGGCGTTTAGCGGTTATCTTCCCTGGGCCATTTCGTGCGTGTGAGTTTTTTGTTTTCACGCATTGTATTTTGCAGTTATGTGTTAGCTAGCAGCGATGTCTAAACACAATTCTATTAAAAATGATTTAAAACAACCTTGTGTTGACCTGGGAGAGGACATTACATTATGTCAGCTACGTTTAGTTCAGACGAGGCTGATGCAACGGATCTACTTTTTGATTCCGAACCATTGGTTATTACCAATTCATATGTTGCTGGTCCTTTACTGAAGTGTCACCAATCAACTCGGTCGTCGATGTCCACGCGCAGGCACAGCAACCTGTCGCTATTATCCATGGAACGTGAACTTGCAGACTCTTTGGACAATAAAGAAATAATTGCACCTTTCAATTCAAAACCCAGGCGTCTCCGGTTTGTTTTGTAATTTTATGCCGGCTTGCCCAACTCAAGAACAGCGCCGTGTAGTTATGCCCACTGTGGCAAATCAGATCTTTATTTTAATGTGTATTTGGATTGCGGACTTTGGACTGGAGGTTGGAAGGAGTGGTACTGTAGCTGTCCAATGTACTATATTGAATTATTTAATTGTATAGATGCACTAATAATATGTAGGAAATAAATAAGCCAAATCAATAAATTGACCTAAATAAAATAAATATGGATTCTTAAATCGTCAGTAGGATATGTTTTTAAAATACACATGATCAATAAGTTTTGACAACATATGTTTTTACATTAACTCGTAAAAATGCGTTCAGCAAATTTCATCATTTTAGTTAAACAAGGTTCAACCCAACTAATTTTAAAAGTGTGCAATACTTAAAATTTAAGGAACATTTAAGTTTAAGTTTTTTTAGCGTTATGCTGTTCTGTATTTTGTTTTGTGCTCTAGTACGGAGTGTAGGACCACTAAACTTCAATTCAGAGTTTCAACTGAAAGATGTCAATAAAACAATGTATAACATGTCTAACAGGAATATGTCCACATCTCGTATAGTTCACTAAAGTCATTTTTTTTTAACTTAACCTGTAATCGATGTATTTGTTATTGAATATCTTTGAATAAATCTTGAAAACAAATTATAACAGCCATCGTTTATATGGATATATTTTACCAACAGATAGGTGTAGAACATAATTATATTATTAAAAACTTGATATAAAATTGCCTTATTTTTTGCTAAGTTTTATTTTAGTGTAAATTATTTATTTTGTTTAAATTGATTTAACTACTTATTTAAATAAGTGCTATTTTCGTCTTTCCAAAAATATTTAAAACGTTGATAGGATAACAAAATTGTTAAATGTTTCATTTGAGCTTTGATTATTAAATAAACTAATCGATTAAATAAGTGCTATTTTTGTTTATTTAATTTTTTTGTAAATAATTACTAAAAACATGATATAAAAAAATGTTTTACGGTAAATAAAAAATTTTTGTTAAACATTTTATTTGAGTGTTAATTATTGAAACTTAACACTTTTTCTTAACTAATTTATTAAATAAGTGGAATTTAATTTTTCCAAAATTGTTAAGGTGTGTTGTGAACTCTGTTCTTCTAAAGTGTAGAAAACTCAGAAGAGAAGACCAGGAGACTTCGGATTGGATCAGCAGGATTCTTTTATTCTATGACATGTCATTGGTATCTGTAGTCATCGAAATCTCACTCTTAAGCAATCTTACATGTATCTTATAGGCAGAATTGGAGGAGGGACTTTTTGGAGGTGGAGACAAACATCAAACAAAGCAAACACATGTTGGTTTTGTTACCAGACTTCCCGTAATCAAATCTCATCAACATAATCAAATGCATAGACACTAATTCAATCAACCTAAACGAATCAACGTCTGGCCAGAACAAAGCCATTTGCAGAACAAACGTTGAAAGCCTCAGTAGTCTGTCTCATTGAACTTACCATTATCATAGAGACAAAAGGCCCAGCTGTCTCAAGCTCAAATGGTCAGGAAACGATCTCAAACACCTGAATTGCCTGACACTTTGTTAGTCAGGAAGTGATAAAATTTGTAATCCCTCAATTCCCCCTTTGAGAGTTCTAATAACTCACAAAATACAAATTTAGACACTTAAAAGTTAATTATTGTAACTTGTAATCGTTACAGGCACATAGTACATGTTCTGTGTTGCTTATATGTAATTGCATGCTGACACAGAAACAAAACATGCAATTAGGGTCCGTGAAGTTCTTACGGGTAATAATCTTTTCTGGTTGGAACTGTCATTTCCTCGTGAGAGGCGGGAGTCATTTGCTGAAAGAAACACTTGATACTGTGGATGCATAGATAGTACGCAAGTAGGAGAAACAACAGCAGAATTGCTATTTCCTTGATCCACAGCCAGGGTTTACCTAACAAGTTTCCGAACCATGAAGAATTATCTTCAGTCATCTGGTGTAATTTTGCTGAAAGACCAAGAATGTCTTGTTGGATTTTGTTCAAGTTCTCTGTTGGATCCATTAACCCGGTGCAGCATTCAGGACCGATAATGGTACAGGCTCCCCCTTGTGTTGCAAGAATGTAATCCAAGGCCACTCTGTTCTGTAAGATCATCATCTTGTGCGAGGCAAGAGTGTCCTTGATGTTGCCCAGGGCCAAAACCGTATCATTGGCCAATTTCTGTACTGAATCCGACAGGCTTCTGACCTGATCGAGAGCCTGCATGACACCATACGATGGGATTAATGCTCCAAGAGTTCTTGACCACCACGTTTGTACACAAGTGAGTCCTGGAATGCAGCCATCTTTGTTGGTAGAAGCTGAATTTTGTAGATGTGGAGAACTTGAGGTGGAGTGTGTATTTTCTCTGATGGCTGGTAGGACATAAACCAGGGTGCACCTGCCATTGAATTGGCTGGGTAGGATGCTGTAGACAGAAGTCCCACATAACCACAAAGTGCCAGTCGGTGGAGGAATCATACACCACTGATTTATGGCAAAAAAATTCGGTAGGGATGGGTTCCCGTAGAGACACTCTTTTAATTAATTCTCCTCTTTCTTATCTGATGTAGTAACGTACACATCGAATTCGGTTCTTCTTTCAATCACAAAGCTGCAACGTTCACGAGGAATTTCACCCAGTGTAGTTGATGCTGGAGCATGATTTTCCATGCACCAATAGAACATCCTTGGCATGAGTAGATCTGTCATGATGGGAGTAGCTGAAGTTAGGTTGCAGGATGGTAGTCCAGGAATGCAACACGAAGAAGCTGGAGGAATTGTTACGTTGTGACATGTATCCTTGTTGTATAATTCACTGGTATGATGATCGAATAAGGTACACGTATCACATTTGGAGATAGGGTGTGCCACCCATGGGATTCCTGCTCCTAGTGAAGGTGCGTGCGGCATGCAAACGTTCTTTCCAGCAAACAAGGCATTTCTTGACATATTCATCAGCTCTACGAATATGTTGTTTCTGGGGTCTACACTTTGCGTGATGTCCATGATGGTTAATAGTACGAAAATCTTGATCATATTGATGGATGACTGAAGTTCCCGTATGTGAGTCTCTGCGTTGTGTATTTTTTTCTTCTTTCTTTTCTCTTTCTTGTGTGATAGTTGGCTCGGCAATGGGTCTAGTTGTTTTCTAGAGGTTGTGGCTTCATCCGCAGGTGAGAAGGGCGGTGCATATGGATCTCAGGACAGCCATCAAATGGTATCTGCACAGAGGAAGAAAGAAACACAAACAAGAGAGAACAACGGCACAGAGCAGTATTTGTAGAGTCTGCAAACATTAGGGTTGTATCCTCTGTTCAAAATATAGTCTGCTATGGTTGTTCCTTCTTTCCCTATTTCTTAATTCCTGCGACACCTAAAGAACAGTGAGGAAACGATGGACTAATGGAGGGGAAAGGCCTATGAGGAAATCTTCACCGCAGGGTTGGCCCCCGAAGCCTGTTGCTTTAGGTTCTTCCCTGGGCTCCTCACTGGTTCTTGTGTCTGCCCTATCCTATCCCTGCAGGGGGAGGAACAACCTTACAGTGTGACACATGAGTCCAAGTTTTCCTTCCCTGACACAATACTGCAGCTGCTGTAATCAACATCACTTGATGTGGTCCGTACCACTTAGGCTCTAATGGCTTGTTTTTGAACGCCTTTATCATGACCCATTGACCTGGGACGATTGTGTGTCCACCTTCTGGTGGAGTCTGCCAACACGACTCAACTCTCTCTTTGGCACTCTGCACTGCCTTTGTGAGGTTTTCACAGTAAGCGATCAGGGCATCTGAAGCAATGTGCACATCAGCATTTCTAAGATCAATCACACCTGGCATCTGCATTGGGCGTCCAGTAATAATCTCATGAGGGCTCAGTCCTACTGATCTGTTAGGTGATGCTCTCATACTACACAGTACTGCGGGCAGCGCTTCAACCCATGGTACTCCTTCCTGATGCATTTTGCTTAGCCTGGTTTTGATTGTTCTGTTTGATCGTTCAACCTGTCCTGATGCTTGTGGCCTATAGGGACAGTGAAGGTTCCACTTAATCTTCAACATTCTAGACACTTCCTTGACTACCTGTCCTGTGAAGTGGGTACCTTGATCTGAGTCAATGCAATCTGGTAATCCCCATCTGGGAATGAAATCAGTGACAAGACATTTAGCAGTATGTGCAGCTGTAGCACGCCCTGTTGGATAAGCTTCTACCCATCTTGAGAACTTGTCTATTACTACCAAAACGTCAGTTTTTCCTTTACAAGGGGGCAACGATATGTAATCAACTTGCAGGTGACGAAATGGCCCTGGTGGAGCTGGGGTATGTGCTGCTGGTACATCATTATTTTTCTGACATGTAACACATCTCTTGACTGTTTCAGTGGCTGCGTTTCTGAATTTTGGATTCCACCATTGATTTGAGAACCTGTGATTCATCGTTGCTGGACCACTATGACCCAAACTGTGTATTTGTTGAGCCAAATATGGCAACAATGATTCGGGAGCAACATACTTTCCCCCTTTGGTCCAGCAGCCGGATGAATCCACAGTGGCTCCTTTGTCTAACCATGTCCATGCTTCATATAGAGGAACGTCTTTATACAGATCAACGATTGATTCAGGAGGTAGAATTATCTTCTGTGCTGTACTACCTGAACACACTTGTACAGTTGCATAGAAACAAGCCTGTTTAGCCGCTACATCAGCAAGAGCATTACCTTTAGCTTCCGTAGTATTAGTTGTGAGATGTGCTTTCACTTTGATCACCGCTAATTTCTTTGGGAATTTCATGGCAAACATTAAATCTTTCACTAATCCAGTATGCTTGATGGGGGATCCAGCAGAAGTTAGAAATTTTCTGGTTTGCCAAATGACACCAAAATCATGAATTACCCCAAAAGCATACCTGGAATCTGTGTAGATATTTGCAACCGATCCTGAAGCTAGCGTGCATGCTCTAGTTAAGGCTACTAGTTCTGCAGCTTGAGCTGAAAAATGATCTGGAAGACGACCTGAAGCAACTACTTCAGTGGTGGAAGTTACTGCATATCCTGCTCGTCTGTTACCTTCAATAACTTGAGCTGAACCATCAACAAACAACTCCAATTCTGCGTTCTCTATGGGAGTTTCTGCTATTTCACTTGTCGCTGCATATGTAAGCGTGACACAATCATGAGTCATTTCGCCTTCATCCTCTAACACAAATTCAGTCATTGCAGACATCATACATGAGGATGGGTTTGTGACTGGTGCACGCTGTATAACAATATTCGGGGCTGTGAGAGTTGCTAACCAATTTCCCCAACGGGAGGAGGTGACAGAAGTGACTTTTGCTTGATTCATTAGTGCGGACACTGCGTGAGGGCATTTTACGTTTACAGTCTGACCCAACACCATTCCTGATGAAGCCTGAAGCGCTAGATGAACTGCCTGTACTGCTCTGAGGCATGGGCCCATACCTTGAGCGACTATGTCAAGTTTACCGGAATAGTAATGAATTGGGCGTAAGCTGCCCCCATGATCTTGCATTAGACATGCAGTCATAAAGCCTAAGTGTTCATGGACATAAAACACAAAGGGTCTATCAGATTGGGCAATTCCTAATGCTGGTGCTTGACATAGTGCTCTCTTCAAATCATTAAAAGCTTTGAGATGAAGTTCTTCCATACAAACAGTATCTGAATCTTTACCATGGCCTTTCAACAAATCATAGAGAGGCTGAGCAATCGAGGCATAGTCTCCAATCCAAGGTCTACAATAACCTGTTGTTCCTAAAAATGAGCGGAGTGTTTTAATGGTAGTAGGCGGAGGTATGGCTTTGACTGAAGCCGCTCGATCCTGTGTAATGGATCTATTTCCTGCACCAATTGTTTGACCCAGAAATGTGACTTACTTTTTAGCGATTTGAGCTTTGTGAAAGCTGCATTTGTGTCCTTTTTTATGCAAATAGTCCAACAATGATGCCAATTCAGTTTGATGTACCTCATGATCTGTTGAGGCAATCAAAATATCATCGACATATTGGATCATAGTGGACTGTTTTACCGGACATTCTGGGTCACACAAATCACGTCTGACAGCCTGATGATATATGGTTGGGGAGTTTTGAAATCCCTGTGGCAATCGTGTCCACTGGTATTGCTGATAGTCAACTGTGAAAGCTAACCATGGCTGGCTGTCAGAGTGCAACGGTACAGAAAAGAATCCATTAGACATATCAATTACTGAAAAAATCTTACAATCTAATGGTAAGCCATTACAAATTGTAGATGGATCTGCCACTAGGGGGGTGATTTTTTCAATATGTTTATTGGCTACTCTGTAGTCTATTGTAAGTCTCCATGTCCCATTAGATTTCTTGATGGGCCATATGGGTGAATTACATGGACTGTTGGTTTTAACTAGCACTCCTTGCGTCAGCAAATTTTCTACAATAAGTTTGATTCCCTGTATAGCTTCCTTATTAATCGGATATTGTTTTGTGACCGGAGGTGGAGTTCCTGTCAATTTAACTGGTTCTACACCTGTCAACAACCCACAATCATCCTTGTCTTTAGCCCAAATTGGATGATTCTGTAAGAAAGCATACTCGGGAGGGGTTGCATTATTGGTAGAAATCTGTGCTGAGGAAATTTTTATGCTAGTAGATTCTGAGGACATGTCTAAAGTTAGATTTATTTGTCTCAGAAGATCCATGCCTAAAATTGCACCTGTATTTAATGGAGCGCATAGCAATTTTGTAGTCAGAGTTTTTGGGCCAAATTGTACCTCTATGGGCGGAGTTTCATACAAAACAGAATCTTCACCTATTACACCAGTTAAACAAAGTTTGGTTTTCTTGTATGGGATGTTTAAACCTTGTGCCAATTTTGTAGGAATTACTGTAATTTCTGCACCTGTATCAAGCAAAAAATCAATCTCTTTCTCTTTTATGCTACCTTTCACAAAAATTCTTTGGTCATTGTGTTGGATTACAGGGGAAAGGTAGCTACTCACAGCCCCAATAATTAGTTTTTTTCCTGGTCTTGTTGTGCTCTTAGAAGAGCCTGAACTATCTGTACCACAGTTTCAGTGGTCACTGACGGAACTACTTCAGGGTTGTGTGCAGGCTGAGAAGGAGCAGAATTATGCATAGCATTTCTTTTACTATCTTGTAACTTCTTCCTACACTCTTTCTCCCAATGTCCTAATTTTTCACAGTATTTGCATTTGCTTTCTCTTTTAGACCATCTATTGTCTTGTTTCGTTGTGTTAAACGTAGCTGCTGCTACTCTTACTTTTGCCTTGACATCAGCATCTCTTTCCCATGTAGCTAATCTGTCTAGGTTACTTCTGAGAGTTCTGTTAGACCAAGTTAGATCTAAGAATGGTAAAGCTTTTCTGTATTCGGCTACAAGGCCATCTGACCAGATACGAACCAAGGGTCCCTTGTCATCTAGCACACTTTCAGGGTCATCAACAATTCCACTGTAGATTACAGCTGACTGACAAAATCTCTCAGTATATTCACTCACAGTTTCTTCTTTCCTTTGCACACAGGTAGTAATTCTAGACCAATCTATTTTGGGTCCTAAGATATTCTTTAGGATTTTCAAAATACCTTCTCTTAAATCACCCTTACTGGCATTTCGCAGTTCAGAAGTGACAGCAGATTCAAAACTGTTGAATTCAGATTCAGTTAGTATTTGTGACATCAGCTGCGTGACTTCTGCCAACGACATGTCATAAAGACGCATTTTACTGATCAATGTTCTTCTAAATTCAGAAAAATGTGTGCGTGCTGATGGTAAACTCTGAGATAGTCTCTCTATATCTTTAGGACATAAAGCTTTGGCAGCAGTTTGTATTTGCACAACAGAAGAATTGAGAGGAACACTATCAGTTTCCTCAATCCCCTGAGATCTTCTCCTAGCCCCACACACATGGACGGAATTTACAGGCACACCAGTTACAGATTGGAGAGCTACATCTGTTTCAAAGAACGCTTGTAAATCAGGGTAAATGTTATCAGGCTGACTTACTTCCACATCAGTTTTTGCTGCAACTTTCTTGAGGTTCAATTTCTTAGTCAAAGTGGATACTCTCGCACGAAGTTCATTGTTCTGTTTCTCTAGCTCTGAGTTACGCTGAGACTTTTGTGTCGCTAGTGTTACACTGAATTCTCTGTGACAACAGATAATGCCTTTCACATTGTTCTTACGAATACTTGCTCCTAGTACATTTTTACACTCATCTACTGACCAAGTCTTGTCTGGATGAATCTCATATTTCTGCGTTAGTTCTAGTCTAACTTTTTCAGTGACTATTAGGTCCATTTGTTCCCCTAACAGTGTTTTGAATTCACTATATGACCACAACGGAGTCGCAAGACCCATCTTTTCTGTGGTTGGATTCAGCCTAGCATTCATTCTAACCATTTTGTAAGTTTCTTCGGTACCACACAAACAAAACAAACACTTCTCTGATAAACAGAGGGTACACTTGTAAAAAAAAACTTAACTATTGTTAAATTTCCAAATTACCAACACTTCACACTTAACTTCCCTGCCTACAAAAAAAAAACAGAGGATAAAACTAAATTATTAGCACGAAATGCTAACCTTCCCTGCCTGAAACAGAGGGTAACTCATTTTTAGCACGTAATGCCAAAATCTTCCCTGCCTGAAAGAACAGAGGATAAACTTTCATCTCTAAAATAAAAAACTTTAGAGGATAAACTCTTCCCTGCCTGAAACAGAGGATAAACTAAATTATTAGCACGAAATGCTAACCTTCCCTGCCTGAAACAGAGGGTAACTCATTTTTAGCACGTAATGCCAAAATCTTCCCTGCCTGAAACAGAGGGTAACTTTCATCTCTAAAATAAAAAAACTTTAGAGGATAAACTCTTCCCTGCCTGAAACAGAGGATAAACTTCCCTGCCTACAAGAACAGAGGATAAACTCTTCCCTGCCTGAAACAGAGGATACATTTAGTTAAACAAACCCTACAGATGTATGTTAACTCTTCTCTGACGGCACAGAGGATACACTGGTCTTAGGTTCTTTTGGATTAGAGACAGCCACTCACCACAACCCTTGGTTGAGAGAAAAATTCAGTCTGGGAATCTGTGTTCAGCTTGAAGTTTTGCTGGATTCCAAAAGATGCAGTCTGGATGCAGATCTTTGTTTGAGCTTGAAGTTTTTTTTCAGGTGAGGAAGCTGGAACTCTATCCGGGTCACGGCACCATCTGTTGTGAACTCTGTTCTTCTAAAGTGTAGAAAACTCAGAAGAGAAGACCAGGAGACTTCGGATTGGATCGTCAGCAGAATTTCTTTATTCTATGACATGTCTTGTTATCTGTAGTCATCGAAAATCTCACTCTTAAGCAATCTTACATGTATCTTATAGGCAGAATTGGAGGAGGGACTTTTTTGGAGGTGGAGACAAACATCAAACAAAGCAAACACATGTTGGTTTTGTTACCAGACTTCCCGTAATCAAATCTCATCAACATAACCAAATGCATAGACACTAATTCAATCAACCTAAACGAATCAACGTCTGGCCAGAACAAAGCCATTTGCAGAACAAACGTTGAAAGCCTCAGTAGTCTGTCTCATTGATCTTACCATTATCATAGAGACAAAAGGCACAGTTGTCTCAAGCTCAAATGGTCAGGAAACGATCTCAAACACCTGAATTTGCCTGACACTTTGTTAGTCAGGAAGTGATAAAATTTGTAATCTCACAATACGAATATCTGACTGAGAGGTACAGATTCTCAGGTGATGGCATCAGATATTTGTGTAGGCTGCTGGGTCCAAACATACAGCACAGGACAGCACGGAGCCATGCTCTCACGGTCCCACAGATGGTCTGCATAGCACTGCGATTATTTGCAAGTGGCATGTTTCTGTATTCTGTCGGTGATGCAGAAAACCTCAATAAAGCCACTATTTGCCGCACAATAAGAAATGTAAGTCTGGCATTGAAATCTCTTGTGCACATATTTATCACCTTCCCTGGTCACAGAAGATTCATCCACATCAAGGAGGAGTTCTACAAGATTGCAGGTAACACAAATAATAACAGATTACTACAAAATGTTACATTAGCACAGTCACAGTATGACAATAATTATTTTGTGTTACAGCTTTTCCTAATGTAATTGGTACAGTGGATTGCACCCATATTCGTATCCAACGCCCCTCAGGGGCACATGAGGGAGATTATGTTAACAGGAAATCCTTCCACAGTGTCAATGTTCAGGTAAGAATGAGTTATGGTTACTGTCAGCTACATAATTATTCTGTGCATTAAATGACCTTAATAGGCTATATATTTTTACAGATGATCTGTGATGCTGACTGCCTTATCACAAATTTAGAGGCAAAGTGGCCTGGCTCAGTCCATGACTCCAGAATCTTTCGGGCCAGTAGAATTCACCAGAGAATCTCTCTAGGTAAGCCACCCCATTTTTTTAAGCACCTTGAACATCAAGAGTACAGTACTTGTAAGAATTATGTTTTGTATTCACAGGTGAGTTCTCTGGTGTGCTGCTGGGGGACAAAGGCTATGCCTGTGAGACATTTCTGATGACTCCCCTTACAGACCCCCAAACCCCAGCACAGCAAGCTTACAACCATGCCCATGCCAAAACCAGGGCTCGAATTGAAATGACCTTCGGCCTCCTGAAATCACGATTTCAGTGCCTGCACCACCTGAGGGTCTCCCCAGACAGAGCATGTGACGTGACTGTTGCCTGCACAGTGCTGCACAATATTGCCAGCCTAAGAAAAGAAAGGGCTCCCAGAGTTGCTTTGGAAGTTGATTGGGACAATGCTGCCATATTCCCAGATAACAGAAATGGTAGACTTGTTAGAGAACAATACATTGCAAATTATTTCAGTTAATTCAGTTTTGATTTAGCCCATCCCTTAATAAAGGATAATGTAGGCTATATAACTTTTTCATGTGTACATGCATTTTATTTGGAATCGGTAGCACACACTGTGGTTATCTTCCCAAATTCTAGTTCCACTTTACTGGATCAATAACTATAAAGTGTACTTGACATTCATAAAAAAAAAGTTACAAGACCACAATGGTTTTGGAATATTTTTCTTTTATTATTTTGCTGTTATCACTTGCCAGCTTGGAGCTTTGGAAAGAAAAAATTATGATGATTAATACATTGTGTAACAGTCATGGTTACAGTATGAACTGAAGTCACTTACTTCTCTTTCTAGTTTCTGGATTTCCAGTTCTAGTTTCCTCAGTGTCTTGTGTTTAATTTGCATCTCAAGGTCCATGTCCTGCAGCTTTCTTTTGTTCACATCAATCTTGACTTCTGTCAGCTCGATCTGTCTCTTAAGATGTGTTGTGTAGAGATATCTGACAGTTTGTGAATTCTGTGAACACCTTTTAGTTAGCATAGCAGAATTTTTGCATAATGTAAATTTACTTTAGGCAATACTCACTATGTTACCAGGCTGCTTATCAGGCTGCCCAATGTCAGGATCCTGTAACAAATGATATGTTCTATTAGTACCACTTCCCTGACTTCTTATCTATTATGAACTTCAAAAAAAAATTGTGTCTATTTTCACAAAATTGACATGATACCTCGAGCCTTCTGGAGTCCAGCGACACGGTCTCATCATCGGCAGAAGTGCACTCCACTGCTGTAGATGTGGCTTCCCTCTGCCATATTCAATACTTGTATTGATATTTTTGACAGGACATGCAAAGCCTATGATTTAATAAAGAGTACTCACCGGCGAATCATAGTCTGGTGGCTCCAAAAGTGTAAGGGTGTTGCCAGTCACTGCAAGGTATGGCAAAGTCACACAATCCACATAACAAAATATATATGGATTTCAATATTTTCCATGTGCAGTAGTATGGCAATAATGTACCTTGTATGAAGAGGCCAGTATCCCTTGCTGGGCCAGAGTCAGTGGCTGTCCCTCCCTGGATCCCTTCAATCACTGGCTTCCCTTTATTTAAGTCCAGGTCCAGCTCCTCTGCTGTGGTGAAGTCTTGGGTTGGAGGGCCACCCCCCGTACCAGATATTAGGGATGAGCGAGTACAGCATTATCTGTATCTGTATCTGTATCTGTTAACCGTATTAATTATCTGTATCCGTATCTGTACTCGGACTGGGCGGGGCCTAACCCGGAAGTGGGCGGGATTTAACCTCGGAGTGGGTCGGGTTGTCTTGAAATGGGCGGGGCTTTAACCGGTATGTTATTTTAAGCATGCAATTGATATGGGTTGATCAGAAATTGTTATATTTATTGCTGATTAGAAAACTATTTACATGACAGCATCAGCATTGAGCTTCAGATCAACGAACTATATACAGAACAAGTTCTGCAACAATGAATGCGGTTGCAATTATGAAGTAAAATGTAATGAACAAGAGTTTTCATCTCAACATAACTTTCTTTTTTAACTTTTAATTTTTTATGATCAGTTGGATTTTTTATTTTGTGGTTATTTTTTATTTCCTCACCAGGTATGTGTGTGTGTGTGTAGCTAATTCATTTATAATATAGTTTTATACCACAACTACCTTTATTGTTTTTATAAAATACAGCAAGAAAGTGTCAGACACTCAGTGCGTGAAGTAAAAAAAACTGGTTAGAGCCAGCTGACGGTTTAAAAAAGAAAAAATATCTCAGACAGGCAGAGACGCGAGTCGCATTCTACAAAGCACCATGTCTGAACAAACCCCACGTTTACCAAAACTCTACTGGTTAATAAGTAAGTACTACAAACCAAAGTAAAAAACAAACCTGAAGCTGAAGAAACCCTAAACGTTAACGGAAAAAACCCGCGAACCTGGGTGACTGAGGGAGAGACAGAGAGCGAGCGCGCGCTGTTCTCTTCTCAGTGTTCTGTGTGTGAGTGAGCAGAGCGGGACACAGCAACACAATACATCTGTGTGTGTAGGGGAGCGGCGCTGTGACTAGCCTATCACAGAACGCAGACACAGTCAGCTACCCAATGAGAATTTTTATTCAATCCGAGCACAGATATTGACTCGTATTACTCGTATGATACTCGTACTCGGCAAAAGTGCTTTATCCGTACCGGATACTCGTTTCAGCCGAGTATCCGGCTCAACTCTACCAGATATATGACTTTTTTTTTTATTGCTAAAATCAGCACAGACAATAAAATGTCAGCAAACATGTCACCTATGTTCTCCGCAAACAAGTCACTTACCAGCCTGCAAAATATTCTTGTATTTAATCTTGACTTGCTGCCAAGTCCTTTTTTGGCCAGACATGTTTGTTCTTTAAGAGGAATAGATAGATACAAATGATAAAATAGATTAGATGGATAAAAATACAGCAAATTATCTGATTATAGATTGCATCAAATCAATTAGAAACAAAACCTACAAACAAATAGATAAGAGTAAAAAGATTAAACAGATTATAGACATTAAATAGATCAAATAGATGCACATAGTGGGTAGGTGTTTGCAATTATTCTTCATGTTAAATGCATGTCCACTGGTCACATTTAAGGCAGAGTATACAATTATTTTTGAAAATGACAAGTAACTCCTTGAATTGTAATTATGAGGGTTTCAGTGGAGCACTGGTTATTTGGACTACTTACGCATTCAATCGGTCCGCTATTGTTTGCCAGGCATTCTCTCTTTGCTTTATTACAGCAGCTGTATTGCCTTTTTTACATATTATATGTTTCAGTTCTTCATACGTTTCCATAAGAAGCTGTTGCTCATTAGGCGAAAAGTATGCCGCACGGGTTTTGTCCATTTTTGCATCGGTGATTCTGTGATCGATTTCGTGATCTTTTTAAGAATGCCGTGAACGTTCATTTATCCAAACTATATACACCTGGCTTGACATATCCGCGCGTTCTCATCCTGGCTCAGCAAACGTGCAACGGATTAAGCCAGGATGCACTGATTAAACTAGGTCAAGCCGCGACTGTTCTGTTATTCTGGCTTTCTTAATTCTACTTTTGTGCAATACCCCCCTGGACTCCATGTTCCTTGTTTTCCCCTGTCCATCCTTAGTTTCCTTATTTGGTTATTTTTATGTTCTTGTTAAGTTAATTTGATTGCTCCTCACCTGTTGCTGTTTTCCCTGATTATGTTCTATGTGTTTATAAGTCCTGAGTTTCCCCTGAGTCTTTGGCCGTTCACTCGTCTACCTAGTTGTGTATCCTGTGTTCTGTTATTAAAAAGACATCATTCATCTTACCTCTCGTCTCCCGCGTCCTTCCCGCTACATGACTGTTAGAAAGGCTGGGTCTGTTCTCGTGCATAATCTTTGACCTGTCCGCATGCGCAGAGAGCGCAAGAGAGACTCAGCAGAAAAGTGCAAAGACCGTGCGTGTGTTGAAGTGTGCGTCAATGAACAAAAGTAAGTTACTTAATTAGTAAGTTAGTAATAATTGCTCGTTAAACACTTCGTTATGAATGTGTTTGTGTTCATATGTTATCAAGTGATTTAAGCATTTAACCGTGTATCGCGCTGTCACGCACATTTTAATATGCATTGCCGTCATTATCAAAATGACTCGAGTTCTTACGAACTATGGTGTAGTAATGTAAACAAATGTCAGATTCCATATTCCACTGTATGTTACTGCCATATTTGTAACCGAATCGCTGTTTATCTGAAGTTTATGTATACGATGTTCATGCTCACGTCCAGTTTATGTAAATTACCTCATAAGCATTTGAGTATAAAAGCGGTTGTCATTACTAACCACTAGGTGGTAGTGTTGTTAAACAGTTCCATTGTTGTTTATATAGTTTGGATCTTTGATGACATTTAATCTGGGAATTTAATAAGAAACTAAGTATTTTATGTGAATGTCTTGGAATAATATTTGAAACATGTAACTTAATCAACCTCTTATTCTTTTTCTATTGTAGACCGCACACACATTCTCACGAATACCTAATTGATCACCTTTAATGCCCTTGTACAGCTGTGTTGTGTGCATCTTGGTTGCAAATGACTCCTACGCTAAAGAGAAACTAGATAAAAAAGTTTGTGAACAAACTTTAAGTTGGCTTGTGAAAGCCGGACCAGAAAGTTAAAAAAAGTTTGGAAAGTTTTAAAAGTTTTATAAGTTTTAAAAGTTTAAGTTTTAATAGTTAAAAAAGTTTAAGTTTTAAAAGTTTAAGTTTGAAAAGTTTTATAAGTTTAAGTTTTAAAAGTTTAAGTTGTAATAGTTTAAAAGTTTTAAAAGTAGCGAATAAGTTAGGCTAGCATGATTAGCATGTTGCTAGCATGTTGATAACATGTTGCCAGCATGTTTTTAGCATGATTAGCATGTTGCTAGCATTATTAGCATTTTGCTAGCATGATTCTAGCATGATTAGCATGTTGCTAGCATGTTGATAACATGTTGCTAGCATGTTTTTAACATGATTAGCATGTCGCTAGCGTGATTTTAGCATGATTAGCATGTTTGATAGCATGTTGCTAGCAAGATTTTAGCATAATTAGCATGTTGCTAGCATGTTGCTAGCATGATTAGCATGTCGCTAGCATGATTTTAGCATTATTAGCATGTTGCTAGCATGTTTGCTAGCATGATTAGCATGTTGCTAGCATGTCGCTAGCATGATTTTAGCATGATTAGCATGTTGCTAGCATGTCGCTAGCATGATTAGCATGTCGCTAACATGATTTTAGCATGATTAGCATGTTGCTAGCATTTTGCTAGCATGATTAGCATGTTGCTAGCATGTTGCTAGCCTGATTTTAGCATGATTAGCATGTTGCTAGCATTTTGATAGCGTGATTTTAGCATGATTAGCATGTTGCTAGCCTGTTGCTAGCATAATTAGCGTGATTTTAGCATGATTAGCATGTTGCTAGCATGTTGCTAGCATAATTAGCGTGATTTTAGCATGATTAGCATGTTGCTAGCATGTTGCTAGCATAATTAGCATGTTGCTAGCATGATTTTAGCATGATTAGCATGTTGCTAGCATTTTGCTAGCGTGATTTTAGCATGATTAGCATGTTGCTAGCATGTTGCTAGCATGATTAGCTTGTTGCTAGCATGATTTTAGCATGATTAGCATGTTGCTAGCATGTTGCTAGCGTGATTTTAGCATGATTAGCATGTTGCTAGCATTATTTTAGCATGATTAGCATGTTTGCTAGCATGTTGCTAGCAAGATTTTAGCATAATTAGCATGTTGCTAGCATTTTGCTAGTATGATTAGCATGTTGCTAGCATGATTTTAGCATTATTAGCATGTTGCTAGCATGTTTGCTAGCATGATTAGCATGTTGCTAGCATGTTGCTAGCATGATTTTAGCATGATTAGCATGTTGCTAGCATTTTGCTAGCATAATTAGCATGTTGCTAGCATTATTTTAGCATGATTAGCATGTTGCTAGCATGTTTTTAGCATAATTAGCATGTTGCTAGCATGTTTTTAGCATGATTAGCATGTTGCTAGTATGTTTTTAGCATAATTAGCATGTTGCTAGCATGATTTTAGCATGATTAGCATGTTGCTAGCATGTTTGCTAGCATGTTGCTAGCATGATTTTAGCATGATTAGCATGTTGCTAGCATGTTGCTAGCATGATTAGCTTGTTGCTAGCATGATTTTGGCATGATTAGCATGTTGCTAGCATTTTGCTAGCATAATTAGCATGTTGCTAGCATTATTTTAGCATGATTAGCATGTTGCTAGCATGTTGCTAGCATAATTAGCATGTTGCTAGCATGATTAGCATGTTGCTAGTATGTTTTTAGCATAATTAGCATGTTGCTAGCATGATTTTAGCATGATTAGCATGTTGGTAGCATGTTGCCAGCATGATTAGCAAGTGACTAGCATGTAGCTAGCATAGATGTTGTAGTTTAAAACTATATGCTATTTGTAGTTTATTTGTAGTTTATTTGTAGTTAAACCATTGTAGTTTAAACCTATATGCTATTTCATGGGCCGTCCCCTCACCATGTAAGTCTATGGGACAATTTTGGGGGGCTCTTGCGCCCCAGGGGTAAAACTTATACCCCACTGCGGGGTATGATCTCGCTCAGCTTGATAGCCTCTTCAAATGTTGTGATTCACAAGTTTCTACGAAATTCTCGCTCTGCGCTACAACCCGTCGAAGTTTGCCGCCATGCATTGTCGATGCGTTTTTTTGCGCGGTTTTTCGCTAATTGTACGATTAGCATAAACCCCATCGCTTAGAAAAGATATAGCAACGCGAGTCAGAATAGTTCGGAGATATGGTGCGAGTTTCGAGTTTGTAGAGTTAAAGCTCTAGGAGGAGATAGAATTGCAAATTTAGTCTCAGAAGAATAATAATAACTAGATAAAGAAGTTTGTGAACAAACTTCGAAGTTGGCTTGGGAAAGTCTGACGTATTATAGACTTAGTTTTAAAAGCTAGCAGTTTGAAGTACGAAGTTTACATAAAAAAGATAGATAGATAGATAGATAGATAGATAGATAGATAGATAGAAAGAGTCGATAGATAGAAAGAGTCGATAGATAGATAGATAGATAGATAGATAGATAGATAGATAGATAGATAGATAGATAGATAGATAGAGTCAGTAGATAGATAGATAGAGTCAGTAGATAGATAGATAGATAGATAGATAGATAGATAGATAGATAGATAGATAGATAGATAGATAGATAGATAAAGTCAGTAGATAGATGCATGTTGCTAACATTTTGATAGCATGATTAGCATGTTGTTAGCATGATTAGCATGTTGCTAGCATGTCACTAGCATGATTTTAGCATGATTAGCATTGTTGCTAGCTTGATTAGCATGTTGCTAGCATGTCGCTGACATGATTTTAACATGATTAGCATGTTGCTAGCATGATTAGCATGTTGCTAGCATGTTGGTAGCATGATTAGCATGTTGCTAACATGTTGTTAACATGATAAGCATGTTGCTAGCATGTCGTTAGCATGATTAGCATTTTGCTAGCATGATTAGCATGTTGCTAGCATGTTGCTAGCATTATTTTAGCATGATTAGCATGTTGCTAGCATGTTGCTAGCATGATTAGCATTTTGCTAGCATGATTAGCATGTTGCTAGCATGTTGCTAGCATTATTTTAGCATGATTAGCATGTTGCTAGCATGTTGCTAACATGTTGCTAACGTGATTAGCATGTTGCTAGCATGATTTTAGCATTATTAGCATGTTGCTAGCATGTTGATAGCGTGATTAGCATGTTGCTAGCATGTTGCTAGCATCATTAGCATGTTGCTAGCATGTTGCTAGCATGATTTTAGCATGATTAGCATGTTGATAGCATGTTGCTAGCATGATTTTAGCATGATTAGCATGTTACTAGCATGTTGCTAGCGTGATTAGCATGTTGCTAGCATGTTTTTAGCATGATTAGCATGTTGCTAGCATGTTGCTAGCATAATTTTAGCTTGATTAGCATGTTGTTAGCATGTTGCTAGCGTGATTAGCATGTTGCTAGCATGATTAGCATTTTGTTAGCATGATTAGCATGTTGCTAGCATGTTGCTAGCATGTTGCTAGCATGATTAGCATGTTGCTAGCATGTTGCTAGCGTGATTAGCATGTTGCTAGCATGATTTTAGCATTATTAGCATGTTGCTAGCATGTTGCTAGCGTGATTAGCATGTTTGCTAGCATGTTGCTAGCATCATTAGCATGTTGCTAGCATGTTGCTAGCATGATTAGCATGTTGCTAGCATGATTAGCATGTTGCTAGCGTGATTAACATGTTGCTAGCATGATTTTAGCATGTTGCTAGCATGTTGCTAGCATGTTGCTAGCGTGATTAGCATGTTGCTAGCATGTTGCTAGCATGATTTTAGCACGATTAGCATGTTGTTAGCATGTTGCTAGCGTGATTAGCATGTTGCTAGCATGTTGCTAGCATGATTAGCATTTTGCTAGCATGATTAGCATGTTGCTAGCATTATTTTAGCATGATTAGCATGTTGCTAGCATGTTGCTAGCGTGATTAGCATGTTGCTAGCATGATTTTAGCATTATTAGCATGTTGCTAGCATGTTGCTAGCGTGATTAGCATGTTGCTAGCATCATTAGCATGTTGCTAGCATGTTGCTAGCATGATTTTAGCATGATTAGCATGTTGCTAGCATGTTGCTAGCGTGATTAGCATGTTTGCTAGCATGATTTTAGCATGATTAGCATGTTGCTAGCATGTTGCTAGCGTGATTAGCATGTTGCTAGCATGTTTTTAGCATGATTAGCATGTTGCTAGCATGTTGCTAGCATGATTAGCATGTTGCTAGCATGATTAGCATGTTGCTAGCGTTATTAGCATGTTGCTAGCATGATTTTAGCATGATTAGCGTGTTGCTAGCATGTTGCTAGCTTGATTAGCATGTTGCTAGCATGTTGCTAGCGTGATTAGCATGTTGCTAGCATGTTGCTAGCATGATTTTAGCGTGATTAGCATGTTGCTAGCATGTTGCTAGCGTGATTAGCATGTTGCTAGCATGTTGCTAGCATGATTTTAGCGTGATTAGCATGTTGCTAGCATTTTGCTAGCGTGATTAGCATGTTGCTAGCATGTTTTTAACATGATTGGCATGTTGCTAGCATGTTGCTAGCGTGATTAGCATGTTGCTAACATGTTTTTAGCATGATTAGCATGTTGCTAGCATGTTGCTAGCGTGATTAGCATGTTGCTAGCATGATTAGCATGTTGCTAGCATGTTGCTAGCATGATTAGCATGTTGCTAGCATTTTGCTAGCTTGATTTTAGCATGATTAGCATGTTGCTAGCATGATTTTAGCATGTTGCTAGCATGTTGCTAGCATGATTAGCAAGTGACTAGCATGTTGCTAGCATAGATGGATAGATAGATAGATAGAGTCAGTAGATAGATAGATAGATAGATTCGATAGATAGATAGATAGATAGATAGATAGATAGATAGATAGATAGATAGAGTCGATAGATAGATAGAGTCAGTAGATAGATAGAGTCAGTAGATAGAAAGAGTCAATAGATCATTTCCTATGTAAATTACCATCGTAGTTTCAACCTATATGCTATTTCATGGGCCGTCCCCTCACCATGTAAGTCTATGGGACAATTTTGGGGGGCTCTTGCGCCCCAGTGGTAAAACTTATACCCCACTGCGGGGTATGATCTCGCTCAGCTTGATAGCCTCTTCAAATGTTGTGATTCACAAGTTTCTACGAAATTCTCGCTCTGCGCTACAACCCGTCGAAGTTTGCCGCCATGCATTGTCGATGCGTTTTTTTGCGCGGTTTTTCGCTAATTGTACGATTAGCATAAACCCGATCGCTTAGAAAAGATATAGCAACTCGAGTCAGAATAGTTCGGAGATATGTTGCGAGTTTCGAGTTTGTAGAGTTAAAGCTCTAGGAGGAGTAGCAATTGCAAATTTAGTCTCGTAAGAATAATAATAATAAGTATAAGTTTAAATAGAATATCAGTAAGTTGGCTTTCCCAAGCCAACTTAATAATAATAACTAGATGAAAAAGTTTGTGAACAAACTTTGAAGTTGGCTTGAGAAAGTCTGACCAGAAAGTTTAAAAAAGTTTTAAAAAGTTTGGAAAGTTTAAAAAAGTTTAAGTTTTAAAAGTTTAAGTTTGAATAGTTTTAAAAGTTTAAGTTTTAATAGTTTTAAAAGATGCTAGCATGTTGATAGCATGTTGCTAACATGATTTTAGCATGATTAGCATGTCGCTAGCATGTTGCTAGCATGTTTTTAGCATGATTAGCATGTTGCTAGCATGATTAGCATGTTGTTAGCATGATTCTAGCATGATTAGCATGTTACTGGCATGTTTCAAGCATGAGTAGCATGTTGCTAGCATGATTTAGATAGATTAGAAATAGTATTAGATAGAGTGGAAGCTTAAATTAGTTTGAATGTGATAGAAATAGTACATAGAAGGGAAGTCTGATTGAGTCTAATGGGCTTCAGTCTGTTTAGATTTGAAATTTTGACAGTTGGAGTTTGAACAGTCTTGGCTCATCTGAACATTCCGTCAATGTATGTCTATGGGATTTTTATGATTTTTAATCTTCAGTTTTATGAAAATCATAAGTCTGATCAGTTAGAAAAGATATAGCAACGCGAGTCAGAATAGTTCGGAGATATGGTGCGAGTTTGGAGTCTGTAGAGTTAAAGCTCTAGGAGGAGATAGAATTGCAAATTTAGTCTCAGAAGATTAATAATAATAATAATAAGAAGTTTAAATAGAATATCAGTAAGTTGGCTTTCACAAGCCAACTTAACTAGAATGTACATTTCCTGAAGAAAATGTGAGTGGAGCTTGCAGTGGCAAAAAACACCACCCGGTTGCTAGGGTATTCTGGGTGGTTGCTAGGGCGTTGCTAGGCGGTTGCTAGGCGGTTGCTAGGGTGTTCTGGGTGGTTGCTAGGCGGTTGCTATGGTGTTCTGGGTGGTTGCTAGGGTGTTACTAGGTGGTTGCTAGGGTGTTCTGGGTCGTTGCTAGGCGGTTGCTAGGGTGTTCTGGGTGGTTGCTAGGTGGTTGCTAGGGTGTTCTGGGTGGTTGCTAGGGTGTTGCTAGGTGGTTGCTAGGGTGTTCTGGGTGGTTGCTAGGGTGTTGTTAGGTGGTTGCTAGGGTGTTCTGGGTGGTTGCTAGGGCGTTGCTAGGCAGTTGCTAGGGTAATCTGGGTGGTTGCTATGGTGTTACTAGGTGGTTGGTAGTTGTCACAGATGGTTACTATGGAGTTTGTAGCATTTTATTGGCATGATTTAGCACTTAGCTAAGCGCTATTAGCATGTAGCTATTCACTGCTAGCGTGTGTAGCATGTAGCAAGTCCTGTTTGCTAGCATGAGTCAAAAGAGCCAACCCCCATCTCTATACGATGTTCTGATGCAGAGATATTGGTCTTGCAAAACGGTTGCTAGGGTACTCTGTTTGGTTGCTAGGGAGTGGCTTGGCAGCTGCCAATCATGAAGCTCCAAAGTCAGTGTGAATGTATAAACCAACCCCCATCTCTATACGATGTTCTGATGCAGAGATATAGGTCTTGCAAAACGGTTGCTAGGGTACTCTGTTTGGTTGCTAGGGAGTGGCTTGGCAGCTAGCAATCACGATACTCCAAAGGCTTCTTGTCAGTATGAATGATATAAACCAACTCCCACGCCTCTGTGACATTCAGAATGGAAAATATTCCTCTGTGAATTTTGGTTGCTAAGGTGCTCGACAATGGTTGCTAGGGCGTGGCCAGTGAGTGTTGAGGTGATTCAGGATTGGCTGCTTGCTGCCCCGAGTCAAACGAGCCCACCCTCATGTTTCTATGACACTTCTATCCTGAGATATCCCTTTGATCTCTTTCAATGGAAGTCTATGGGACGTGTTGCTAAGGTGCTCTAAATGGTTGCTAGGGGCGTGGCTTGATAGCTTCACAATGATCCTGAGATGCTGATTGGTCGTCTGAGTCAAATGAGCCCGCCCCCTTGTCTCTATGACACTGTGATCCAGAGTTATGTTCAATTGAAAAGCGGTTTCTATGTTTAGGACGGCCCATTTCATGGGCCGTCCTACACCATAGAAAGTCAATGGGGCAACTTTGGGACGCTCCTGCCCCCCCCAGGGGTGCAACTTTTACCCCATTTTGAGGTATGGTCTTACAGAGCCTGCCAGCCTCTTCAAATGTGTCAAATTTCACATTTCTGTGAAATCCACTCTCTGAGCTACGAGGCGTGGGCCGTCCTACACCATTGAAAGTCAATGGGGCAACTTTGGGGCGCTCTTGCCCCCCAGGGGTACAACTTATACCCCATTGCGTGGTATGTTCTCGCACAGCTTGATAGCCTCTTCAAGTGTGGTGATTCATAAGTTTCTACGAAATTCTCGCTCTGAGCTACGACCCGCCAAAATTTGCCCCATGCATTGTCAATGGGAATTTTTGGGCGATTTAGCGCCCCTGTACGATTATCGTACACCCGATCGCTTAGAAAAGATATAGCACACTATTCCCCAATAAGCCGCACGATTTGACGCCTCTTTCATGGGTCTGTGACAAACGGTGCAGGAGGAGTAGCGAACCGAAATTTTGTCCAGAAGAATAATAATAATAATAATAAGTATGCAAGAGAACAATAGTGAAGCCTTGCCTTTGGCAAGCTCCACTAATAACTAGATAAAAAAGTTTGTGAACAAACTTTAAGTTGGCTTGCGAAAGCCGGACCAGAAAGTTAAAAAGTTTGGAAAGTTTAAGTTTTAAAAGTTTTATAAGTTTTAAAAGTTTAAGTTTTAATAGTTAAAAAAGTTCAAGTTTTAAAAGTTTAAGTTTTATTAGTTTTATAAGTTTAAGTTTTAAAAGTTTAAGTTTTAATAGTTTTAAAAGTTTAAGTTTTAAAAGTTTTATTAGTTTTATAAGTTTAAGTTTTAAAAGTTTTATAAGTTTAAGTTTTAAAAGTTTTATAAGTTTTAAAAGTTTAAGTTTTAATAGTTAAAAAAGTTCAAGTTTTAAAAGTTTAAGTTTTATTAGTTTTATAAGTTTAAGTTTTAAAAGTTTAAGTTTTAATAGTTTTAAAAGTTTAAGTTTTAATAGTTTTAAAAGTTTAAGTTTTAAAAGTAGCGAATAAGTTAGGCTAGCATGATTAGCATGTTGCTAGCATGATTTTAGCATGATTAACATGTGACTAGCATGTTGCTAGCATCATTAGCATGTTGCTAGCATGATGCTAGCATGATTTTATCATGATTAGCATGTTGCTAGCATGTTGCTAGCGTGATTAGCATGTTTTTAGCATGTTGCTAGCATGATTAGCATGTTGCTAGCATGATTTTAGCATGATTAGCATGTTGCTAGCATGTTGCAAGCGTGATTAGCATGTTGCTAGCATGTTGCTAGCATGATTTTAGCATTTTGCTAGCGTGATTAGCATGTTGCTAATGTGATTAGCATGTGACTAGCATTTTGCTAGCATGATTAGCATGTTGCTAGCATGATTAGCATGTGACTAGCATGTTGCTAGCATCATTAGCATGTTGCTAGCATGTTCCTAGCATGATTTTAGCATGATTAGCATGTTTACTAGCTTGATTAGCATGTTGCTAGCATGATTTTAGCATTATTAGCATGTTGCTAGCATGTCGCTAACATGATTAGCATGTTGCTAGCATGTTGCTAGCGTGATTAGCATGTTGCTAGCATGTTGTTAACATGATTAGCATGTTGCTAGCATGTTGCTAGCATGATTTTAACATGATTAGCATGTTGCTAGCATGTTGCTAGCGTGATTAGCATGTTGCTAGCATGTTTTTAGCATGATTAGCATTTTGCTAGCATGTTTGCTAGCATGTTGCTAGCGTGATTAGCATGTTGCTAGCATGATTTTAGCATGATTAGCATGTTGCTAGCATGTTGCTAGCGTGATTAGCATGTTGCTAGCATGATTTTAGCATGATTAGCATGTTGCTAGCATGTTGCTAGCGTGATTAGCATGTTTGCTAGCATGTTTTTAGCATGATTAGCATTTTGCTAGCATGTTGCTAGCATGATTAGCATGTTGCTAGCATGTTGCTAGCATGTTGCTAGCGTGAATAGCATGTTGCTAGCATGTTGCTAGCATGATTTTAGCATGATTAGCATGTTTGCTAGCGTGATTAGCATGTTGCTAGCATGTTGCTAGCATGATTTTATCATGATTAGCATGTTGCTAGCATGTTGCTAGCGTGATTAGCATGTTGTTAGCATGTTGCTAGCATGATTAGCATGTTGCTAGCATGTTTCTAGCATGATTTTAGCATGATTAACATGTTGCTAGCATGTTGCTAGCATGATTTTAGCATGATTAGCATGTTGTTAGCATGTTGCTAGCGTGATTAGCATGTTGCTAGCATGATTTTATTATGATTAGCATGTTGCTAGCATGTTGCTAGCGTGATTAGCATGTTGCTAGCATGTTGCTAGCATGATTTTAGCACGATTAGCATGTTGCTAGCATGTTTCTAGCGTGATTAGCATGTTGCTAGCATGATTTTAGCATGATTAGCATGTTGCTAGCGTGATTAGCATGTTGCTAGCATGTTTTTAGCATGATTAGCATGTTGCTAGCATGTTGCTAGCATGTTTCTAGCATGATTTTAGCATGATTAGCATGTTGCTAGCATGTTGCTAGCATGTTTTTAGCATAATTAGCACGTTTTTAGCATAATTAACATGTTTGCTAGCATGTTTTAGCATGATTAGCATGTTGCTAGTATGTTTTTAGCATAATTAGCATGTTGCTAGCATGATTTTATCATGATTAGCATGTTGCTAGCATGTTGCCAGCATGATTAGCAAGTGACTAGCATGTTGCTAGCATAGATGTTGTAGTTTAAACCTATATGCTATTTGTAGTTTATTTGTAGTTTCAACCTATATGCTATTTCATGGGCCGTCCCCTCACCATGTAAGTCTATGGGACAATTTTGTGGGGCTCTTGCGCCCCAGGGGTAAAACTTATACCCCACTGCGGGGTATGATCTCGCTCAGCTTGATAGCCTCTTCAAATGTTGTGATTCACAAGTTTCTACGAAATTCTCGCTCTGCGCTACAACCCGTCGAAGTTTGCCACCATGCATTGTCAATGCGTTTTTTTGCGCGGTTTTTCGCTAATTGTACGATTAGCATAAACCTGATCGCTTAGAAAAGATATAGCAACTCGAGTCAGAATAGTTCGGAGATATGTTGCGAGTTTCGAGTTTGTAGAGTTAAAGCTCTAGGAGGAGTAGCAGTTGCAAATTTAGTCTCGTAAGAATAATAATAAGTTTAAATAGAATATCAGTAAGTTGGCTTTCCCAAGCCAACTTAACTAGATAAAAAAGTTTGTGAACAAACTTTAAGTTGGCTTGCGAAAGCCGGACCAGAAAGTTAAAAAGTTTGGAAAGTTTAAGTTTTATAAGTTTTAAAAGTTTAAGTTTTAATAGTTAAAAAAGTTCAAGTTTTAAAAGTTTAAGTTTTATTAGTTTTATAAGTTTAAGTTTTAAAAGTTTAAGTTTTAATAGTTTTAAAAGTTTAAGTTTTAAAAGTTTTATTAGTTTTATAAGTTTAAGTTTTAAAAGTTTTATAAGTTTAAGTTTTAAAAGTTTTATAAGTTTTAAAAGTTTAAGTTTTAATAGTTAAAAAAGTTCAAGTTTTAAAAGTTTAAGTTTTATTAGTTTTATAAGTTTAAGTTTTAAAAGTTTAAGTTTTAAAAGTTTAAGTTTTAATAGTTTTAAAAGTTTAAGTTTTAATAGTTTTAAAAGTTTAAGTTTTAAAAGTAGCGAATAAGTTAGGCTAGCATGATTAGCATGTTGCTAGCATGTTGCTAGCATGATTTTAGCATGATTAACATGTGACTAGCATGTTGCTAGCATCATTAGCATGTTGCTAGCATGATGCTAGCATGATTTTATCATGATTAGCATGTTGCTAGCATGTTGCTAGCGTGATTAGCATGTTTTTAGCATGTTGCTAGCATGATTAGCATGTTGCTAGCATGATTTTAGCGTGATTAGCATGTTGCTAGCATGTTGCAAGCGTGATTAGCATGTTGCTAGCATGTTGCTAGCATGATTTTAGCATTTTGCTAGCGTGATTAGCATGTTGCTAATGTGATTAGCATGTGACTAGCATTTTGCTAGCATGATTAGCATGTTGCTAGCATGATTAGCATGTGACTAGCATGTTGCTAGCATCATTAGCATGTTGCTAGCATGTTGCTAGCATGATTTTAGCATGATTAGCATGTTTACTAGCTTGATTAGCATGTTGCTAGCATGATTTTAGCATTATTAGCATGTTGCTAGCATGTCGCTAACATGATTAGCATGTTGCTAGCATGTTGCTAGCATGTTGCTAGCGTGATTAGCATGTTGCTAGCGTGTTGTTAACATGATTAGCATGTTGCTAGCATGTTGCTAGCATGATTTTAACATGATTAGCATGTTGCTAGCATTTTGCTAACGTGATTAGCATGTTGCTAGCATGTTTTTAGCATGATTATCATGTTGCTAGCATGTTGCTAGCATGTTGCTAGCGTGATTAGCATGTTGCTAGCATGATTTTAGCATGATTAGCATGTTGCTAGCATGTTGCTGGCGTGATTAGCATGTTGCTAGCATGTTGCTAGCATGATTTTATCATGATTAGCATGTTGCTAGCATGTTGCTAGCGTGATTAGCATGTTGCTAGCATGTTTTTAGCATGATTAGCATTTTGCTAACATGTTGCTAGCATGTTGCTAGCGTGATTAGCATGTTGCTAGCATGATTTTAGCATGATTAGCATGTTGCTAGCGTGATTAGCATGTTGCTAGCATGATTTTAGCATGATTAGCATGTTGCTAGCATGTTGCTAGCGTGATTAGCATGTTTGCTAGCATGTTTTTAGCATGATTAGCATTTTGCTAGCATGTTGCTAGCGTGATTAGCATGTTGCTGGCATGTTGCTAGCATGTTGCTAGCATGTTGCTAGCGTGATTAGCATGTTGCTAGCATGTTGCTAGCATGATTTTAGCATGATTAGCATGTTTGCTAGCGTGATTAGCATGTTGCTAGCATGTTTTTAGCATGATTAGCATGTTGCTAGCATGTTGCTAGCATGATTTTATCATGATTAGCATGTTGCTAGCATGTTGCTAGCGTGATTAGCATGTTGCTAGCATGTTTTTAGCATGATTAGCATTTTGCTAGCATGTTGCTAGCGTGATTAGCATGTTGCTAGCATGATTTTAGCATGATTAGCATGTTGCTAGCATGTTGCTAGCGTGATTAGTATGTTGCTAGCATGATTTTAGCATGATTAGCATGTTGTTAGCATGTTGCTAGCGTGATTAGCATGTTTGCTAGCATGTTTTTAGCATGATTAGCATTTTGCTAGCATGTTGCTAGCGTGATTAGCATGTTGTTGGCATGTTGCTAGCATGATTAGCATGTTGCTAGCATGTTGCTAGCGTGATTAGCATGTTGCTAGCATGTTGCTAGCATGATTTTAGCATGATTAGCATGTTTGCTAGCGTGATTAGCATGTTGCTAGCATGTTTTTAGCATGATTAGCATGTTGCTAGCATGTTGCTAGCATGTTGCTAGCAAGATTAGCATGTTGCTAGAATGTTGCTAGCATGATTTTAACATGATTAGCATGTTGCTAGCATGTTGCTAGCGTGATTAGCATGTTGTTAGCATTTTGCTAGCATGATTAGCATGTTGCTAGCATGTTTCTAGCATGATTTTAGCATGATTAACATGTTGCTAGCATGTTGCTAGCATGTTGCTAGCATGATTTTAGCATTATTAGCATGTTGCTAGCATGTTGCTAGCGTGATTAGCATGTTGCTAGCATGATTTTATTATGATTAGCATGTTGCTAGCATGTTGTTAGCGTGATTAGCATGTTGCTAGCATGTTGCTAGCATGATTTTAGCATGATTAGCATGTTGCTAGCATGTTGCTAGCGTGATTAGCATGTTGCTAGCATGATTTTAGCATGATTAGCATGTTGCTAGCATGTTGCTAGCGTGATTAGCATGTTGCTAGCATGTTTTTAGCATGATTAGCATGTTGCTAGCATGTTGCTAGCATGATTAGCATGTTGCTAGCATGTTTCTAGCATGATTTTAGCATGATTAGCATGTTGCTAGCATGTTGCTAGCATGTTTTTAGCATAATTAGCACGTTTGCTAGCATGTTTTTAGCATAATTAGCATGTTTGCTAGCATGTTTTTAGCATGATTAGCATGTTGCTAGTATGTTTTTAGCATAATTAGCATGTTGCTAGCATGATTTTAGCATGATTAGCATGTTGCTAGCATGTTGCCAGCATGATTAGCAAGTGACTAGCATGTTGCTAGCATAGATGTTGTAGTTTAAACCTATATGCTATTTGTAGTTTATTTGTAGTTTCAACCTATATGCTATTTCATGGGCCGTCCCCTCACCATGTAAGTCTATGGGACAATTTTGGGGGGCTCTTGCGCCCCAGGGGTAAAACTTATACCCCACTGCGGGGTATGATCTCGCTCAGCTTGATAGCCTCTTCAAATGTTGTGATTCACAAGTTTCTACGAAATTCTCGCTCTGCGCTACAACCCGTCGAAGTTTGCCGCCATGCATTGTCAATGCGTTTTTTTGCGCGGTTTTTCGCTAATTGTACGATTAGCATAAACCTGATCGCTTAGAAAAGATATAGCAACTCGAGTCAGAATAGTTCGGAGATATGTTGCGAGTTTCGAGTTTGTAGAGTTAAAGCTCTAGGAGGAGTAGCAGTTGCAAATTTAGTCTCGTAAGAATAATAATAAGTTTAAATAGAATATCAGTAAGTTGGCTTTCCCAAGCCAACTTAACTAGATAAAAAAGTTTGTTAACAAACTTTAAGTTGGCTTGCGAAAGCCGGACCAGAAAGTTAAAAAGTTTGGAAAGTTTAAGTTTTAAAAGTTTTATAAGTTTTAAAAGTTTAAGTTTTAATAGTTAAAAAAGTTTAAGTTTTATTAGTTTTATAAGTTTAAGTTTTAAAAGTTTTATAAGTTTTAAAAGTTTAAGTTTTAAAAGTTTAAGTTTTAATAGTTAAAAAAGTTCAAGTTTTAAAAGTTTAAGTTTTATTAGTTTTATAAGTTTAAGTTTTAAAAGTTTAAGTTTTAATAGTTTTAAAAGTTTAAGTTTTAATAGTTTTAAAAGTTTTAAAAGTTTAAGTTTTACAAAGTAGCGAATAAGTTAGGCTAGCATGATTAGCATGTTGCTAGCATGTCGCTAGCATGATTTTAGCATGATTAAACATGTGACTAGCATGTGCTAGCATCATTAGCATGTTGCTAGCATGATTTTAGCATGATTAGCATGTTTGCTAGCTTGATTAGCATGTTGCTAGCATGATTTTAGCATTATTAGCATGTTGCTAGCATGTCGCTACCATGATTAGCATGTTGCTAGCATGTTTTGCTAGCGTGATATAGCATGTTGTTAGCATGTTGCTAGCATGTTTGCTAGCATGTTTTAGCATGATTAGCATGTTGCTAGCATGTTGCTAGCGTGATTAGCATGTTTTTAGCATGTTGCTAGCATGATTAGCATGTTGCTAGCATGATTTTAGCATGATTAGCATGTTGCTAGGCATGTTGCTAGCTTGATTAGCATGTTGCTAGCATGATTTTAGCATTATTAGCATGTTTGCTAGCATGTCGCTAGCATGATTAGCATGTTGCTAGCATGTTGCTAGCGTGATTAGCATGTTGTGCTAGCATGTTGTTAGCATGATTAGCATGTTGGTAGCATGTTGCTAGCATGATTTTAGCATGATTAGCATGTTGCTAGCATGTTGCTAGCGTGATTAGCATGTTGCTAGCATGTTCTTAGCATGATGCTAGCATGTTGCTAGCGTGATTAGCATGTTGCTAGCATGATTTTAAAATGATTAGCATGTTGCTAGCATGTTGCTAGCATGATTTTATCATGATTAGCATGTTGCTAGCATGTTGCTAGCGTGATTAGCATGTTGCTAGCATGTTTTTAGCATGATTAGCATTTTGCTAGCATGTTGCTAGCGTGATTAGCATGTTGCTAGCATGTTGCTAGCGTGATTAGCATGTTGCTAGCATGTTGCTAGCATGATTTTAGCATGATTAGCATGTTGCTAGCGTGATTAGCATGTTGCTATCATGTTTTTAGCATGATTAGCATTTTGCTAGCATGTTGCTAACATGTTGCTAGCGTGATTAGCATGTTGCTGGCATGTTGCTAGCATGATTAGCATGTTTGCTAGCATGTTGCTAGCGTGATTAGCATGTTGATAGCATGTTGCTAGCATGATTTTAGCATGATTAGCATGTTTGCTAGCGTGATTAGCATGTTGCTAGCATGTTTTTAGCATGATTAGCATGTTGCTAGCATGTTGCTAGCATGTTTTTAACATGATTAGCATGTTGCTAGCGTGATTAGCATGTTGTTAGCATGTTGCTAGCATGATTAGCATGTTGCTAGCATGTTGCTAGCATGATTTTAGCATTATTAGCATGTTGCTAGCGTGATTAGCATGTTGCTAGCATGATTTTATTATGATTAGCATGTTGCTAGCATGTTGCTAGCGTGATTTGCATGTTGCTAGCATGTTGCTAGCATTATTTTAGCATGATTAGCATGTTGCTAGCATGTTGCTAGCATGTTGCTAGCGTGATTAGCATGTTGCTAGCATGTTTAGCATGTTGCTAGCATGTTGCTAGCATGATTAGCATGTTGCTAGCATGTTTCTAGCATGATTTTAGCATTATTAGCATGTTGCTAGCCTGATTAGCATGTTGCTAGCATGATTAGCATGTTGCTAGCATGTTGCTAGCATGATTTTAGCATGATTAGCATTTTGCTAGCATGTTGCTAGCGTGATTAGCATTTTGCTAGCATGATTTTATTATGATTAGCATGTTGCTAACATGTTTTTAGCATGATTAGCATGTTGCTAGCATGATTTGCATTTTGCTAGCATGATTTTAACATGATTAGCATGTTGCTAGCATGTTGCTAGCGTGATTAGCATGTTGCTAGCATGTTGTTAGCATGATTAGCATGTTGGTAGCATGTTGCTAGCATGATTTTAGCATGATTAGCATGTTGCTAGCATGTTGCTAGCGTGATAAGCATGTTGCTAGCATGTTCTTAGCATGATGCTAGCATGTTGCTAGCGTGATTAGCATGTTGCTAGCATGATTTTAAAATGATTAGCATGTTGCTAGCATGTTGCTAGCATGATTTTATCATGATTAGCATGTTGCTAGCATGTTGCTAGCGTGATTAGCATGTTGCTAGCATGTTTTTAGCATGATTAGCATTTTGCTAGCATGTTGCTAGCGTGATTAGCATGTTGCTAGCATGTTGCTAGCGTGATTAGCATGTTGCTAGCATGTTGCTAGCATGATTTTAGCATGATTAGCATGTTGCTAGCATGTTGCTAGCGTGATTAGCATGTTGCTAGCATGTTGCTAGCATGATTTTAGCACGATTAGCATGTTGCTAGCATGTTTCTAGCGTGATTAGCATGTTGCTAGCATGATTTTAGCATGATTAGCATGTTGCTAGCGTGATTAGCATGTTGCTAGCATGTTTTTAGCATGATTAGCATGTTGCTAGCATGTTGCTAGCATGTTTCTAGCATGATTTTAGCATGATTAGCATGTTGCTAGCATGTTGCTAGCATGTTTTTAGCATAATTAGCACGTTTTTAGCATAATTAACATGTTTGCTAGCATGTTTTAGCATGATTAGCATGTTGCTAGTATGTTTTTAGCATAATTAGCATGTTGCTAGCATGATTTTATCATGATTAGCATGTTGCTAGCATGTTGCCAGCATGATTAGCAAGTGACTAGCATGTTGCTAGCATAGATGTTGTAGTTTAAACCTATATGCTATTTGTAGTTTATTTGTAGTTTCAACCTATATGCTATTTCATGGGCCGTCCCCTCACCATGTAAGTCTATGGGACAATTTTGTGGGGCTCTTGCGCCCCAGGGGTAAAACTTATACCCCACTGCGGGGTATGATCTCGCTCAGCTTGATAGCCTCTTCAAATGTTGTGATTCACAAGTTTCTACGAAATTCTCGCTCTGCGCTACAACCCGTCGAAGTTTGCCACCATGCATTGTCAATGCGTTTTTTTGCGCGGTTTTTCGCTAATTGTACGATTAGCATAAACCTGATCGCTTAGAAAAGATATAGCAACTCGAGTCAGAATAGTTCGGAGATATGTTGCGAGTTTCGAGTTTGTAGAGTTAAAGCTCTAGGAGGAGTAGCAGTTGCAAATTTAGTCTCGTAAGAATAATAATAAGTTTAAATAGAATATCAGTAAGTTGGCTTTCCCAAGCCAACTTAACTAGATAAAAAAGTTTGTGAACAAACTTTAAGTTGGCTTGCGAAAGCCGGACCAGAAAGTTAAAAAGTTTGGAAAGTTTAAGTTTTATAAGTTTTAAAAGTTTAAGTTTTAATAGTTAAAAAAGTTCAAGTTTTAAAAGTTTAAGTTTTATTAGTTTTATAAGTTTAAGTTTTAAAAGTTTAAGTTTTAATAGTTTTAAAAGTTTAAGTTTTAAAAGTTTTATTAGTTTTATAAGTTTAAGTTTTAAAAGTTTTATAAGTTTAAGTTTTAAAAGTTTTATAAGTTTTAAAAGTTTAAGTTTTAATAGTTAAAAAAGTTCAAGTTTTAAAAGTTTAAGTTTTATTAGTTTTATAAGTTTAAGTTTTAAAAGTTTAAGTTTTAAAAGTTTAAGTTTTAATAGTTTTAAAAGTTTAAGTTTTAATAGTTTTAAAAGTTTAAGTTTTAAAAGTAGCGAATAAGTTAGGCTAGCATGATTAGCATGTTGCTAGCATGTTGCTAGCATGATTTTAGCATGATTAACATGTGACTAGCATGTTGCTAGCATCATTAGCATGTTGCTAGCATGATGCTAGCATGATTTTATCATGATTAGCATGTTGCTAGCATGTTGCTAGCGTGATTAGCATGTTTTTAGCATGTTGCTAGCATGATTAGCATGTTGCTAGCATGATTTTAGCGTGATTAGCATGTTGCTAGCATGTTGCAAGCGTGATTAGCATGTTGCTAGCATGTTGCTAGCATGATTTTAGCATTTTGCTAGCGTGATTAGCATGTTGCTAATGTGATTAGCATGTGACTAGCATTTTGCTAGCATGATTAGCATGTTGCTAGCATGATTAGCATGTGACTAGCATGTTGCTAGCATCATTAGCATGTTGCTAGCATGTTGCTAGCATGATTTTAGCATGATTAGCATGTTTACTAGCTTGATTAGCATGTTGCTAGCATGATTTTAGCATTATTAGCATGTTGCTAGCATGTCGCTAACATGATTAGCATGTTGCTAGCATGTTGCTAGCATGTTGCTAGCGTGATTAGCATGTTGCTAGCGTGTTGTTAACATGATTAGCATGTTGCTAGCATGTTGCTAGCATGATTTTAACATGATTAGCATGTTGCTAGCATTTTGCTAACGTGATTAGCATGTTGCTAGCATGTTTTTAGCATGATTATCATGTTGCTAGCATGTTGCTAGCATGTTGCTAGCGTGATTAGCATGTTGCTAGCATGATTTTAGCATGATTAGCATGTTGCTAGCATGTTGCTGGCGTGATTAGCATGTTGCTAGCATGTTGCTAGCATGATTTTATCATGATTAGCATGTTGCTAGCATGTTGCTAGCGTGATTAGCATGTTGCTAGCATGTTTTTTAGCATGATTAGCATTTTGCTAACATGTTGCTAGCATGTTGCTAGCGTGATTAGCATGTTGCTAGCATGATTTTAGCATGATTAGCATGTTGCTAGCGTGATTAGCATGTTGCTAGCATGATTTTAGCATGATTAGCATGTTGCTAGCATGTTGCTAGCGTGATTAGCATGTTTGCTAGCATGTTTTTAGCATGATTAGCATTTTGCTAGCATGTTGCTAGCGTGATTAGCATGTTGCTGGCATGTTGCTAGCATGTTGCTAGCATGTTGCTAGCGTGATTAGCATGTTGCTAGCATGTTGCTAGCATGATTTTAGCATGATTAGCATGTTTGCTAGCGTGATTAGCATGTTGCTAGCATGTTTTTAGCATGATTAGCATGTTGCTAGCATGTTGCTAGCATGATTTTATCATGATTAGCATGTTGCTAGCATGTTGCTAGCGTGATTAGCATGTTGCTAGCATGTTTTTAGCATGATTAGCATTTTGCTAGCATGTTGCTAGCGTGATTAGCATGTTGCTAGCATGATTTTAGCATGATTAGCATGTTGCTAGCATGTTGCTAGCGTGATTAGTATGTTGCTAGCATGATTTTAGCATGATTAGCATGTTGTTAGCATGTTGCTAGCGTGATTAGCATGTTTGCTAGCATGTTTTTAGCATGATTAGCATTTTGCTAGCATGTTGCTAGCGTGATTAGCATGTTGTTGGCATGTTGCTAGCATGATTAGCATGTTGCTAGCATGTTGCTAGCGTGATTAGCATGTTGCTAGCATGTTGCTAGCATGATTTTAGCATGATTAGCATGTTTGCTAGCGTGATTAGCATGTTGCTAGCATGTTTTTAGCATGATTAGCATGTTGCTAGCATGTTGCTAGCATGTTGCTAGCAAGATTAGCATGTTGCTAGAATGTTGCTAGCATGATTTTAACATGATTAGCATGTTGCTAGCATGTTGCTAGCGTGATTAGCATGTTGTTAGCATTTTGCTAGCATGATTAGCATGTTGCTAGCATGTTTCTAGCATGATTTTAGCATGATTAACATGTTGCTAGCATGTTGCTAGCATGTTGCTAGCATGATTTTAGCATTATTAGCATGTTGCTAGCATGTTGCTAGCGTGATTAGCATGTTGCTAGCATGATTTTATTATGATTAGCATGTTGCTAGCATGTTGTTAGCGTGATTAGCATGTTGCTAGCATGTTGCTAGCATGATTTTAGCATGATTAGCATGTTGCTAGCATGTTGCTAGCGTGATTAGCATGTTGCTAGCATGATTTTAGCATGATTAGCATGTTGCTAGCATGTTGCTAGCGTGATTAGCATGTTGCTAGCATGTTTTTAGCATGATTAGCATGTTGCTAGCATGTTGCTAGCATGATTAGCATGTTGCTAGCATGTTTCTAGCATGATTTTAGCATGATTAGCATGTTGCTAGCATGTTGCTAGCATGTTTTTAGCATAATTAGCACGTTTGCTAGCATGTTTTTAGCATAATTAGCATGTTTGCTAGCATGTTTTTAGCATGATTAGCATGTTGCTAGTATGTTTTTAGCATAATTAGCATGTTGCTAGCATGATTTTAGCATGATTAGCATGTTGCTAGCATGTTGCCAGCATGATTAGCAAGTGACTAGCATGTTGCTAGCATAGATGTTGTAGTTTAAACCTATATGCTATTTGTAGTTTATTTGTAGTTTCAACCTATATGCTATTTCATGGGCCGTCCCCTCACCATGTAAGTCTATGGGACAATTTTGGGGGGCTCTTGCGCCCCAGGGGTAAAACTTATACCCCACTGCGGGGTATGATCTCGCTCAGCTTGATAGCCTCTTCAAATGTTGTGATTCACAAGTTTCTACGAAATTCTCGCTCTGCGCTACAACCCGTCGAAGTTTGCCGCCATGCATTGTCAATGCGTTTTTTTGCGCGGTTTTTCGCTAATTGTACGATTAGCATAAACCTGATCGCTTAGAAAAGATATAGCAACTCGAGTCAGAATAGTTCGGAGATATGTTGCGAGTTTCGAGTTTGTAGAGTTAAAGCTCTAGGAGGAGTAGCAGTTGCAAATTTAGTCTCGTAAGAATAATAATAAGTTTAAATAGAATATCAGTAAGTTGGCTTTCCCAAGCCAACTTAACTAGATAAAAAAGTTTGTTAACAAACTTTAAGTTGGCTTGCGAAAGCCGGACCAGAAAGTTAAAAAGTTTGGAAAGTTTAAGTTTTAAAAGTTTTATAAGTTTTAAAAGTTTAAGTTTTAATAGTTAAAAAAGTTTAAGTTTTATTAGTTTTATAAGTTTAAGTTTTAAAAGTTTTATAAGTTTTAAAAGTTTAAGTTTTAAAAGTTTAAGTTTTAATAGTTAAAAAAGTTCAAGTTTTAAAAGTTTAAGTTTTATTAGTTTTATAAGTTTAAGTTTTAAAAGTTTAAGTTTTAATAGTTTTAAAAGTTTAAGTTTTAATAGTTTTAAAAGTTTTAAAAGTTTAAGTTTTAAAAGTAGCGAATAAGTTAGGCTAGCATGATTAGCATGTTGCTAGCATGTCGCTAGCATGATTTTAGCATGATTAACATGTGACTAGCATGTTGCTAGCATCATTAGCATGTTGCTAGCATGATTTTAGCATGATTAGCATGTTTGCTAGCTTGATTAGCATGTTGCTAGCATGATTTTAGCATTATTAGCATGTTGCTAGCATGTCGCTACCATGATTAGCATGTTGCTAGCATGTTGCTAGCGTGATTAGCATGTTGTTAGCATGTTGCTAGCATGTTGCTAGCATGATTTTAGCATGATTAGCATGTTGCTAGCATGTTGCTAGCGTGATTAGCATGTTTTTAGCATGTTGCTAGCATGATTAGCATGTTGCTAGCATGATTTTAGCATGATTAGCATGTTGCTAGCATGTTGCTAGCTTGATTAGCATGTTGCTAGCATGATTTTAGCATTATTAGCATGTTGCTAGCATGTCGCTAGCATGATTAGCATGTTGCTAGCATGTTGCTAGCGTGATTAGCATGTTGCTAGCATGTTGTTAGCATGATTAGCATGTTGGTAGCATGTTGCTAGCATGATTTTAGCATGATTAGCATGTTGCTAGCATGTTGCTAGCGTGATTAGCATGTTGCTAGCATGTTCTTAGCATGATGCTAGCATGTTGCTAGCGTGATTAGCATGTTGCTAGCATGATTTTAAAATGATTAGCATGTTGCTAGCATGTTGCTAGCATGATTTTATCATGATTAGCATGTTGCTAGCATGTTGCTAGCGTGATTAGCATGTTGCTAGCATGTTTTTAGCATGATTAGCATTTTGCTAGCATGTTGCTAGCGTGATTAGCATGTTGCTAGCATGTTGCTAGCGTGATTAGCATGTTGCTAGCATGTTGCTAGCATGATTTTAGCATGATTAGCATGTTGCTAGCGTGATTAGCATGTTGCTATCATGTTTTTAGCATGATTAGCATTTTGCTAGCATGTTGCTAACATGTTGCTAGCGTGATTAGCATGTTGCTGGCATGTTGCTAGCATGATTAGCATGTTTGCTAGCATGTTGCTAGCGTGATTAGCATGTTGATAGCATGTTGCTAGCATGATTTTAGCATGATTAGCATGTTTGCTAGCGTGATTAGCATGTTGCTAGCATGTTTTTAGCATGATTAGCATGTTGCTAGCATGTTGCTAGCATGTTTTTAACATGATTAGCATGTTGCTAGCGTGATTAGCATGTTGTTAGCATGTTGCTAGCATGATTAGCATGTTGCTAGCATGTTGCTAGCATGATTTTAGCATTATTAGCATGTTGCTAGCGTGATTAGCATGTTGCTAGCATGATTTTATTATGATTAGCATGTTGCTAGCATGTTGCTAGCGTGATTTGCATGTTGCTAGCATGTTGCTAGCATTATTTTAGCATGATTAGCATGTTGCTAGCATGTTGCTAGCATGTTGCTAGCGTGATTAGCATGTTGCTAGCATGTTTAGCATGTTGCTAGCATGTTGCTAGCATGATTAGCATGTTGCTAGCATGTTTCTAGCATGATTTTAGCATTATTAGCATGTTGCTAGCCTGATTAGCATGTTGCTAGCATGATTAGCATGTTGCTAGCATGTTGCTAGCATGATTTTAGCATGATTAGCATTTTGCTAGCATGTTGCTAGCGTGATTAGCATTTTGCTAGCATGATTTTATTATGATTAGCATGTTGCTAACATGTTTTTAGCATGATTAGCATGTTGCTAGCATGATTTGCATTTTGCTAGCATGATTTTAACATGATTAGCATGTTGCTAGCATGTTGCTAGCGTGATTAGCATGTTGCTAGCATGTTGTTAGCATGATTAGCATGTTGGTAGCATGTTGCTAGCATGATTTTAGCATGATTAGCATGTTGCTAGCATGTTGCTAGCGTGATAAGCATGTTGCTAGCATGTTCTTAGCATGATGCTAGCATGTTGCTAGCGTGATTAGCATGTTGCTAGCATGATTTTAAAATGATTAGCATGTTGCTAGCATGTTGCTAGCATGATTTTATCATGATTAGCATGTTGCTAGCATGTTGCTAGCGTGATTAGCATGTTGCTAGCATGTTTTTAGCATGATTAGCATTTTGCTAGCATGTTGCTAGCGTGATTAGCATGTTGCTAGCATGTTGCTAGCGTGATTAGCATGTTGCTAGCATGTTGCTAGCATGATTTTAGCATGATTAGCATGTTGCTAGCGTGATTAGCATGTTGCTATCATGTTTTTAGCATGATTAGCATTTTGCTAGAATGTTCGCTAACATGTTGCTAGCGTGATTAGCATGTTGCTGGCATGTTGCTAGCATGATTAGCATGTTTGCTAGCATGTTGCTAGCGTGATTAGCATGTTGATAGCATGTTGCTAGCATGATTTTAGCATGATTAGCATGTTTGCTAGCGTGATTAGCATGTTGCTAGCATGTTTTTAGCATGATTAGCATGTTGCTAGCATGTTGCTAGCATGTTGCTAGCAAGATTAGCATGTTGCTAGCATGTTGCTAGCATGTTTTTAACATGATTAGCATGTTGCTAGCGTGATTAGCATGTTGTTAGCATGTTGCTAGCATGATTAGCATGTTGCTAGCATGTTTTTAGCATGATTAGCATGTTGCTAGCATGTTGCTAGCATGTTGCTAGCAAGATTAGCATGTTGCTAGCATGTTGCTAGCATGTTTTTAACATGATTAGCATGTTGCTAGCGTGATTAGCATGTTGTTAGCATGTTGCTAGCATGATTAGCATGTTGCTAGCGTGATTAGCATGTTGTTAGCATGTTGCTAGCATGATTAGCATGTTGCTAGCATGTTGCTAGCATGATTTTAGCATTATTAGCATGTTGCTAGCGTGATTAGCATGTTGCTAGCATGATTTTATTATGATTAGCATGTTGCTAGCATGTTGCTAGCGTGATTAGCATGTTGCTAGCATGTTGCTAGCATTATTTTAGCATGATTAGCATGTTGCTAGCATGTTGCTAGCATGTTGCTAGCGTGATTAGCATGTTGCTAGCATGTTTAGCATGTTGCTAGCATGTTGCTAGCATGATTAGCATGTTGCTAGCATGTTTCTAGCATGATTTTAGCATTATTAGCATGTTGCTAGCCTGATTAGCATGTTGCTAGCATGATTAGCATGTTGCTAGCATGTTGCTAGCATGATTTTAGCATGATTAGCATTTTGCTAGCATGTTGCTAGCGTGATTAGCATTTTGCTAGCATGATTTTATTATGATTAGCATGTTGCTAACATGTTTTTAGCATGATTAGCATGTTGCTAGCATGATTTGCATTTTGCTAGCATGATTTTAACATGATTAGCATGTTGCTAGCATGTTGCTAGCGTGATTAGCATGTTGCTAGCATGTTGTTAGCATGATTAGCATGTTGGTAGCATGTTGCTAGCATGATTTTAGCATGATTAGCATGTTGCTAGCATGTTGCTAGCGTGATAAGCATGTTGCTAGCATGTTCTTAGCATGATGCTAGCATGTTGCTAGCGTGATTAGCATGTTGCTAGCATGATTTTAAAATGATTAGCATGTTGCTAGCATGTTGCTAGCATGATTTTATCATGATTAGCATGTTGCTAGCATGTTGCTAGCGTGATTAGCATGTTGCTAGCATGTTTTTAGCATGATTAGCATTTTGCTAGCATGTTGCTAGCGTGATTAGCATGTTGCTAGCATGTTGCTAGCGTGATTAGCATGTTGCTAGCATGTTGCTAGCATGATTTTAGCATGATTAGCATGTTGCTAGCGTGATTAGCATGTTGCTATCATGTTTTTAGCATGATTAGCATTTTGCTAGCATGTTGCTAACATGTTGCTAGCGTGATTAGCATGTTGCTGGCATGTTGCTAGCATGATTAGCATGTTTGCTAGCATGTTGCTAGCGTGATTAGCATGTTGATAGCATGTTGCTAGCATGATTTTAGCATGATTAGCATGTTTGCTAGCGTGATTAGCATGTTGCTAGCATGTTTTTAGCATGATTAGCATGTTGCTAGCATGTTGCTAGCATGTTGCTAGCAAGATTAGCATGTTGCTAGCATGTTGCTAGCATGTTTTTAACATGATTAGCATGTTGCTAGCGTGATTAGCATGTTGTTAGCATGTTGCTAGCATGATTAGCATGTTGCTAGCATGTTGCTAGCATGTTTTTAACATGATTAGCATGTTGCTAGCGTGATTAGCATGTTGTTAGCATGTTGCTAGCATGATTAGCATGTTGCTAGCGTGATTAGCATGTTGTTAGCATGTTGCTAGCATGATTAGCATGTTGCTAGCATGTTGCTAGCATGATTTTAGCATTATTAGCATGTTGCTAGCGTGATTAGCATGTTGCTAGCATGATTTTATTATGATTAGCATGTTGCTAGCATGTTGCTAGCGTGATTAGCATGTTGCTAGCATGTTGCTAGCATTATTTTAGCATGATTAGCATGTTGCTAGCATGTTGCTAGCATGTTGCTAGCGTGATTAGCATGTTGCTAGCATGTTTAGCATGTTGCTAGCATGTTGCTAGCATGATTAGCATGTTGCTAGCATGTTTCTAGCATGATTTTAGCATTATTAGCATGTTGCTAGCCTGATTAGCATGTTGCTAGCATGATTAGCATGTTGCTAGCATGTTGCTAGCATGATTTTAGCATGATTAGCATTTTGCTAGCATGTTGCTAGCGTGATTAGCATTTTGCTAGCATGATTTTATTATGATTAGCATGTTGCTAACATGTTTTTAGCATGATTAGCATGTTGCTAGCATGTTGCTAGCATGATTAGCATTTTGCTAGCATGATTTTAACATGATTAGCATGTTGCTAGCATGTTGCTAGCGTGATTAGCATGTTGTTAGCATGTTGCTAGCATGATTAGCATGTTGCTAGCATGTTGCTAGCATGATTAGCATGTTGTTAGCATGTTGCTAGCATGATTAGCATGTTGCTAGCATGTTGCTAGCATGATTTTAGCATGATTAGCATGTTGCTAGCATGTTGCTAGCGTAATTAGCATGTTGCTAGCTTGTTTTTAGCATGATTAGCATGTTGCTAGCATGTTGCTAGCATGTTTTTAACATGATTAGCATGTTGCTAGCGTGATTAGCATGTTGTTAGCATGTTGCTAGCATGATTAGCATGTTGCTAGCATGTTTTTAGCATGATTAGCATGTTTTTAGCATGATTAGCATGTTGCTAGCATGTTGCTAGCATGTTGCTAGCAAGATTAGCATGTTGCTAGCATGTTGCTAGCATGTTTTTAACATGATTAGCATGTTGCTAGCAAGATTAGCATGTTGTTAGCATGTTGCTAGCATGATTAGCATGTTGCTAGCGTGATTAGCATGTTGTTAGCATGTTGCTAGCATGATTAGCATGTTGCTAGCATGTTGCTAGCATGATTTTAGCATTATTAGCATGTTGCTAGCGTGATTAGCATGTTGCTAGCATGATTTTATTATGATTAGCATGTTGCTAGCATGTTGCTAGCGTGATTAGCATGTTGCTAGCATGTTGCTAGCATTATTTTAGCATGATTAGCATGTTGCTAGCATGTTGCTAGCATGTTGCTAGCGTGATTAGCATGTTGCTAGCATGTTTAGCATGTTGCTAGCATGTTGCTAGCATGATTAGCATGTTGCTAGCATGTTTCTAGCATGATTTTAGCATTATTAGCATGTTGCTAGCCTGATTAGCATGTTGCTAGCATGATTAGCATGTTGCTAGCATGTTGCTAGCATGATTTTAGCATGATTAGCATTTTGCTAGCATGTTGCTAGCGTGATTAGCATTTTGCTAGCATGATTTTATTATGATTAGCATGTTGCTAACATGTTTTTAGCATGATTAGCATGTTGCTAGCATGTTGCTAGCATGATTAGCATTTTGCTAGCATGATTTTAACATGATTAGCATGTTGCTAGCATGTTGCTAGCGTGATTAGCATGTTGTTAGCATGTTGCTAGCATGTTGCTAGCATGATTAGCATGTTGTTAGCATGTTGCTAGCATGATTAGCATGTTGCTAGCATGTTGCTAGCATGATTTTAGCATGATTAGCATGTTGCTAGCATGTTGCTAGCGTAATTAGCATGTTGCTAGCTTGTTTTTAGCATGATTAGCATGTTGCTAGCATGTTACTAGCATGTTGCTAGCGTGATTAGCATTTTGCTAACATGATTTTAGCATGATTAGCATGTTGCTAGCATGTTGCTAGCTTGATTAGCATGTTGCTAGCATGATTAGCATGTTGCTAGCATGTTGCTAGCATGATTTTAGCATGATTAGCATTTGTTAGCATGTAGCTAATAGAAATAATACATAAAAGGGAAGTCTGATTGAGTCTAATGGGCTTCAGTCTGTTTAGATTTGAATTTTAAATAAAGTTTGAATTGTGAGTTTGAATTGTCTTGGCTCATCTGAACACTCCGTCAGTGTAAGTCTTTTATCATCTTTAATCTTCAGTTTTATGAAAATCATAAGTCTGATCAGTTAGAAAAGATATAGCATATCGAGTCAGAACAGTCTGAAGACCTGGGCTGAGTTTGGAGTCTGTAGAGTTAAAGCTCTAGGAGGAGATAGAATTGCAAATTTAGTCTCAGAAGAATAATAATAACTAGAATGTACATTTCCTGAAGAAAATGTGAGTGGAGCTTGCAGTGGCAAAAAACACCACCCGGTTGCTAGGGTATTCAGGGTGGTTGCTAGGGCGTTGCTAGGCAGTTGCTAGGGTGTTATGGACGGTTGCTAGGGTGTTCTGGGTGGTTGCTAGGGTGTTGCTAGGTGGTTGCTAGGGTGTTCTGGGTGGTTGCTAGGTGGTTGCTAGGGTGTTCTGGGTGGTTGCTAGGGTGTTGCTAGGTGGTTGCTAGGGTGTTCTGGGTGGTTGCTAGGTGGTTGCTAGGGTGTTCTGGGTGGTTGCTAGGTGGTTGCTAGGGTGTTCTGGGTGGTTGCTAGGGTGTTGCTAGGTGGTTGCTAGGGTGTTCTGGGTGGTTGCTAGGCGGTTGCTAGGGTGTTCTGGGTGGTTGCTAGGCGGTTGCTAGGTGGTTGCTAGGGTGTTCTGGGTGGTTGCTAGGGTGTTGCTAGGTTGTTGCTAGGGTGTTCTGGGTGGTTGCTAGGGTGTTGCTAGGTGGTTGCTAGGGTGTTCTGGGTGGTTGCTAGGGCGTTGCTAGGCGGTTGCTAGGCGGTTGCTAGGGTGTTCTGGGTGGTTGCTAGGCGGTTGCTAGGTGGTTGCTATGGTGTTCTGGGTGGTTGCTAGGTGGTTGCTAGGGTGTTGCTAGGCGGTTGCTAGGGTGTTCTGGGTGGTTGCTAGGCGGTTGCTAGGTGGTTGCTAGGGTGTTCTGGGTCGTTGCTAGGCGGTTGCTAGGGTGTTCTGGGTGGTTGCTAGGCGGTTGCTAGGTGGTTGCTAGGGTGTTCTGGGTGGTTGCTAGGGTGTTGCTAGGTGGTTGCTAGGGTGTTCTGGGTGGTTGCTAGGGCGTTGCTAGGCAGTTGCTAGTGTAATCTGGGTGGTTGCTATGGTGTTACTAGGTGGTTGGTAGTTGTCACAGATGGTTACTATGGAGTTTGTAGCATTTTATTGGCATGATTTAGCACTTAGCTAAGCGCTATTAGCATGTAGCTATTCACTGCTAGCGTGTGTAGCATGTAGCAAGTCCTGTTTGCTAGCTTGAGTCAAAAGAGCCAACCCCCATCTCTATACGATGTTCTGATGCAGAGATATTGGTCTTGCAAAACGGTTGCTAGGGTACTCTGTTTGGTTGCTAGGGAGTGGCTTGGCAGCTGCCAATCATGAAGCTCCAAAGTCAGTGTGAATGTATAAACCAACCCCCATCTCTATACGATGTTCTGATGCAGAGATATAGGTCTTGCAAAACGGTTGCTAGGGTACTCTGTTTGGTTGCTAGGGAGTGGCTTGGCAGCTAGCAATCACGATACTCCAAAGGCTTCTTGTCAGTATGAATGATATAAACCAACTCCCACGCCTCTGTGACATTCAGAATGGAAGATATTCCTCTGTGAATTTTGGTTGCTAAGGTGCTCGACAATGGTTGCTAGGGCGTGGCCAGTGAGTGTTGAGGTGATTCAGGATTGGCTGCTTGCTGCCCCGAGTCAAACGAGCCCACCCTCATGTTTCTATGACACTTCTATCCTGAGATATCCCTTTGATCTCTTTCAATGGAAGTCTATGGGACGTGTTGCTAAGGTGCTCTAAATGGTTGCTAGGGGCGTGGCTTGATAGCTTCACAATGATCCTGAGATGCTGATTGGTCGTCTGAGTCAAATGAGCCCGCCCCCTTGTCTCTATGACACTGTGATCCAGAGTTATGTTCAATTGAAAAGCGGTTTCAAGTCAATGGGGCAACTTTGGGACGCTCTTGCCCCCCAGGGGTGCAAGTTTTACCCCATTGTGTGGTATGTTCTTACAGAGCCCGTCAGCCTCTTCAAATGTGGCAAATTTCACATTTCTACGAAATCCACTCTCTGAGCTATGAGTCTGTGAATTTTGGTTGCTAAGGTGGTCGACAATGGTTGCTAGGCCGTGGCCAGTGTGTGTTGAGGTGATTCAGGATTGGCTGCTTGCTGCCCCGAGTCAAACGAGCCCACCCTCATGTTTCTATGACACTTCTATCCTGAGATATCCCTTTGATCTCTTTCAATGGAAGTCTATGGGACGTGTTGCTAAGGTGCTCTAAATGGTTGCTAGGGGCGTGGCTTGATAGCTTCACAATGATCCTGAGATGCTGATTGGTCGTCTGAGTCAAATGAGCCCGCCCCCTTGTCTCTATGACACTGTGATCCAGAGTTATGTTCAATTGAAAAGCGGTTCAATTGAGAGGACGGCCCATTTCATGGGCCGTCCTACACCATTGAAAGTCAATGGGGCAAATTTTAGTACCCTCCTGCCCCCCAGGGGTGCAACTTTTACCCCATTTTGAGGTATGGTCTTACAGAGCCTGCCAGCCTCTTCAAATGTGGCAAATTTCAAATTTCTGTGAAATCCACTCTCTGAGCTACGAGGCGTCAAAAGTTTTTGGCAATGTAAAGTCAATGGGGCAACTTTGGGACGCTCCTGCCCCCCAGGGGTGCAACTTTTACCCCATTTTGAGGTATGGTCTTACAGAGCCTGCCAGCCTCTTGAAATGTGGCAAATTTCACATTTCTGTGAAATCCACTCTCTGAGCTACGAGGCGTCAAAGTTTTTCTCAATGTTAAGTCTATGCGTTTTTTTTTGCCCCTATTTTGCCCCTGGGGCAAACATCGTACCCCCGATCGCTTATAAAAGTCATAGCACACGATTCCCGATTAGGCCGCACGTTTTGACACCTCATTCATGGCTCTGTGACAAAAACTGTGGGAGGAGTAGCGCGCCGAAATAAAAGTGGAAGAAGAAGAAGAAGAACTAGAATGTACATTTCCAGAAGAAAATGTGAATGGTGCTTGCAGTGGCAAAAAAAACCCACCCGGTTGCTAGGGTAATGTAGGGTGTTGGTAGGTGGTTGCTAGGGTAATCTGGGTGGTTGCTATGGTGTTACTAGGTGGTTGGCAGTTGTCACAGATGGTTACTATGGAGTTTGTAGCATTTTATTGGCATGACTTAGCACTTAGCTAAGTGCTATTAGCATGTAGCTATTCACTGCTAGCATGTGTAGCATGTAGCAAGTCCTGTTTGCTAGCATGAGTCAAAAGAGCCAACCCCCATCTCTATACGATGTTCTGATGCAGAGATATTGGGCTTGCAAAACGGTTACTAGGGTACTCTGTTTGGTTGCTAGGGAGTGGCTTGGCAGCTGGCAATCATGAAGCTCCAAAGTCAGTGTGAATGTATAAACCAACCCCCATCTCTCTACGATGTTCTGATGCAGAGATATAGGTCTTGCAAAACGGTTGCTAGGGTACTCTGTTTGGTTGCTAGGGAGTGGCTTGGAAGCTAGCAATCACGATACTCCAAAGGCTTCTTGTCAGTATGAATGATATAAACCAACTCCCACGCCTCTGTGACATTCAGAATGGAAGATATTCCTCTGTGAATTTTGGTTGCTAAGGTGCTCGACAATGGTTGCTAGGGCGTGGCCAGTGAGTGTTGAGGTGATTCAGGATTGGCTGCTTGCTGCCCCGAGTCAAACGAGCCCACCCTCATGTTTCTATGACACTTCTATCCTGAGATATCCCTTTGATCTCTTTCAATGGAAGTCTATGGGACGTGTTGCTAAGGTGCTCTAAATGGTTGCTAGGGGCGTGGCTTGATAGCTTCACAATGATCCTGAGATGCTGATTGGTCGTCTGAGTCAAATGAGCCCGCCCCCTTGTCTCTATGACACTGTGATCCAGAGTTATGTTCAATTGAAAAGCGGTTCAATTGAAAGGACGGCCCATTTCATGGGCCGTCCTACACCATTGAAAGTCAATGGGGCAACTTTGGGACGCTCCTGCCCCCCAGGGGTGCAACTTTTACCCCATTTTGAGGTATGGTCTTACAGAGCCTGCCAGCCTCTTTAAATGTGGCAAATTTCACATTTCTGTGAAATCCACTCTCTGAGCTACGAGGCGTCAAAGTTTTTCGCAATGTTGAGTCTATGCGTTTTTTTTGGCCGCTATTTCGCCCCTGGGGCGAACATCGTACCCCCGATCGCTTATAAAAGTCATAGCACACCATTCCCGATTAGGCCGCACGTATTGACACCTCATTCATGGCTCTGTGGCAAAAACTGCGGGAGGAGTAGCGCGCCGAAGTTTGGTCAGGGCGAATAGTAATAACAATACTAGAATGTACATTTCCAGAAGAAAATGTGAAATGGTGCTTGCAGTGGCAAAAAACACCACCCGGTTTGCTAGGGTAATCTGGGTGGTTGCTATGGTGTTACTAGGTGGTTGGTAGTTGTCACAGATGGTTACTATGGAGTTTGTAGCATTTTATTGGCATGATTTAGCACTTAGCTAAGCGCTATTAGCATGTAGCTATTCACTGCTAGCATGTGTAGCATGTAGCAAGTCCTGTTTGCTAGCATGAGTCAAAAGAGCCAACCCCCATCTCTATACGATGTTCTGATGCAGAGATATTGGTCTTGCAAAACGGTTGCTAGGGTACTCTGTTTGGTTGCTAGGGAGTGGCTTGGCAGCTGCCAATCATGAAGCTCCAAAGTCAGTGTGAATGTATAAACCAACCCCCATCTCTCTACGATGTTCTGATGCAGAGATAGAGGTCTTGCAAAACGGTTGCTAGGGTACTCTGTTTGGTTGCTAGGGAGTGGCTTGGCAGCTAGCAATCACGATACTCCAAAGGCTTCTTGTCAGTATGAATGATATAAACCAACTCCCACGCCTCTGTGACATTCAGAATGGAAGATATTCCTCTGTGAATTTTGGTTGCTAAGGTGCTCGACAATGGTTGCTAGGGCGTGGCCAGTGAGTGTTGAGGTGATTCAGGATTGGCTGCTTGCTGACCCGAGTCAAACGAGCCCACCCTCATGTTTCTATGACACTTCTATCCTGAGATATCCCTTTGATCTCTTTCAATGGAAGTCTATGGGACGTGTTGCTAAGGTGCTCTAAATGGTTGCTAGGGGCGTGGCTTGATAACTTCACAATGATCCTGAGATGCTGATTGGTCGTCTGAGTCAAATGAGCCCGCCCCCTTGTCTCTATGACACTGTGATCCAGAGTTATGTTCAATTGAAAAGTGGTTTCTATTGTGTAGGACGGCCCATTTCATGGGCGGTCCTACACCATTGAAAGTCAATGGGGCAACTTTGGGACGCTCCTGCCCCCCAGGGGTGCAACTTTTACCCCATTTTGAGGTATGGTCTTACAGAGCCTGCCAGACACTTCAAATGTGGCAAATTTCACATTTCTGTGAAATCCACTCTCTGAGCTACGAGGCGTCAAAGTTTTTCGCAATGTTAAGTCTATGCGTTTTTTTTGGCCGCTATTTCGCCCCTGGGGCGAACATCGTACCCCCGATCGCTTATAAAAGTCATAGCACACCATTCCCGACTAGGCCGCACGTTTTGACACCTCATTCATGGGTCTATGACAAACTTTGCAGGAGGAGTAGCGTGCCGAAGTATTGTCAGGGCGAATAGTAATAACAATACTAGAATGTACATTTCCAGAAGAAAATGTGAATGGTGCTTGCAGTGGCAAAAAACACCACCCGGTTGCTAGGCGGTTGCTAGGGTTGTTGCTAGGCGGTTGCTAGGGTGTTCTGGGTGGTTGCTAGGGCGTTGCTAGGCGGTTGCTAGGATGTTCTGGGTGGTTGCTAGGTCCTACACCATAGAAAGTCAATGGGGCAACTTTGGGACGCTCCTGCCCCCCAGGGGTGCAACTTTTACCCCATTTTGAGGTATGGTCCTACAGAGCCTGCCAGCCTCTTCAAATGTGGCAAATTTCACATTTCTGTGAAATCCACTCTCTGAGCTATGAGGCGTCAAAGTTTTTCGCAATGTTAAGTCTATGCATTTTTTTTGGCCGCTATTTCGCCCCTGGGGTGAACATCGTACCCCCGATCGCTTATAAAAGTCATAGCACACCATTCCCGATTAGGCCGCACGTTTTGACACCTCATTCATGGCTCTGTGGCAAAAACTGCGGGAGGAGTAGCGCGCCGAAGTTTGGTCAGGGCGAATAGTAATAACAATCCTAGAATGTACATTTCCAGAAGAAAATGTGAATGGTGCTTGCAGTGGCAAAAAACACCACCCGGTTGCTAGGCGGTTGCTAGGGTTGTTGCTAGGCGGTTGCTAGGGTGTTCTGGGTGGTTGCTAGGGCGTTGCTAGGCGGTTGCTAAGATGTTCTGGGTGGTTGCTAGGTCCTACACCATAGAAAGTCAATGGGGCAACTTTGGGACGCTCCTGCCCCCCAGGGGTGCAACTTTTACCCCATTTTGAGGTATGGTCCTACAGAGCCTGCCAGCCTCTTCAAATGTGGCAAATTTCACATTTCTGTGAAATGCACTCTCTGAGCTATGAGGCGTCGAAGTTTTTCGCAATGTTAAGTCTATGCGTTTTTTTTGGCCGCTATTTCGCCCCTGGAGCGAACATCGTACCCCCGATCGCTTATAAAAGTCATAGCACACCATTCCCGATTAGGCCGCACGTTTTGACACCTCATTCATGGCTCTGTGGCAAAAACTGCGGGAGGAGTAGCGCGCCGAAGTTTGGTCAGGGCGAATAGTAATAACAATACTAGAATGTACATTTCCAGAAGAAAATGTGAATGGTGCTTGCAGTGGCAAAAAACACCACCCGGTTGCTAGGCGGTTGCTAGGGTTGTTGCTAGGCGGTTGCTAGGGTGTTCTGGGTGGTTGCTAGGGCGTTGCTAGGCGGTTGCTAGGATGTTCTGGGTGGTTGCTAGGTCCTACACCATACAAAGTCAATCGGGCAACTTTGGGACGCTCCTGCCCCCCAGGGGTGCAACTTTTACCCCATTTTGAGGTATGGTCCTACAGAGCCTGCCAGCCTCTTGAAATGTGGCAAATTTCACATTTCTGTGAAATTCACTCTCTGAGCTATGAGGCGTCAAAGTTTTTTGCAATGTTAAGTCTATGCGTTTTTTTTGGCCGCTATTTCGCCCCTGGGGCGAACATCGTACCCCCGATCGCTTATAAAAGTCATAGCACACCATTCCCGATTAGGCCGCACGTTTTGACACCTCATTCATGGCTCTGTGGCAAAAACTGCGGGAGGAGTAGCGCGCCGAAGTTTGGTCAGGGCGAATAGTAATAACAATACTAGAATGTACATTTCCAGAAGAAAATGTGAATGGTGCTTGCAGTGGCAAAACTCGGCGCTGGACAGATACTAGTGACTAGCATGTTTGCTAGCATATTTTTAGCATGATTAGCATCTTGTTACCATATTGCTAGCATGATTAGCATGTTGCTAGCATGTTGCTAGCATGATTTTATCATGTTGCTAGCATGATTTTATCATGTTGCTAGTATGATTAGCATGTTGCTAGCATTATTTTAGCATGTCGCTAGCATGATTAGCATGTTGCTAGCATGATTAGCATATGGCTAGCATGTTGCTAGCATTATTCTAGCATGTTGCTAGCATGATTAGCATGTTGCTAGCATGATTAGCATGTTTGCTAACATGTCGCTAGCATGTTGCTAGCATGTCGCTTGCATGATTCTAGCATGTTGCTAGCATGATTAACATGTTGCTAGCATGTCGCTAGCATGATTAGCATGTTGCTAGCATGTTGCTAGCATGATTAGCATGTTGTTAGCATTTTGCTAGCATGATTAGCATTGTTGTTAGCATGTTGCTAGCATGATTAGCATGTTGCTAGCATGATTAGCATGTTGCTAGCATGTTGCTAGCATGATTAGCATGTTGCTAGCATGTTGCTAACATGTTGTTAACATGATTCTAACATGTCGCTAACATGATTAGCATGTTGCTAGCATGTTGCTAGCATGATTAGCATGTTGCTAGCATGTTGCTAACATGATTAGCATGTTGCTAGCATGTTGCTAGCATGATTAGCATGTTTCTAGCATGTTGCTAGCATGTTGCTAGCATGTTGCTAGCGTGATTAGCATGTTGCTAGCATGTTGCTAGCATGATTAGCATGTTGCTAGCATGTTGCTAGCATGATTAGCATGTTGCTAGCATGTTGCTAGCATGATGCTAGCATGATTTTAGCATTATTAGCATGTTGCTAGCATGTTGCTAACGTGATTAGCATGTTTCTAGCATGTTGCTAGCATGATTTTAGCGTGATTAGCATGTTTTTAGCATGTTGCTAGCATGATTAGCATGTGACTAGCATGTTGCTAGCATGATTAGCATGTTGCTAGCATGTTGCTAGCATGATTTTAACATGATTAGCATGTTTGCTAGCATGATTTTAGCGTGATTAGCATGTTGCTAGCATGATAAGCATGTTGCTAGCATGATTAGCATGTTGCTAGCATGTTGCTAGCATGATTAGCATGTTGCTAGCATGTTGCTAGCATGATTAGCATGTTTGCTAGCATGTTGCTAGCGTGATTAGCATGTTGCTAGCATGTTGCTAGCATGTTGCTAGCATGATTAGCATGTTGCTAGCATGTTGCTAGCATGATTAGCATGTTGCTAGCATGTTGCTAGCATGATGCTAGCATGATTTTAGCATTATTAGCATGTTGCTAGCCTGTTGCTAGTGTGATTAGCATGTTTCTAGCATGTTGCTATCATGATTAGCATGTTGCTAGCATGTTGCTAGCATGATTTTAGCGTGATTAACATGTTTTTAGCATGTTGCTCGCATGATTAGCATGTGACTAGCATGTTGCTAGCATGTTGCTAGCATGATTTTAGCATGATTAGCATGTTGCTAGCATGTTGCTAGCATGATTAGCATGTTGCTAGCATGTTGCTAGCATGATTTTAGCATGATTAGCATGTTTTTAGCATGTTGCTAGCATGATTAGCATGTGACTAGCATGTTGCTAGCATGATTAGCATGTTGCTAGCATGTTGCTAGCATGTTGCTAGCATGATTTTAGCATGATTAGCATGTTTGCTAACATGATTTTAGCGTGATTAGCATGTTGCTAGCATGTTGCTAGCATGATTAGCATGTTGCTAGCATGTTGCTAGCATGATTTTAGCGTGATTTGCATGTTTTTAGCATGTTTGCTAGCATGATTAGCATGTGACTAGCATGTTTGCTAGCATGATTAGCATGTGACTAGCATGTTGCTAGCATGTTGCTAGCATGATTAGCATGTTGCTAGCATGTTGCTAGCATGATTTTAGCGTGATTTGCATGTTTTTAGCATGTTTGCTAGCATGATTAGCATGTGACTAGCATGTTTGCTAGCATGATTAGCATGTGACTAGCATGTTGCTAGCATGTTGCTAGCATGATTAGCATGTTGCTAGCATGATTTTAGCATGATTAGCATGTTGCTAGCATGATTTTAGCGTGATTAGCATGTTGTTAACATGATTAGCATGTTGCTAGCATGTTGCTAGCATGATTAGCATTTAGGGTAATCTGAGTGGTTGCTATGGTGTTACTAGGTGGTTGGTAGTTGTCACAGATGGTTACTATGGAGTTTGTAGCATTTTATTGGCATGATTTAGCACTTAGCTAAGCGCTATTAGCATGTAGCTATTCACTGCTAGCATGTGTAGCATGTAGCAAGTCCTGTTTGCTAGCATGAGTCAAAAGAACCAACCCCCATCTCTATACGATGTTCTGATGCAGAGATATTGGTCTTGCAAAATGGTTGCTAGGGTACTCTGTTTGGTTGCTAGGGAGTGGCTTGGCAGCTGCCAATCATGAAGCTCCAAAGTCAGTGTGAATGTATAAACCAACCCCCATCTCTCTACGATGTTCTGATGCAGAGATATAGGTCTTGCAAAACGGTTGCTAGGGTACTCTGTTTGGTTGCTAGGGAGTGGCTTGGCAGCTAGCAATCACGATACTCCAAAGGCTTCTTGTCAGTATGAATGATATAAAACAACTCCCACGCCTCTGTGACATTCAGAATGGAAGATATTCCTCTGTGAATTTTGGTTGCTAAGGTGATCGACAATGGTTGCTAGGGCGTGGCCAGTGAGTGTTGAGGTGATTCAGGATTGGCTGCTTGCTGCCCCGAGACAAAGGAGCCCACCCTCATGTTTCTATGACACTTCTATCCTGAGATATCCCTTTGATCTCTTTCAATGGAAGTCTATGGGACGTGTTGCTAAGGTGCTCTAAATGGTTGCTAGGGGCGTGGCTTGATAGCTTCACAATGATCCTGAGATGCTGATTGGTCGTCTGAGTCAAATGAGCCCGCCCCCTTGTCTCTATGACACTGTGATCCAGAGTTATGTTCAATTGAAAAGCGGTTTCAAGTCAATGGGGCAACTTTGGGACGCTCTTGCCCCCCAGGGGTGCAAGTTTTACCCCATTGTGTGGTATGTTCTTACAGAGCCCGTCAGCCTCTTCAAATGTGGCAAATTTCAAATTTCTACGAAATCCACTCTCTGAGCTATGAGTCTGTGAATTTTGGTTGCTAAGGTGGTCGACAATGGTTGCTAGGGCGTGGCCAGTGTGTGTTGAGGTGATTCAGGATTGGCTGCTTGCTGCCCCGAGTCAAACGAGCCCACCCTCATGTTTCTATGACACTTCTATCCTGAGATATCCCTTTGATCTCTTTCAATGGAAGTCAATGGGACGTGTTGCTAAGGTGCTCTAAATGGTTGCTAGGGGCGTGGCTTGATAGCTTCACAATGATCCTGAGATGCTGATTGGTCGTCTGAGTCAAATGAGCCCGCCCCCCTTGTCTCTATGACACTGTGATCCAGAGTTATGTTCAATTGAAAAGCGGTTCAATTGAAAGGACGGCCCATTTCATGGGCCGTCCTACACCATTGAAAGTCAATGGGGCAAATTTTAGTACCCTCCTGCCCCCCAGGGGTGCAACTTTTACCCCATTTTGAGGTATGGTCTTACAGAGCCTGCCAGCCTCTTCAAATGTGGCCAATTTCACATTTCTGTGAAATCCACTCTCTGAGCTACGAGGCGTAAAAATTTTTTCGCAATGTTAAGTCAAAGGGGCAACTTTGGGACGCTCCTGCCCCCCAGGGGTGCAACTTTTACCCCATTTTGAGGTGTGGTCTTACAGAGCCTGCCAGCCTCTTCAAATGTGGCAAATTTCACATTTCTGTGAAATCCACTCTCTGAGCTACGAGGCGTCAAAGTTTTTCGCCATGTTAAGTCAATGCGTTTGATTTTGCCCCTATTTTGCCCCTGGGGCAAACATCGTACCCCCGATCGCTTATAAAAGTCATAGCACACGATTCCCGATTAGGCCGCACGTTTTGACACCTCATTCATGGCTCTGTGACAAAAACTGTGGGAGGAGTAGCGCGCCGAAATAAAAGTGGAAGAAGAAGAAGAAGAATAATAATAAGTATGAGCAATAACAATACTGTGCTTTGCCATTAAAATGGCAAGCACCATTAACTAGAATGTACATTTCCAGAAGAAAATGTGAATGGTGCTTGCAGTGGCAAAAAACACCACCCGGTTGCTAGGCGGTTGCTAGGGTTGTTGCTAGGCGGTTTCTAGGGTGTTCTGGGTGGTTGCTAGGGCGTTGCTAGGCGGTTGCTAGGATGTTCTGGGTGGTTGCTAGGTCCTACACCACAGAAAGTCAATGGGGCAACTTTGGGACGCTCCTGCCCCCCAGGGGTGCAACTTTTACCCCATTTTGAGGTATGGTCCTACAGAGCCTGCCAGCCTCTTCAAATGTGGCAAATTTCACATTTCTGTGAAATCCACTCTCTGAGCTATGAGGCGTCAAAGTTTTTCGCAATGTTAAGTCTATGCGGTTTTTTTGGCCGCTATTTCGCCCCTGGGGCGAACATCGTACCCCCGATCGCTTATAAAAGTCATAGCACACCATTCCCGATTAGGCCGCACATTTTGACACCTCATTCATGGCTCTGTTGCAAAAACTGCGGGAGGAGTAGCGCGCCGAAGTTTGGTCAGGGCGAATAGTAATAACAATACTAGAATGTACATTTCCAGAAGAAAATGTGAATGGTGCTTGCAGTGGCAAAAAACACCACCCGGTTGCTAGGTGGTTGCTAGGGTTGTTGCTAGGCGGTTGCTAGGGTGTTCTGGGTGGTTGCTAGGGCGTTGCTAGGCGGTTGCTAGGATGTTCTGGGTGGTTGCTAGGTCCTACACCATAGAAAGTCAATGGGGCAACTTTGGGACGCTCCTGCCCCCCAGGGGTGCAACTTTTACCCCATTTTGAGGTATGGTCTTACAGAGCCTGCCAGCCTCTTCAAATGTGGCAAATTTCACATTTCTGTGAAATCCACTCTCTGAGCTATGAGGCGTCAAAGTTTTTCGCAATGTTAAGTCTATGCGTTTTTTTTGGCCGCTATTTCGCCCCTGGGGCGAACATCGTACCCCCGATCGCTTATAAAAGTCATAGCACACCATTCCCGATTAGGCCGCACGTTTTGACACCTCATTCATGGCTCTGTGGCAAAAACTGCGGGAGGAGTAGCGCGCCGAAATTTGGTCAGGGCGAATAGTAATAACAATACTAGAATGTACATTTCCAGAAGAAAATGTGAATGGTGCTTGCAGTGGCAAAAAACACCACCCGGTTGCTAGGCGGTTGCTAGGGTTGTTGCTAGGCGGTTGCTAGGGTGTTCTGGGTGGTTGCTAGGGCGTTGCTAGGCGGTTTCTAGGATGTTCTGGGTGGTTGCTAGGTCCTACACCATAGAAAGTCAATGGGGCAACTTTGGGACGCTCCTGCCCCCCAGGGGTGCAACTTTTACCCCATTTTGAGGTATGGTCCTACAGAGCCTGCCAGCCTCTTCAAATGTGGCAAATTTCACATTTCTGTGAAATTCACTCTCTGAGCTATGAGGCGTCAAAGTTTTTCGCAATGTTAAAGTCTATGCGTTTTTTTTGGCCGCTATTTCGCCCCTGGGGCGAACATCGTACCCCCGATCGCTTATAAAAGTCATAGCACACCATTCCCGATTAGGCCGCACGTTTTGACACCTCATTCATGGCTCTGTGGCAAAAACTGCGGGAGGAGTAGCGCGCCGAAGTTTGGTCAGGGCGAATAGTAATAACAATACTAGAATGTACATTTCCAGAAGAAAATGTGAATGGTGCTTGCAGTGGCAAAAAACACCACCCGGTTGCTAGGCGGTTGCTAGGGTTGTTGCTAGGCGGTTGCTAGGGTGTTCTGGGTGGTTGCTAGGGCGTTGCTAGGCGGTTGCTAGGATGTTCTGGGTGGTTGCTAGGTCCTTCACCATAGAAAGTCAATGGGGCAACTTTGGGACGCTCCTGCCCCCCAGGGGTGCAACTTTTACCCCATTTTGAGGTATGGTCTTACAGAGCCTGCCAGCCTCTTCAAATGTGGCAAATTTCACATTTCTGTGAAATCCACTCTCTGAGCTATGAGGCGTCAAAGTTTTTCGCAATGTTAAGTCTATGCGTTTTTTTTGGCCGCTATTTCGCCCCTGGGGCGAACATCGTACCTCCGATCGCTTATAAAAGTCATAGCACACCATTCCCGATTAGGCCGCACGTTTTGACACCTCATTCATGGCTCTGTGGCAAAAACTGCGGGAGGAGTAGCGCGCCGAAGTTTGGTCAGGGCGAATAGTAATAACAATACTAGAATGTACATTTCCAGAAGAAAATGTGAATGGTGCTTGCAGTGGCAAAAAACACCACCCGGTTGCTAGGCGGTTGCTAGGGTTGTTGCTAGGCGGTTGCTAGGGTGTTCTGGGTGGTTGCTAGGGTGTTGCTAGGTGGTTGCTAGGGTGTTCTGAGTGGTTGCTAGGGTGTTCTGGGTGGTTGCTAGGGCGTTGCTAGGCGGTTGCTAGGGTGTTCTGGGTGGTTGCTAGGTGGTTGCTAGGTGGTTGCTAGGGTGTTCTGGGTGGTTGCTAGGGTGTTGCTAGGTGGTTGCTAGGGTGTTCTGGGTGGTTGCTAGGCGGTTGTTAGGGTGTTCTGGGTGGTTGCTAGGGTGTTCTGGGTGGTTGCTAGGGCGTTGCTAGGCGGTTGCTAGGGTGTTCTGGGTGGTTGCTAGGGCGTTGCTAGGCGGTTGCTAGGGTAATCTGGGTGGTTGCTATGGTGTTACTAGGTGGTTGGTAGTTGTCACAGATGGTTACTATGGAGTTTGTAGCATTTTATTGGCATGATTTAGCACTTAGCTAAGCGCTATTAGCATGTAGCTATTCACTGCTAGCATGTGTAGCATGCAGCAAGTCCTGTTTGCTAGCATGAGTCAAAAGAGCCAACCCCCATCTCTATACGATGTTCTGATGCAGAGATATTGGTCTTGCAAAACGGTTGCTAGGGTACTCTGTTTGGTTGCTAGGGAGTGGCTTGGCAGCTGCCAATCATGAAGCTCCAAAGTCAGTGTGAATGTATAAACCAACCCCCATCTCTATACGATGTTCTGATGCAGAGATATAGGTCTTGCAAAACGGTTGCTAGGGTACTCTGTTTGGTTGCTAGGGAGTGGCTTGGCAGCTAGCAATCACGATACTCCAAAGGCTTCTTGTCAGTATGAATGATATAAACCAACTCCCACGCCTCTGTGACATTCAGAATGGAAGATATTCCTCTGTGAATTTTGGTTGCTAAGGTGGTCGACAATGGTTGCTAGGGCGTGGCCAGTGTGTGTTGAGGTGATTCAGGATTGGCTGCTTGCTGCCCCGAGTCAAACGAGCCCACCCTCATGTTTCTATGACACTTCTATCCTGAGATATCCCTTTGATCTCTTTCAATGGAAGTCTATGGGACGTGTTGCTAAGGTGCTCTAAATGGTTGCTAGGGGCGTGGCTTGATAGCTTCACAATGATCCTGAGATGCTGATTGGTCGTCTGAATCAAATGAGCCCGCCCCCTTGTCTCTATGACACTGTGATCCAGAGTTATGTTCAATTGAAAAGCGGTTTCAAGTCAATGGGGCAACTTTGGGACGCTCTTGCCCCCCAGGGGTGCAAGTTTTACCCCATTGTGTGGTATGTTCTTACAGAGCCCGTCAGCCTCTTCAAATGTGGCAAATTTCACATTTCTACGAAATCCACTCTCTGAGCTATGAGTCTGTGAATTTTGGTTGCTAAGGTGGTCGACAATGGTTGCTAGGGCGTGGCCAGTGTGTGTTGAGGTGATTCAGGATTGGCTGCTTGCTGCCCCGAGTCAAACGAGCCCACCCTCATGTTTCTATGACACTTCTATCCTGAGATATCCCTTTGATCTCTTTCAATGGAAGTCTATGGGACGTGTTGCTAAGGTGCTCTAAATGGTTGCTAGGGGCGTGGCTTGATAGCTTCACAATGATCCTGAGATGCTGATTGGTCGTCTGAATCAAATGAGCCCGCCCCCTTGTCTCTATGACACTGTGATCCAGAGTTATGTTCAATTGAAAAGCGGTTTCAAGTCAATGGGGCAACTTTGGGACGCTCTTGCCCCCCAGGGGTGCAAGTTTTACCCCATTGTGTGGTATGTTCTTACAGAGCCCGTCAGCCTCTTCAAATGTGGCAAATTTCACATTTCTACGAAATCCACTCTCTGAGCTATGAGTCTGTGAATTTTGGTTGCTAAGGTGGTCGACAATGGTTGCTAGGGCGTGGCCAGTGTGTGTTGAGGTGATTCAGGATTGGCTGCTTGCTGCCCCGAGTCAAACGAGCCCACCCTCATGTTTCTATGACACTTCTATCCTGAGATATCCCTTTGATCTCTTTCAATGGAAGTCTATGGGACGTGTTGCTAAGGTGCTCTAAATGGTTGCTAGGGGCGTGGCTTGATAGCTTCACAATGATCCTGAGATGCTGATTGGTCATCTGAGTCAAATGAGCCCACCCCCTTGTCTCTATGACACTGTGATCCAGAGTTATGTTCAATTGAAAAGCCGTTTCTATGTGTAGGACGGCCCATTTCATGGGCCGTCCTACACCATTGAAAGTCAATGGGGCAACTTTGGGACGCTCCTGCCCCCCAGGGGTGCAACTTTTACCCCATTTTGAGGTATGGTCTTACAGAGCCTGCCAGCCTCTTCAAGTGTGGTGATTCATAAGTTTCTACGAAATTCTCGCTCTGAGCTACGACCCGCCAAAGTTTGCCCAATGCATTGTCAATGGGACTTTTTGGGCGATTATTTGCCCCTGGGGCGAACATCGTACCCCCGATCGCTTATAAAAGTCATAGCACACGATTCCCGATTAGGCCGCACGTTTTGACACCTCATTCATGGCTCTGTGACAAAAACTGTGGGAGGAGTAGCGCGCCGAAATAAAAGTGGAAGAAGAAGAATAATAAGTATGAGCAATAACAATACTGTGCTTTGCCATTAAAATGGCAAGCACCATTAACTAGAATGTACATTTCCAGAAGAAAATGTGAATGGTGCTTGCAGTGGCAAAACTCGGCGCTGGACAGATACTAGTGACTAGCATGTTTGCTAGCATATTTTTTAGCATGATTAGCATCTTGTTACCATATTGCTAGCATGATTAGCATGTTGCTAGCATGTTGCTAGCATGATTAGCATTTAGGGTAATCTGAGTGGTTGCTATGGTGTTACTAGGTGGTCAGTAGTTGTCACAGATGGTTACTATGGAGTTTGTAGCATTTTATTGGCATGATTTAATACTTAGCTAAGCGCTATTAGCATGTAGCTATTCACTGCTAGCATGTGTAGCATGTAGCAAGTCCTGTTTGCTAGTATGAGTCAAAAGAGCCAACCCCCATCTCTATACGATGTTGTGATGCAGAGATATAGGTCTTGCAAAACGGTTGCTAGGGTACTCTGTTTGGTTGCTAGGGAGTGGCTTGGCAGCTGCCAATCATGAAGCTCCAAAGTCAGTGTGAATGTATAAACCAACCCCCATCTCTCTACGATGTTCTGATGCAGAGATATAGGTCTTGCAAAACGGTTGCTAGGGTACTCTGTTTGGTTGCTAGGGAGTGGCTTGGCAGCTAGCAATCACGATACTCCAAAGGCTTCTTGTCAGTATGAATGATATAAACCAACTCCCACGCCTCTGTGACATTCAGAATGGAAGATATTCCTCTGTGAATTTTGGTTGCTAAGGTGCTCGACAATGGTTGCTAGGGCGTGGCCAGTGAGTGTTGAGGTGATTCAGGATTGGCTGCTTGCTGCCCCGAGACAAACGAGCCCACCCTCATGTTTCTATGACACTTCTATCCTGAGATATCCCTTTGATCTCTTTCAATGGAAGTCTATGGGACGTGTTGCTAAGGTGCTCTAAATGGTTGCTAGGGGCGTGGCTTGATAGCTTCACAATGATCCTGAGATGCTGATTGGTCGTCTGAGTCAAATGAGCCCGCCCCCTTGTCTCTATGACACTGTGATCCAGAGTTATGTTCAATTGAAAAGCGGTTTCAAGTCAATGGGGCAACTTTGGGACGCTCTTGCCCCCCAGGGGTGCAAGTTTTACCCCATTGTGTGGTATGTTCTTACAGAGCCCGTCAGCTTCTTGAAATGTGGCAAATTTCACATTTCTGCGAAATCCACTCTCTGAGCTATGAGTCTGTGAATTTTGGTTGCTAAGGTGGTCGACAATGGTTGCTAGGGCGTGGCCAGTGTGTGTTGAGGTGATTCAGGATTGGCTGCTTGCTGCCCCGAGTCAAACGAGCCCACCCTCATGTTTCTATGACACTTCTATCCTGAGATATCCCTTTGATCTCTTTCAATGGAAGTCAATGGGACGTGTTGCTAAGGTGCTCTAAATGGTTGCTAGGGGCGTGGCTTGATAGCTTCACAATGATCCTGAGATGCTGATTGGTCGTCTGAGTCAAATGAGCCCGCCCCCTTGTCTCTATGACACTGTGATCCAGAGTTATGTTCAATTGAAAAGCGCTTCAATTGAAAGGACGGCCCATTTCATGGGCCGTCCTACACCATTGAAAGTCAATGGGGCAAATTTTAGTACCCTCCTGCCCCCCAGGGGTGCAACTTTTACCCCATTTTGAGGTATGGTCTTACAGAGCCTGCCAGCCTCTTCAAATGTGGCCAATTTCACATTTCTGTGAAATCCACTCTCTGAGCTACGAGGCGTCAAATTTTTTTCGCAATGTTAAGTCAATGGGGCAACTTTGGGACGCTCCTGCCCCCCAGGGGTGCAACTTTTACCCCATTTTGAGGTGTGGTCTTACAGAGCCTGCCAGCCTCTTCAAATGTGGCAAATTTCACATTTCTGTGAAATCCACTCTCTGAGCTACGAGGCGTCAAAGTTTTTCGCCATGTTAAGTCAATGCGTTTGATTTTGCCCCTATTTTGCCCCTGGGGCAAACATCGTACCCCCGATCGCTTATAAAAGTCATAGCACACGATTCCCGATTAGGCCGCACGTTTGACACCTCATTCATGGCTCTGTGACAAAAACTGTGGGAGGAGTAGCGCGCCGAAATAAAAGTGGAAGAAGAAGAATAATAATAAGTATGAGCAATAACAATACTGTGCTTTGCCATTAAAATGGCAAGCACCATTAACTAGAATGTACATTTCCAGAAGAAAATGTGAATGGTGCTTGCAGTGGCAAAAAACACCACCCGGTTGCTAGGCGGTTGCTAGGGTTGTTGCTAGGCGGTTGCTAGGGTGTTCTGGGTGGTTGCTAGGGCGTTGCTAGGCAGTTGCTAGGATGTTCTGGGTGGTTGCTAGGTCCTACACCATAGAAAGTCAATGGGGCAACTTTGGGACGCTCCTGCCCCCCAGGGGTGCAACTTTTACCCCATTTTGAGGTATGGTCCTACAGAGCCTGCCAGCCTCTTCAAATGTGGCAAATTTCACATTTCTGTGAAATCCACTCTCTGAGCTATGAGGCGTCAAAGTTTTTCGCAATGTTAAGTCTATGCGGTTTTTTTGGCCGCTATTTCGCCCCTGGGGCGAACATCGTACCCCCGATCGCTTATAAAAGTCATAGCACACCATTCCCGATTAGGCCGCACGTTTTGACACCTCATTCATGGCTCTGTGGCAAAAACTGCGGGAGGAGTAGCGCGCCGAAGTTTGGTCAGGGCGAATAGTAATAACAATACTAGAATGTACATTTCCAGAAGAAAATGTGAAATGGTGCTTGCAGTGGCAAAAAACACCACCCGGTTGCTAGGGTAATGTAAGGCGTTGCTAAGTGGTTGCTAGGGTAATCTGGGTGGTTGCTATGGTGTTACTAGGTGGTTGGTAGTTGTCACAGATGGTTACTATGGAGTTTGTAGCATTTTATTGGCATGATTTAGCACTTAGCTAAGCGCTATTAGCATGTAGCTATTCACTGCTAGCATGTGTAGCATGTAGCAAGTCCTGTTTGCTAGCATGAGTCAAAAGAGCCAACCCCCATCTCTATACGATGTTCTGATGCAGAGATATTGGTCTTGCAAAACGGTTGCTAGGGTACTCTGTTTGGTTGCTAGGGAGTGGCTTGGCAGCTAGCAATCACGATACTCCAAAGGCTTCTTGTCAGTATGAATGATATAAACCAACTCCCACGCCTCTGTGACATTCAGAATGGAAGATATTCCTCTGTGAATTTTGGTTGCTAAGGTGCTCGACAATGGTTGCTAGGGCGGGGCCAGTGAGTGTTGAGGTGATTCAGGATTGGCTGCTTGCTGCCCCGAGTCAAACGAGCCCACCCTCATGTTTCTATGACACTTCTATCCTGAGATATCCCTTTGATCTCTTTCAATGGAAGTCTATGGGACGTGTTGCTAAGGTGCTCTAAATGGTTGCTAGGGGCGTGGCTTGATAGCTTCACAATGATCCTGAGATGCTGATTGGTCGTCTGAGTCAAATGAGCCCGCCCCCTTGTCTCTATGACACTGTGATCCAGAGTTATGTTCAATTGAAAAGCGTTTTCTATGGTGTAGGACGGCCCAATTTCATGGGCCGTCCTACACCATTGAAAGTCAATGGGGCAACTTTGGGACGCTCCTGCCCCCAGGGGTGCAACTTTTACCCCATTTTGAGGTATGGTTTTACAGAGCCTGCCAGCCTCTTCAAATGTGGCAAATTTCACATTTCTGTGAAATCCACTCTCTGAGCTACGAGGCGTCAAAGTTTTTGGCAATGTTAAGTCTATGCGTATTTTTTGGCCGCTATTTCGCCCCTGGGGCGAACATCGTACCCCCGATCGCTTATAAAAGTCATAGCACACCATTCCCGATTAGGCCGCACGTTTTGACACCTCATTCATGGGTCTATGACAAACTTTGCAGGAGGAGTAGCATGCCGAAGTATTGTCAGGGCGAATAGTAATAACAATACTAGAATGTACATTTCCAGAAGAAAATGTGAATGGTGCTTGCAGTGGCAAAAAACACCACCCGGTTGCTAGGCGGTTGCTAGGGTTGTTGCTAGGCGGTTGCTAGGGTGTTCTGGGTGGTTGCTAGGGCGTTGCTAGGCAGTTGCTAGGATGTTCTGGGTGGTTGCTAGGTCCTACACCATAGAAAGTCAATGGGGCAACTTTGGGACGCTCCTGCCCCCCAGGGGTGCAACTTTTACCCCATTTTGAGGTATGGTCCTACAGAACCTGCCAGCCTCTTCAAATGTGGCAAATTTCACATTTCTGTGAAATCCACTCTCTGAGCTATGAGGCGTCAAAGTTTTTCGCAATGTTAAGTCTATGCGTTTTTTTTGGCCGCTATTTCGCCCCTGGGGCGAACATCGTACCCCCGATCGCTTATAAAAGTCATAGCACACCATTCCCGATTAGGCCGCACGTTTTGACACCTCATTCATGGCTCTGTGGCAAAAACTGCGGGAGGAGTAGCGCGCCGAAGTTTGGTCAGGGCGAATAGTAATAACAATACTAGAATGTACATTTCCAGAAGAAAATGTGAATGGTGCTTGCAGTGGCAAAAAACACCACCCGGTTGCTAGGCGGTTGCTAGGGTGTTCTGGGTGGTTGCTAGGGCGTTGCTAGGCGGTTGCTAGGATGTTCTGGGTGGTTGCTAGGTCCTACACCATAGAAAGTCAATGGGGCAACTTTGGGACGCTCCTGCCCCCCAGGGGTGCAACTTTTACCCCATTTTGAGGTATGGTCCTACAGAGCCTGCCAGGCTCTTCAAATGTGGCAAATGTCACATTTCTGTGAAATCCACTCTCTGAGCTATGAGGCGTCAAAGTTTTTCGCAATGTTAAGTCTATGCGTTTTTTTTGGCCGCTATTTCGCCCCTGGGGCGAACATCGTACCCCCGATCGCTTATAAAAGTCATAGCACACCATTCCCGATTAGGCCGCACGTTTTGACACCTCATTCATGGCTCTGTGGCAAAAACTGCGGGAGGAGTAGCGCGCCGAAGTTTGGTCAGGGCGAATAGTAATAACAATACTAGAATGTACATTTCCAGAAGAAAATGTGAATGGTGCTTGCAGTGGCAAAAAACACCACCCGGTTGCTAGGCGGTTGCTAGGGTTGTTGCTAGGCGGTTGCTAGGGTGTTCTGGGTGGTTGCTAGGGCGTTGCTAGGCGGTTGCTAGGATGTTCTGGGTGGTTGCTAGGTCCTACACCATAGAAAGTCAATGGGGCAACTTTGGGACGCTCCTGCCCCCCAGGGGTGCAACTTTTACCCCATTTTGAGGTATGGTCCTACAGAGCCTGCCAGCCTCTTCAAATGTGGCAAATTTCACATTTCTGTGAAATCCACTCTCTGAGCTATGAGGCGTCAAAGTTTTTCGCAATGTTAAGTCTATGCATTTTTTTTGGCCGCTATTTCGCCCCTGGGGTGAACATCGTACCCCCGATCGCTTATAAAAGTCATAGCACACCATTCCCGATTAGGCCGCACGTTTTGACACCTCATTCATGGCTCTGTGGCAAAAACTGCGGGAGGAGTAGCGCGCCGAAGTTTGGTCAGGGCGAATAGTAATAACAATACTAGAATGTACATTTCCAGAAGAAAATGTGAATGGTGCTTGCAGTGGCAAAACTCGGCGCTGGACAGATACTAGTGACTAGCATGTTTGCTAGCATATTTTTAGCATGATTAGCATCTTGTTACCATATTGCTAGCATGATTAGCATGTTGCTAGCATGTTGCTAGCATGATTTTATCATGTTGCTAGCATGATTTTATCATGTTGCTAGTATGATTAGCATGTTGCTAGCATTATTTTAGCATGTCGCTAGCATGATTAGCATGTTGCTAGCATGATTAGCATGTTGCTAGCATGATTAGCATATGGCTAGCATGTTGCTAGCATTATTCTAGCATGTTGCTAGCATGATTAGCATGTTGCTAGCATGATTAGCATGTTGTTATCATGTTGCTAGCATGATTAGCATGTTGCTAGCATGTTGCTAGCATGTTGCTAGCATGATTAGCATGTTGTTAGCATGTTGCTAGCATGATTAACATTGTTGCTAGCATGTTGCTAGCATGTTGCTAGCATGTTGCTAGCATGTTGCTAGCATGATTAGCATGTTGCTAGCATGTTGCTAGCATGATTAGCATGTTGCTAGCATGTTGTTAACATGATTCTAGCATGTCGCTAACATGATTAGCATGTTGCTAGCATGTTGCTAGCATGTTGCTAGCATGATTAGCATGTTGCTAGCATGTTGCTAGCATGTTGCTAGCATGATTAGCATGTTTCTAGCATGTTGCTAGCATGTTGCTAGCATGTTGCTAGCGTGATTTGCATGTTGCTAGCATGTTGCTAACATTATTAGCATGTTGCTAGCATGTTGCTAGCATGTTGCTAGCATGATTTTAGCATTATTAGCATGTTGCTAGCATGTTGCTAGCATGATTAGCATGTTGCTAGCATGTTGCTAGCATGATTTTAGCGTGATTAGCATGTTTTTAGCATGTTGCTAGCATGATTAGCATGTGACTAGCTTGTTGCTAGCATGATTAGCATGTTGCTAGCATGTTGCTAGCATGATTTTAGCATGATTAGCATGTTTGCTAACATGATTTTAGCGTGATTAGCATGTTGCTAGCATGTTGCTAGCATGATTAGCATGTTGCTAGCATGTTGCTAGCATGATTTTAGCGTGATTTGCATGTTTTTAGCATGTTTGCTAGCATGATTAGCATGTGACTAGCATGTTGCTAGCATGTTGCTAGCATGATTAGCATGTTGCTAGCATGATTTTAGCATGATTAGCATGTTGCTAGCATGATTTTAGCGTGATTAGCATGTTTTTAGCATGTTGCTAGCATGATTAGCATGTGACTAGCATGTTGCTAGCATGATTAGCATGTTGCTAGCATGTTGCTAGCATGATTTTAGCATGATTAGCATGTTTGCTAACATGATTTTAGCGTGATTAGCATGTTGCTAGCATGTTGCTAGCATGATTAGCATGTTGCTAGCATGTTGCTAGCATGATTTTAGCGTGATTTGCATGTTTTTAGCATGTTTGCTAGCATGATTAGCATGTGACTAGCATGTTGCTAGCATGTTGCTAGCATGATTAGCATGTTGCTAGCATGATTTTAGCATGATTAGCATGTTGCTAGCATGATTTTAGCGTGATTAGCATGTTTTTAGCATGTTGCTAGCATGATTAGCATGTGACTAGCATGTTGCTAGCATGTTGCTAGCATGATTTTAGCATGATTAGCATGTTGCTAGCATGATTTTAGCGTGATTAGCATGTTGCTAGCATGATTAGCATGTTTCTAGCATGTTGCTAGCATGTTGCTAGCGTGATTAGCATGTTGCTAGCATGTTGCTAGCATGATTAGCATGTTGCTAGCATGTTGCTAGCATGATTTTAGCATTATTAGCATGTTGCTAGCATGTTGCTAGCATGATTAGCATGTTGCTAGCATGTTGCTAGCATGATTAGCATGTGACTAGCATGTTGCTAGCATGATTAGCATGTTGCTAGCATGTTGCTAGCATGATTTTAGCATGATTATTATGTTTGCTAACATGATTTTAGCGTGATTAGCATGTTGCTAGCATGTTGCTAGCATGATTAGCATGTTGCTAGCATGTTGCTAGCATGATTTTAGCGTGATTTGCATGTTTTTAGCATGTTTGCTAACATGATTAGCATGTGACTAGCATGTTGCTAGCATGTTGCTAGCATGATTAGCATGTTGCTAGCATGATTTTATCATGATTAGCATGTTGCTAGCATGATTTTAGCGTGATTAGCATGTTGCTAGCATGATTAGCATGTTGCTAGCATGATTAGCATTTAAGGTAATCTGAGTGGTTGCTATGTTGTTACTAGGTGGTTGGTAGTTGTCACAGATGGTTACTATGGAGTTTGTAGCATTTTATTGGCATGATTTAGCACTTAGCTAAGCGCTATTAGCATGTAGCTATTCACTGCTAGCATGTGTAGCATGTAGCAAGTCCTGTTTGCTAGCATGAGTCAAAAGAGCCAACCCCCATCTCTATACGATGTTCTGATGCAGAGATATTGGTCTTGCAAAATGGTTGCTAGGGTACTCTGTTTGGTTGCTAGGGAGTGGCTTGGCAGCTGCCAATCATGAAGCTCCAAAGTCAGTGTGAATGTATAAACCAACCCCCATCTCTCTACGATGTTCTGATGCAGAGATATAGGTCTTGCAAAACGGTTGCTAGGGTACTCTGTTTGGTTGCTAGGGAGTGGCTTGGCAGCTAGCAATCACGATACTCCAAAGGCTTCTTGTCAGTATGAATGATATAAACCAACTCCCACGCCTCTGTGACATTCAGAATGGAAGATATTCCTCTGTGAATTTTGGTTGCTAAGGTGATCGACAATGGTTGCTAGGGCGTGGCCAGTGAGTGCTGAGGTGATTCAGGATTGGCTGCTTGCTGCCCCGAGACAAAGGAGCCCACCCTCATGTTTCTATGACACTTCTATCCTGAGATATCCCTTTGATCTCTTTCAATGGAAGTCTATGGGACGTGTTGCTAAGGTGCTCTAAATGGTTGCTAGGGGCGTGGCTTGATAGCTTCACAATGATCCTGAGATGCTGATTGGTCGTCTGAGTCAAATGAGCCCGCCCCCTTGTCTCTATGACACTGTGATCCAGAGTTATGTTCAATTGAAAAGCGGTTTCAAGTCAATGGGGCAACTTTGGGACGTTCTTGCCCCCCAGGGGTGCAAGTTTTACCCCATTGTGTGGTATGTTCTTACAGAGCCCGTCAGCCTCTTCAAATGTGGCAAATTTCACATTTCTACGAAATCCACTCTCTGAGCTATGAGTCTGTGAATTTTGGTTGCTAAGGTGGTCGACAATGGTTGCTAGGGCGTGGCCAGTGTGTGTTGAGGTGATTCAGGATTGGCTGCTTGCTGCCCCGAGTCAAACGAGCCCACCCTCATGTTTCTATGACACTTCTATCCTGAGATATCCCTTTGATCTCTTTCAATGGAAGTCAATGGGACGTGTTGCTAAGGTGCTCTAAATGGTTGCTAGGGGCGTGGCTTGATAGCTTCACAATGATCCTGAGATGCTGATTGGTCGTCTGAGTCAAATGAGCCCGCCCCCTTGTCTCTATGACACTGTGATCCAGAGTTATGTTCAATTGAAAAGCGGTTCAATTGAGAGGACGGCCCATTTCATGGGCCGTCCTACACCATTGAAAGTCAATGGGGCAAATTTTAGTACCCTCCTGCCCCCCAGGGGTGCAACTTTTACCCCATTTTGAGGTATGGTCTTACAGAGCCTGCCAGCCTCTTCAAATGTGGCCAATTTCACATTTCTGTGAAATCCACTCTCTGAGCTACGAGGCGTCAATTTTTTTTCGCAATGTTAAGTCAATGGGGCAACTTTGGGACGCTCCTGCCCCCCAGGGGTGCAACTTTTACCCCATTTTGAGGTGTGGTCTTACAGAGCCTGCCAGCCTCTTCAAATGTGGCAAATTTCAAACTTCTGTGAAATCCACTCTCTGAGCTACGAGGCGTCAAAGTTTTTCGCCATGTTAAGTCAATGCGTTTGATTTTGCCCCTATTTTGCCCCTGGGGCAAACATCGTACCCCCGATCGCTTATAAAAGTCATAGCACACGATTCCCGATTAGGCCGCACGTTTTGACACCTCATTCATGGCTCTGTGACAAAAACTGTGGGAGGAGTAGCGCGCCGAAATAAAAGTGGAAGAAGAAGAAGAAGAATAATAAGTATGAGCAATAACAATACTGTGCTTTGCCATTAAAATGGCAAGCACCATTAACTAGAATGTACATTTCCAGAAGAAAATGTGAATGGTGCTTGCAGTGGCAAAAAACACCACCCGGTTGCTAGGCGGTTGCTAGGGTTGTTGCTAGGCGGTTGCTAGGGTGTTCTGGGTGGTTGCTAGGGCGTTGCTTGGCGGTTGCTAGGATGTTCTGGGTGGTTGCTAGGTCCTACACCATAGAAAGTCAATGGGGCAACTTTGGGACGCACCTGCCCCCCAGGGGTGCAACTTTTACCCCATTTTGAGGTATGGTCCTACAGAGCCTGCCAGCCTCTTCAAATGTGGCAAATTTCACATTTCTGTGAAATCCACTCTCTGAGCTATGAGGCGTCAAAGTTTTTCGCAATGTTAAGTCTATGCATTTTTTTTGGCCGCTATTTCGCCCCTGGGGCGAACATCGTACCCCCGATCGCTTATAAAAGTCATAGCACACCATTCCCGATTAGGCCGCACGTTTTGACACCTCATTCATGGCTCTGTGGCAAAAACTGCGGGAGGAGTAGCGCGCCGAAGTTTGGTCAGGGCGAATAGTAATAACAATACTAGAATGTACATTTCCAGAAGAAAATGTGAATGGTGCTTGCAGTGGCAAAAAACACCACCCGGTTGCTAGGCGGTTGCTATGGTTGTTGCTAGGCGGTTGCTAGGGTGTTCTGGGTGGTTGCTAGGGCATTGCTAGGCGGTTGCTAGGATGTTCTGGGTGGTTGCTAGGTCCTACACCATAGAAAGTCAATGGGGCAACTTTGGGACGCTCCTGCCCCCCAGGGGTGCAACTTTTACCCCATTTTGAGGTATGGTCCTACAGAGCCTGCCAGCCTCTTCAAATGTGGCCAATTTCACATTTCTGTGAAATCCACTCTCTGAGCTACGAGGCATCAAATTTTTTTCGCAATGTTAAGTCAATGGGGCAACTTTGGGACGCTCCTGCCCCTCAGGGGTGCAACTTTTACCCCATTTTGAGGTGTGGTCTTACAGAGCCTGCCAGCCTCTTCAAATGTGGCAAATTTCAAATTTCTGTGAAATCCACTCTCTGAGCTACGAGGCGTCAAAGTTTTTCGCCATGTTAAGTCAATGCGTTTGATTTTGACCCTATTTTGCCCCTGGGGCGAACATCGTACCCCCGATTGCTTATAAAAGTCATAGCACACCATTCCCGATTAGGCCGCACGTTTTGACACCTCATTCATGGCTCTGTGACAAAAACTGCGGGAGGAGTAGCGCGCCGAAGTTTGGTCAGGGCGAATAGTAATAACAATACTAGAATGTACATTTCCAGAAGAAAATGTGAATGGTGCTTGCAGTGGCAAAAAACACCACCCGGTTGCTAGGCGGTTGCTAGGGTTGTTGCTAGGCGGTTGCTAGGGTGTTCTGGGTGGTTGCTAGTGCGTTGCTAGGCGGTTGCTAGGATGTTCTGGGTGGTTGCTAGGTCCTACACCATAGAAAGTCAATGGGGCAACTTTGGGACGCTCCTGCCCCCCAGGGGTGCAACTTTTACCCCATTTTGAGGTATGGTCCTACAGAGCCTGCCAGCCTCTTCAAATGTGGCAAATTTCACATTTCTGTGAAATCCACTCTCTGAGCTATGAGGCGTCAAAGTTTTTCACAATGTTAAGTCTATGCGTTTTTTTTTTGGCCGCTATTTCGCCCCTGGGGCGAACATCGTACCCCCGATCGCTTATAAAAGTCATAGCACACCATTCCCGATTAGGCCGCACGTTTTGACACCTCATTCATGGCTCTGTGGCAAAAACTGCGGGAGGAGTAGCGCGCCGAAGTTTGGTCAGGGCGAATAGTAATAACAATACTAGAATGTACATTTCCAGAAGAAAATGTGAATGGTGCTTGCAGTGGCAAAACTCGGCGCTGGACAGATACTAGTGACTAGCATGTTTGCTAGCATATTTTTAGCATGATTAGCATCTTGTTACCATATTGCTAGCATGATTAGCATGTTGCTAGCATGTTGCTAGCATGATTTTATCATGTTGCTAGCATGATTTTATCATGTTGCTAGTATGATTAGCATGTTGCTAGCATTATTTTAGCATGTTGCTAGCATGATAAGCATGTTGCTAGCATGATTAGCATATGGCTAGCATGTTGCTAGCATAATGCTAGCATGATTTTAGCATTATTAGCATGTTGCTAGCATGTTGTTAGTGTGATTAGCATGTTTCTAGCATGTTGCTAGCATGATTAGCATGTTGCTAGCATGTTACTAGCATGATTAGCATGTTGCTAGCATAATGCTAGCATGTTGCTAGCATGATTAGCATGTTGCTAGCATGTTGCTAGTGTGATTAGCATGTTTCTAGCATGTTGCTAGCATGATTAGCATGTTGCTAGCATGTTGCTAGCATGATTTTAGCGTCATTAGCATGTTTTTAGCATGTTGCTAGCATGATTAGCATGTGACTAGCATGTTGCTAGCATGTTGCTAGCATGATTAGCATGTGACTAGCGTGTTGCTAGCATGATTAGCATGTTGCTAGCATGTTGCTAGCATGATTTTAGCATGATTAGCATGTTTGCTAGCATGATTTTAGCGTGATTAGCATGTTGCTAGCATGTTGCTAGCACAATTAGCATGTTGCTAGCATGTTGCTAGCGTGATTAGCATGTTGCTAGCATGTTGCTAGCATGATTAGCATGTTGCTAGCATGTTGCTAGCATGATTTTAGCATGATTAGCATGTTTGCTAACATGATTTTAGCGTGATTAGCATGTTGCTAGCATGATTAGCATGTTGCTAGCATGTTGCTAGCATGATTAGCATGTTGCTAGCATGTTGCTAGCATGATTTTAGCGTGATTAGCATGTTGCTAGCATGTTGCTAGCATGATTTTAGCGTGATTAGCATGTTTTTTAGCATGTTTGCTAGCATGATTAGCATGTGACTAGCATGTTGCTAGCATGTTGCTAGCATGATTAGCATGTTGCTAGCATGTTGCTAGCGTGATTAGCATGTTTCTAGCATGTTGCTAGCATGATTAGCATGTTGCTAGCATGATTAGCATGTTGCTAGCATGATTAGCATTTAGGGTAATCTGAGTGGTTGCTATGTTGTTACTAGTTGGTTGGTAGTTGTCACAGATGGTTACTATGGAGTTTGTAGCATTTTATTGGCATGATTTAGCACTTAGCTAAGCGCTATTAGCATGTAGCTATTCACTGCTAGCATGTGTAGCATGTAGCAAGTCCTGTTTGCTAGCATGAGTCAAAAGAGCCAACCCCCATCTCTCTACGATGTTCTGATGCAGAGATATAGGTCTTGCAAAACGGTTGCTAGGGTACTCTGTTTGGTTGCTAGGGAGTGGCTTGGCAGCTAGCAATCACGATACTCCAAAGGCTTCTTGTCAGTATGAATGATATAAACCAACTCCCACGCCTCTGTGACATTCAGAATGGAAGATATTCCTCTGTGAAATTTGGTTGCTAAGGTGATCGACAATGGTTGCTAGGGCGTGGCCAGTGAGTGTTGAGGTGATTCAGGATTGGCTGCTTGCTGCCCCGAGACAAAGGAGCCCACCCTCATGTTTCTATGACACTTCTATCCTGAGATATCCCTTTGATCTCTTTCAATGGAAGTCTATGGGACGTGTTGCTAAGGTGCTCTAAATGGTTGCTAGGGGCGTGGCTTGATAGCTTCACAATGATCCTGAGATGCTGATTGGTCGTCTGAGTCAAATGAGCCCGCCCCCTTGTCTCTATGACACTGTGATCCAGAGTTATGTTCAATTGAAAAGCGGTTTCAAGTCAATGGGGCAACTTTGGGACGCTCTTGCCCCCCAGGGGTGCAAGTTTTACCCCATTGTGTGGTATGTTCTTACAGAGCCCGTCAGCTTCTTGAAATGTGGCAAATTTCACATTTCTGCGAAATCCACTCTCTGAGCTATGAGTCTGTGAATTTTGGTTGCTAAGGTGGTCGACAATGGTTGCTAGGGCGTGGCCAGTGTGTATTGAGGTGATTCAGGATTGGCTGCTTGCTGCCCCGAGTCAAACGAGCCCACCCTCATGTTTCTATGACACTTCTATCCTGAGATATCCCTTTGATCTCTTTCAATGGAAGTCAATGGGACGTGTTGCTAAGGTGCTCTAAATGGTTGCTAGGGGCGTGGCTTGATAGCTTCACAATGATCCTGAGATGCTGATTGGTCGTCTGAGTCAAATGAGCCCGCCCCCTTGTCTCTATGACACTGTGATCCAGAGTTATGTTCAATTGAAAAGCGCTTCAATTGAAAGGACGGCCCATTTCATGGGCCGTCCTACACCATTGAAAGTCAATGGGGCAAATTTTAGTACCCTCCTGCCCCCCAGGGGTGCAACTTTTACCCCATTTTGAGGTATGGTCTTACAGAGCCTGCCAGCCTCTTCAAATGTGGCCAATTTCACATTTCTGTGAAATCCACTCTCTGAGCTACGAGGCGTCAAAATTTTTTCGCAATGTTAAGTCAATGGGGCAACTTTGGGACGCTCCTGCCCCCCAGGGGTGCAACTTTTACCCCATTTTGAGGTGTGGTCTTACAGAGCCTGCCAGCCTCTTCAAATGTGGCAAATTTCACATTTCTGTGAAATCCACTCTCTGAGCTACGAGGCGTCAAAGTTTTTCGCCATGTTAAGTCAATGCGTTTGATTTTGCCCCTATTTTGCCCCTGGGGCAAACATCGTACCCCCGATCGCTTATAAAAGTCATAGCACACGATTCCCGATTAGGCCGCACGTTTTGACACCTCATTCATGGCTCTGTGACAAAAACTGTGGGAGGAGTAGCGCGCCGAAATAAAAGTGGAAGAAGAAGAATAATAATAAGTATGAGCAATAACAATACTGTGCTTTGCCATTAAAATGGCAAGCACCATTAACTAGAATGTACATTTCCAGAAGAAAATGTGAATGGTGCTTGCAGTGGCAAAAAACACCACCCGGTTGCTAGGCGGTTGCTAGGGTTGTTGCTAGGCGGTTGCTAGGGTGTTCTGGGTGGTTGCTAGGGCGTTGCTAGGCGGTTGCTAGGATGTTCTGGGTGGTTGCTAGGTCCTACACCATAGAAAGTCAATGGGGCAACTTTGGGACGCTCCTGCTCCCCAGGGGTGCAACTTTTACCCCATTTTGAGGTATGGTCCTACAGAGCCTGCCAGCCTCTTCAAATGTGGCAAATTTCACATTTCTGTGAAATCCACTCTCTGAGCTACGAGGCGTCAAAGTTTTTCGCAATGTTAAGTCTATGCGTTTTTTTTGGCCGCTATTTCGCCCCTGGGGCGAACATCGTACCCCCGATCGCTTATAAAAGTCATAGCACACCATTCCCGATTAGGCCGCACGTTTTGACACCTCATTCATGGGTCTATGACATACTTTGCAGGAGGAGTAGCGTGCCGAAGTATTGTCAGGGCGAATAGTAATAACAATACTAGAATGTACATTTCCAGAAGAAAATGTGAATGGTGCTTGCAGTGGCAAAAAACACCACCCGGTTGCTAGGCGGTTGCTAGGGTTGTTGCTAGGCGGTTGCTAGGGTGTTCTGGGTGGTTGCTAGGGCGTTGCTAGGCGGTTGCTAGGATGTTCTGGGTGGTTGCTAGGTCCTACACCATAGAAAGTCAATGGGGCAACTTTGGGACGCTCCTGCCCCCCAGGGGTGCAACTTTTACCCCATTTTGAGGTATGGTCCTACAGAGCCTGCCAGCCTCTTCAAATGTGGCAAATTTCACATTTCTGTGAAATCCACTCTCTGAGCTATGAGGCGTCAAAGTTTTTCGCAATGTTAAGTCTATGCGTTTTTTTTGGCCGCTATTTCGCCCCTGGGGCGAACATCGTACCCCCGATCGCTTATAAAAGTCATAGCACACCATTCCCGATTAGGCCGCACGTTTTGACACCTCATTCATGGCTCTGTGGCAAAAACTGCGGGAGGAGTAGCGCGCCGAAGTTTGGTCAGGGCGAATAGTAATAACAATACTAGAATGTACATTTCCAGAAGAAAATGTGAATGGTGCTTGCAGTGGCAAAAAACACCACCCGGTTGCTAGGCGGTTGCTAGGGTTGTTGCTAGGCGGGTTGCTAGGGTGTTCTGGGTGGTTGCTAGGGTGTTGCTAGGTGGTTGCTAGGGTGTTCTGGGTGGTTGCTAGGCGGTTGCTAGGGTGTTCTGGGTGGTTGCTAGGGTGTTGCTAGGTGGTTGCTAGGGTGTTCTGGGTGGTTGCTAGGTGGTTGCTAGGGTGTTCTGGGTGGTTGCTAGGGCGTTGCTAGGGTGTTCTGGGTGGTTGCTAGGGTGTTGCTAGGCGGTTGCTAGGTTGTTCTGGGTGGTTGCTAGGGTGTTGCTAGGTGGTTGCTAGGGTGTTCTGGGTGGTTGCTAGGCGTTGCTAGGGTGTTCTGGGTGGTTGCTAGGTGGTTGCTAGGGTGTTCTGGGTGGTTGCTAGCATGATTAGCATCTTGTTACCATGTTGCTAGCATGTTGCTAGCATGATGCTAGCATGATTTTAGCATTATTAGCATGTTGCTAGCATGTTGCTAGCGTGAATAGCATGTTTGTAGCATGTTTCTAGCATGATTAGCATGTTGCTAGCATGTTGCTAGCATGATTTTAGCGTGATTAGCATGTTTTTAGCATGTTGCTAGCATGATTAGCATGTTGCTAGCATGTCGCTAGCATGATTCTAGCATGTCGCTAACATGATTAGCATGTTGCTAGCATGTTGCTAGCATGATTAGCATGTTGCTAGCATGTTGCTAGTATGATTAGCATGTTGCTAGCATGATTAGCATGTTGCTAGCATGTTGCTAGCATGATTAGCATGTTGCTAGCATGATTTTAGCGTGATTATCTTGTTGCTAGCATGTTTGCTAGCATGATTAGCATGTTGCTAGCATGATTAGCATGTTGCTAGCATGATTAGCATGTTGCTAGCATGTTGCTAGCATGATTTTAGCATTATTAGCATGTTGCTAGCATGTTGCTAGCGTGATTAGCATGTTTCTAGCATGTTGCTAGCATGATTAGCATGTTGTTAGCATGTTGCTAGCATGATTTTAGCGTGATTAGCATGTTTTTAGCATGTTGCTAGCATGATTAACATGTGACTAGCATGTTGCTAGCATGATTAGCATGTTGCTAGCATGTTCCTAGCATGATTAGCATTTTGCTAGCATGATTTTAGCATGATTAGCATGTTGCTAGCATGATTTTAGCATGATTAGCATGTTGCTAGCATGTTGCTAGCATGATTAGCATGTTGCTAGCATGTTGCTAGCATGATTAGCATGTTGCTAGCATGTTGCTAGCATGTTGCTAGCATGATTAGCATTTAAGGTAATCTGAGTGGTTGCTATGTTGTTACTAGGTGGTTGGTAGTTGTCACAGATGGTTACTATGGAGTTTGTAGCATTTTATTGGCATGATTTAGCACTTAGCTAAGCGCTATTAGCATGTAGCTATTCACTGCTAGCATGTGTAGCATGTAGCAAGTCCTGTTTGCTAGCATGAGTCAAAAGAGCCAACCCCCATCTCTATACGATGTTCTGATGCAGAGATATTGGTCTTGCAAAATGGTTGCTAGGGTACTCTGTTTGGTTGCTAGGGAGTGGCTTGGCAGCTGCCAATCATGAAGCTCCAAAGTCAGTGTGAATGTATAAACCAACCCCCATCTCTCTACGATGTTCTGATGCAGAGATATAGGTCTTGCAAAACGGTTGCTAGGGTACTCTGTTTGGTTGCTAGGGAGTGGCTTGGCAGCTAGCAATCACGATACTCCAAAGGCTTCTTGTCAGTATGAATGATATAAACCAACTCCCACGCCTCTGTGACATTCAGAATGGAAGATATTCCTCTGTGAATTTTGGTTGCTAAGGTGATCGACAATGGTTGCTAGGGCGTGGCCAGTGAGTGTTGAGGTGATTCAGGATTGGCTGCTTGCTGCCCCGAGACAAAGGAGCCCACCCTCATGTTTCTATGACACTTCTATCCTGAGATATCCCTTTGATCTCTTTCAATGGAAGTCTATGGGACGTGTTGCTAAGGTGCTCTAAATGGTTGCTAGGGGCGTGGCTTGATAGCTTCACAATGATCCTGAGATGCTGATTGGTCGTCTGAGTCAAATGAGCCCGCCCCCTTGTCTCTATGACACTGTGATCCAGAGTTATGTTCAATTGAAAAGCGGTTTCAAGTCAATGGGGCAACTTTGGGACGTTCTTGCCCCCCAGGGGTGCAAGTTTTACCCCATTGTGTGGTATGTTCTTACAGAGCCCGTCAGCCTCTTCAAATGTGGCAAATTTCACATTTCTACGAAATCCACTCTCTGAGCTATGAGTCTGTGAATTTTGGTTGCTAAGGTGGTCGACAATGGTTGCTAGGGCGTGGCCAGTGTGTGTTGAGGTGATTCAGGATTGGCTGCTTGCTGCCCCGAGTCAAACGAGCCCACCCTCATGTTTCTATGACACTTCTATCCTGAGATATCCCTTTGATCTCTTTCAATGGAAGTCAATGGGACGTGTTGCTAAGGTGCTCTAAATGGTTGCTAGGGGCGTGGCTTGATAGCTTCACAATGATCCTGAGATGCTGATTGGTCGTCTGAGTCAAATGAGCCCGCCCCCTTGTCTCTATGACACTGTGATCCAGAGTTATGTTCAATTGAAAAGCGGTTCAATTGAGAGGACGGCCCATTTCATGGGCCGTCCTACACCATTGAAAGTCAATGGGGCAAATTTTAGTACCCTCCTGCCCCCCAGGGGTGCAACTTTTACCCCATTTTGAGGTATGGTCTTACAGAGCCTGCCAGCCTCTTCAAATGTGGCCAATTTCACATTTCTGTGAAATCCACTCTCTGAGCTATGAGGCGTCAAAGTTTTTCGCAATGTTAAGTCTATGCGTTTTTTTTGGCCGCTATTTCGCCCCTGGGGCGAACATCGTACCCCCGATCGCTTATAAAAGTCATAGCACACCATTCCCGATTAGGCCGCACGTTTTGACACCTCATTCATGGCTCTGTGGCAAAAACTGTGGGAGGAGTAGCGCGCCGAAGTTTGGTCAGGGCGAATAGTAATAACAATACTAGAATGTACATTTCCAGAAGAAAATGTGAATGGTGCTTGCAGTGGCAAAAAACACCACCCGGTTGCTAGGCGGTTGCTAGGGTTGTTGCTAGGCGGTTGCTAGGGTGTTCTGGGTGGTTGCTAGGGTGTTGCTAGGTGGTTGCTAGGGTGTTCTGGGTGGTTGCTAGGCGGTTGCTAGGGTGTTCTGGGTGGTTGCTAGGGTGTTGCTAGGTGGTTGCTAGGGTGTTCTGGGTGGTTGCTAGGTGGTTGCTAGGGTGTTCTGGGTGGTTGCTAGGGCGTTGCTAGGGTGTTCTGGGTGGTTGCTAGGGTGTTGCTAGGCGGTTGCTAGGTTGTTCTGGGTGGTTGCTAGGGTGTTGCTAGGTGGTTGCTAGGGTGTTCTGGGTGGTTGCTAGGCGTTGCTAGGGTGTTCTGGGTGGTTGCTAGGTGGTTGCTAGGGTGTTCTGGGTGGTTGCTAGCATGATTAGCATCTTGTTACCATGTTGCTAGCATGTTGCTAGCATGATGCTAGCATGATTTTAGCATTATTAGCATGTTGCTAGCGTGAATAGCATGTTTGTAGCATGTTTCTAGCATGATTAGCATGTTGCTAGCATGTTGCTAGCATGATTTTAGCGTGATTAGCATGTTTTTAGCATGTTGCTAGCATGATTAGCATGTTGCTAGCATGTCGCTAGCATGATTCTAGCATGTCGCTAACATGATTAGCATGTTGCTAGCATGTTGCTAGCATGATTAGCATGTTGCTAGCATGTTGCTAGTATGATTAGCATGTTGCTAGCATGATTAGCATGTTGCTAGCATGTTGCTAGCATGATTAGCATGTTGCTAGCATGATTTTAGCGTGATTATCATGTTGCTAGCATGTTTGCTAGCATGATTAGCATGTTGCTAGCATGATTAGCATGTTGCTAGCATGATTAGCATGTTGCTAGCATGTTGCTAGCATGATTTTAGCATTATTAGCATGTTGCTAGCATGTTGCTAGCGTGATTAGCATGTTTCTAGCATGTTGCTAGCATGATTAGCATGTTGCTAGCATGTTGCTAGCATGATTTTAGCGTGATTAGCATGTTTTTAGCATGTTGCTAGCATGATTAACATGTGACTAGCATGTTGCTAGCATGATTAGCATGTTGCTAGCATGTTCCTAGCATGATTAGCATTTTGCTAGCATGATTTTAGCATGATTAGCATGTTGCTAGCATGATTTTAGCATGATTAGCATGTTGCTAGCATGTTGCTAGCATGATTAGCATGTTGCTAGCATGTTGCTAGCATGATTAGCATGTTGCTAGCATGTTGCTAGCATGTTGCTAGCATGATTAGCATTTAAGGTAATCTGAGTGGTTGCTATGTTGTTACTAGGTGGTTGGTAGTTGTCACAGATGGTTACTATGGAGTTTGTAGCATTTTATTGGCATGATTTAGCACTTAGCTAAGCGCTATTAGCATGTAGCTATTCACTGCTAGCATGTGTAGCATGTAGCAAGTCCTGTTTGCTAGCATGAGTCAAAAGAGCCAACCCCCATCTCTATACGATGTTCTGATGCAGAGATATTGGTCTTGCAAAATGGTTGCTAGGGTACTCTGTTTGGTTGCTAGGGAGTGGCTTGGCAGCTGCCAATCATGAAGCTCCAAAGTCAGTGTGAATGTATAAACCAACCCCCATCTCTCTACGATGTTCTGATGCAGAGATATAGGTCTTGCAAAACGGTTGCTAGGGTACTCTGTTTGGTTGCTAGGGAGTGGCTTGGCAGCTAGCAATCACGATACTCCAAAGGCTTCTTGTCAGTATGAATGATATAAACCAACTCCCACGCCTCTGTGACATTCAGAATGGAAGATATTCCTCTGTGAATTTTGGTTGCTAAGGTGATCGACAATGGTTGCTAGGGCGTGGCCAGTGAGTGTTGAGGTGATTCAGGATTGGCTGCTTGCTGCCCCGAGACAAAGGAGCCCACCCTCATGTTTCTATGACACTTCTATCCTGAGATATCCCTTTGATCTCTTTCAATGGAAGTCTATGGGACGTGTTGCTAAGGTGCTCTAAATGGTTGCTAGGGGCGTGGCTTGATAGCTTCACAATGATCCTGAGATGCTGATTGGTCGTCTGAGTCAAATGAGCCCGCCCCCTTGTCTCTATGACACTGTGATCCAGAGTTATGTTCAATTGAAAAGCGGTTTCAAGTCAATGGGGCAACTTTGGGACGTTCTTGCCCCCCAGGGGTGCAAGTTTTACCCCATTGTGTGGTATGTTCTTACAGAGCCCGTCAGCCTCTTCAAATGTGGCAAATTTCACATTTCTACGAAATCCACTCTCTGAGCTATGAGTCTGTGAATTTTGGTTGCTAAGGTGGTCGACAATGGTTGCTAGGGCGTGGCCAGTGTGTGTTGAGGTGATTCAGGATTGGCTGCTTGCTGCCCCGAGTCAAACGAGCCCACCCTCATGTTTCTATGACACTTCTATCCTGAGATATCCCTTTGATCTCTTTCAATGGAAGTCAATGGGACGTGTTGCTAAGGTGCTCTAAATGGTTGCTAGGGGCGTGGCTTGATAGCTTCACAATGATCCTGAGATGCTGATTGGTCGTCTGAGTCAAATGAGCCCGCCCCCTTGTCTCTATGACACTGTGATCCAGAGTTATGTTCAATTGAAAAGCGGTTCAATTGAGAGGACGGCCCATTTCATGGGCCGTCCTACACCATTGAAAGTCAATGGGGCAAATTTTAGTACCCTCCTGCCCCCCAGGGGTGCAACTTTTACCCCATTTTGAGGTATGGTCTTACAGAGCCTGCCAGCCTCTTCAAATGTGGCCAATTTCACATTTCTGTGAAATCCACTCTCTGAGCTACGAGGCGTCAAATTTTTTTCGCAATGTTAAGTCAATGGGGCAACTTTGGGACGCTCCTGCCCCCCAGGGGTGCAACTTTTACCCCATTTTGAGGTGTGGTCTTACAGAGCCTGCCAGCCTCTTCAAATGTGGCAAATTTCAAACTTCTGTGAAATCCACTCTCTGAGCTACGAGGCGTCAAAGTTTTTCGCCATGTTAAGTCAATGCGTTTGATTTTGCCCCTATTTTGCCCCTGGGGCAAACATCGTACCCCCGATCGCTTATAAAAGTCATAGCACACGATTCCCGATTAGGCCGCACGTTTTGACACCTCATTCATGGCTCTGTGACAAAAACTGTGGGAGGAGTAGCGCGCCGAAATAAAAGTGGAAGAAGAAGAAGAAGAAGAAGAATAATAAGTATGAGCAATAACAATACTGTGCTTTGCCATTAAAATGGCAAGCACCATTAACTAGAATGTACATTTCCAGAAGAAAATGTGAATGGTGCTTGCAGTGGCAAAAAACACCACCCGGTTGCTAGGCGGTTGCTAGGGTGTTCTGGGTGGTTGCTAGGGCGTTGCTAGGCGGTTGCTAGGATGTTCTGGGTGGTTGCTAGGATGTTCTGGGTGGTTGCTAGGTCCTACACCATAGAAAGTCAATGGGGCAACTTTGGGACGCTCCTGCCCCCCAGGGGTGCAACTTTTACCCCATTTTGAGGTATGGTCCTACAGAGCCTGCCAGGCTCTTCAAATGTGGCAAATGTCACATTTCTGTGAAATCCACTCTCTGAGCTATGAGGCGTCAAAGTTTTTCGCAATGTTAAGTCTATGCGTTTTTTTTGGGCGCTATTTCGCCCCTGGGGCGAACATCGTACCCCCGATCGCTTGTAAAAGTCATAGCACACCATTCCCGATTAGGCCGCACGTTTTGACACCTCATTCATGGCTCTGTGGCAAAAACTGCGGGAGGAGTAGCGCGCCGAAGTTTGGTCAGGACGAATAGTAATTACAATACTAGAATGTACATTTCCAGAAGAAAATGTGAAATGGTGCTTGCAGTGGCAAAAAACACCACCCGGTTGCTAGGCGGTTGCTAGGGTTGTTGCTAGGCGGTTGCTAGGGTGTTCTGGGTGGTTGCTAGGGCGTTGCTAGGCGGTTGCTAGGATGTTCTGGGGGGTTGCTAGGTCATTTCATGGGCCGTCCTACACCATAGAAAGTCAATGGGGCAACTTTGGGACGCTCCTGCCCCCCAGGGGTGCAACTTTTACCCCATTTTGAGGTATGGTCTTACAGAGGCTGCCAGCCTCTTCAAATGTGGAAAATTTCAAATGTCTGTGAAATCCACTCTCTGAGTTACGAGGCGTAAAAGTTTTTGGCAATGTTAAGTCTATGCGTTTTTTTTGGGCGCTATTTCGCCCCTGGGGCGAACATCGTACCCCCGATCGCTTGTAAAAGTCATAGCACACCATTCCCGATTAGGCCGCACGTTTTGACACCTCATTCATGGCTCTGTGGCAAAAACTGCGGGAGGAGTAGCGCGCCGAAGTTTGGTCAGGACGAATAGTAATTACAATACTAGAATGTACATTTCCAGAAGAAAATGTGAAATGGTGCTTGCAGTGGCAAAAAACACCACCCGGTTGCTAGGGTAATGTAGGGCGTTGCTAGGCGGTTGCTAGGGTAATCTGGGTGGTTGCTATGGTGTTACTAGGTGGTTGGTAGTTGTCACAGATGGTTACTATGGAGTTTGTAGCATTTTATTGGCATGATTTAGCACATAGCTAAGCGCTATTAGCATGTAGCTATTCACTGCTAGCATGTGTGGCATGTAGCAAGTCCTGTTTGCTAGCATAAGTCAAAAGAGCCAACCCCCATCTCTATACGATGTTCTGATGCAGAGATATTGGTCTTGCAAAACGGTTGCTAGAGTACTCTGTTTGGTTGCTAGGGAGTGGCTTGGCAGCTGCCAATCATGAAGCTCCAAAGTCAGTGTGAATGTATAAACCAACCCCCATCTCTATACGATGTTCTGATGCAGAGATATAGGTCTTGCAAAACGGTTGCTAGGGTACTCTGTTTGGTTGCTAGGGAGTGGCTTGGCAGCTAGCAATCACGATACTCCAAAGGCTTCTTGTCAGTATGAATGATATAAACCAACTCCCACGCCTCTGTGACATTCAGAATGGAAGATATTCCTCTGTGAATTTTGGTTGCTAAGGTGCTCGACAATGGTTGCTAGGGCGTGGACAGTTAGTGTTGAGGTGATTCAGGATTGGCTGCTTGCTGCCCCGAGTCAAGCAAGTCCACCCTCATGTTTCTATGACACTTCTATCCTGAGATATCCCTTTGATCTCTTTCAATGGAAGTCTATGGGACGTGTTGCTAAGGTGCTCTAAATGGTTGCTAGGGGCGTGGCTTGATAGCTTCACAATGATCCTGAGATGCTGATTGGTCGTCTGAGTCAAATGAGCCCGCCCCCTTGTCTCTATGACACTGTGATCCAGAGTTATGTTCAATTGAAAAGCGGTTTCAAGTCAATGGGGCAACTTTGGGACGCTCTTGCCCCCCAGGGGTGCAAGTTTTACCCCATTGTGTGGTATGTTCTTACAGAGCCCGTCAGCCTCTTCAAATGTGGCAAATTTCACATTTCTACGAAATCCACTCTCTGAGCTATGAGTCTGTGAATTTTGGTTGCTAAGGTGGTCGACAATGGTTGCTAGGGCGTGGCCAGTGTGTGTTGAGGTGATTCAGGATTGGCTGCTTGCTGCCCCGAGTCAAACGAGCCCACCCTCATGTTTCTATGACACTTCTATCCTGAGATATCCCTTTGATCTCTTTCAATGGAAGTCAATGGGACGTGTTGCTAAGGTGCTCTAAATGGTTGCTAGGGGCGTGGCTTGATAGCTTCACAATGATCCTGAGATGCTGATTGGTCGTCTGAGTCAAATGAGCCCGCCCCCTTGTCTCTATGACACTGTGATCCAGAGTTATGTTCAATTGAAAAGCGGTTCAATTGAAAGGACGGCCCATTTCATGGGCCGTCCTACACCATTGAAAGTCAATGGGGCAAATTTTAGTACCCTCCTGCCCCCCAGGGGTGCAACTTTTACCCCATTTTGAGGTATGGTCTTACAGAGCCTGCCAGCCTCTTCAAATGTGGCCAATTTCACATTTCTGTGAAATCCACTCTCTGAGCTACGAGGCGTCAATTTTTTTTCGCCATGTTAAGTCAATGGGGCAACTTTGGGACGCTCCTGCCCCCCAGGGGTGCAACTTTTACCCCATTTTGAGGTGTGGTCTTACAGAGCCTGCCAGCCTCTTCAAATGTGGCAAATTTCACATTTCTGTGAAATCCACTCTCTGAGCTACGAGGCGTCAAAGTTTTTCGCCATGTTAAGTCAATGCGTTTGATTTTGCCCCTATTTTGCCCCTGGGGCAAACATCGTACCCCCGATCGCTTATAAAAGTCATAGCACACGATTCCCGATTAGGCCGCACGTTTTGACACCTCATTCATGGCTCTGTGACAAAAACTGTGGGAGGAGTAGCGCGCCGAAATAAAAGTGGAAGAAGAAGAATAATAATAAGTATGAGCAATAACAATACTGTGCTTTGCCATTAAAATGGCAAGCACCATTAACTAGAATGTACATTTCCAGAAGAAAATGTGAAATGGTGCTTGCAGTGGCAAAAAACACCACCCGGTTGCTAGGCGGTTGCTAGGGTTGTTGCTAGGCGGTTGCTAGGGTGTTCTGGGTGGTTGCTAGGGCGTTGCTAGGCGGTTGCTAGGATGTTCTGGGGGGTTGCTAGGTCATTTCATGGGCCGTCCTACACCATAGAAAGTCAATGGGGCAACTTTGGGACGCTCCTGCCCCCCAGGGGTGCAACTTTTACCCCATTTTGAGGTATGGTCTTACAGAGGCTGCCAGCCTCTTCAAATGTGGAAAATTTCAAATGTCTGTGAAATCCACTCTCTGAGTTACGAGGCGTAAAAGTTTTTGGCAATGTTAAGTCTATGCGTTTTTTTTGGGCGCTATTTCGCCCCTGGGGCGAACATCGTACCCCCGATCGCTTGTAAAAGTCATAGCACACCATTCCCGATTAGGCCGCACGTTTTGACACCTCATTCATGGCTCTGTGGCAAAAACTGCGGGAGGAGTAGCGCGCCGAAGTTTGGTCAGGACGAATAGTAATTACAATACTAGAATGTACATTTCCAGAAGAAAATGTGAAATGGTGCTTGCAGTGGCAAAAAACACCACCCGGTTGCTAGGGTAATGTAGGGCGTTGCTAGGCGGTTGCTAGGGTAATCTGGGTGGTTGCTATGGTGTTACTAGGTGGTTGGTAGTTGTCACAGATGGTTACTATGGAGTTTGTAGCATTTTATTGGCATGATTTAGCACATAGCTAAGCGCTATTAGCATGTAGCTATTCACTGCTAGCATGTGTGGCATGTAGCAAGTCCTGTTTGCTAGCATAAGTCAAAAGAGCCAACCCCCATCTCTATACGATGTTCTGATGCAGAGATATTGGTCTTGCAAAACGGTTGCTAGAGTACTCTGTTTGGTTGCTAGGGAGTGGCTTGGCAGCTGCCAATCATGAAGCTCCAAAGTCAGTGTGAATGTATAAACCAACCCCCATCTCTATACGATGTTCTGATGCAGAGATATAGGTCTTGCAAAACGGTTGCTAGGGTACTCTGTTTGGTTGCTAGGGAGTGGCTTGGCAGCTAGCAATCACGATACTCCAAAGGCTTCTTGTCAGTATGAATGATATAAACCAACTCCCACGCCTCTGTGACATTCAGAATGGAAGATATTCCTCTGTGAATTTTGGTTGCTAAGGTGCTCGACAATGGTTGCTAGGGCGTGGACAGTTAGTGTTGAGGTGATTCAGGATTGGCTGCTTGCTGCCCCGAGTCAAGCAAGTCCACCCTCATGTTTCTATGACACTTCTATCCTGAGATATCCCTTTGATCTCTTTCAATGGAAGTCTATGGGACGTGTTGCTAAGGTGCTCTAAATGGTTGCTAGGGGCGTGGCTTGATAGCTTCACAATGATCCTGAGATGCTGATTGGTCGTCTGAGTCAAATGAGCCCGCCCCCTTGTCTCTATGACACTGTGATCCAGAGTTATGTTCAATTGAAAAGCGGTTTCAAGTCAATGGGGCAACTTTGGGACGCTCTTGCCCCCCAGGGGTGCAAGTTTTACCCCATTGTGTGGTATGTTCTTACAGAGCCCGTCAGCCTCTTCAAATGTGGCAAATTTCACATTTCTACGAAATCCACTCTCTGAGCTACGAGGCGTCAAAGTTTTTGGCAATGTTAAGTCTATGCGTTTTTTTTGGCCGCTATTTCGCCCCTGGGGCGAACATCGTACCCCCGATCGCTTATAAAAGTCATAGCACACCATTCCCGATTAGGCCGCACGTTTTGACACCTCATTCATGGGTCTATGACAAACTTTGCAGGAGGAGTAGCGTGCCGAATTATTGTCAGGGCGAATAGTAATAACAATACTAGAATGTACATTTCCAGAAGAAAATGTGAATGGTGCTTGCAGTGGCAAAAAACACCACCCGGTTGCTAGGCGGTTGCTAGGGTTGTTGCTAGGCGGTTGCTAGGGTGTTCTGGGTGGTTGCTAGGGCGTTGCTAGTCGGTTGCTAGGATGTTCTGGGTGGTTGCTAGGTCCTACACCATAGAAAGTCAATGGGGCAACTTTGGGACGCTCCTGCCCCCCAGGGGTGCAACTTTTACCCCATTTTGAGGTATGGTCCTACAGAGCCTGCCAGCCTCTTCAAATGTGGCAAATTTCACATTTCTGTGAAATCCACTCTCTGAGCTATGAGGCGTCAAAGTTTTTCGCAATGTTAAGTCTATGCGTTATTTTGGCCGCTATTTTGCCCCTGGGGCAAACATCGTACCCCCGATCGCTTATAAAATTTATAGCACACCATTCCCGATTCGGCCGCACGTTTTGACACCTCATTCATGGCTCTGTGGCAAAAACTGCGGGAGGAGTAGCGCGCCGAAGTTTGGTCAGGGCGAATAGTAATAACACTACTAGAATGTACATTTCCAGAAGAAAATGTGAATGGTGCTTGCAGTGGCAAAAAACACCACCCGGTTGCTAGGGTTGTTGCTAGGCGGTTGCTAGGGTGTTCTGGGTGGTTGCTAGGTCCTACACCACAGAAAGTCAATGGGGCAACTTTGGGACGCTCCTGCCCCCCAGGGGTGCAACTTTTACCCCATTTTGAGGTATGGTCCTACAGAGCCTGCCAGCCTCTTCAAATATGGCAAATTTCACATTTCTGTGAAATCCACTCTCTGAGCTATGAGGCGTCAAAGTTTTTCGCAATGTTAAGTCTATGCGTTTTTTTTTGGCCGCTATTTCGCCCCTGGGGCAAACATCGTACCCCCGATCGCTTATAAAAGTCATAGCACACCATTCCCGATTAGGCCGCACGTTTTGACACCTCATTCATGGCTCTGTGGCAAAAACTGCGGGAGGAGTAGCGCGCCGAAGTTTGGTCAGGGCGAATAGTAATAACAATACTAGAATGTACATTTCCAGAAGAAAATGTGAATGGTGCTTGCAGTGGCAAAAAACACCACCCGGTTGCTAGGCGGTTGCTAGGGTTGTTGCTAGGCGGTTGCTAGGGTGTTCTGGGTGGTTGCTAGGGCGTTGCTAGGCGGTTGCTAGGATGTTCTGGGTGGTTGCTAGGTCCTTCACCATAGAAAGTCAATGGGGCAACTTTGGGACGCTCCTGCCCCCCAGGGGTGCAACTTTTACCCCATTTTGAGGTATGGTCTTACAGAGCCTGCCAGCCTCTTCAAATGTGGCAAATTTCACATTTCTGTGAAATCCACTCTCTGAGCTATGAGGCGTCAAAGTTTTTCGCAATGTTAAGTCTATGCGTTTTTTTTGGCCGCTATTTCGCCCCTGGGGCGAACATCGTACCTCCGATCGCTTATAAAAGTCATAGCACACCATTCCCGATTAGGCCGCACGTTTTGACACCTCATTCATGGCTCTGTGGCAAAAACTGCGGGAGGAGTAGCGCGCCGAAGTTTGGTCAGGGCGAATAGTAATAACAATACTAGAATGTACATTTCCAGAAGAAAATGTGAAATGGTGCTTGCAGTGGCAAAAAACACCACCCGGTTGCTAGGCGGTTGCTAGGGTTGTTGCTAGGCGGTTGCTAGGGTGTTCTGGGTGGTTGTTAGGGCGTTGCTAGGCGGTTGCTAGGATGTTCTGGGTGGTTGCTAGGTCCTACACCATAGAAAGTCAATGGGGCAACTTTGGGACGCTCCTGCCCCCCAGGGGTGCAAGTTTTACCCCATTGTGTGGTATGTTCTTACAGAGCCCGTCAGCCTCTTCAAATGTGGCAAATTTCACATTTCTACGAAATCCACTCTCTGAGCTATGAGGCGTCAAAGTTTTTCGCAATGTTAAGTCTATGCGTTTTTTTTGGCCGCTATTTCGCCCCTGGGGCGAACATCGTACCCCCGATCGCTTATAAAAGTCATAGCACACCATTCCCGAATAGGCCGCACGTTTTGACACCTCATTCATGGCTCTTTGGCAAAAACTGCGGGAGGAGTAGCGCGCCGAAGTTTGGTCAGGGCGAATAGTAATAACAATACTAGAATGTACATTTCCAGAAGAAAATGTGAATGGTGCTTGCAGTGGCAAAAAACACCACCCGGTTGCTAGGGTAATGTAGGGTGTTGCTAGGTGGTTGCTAGGGTAATCTGGGTGGTTGCTATGGTGTTACTAGGTGGTTGATAGTTGTCACAGATGGTTACTATGGAGTTTGTAGCATTTTATTGGCATGATTTAACACTTAGCTAAGCGCTATTAGCATGTAGCTATTCACTGCTAGCATGTGTAGCATGTAGCAAGTCCTGTTTGCTAGCATGAGTCAAAGGAGTCAACCCCCATCTCTATACGATGTTCTGATGCAGAGATATTGGTCTTGCAAAATGGTTGCTAGGGTACTCTGTTTGGTTGCTAGGGAGTGGCTTGGCAGCTGCCAATCATGAAGCTCCAAAGTCAGTGTGAATGTATAAACCAACCCCCATCTCTATACGATGTTCTGATGCAGAGATATAGGTCTTGCAAAACGGTTGCTAGGGTACTCTGTTTGGCTGCTAGGGAGTGGCTTGGCAGCTAGCAATCACGATACTCCAAAGAATTCTTGTCAGTATGAATGATATAAACCAACTCCCACGCCTCTGTGACATTCAGAATGGAAGATATTCCTCTGTGAATTTTGGTTGCTAAGGTGCTCGACAATGGTTGCTAGGGCGTGGCCAGTGAGAGTTGAGGTGATTCAGGATTGGCTGCTTGCTGCCCCGAGTCAAACGAGCCCACCCTCATGTTTCTATGACACTTCTATCCTGAGATATCCCTTTGATCTCTTTTAATGGAAGTCTATGGGACTTGTTGCTAAGGTGCTCTAAATGGTTGCTAGGGGCGTGGCTTGATAGCTTCACAATGATCCTGAGATGCTGATTGGTCGTCTGAGTCAAATGAGCCTGCCCCCTTGTCTCTATGACACTGTGATCCAGAGTTATGTTCAATTGAAAAGCGGTTTCTATGGTGTAGGACGGCCCATTTAATGGGCCGTCCTACACCATAGAAAGTCAATGGGGCAACTTTGGGACGCTCCTGCCCCCCAGGGGTGCAACTTTTACCCCATTTTGAGGTATGGTCTTACAGAGCCTGCCAGCCTCTTCAAATGTGGCAAATTTCACATTTCTGTGAAATCCACTCTCTGAGCTACGAGGCGTCAAAGTTTTTCGCAATGTTAAGTCTATGCGTTTTTTTTGGCCGCTATTTCGCCCCTGGGGCGAACATCGTACCCCCGATCGCTTATAAAAGTCATAGCACACCATTCCCGATTAGGCCGCACGTTTTGACACCTCATTCATGGGTCTATGACAAACTTTGCAGGAGGAGTAGCGTGCCGAAGTATTGTCAGGGCGAATAGTAATAACAATACTAGAATGTACATTTCCAGAAGAAAATGTGAATGGTGCTTGCAGTGGCAAAAAACACCACCCGGTTGCTAGGCGGTTGCTAGGGTTGTTGCTAGGCGGTTGCTAGGGTGTTCTGGGTGGTTGCTAGGGCGTTGCTAGGCGGTTGCTAGGATGTTCTGGGTGGTTGCTAGGTCCTACACCATAGAAAGTCAATGGGGCAACTTTGGGACGCTCCTGCCCCTCAGGGGTGCAACTTTTACCCCATTTTGAGGTATGGTCCTACAGAGCCTGCCAGCCTCTTCAAATGTGGCAAATTTCACATTTCTGTGAAATCCACTCTCTGAGCTATGAGGCGTCAAAGTTTTTCGCAATGTTAAGTCTATGCGTTTTTTTTGGACGCTATTTCGCCCCTGGGGCGAACATCGTACCCCCGATCGCTTATAAAAGTCATAGCACACCATTCCCGATTAGGCCGCACGTTTTGATACCTCATTCATGGCTCTGTGGCAAAAACTGCGGGAGGAGTAGCGTGCCGAAGTTTGGTCAGGGCGAATAGTAATAACAATACTAGAATGTACATTTCCAGAAGAAAATGTGAATGGTGCTTGCAGTGGCAAAAAACACCACCCGGTTGCTAGGGTAATGTACAGTATAGATAGCTGTATCGTGCATGTTGCTAGGGCGTTGCTAGGCGGTTGCTAGGGTAATCTGGGTGGTTGCTATGGTGTTACTAGGTGGTTGGTAGTTGTCACAGATGGTTACTATGGAGTTTGTAGCATTTCATTGGCATGATTTAGCACTTAGCTAAGCGCTATTAGCATGTAGCTATTCACTGCTAGCATGTGTAGCATGTAGCAAGTCCTGTTTGCTAGCATAAGTCAAAAGAGCCAACCCCCATCTCTATACGATGTTCTGATGCAGAGATATTGGTCTTGCAAAACGGTTGCTAGGGTACTCTGTTTGGTTGCTAGGGAGTGGCTTGGCAGCTGCCAATCATGAAGCTCCAAAGTCAGTGTGAATGTATAAACCAACCCCCTTCTCTATACGATGTTCTGATGCAGAGATATAGGTCTTGCAAAACGGTTGCTAGGGTACTCTGTTTGGTTGCTAGGGAGTGGCTTGGCAGCTAGCAATCACAATACTCCAAAGGCTTCTTGTCAGTATGAATGATATAAACCAACTCCCACTTCTCTGTGACATTCAGAATGGAAGATATTACTCTGTGAATTTTGGTTGCTAAGGTGGTCGACAATGGTTGCTAGGGCGTGGCCAGTGAGTGTTGAGGTGATTCAGGATTGGCTGCTTGCTGCCCCGAGTCAAACGAGCCCACCCTCATGTTTTTATGACACTTCTATCCTGAGATATCCCTTTGATCTCTTTTAATGGAAGTCTATGGGACGTGTTGCTAAGGTGCTCTAAATGGTTGCTAGGGGCGTGGCTTGATAGCTTCACAATGATCCTGAGATGCTGATTGGTCGTCTGAGTCAAATGAGCCTGCCCCCTTGTCTCTATGACACTGTGATCCAGAGTTATGTTCAATTGAAAAGCGGTTTCTATGGTGTAGGACGGCCCATTTCATGGGCCGTCCTACACCATAGAAAGTAAATGGGGCAACTTTGGGACGCTCCTGCCCCCCAGGGGTGCAACTTTTACCCCATTTTGAGGTATGGTCTTACAGAGCCTGCCAGCCTCTTCAAATGTGGCAAATTTCAAATTTCTGTGAAATCCACTCTCTGAGCTACGTCAAAGTTTTTCGCAATGTTAAGTCTATGCGTTTTTTTTAGCCGCTATTTCGCCCCTGGGGCGAACATCGTACCCCCGATCGCTTATAAAAGTCATAGCACACCATTCCCGATTAGGCCGCACGTTTTGACACCTCATTCATGGGTCTATGACAAACTTTGCAGGAGGAGTAGCGTGCCGAAGTATTGTCAGGGCGAATAGTAATAACAATACTAGAATGTACATTTCCAGAAGAAAATGTGAATGGTGCTTGCAGTGGCAAAAAAACACCACCCGGTTGCTAGGCGGTTGCTAGGGTTGTTGCTAGGCGGTTGCTAGGGTGTTCTGGGTGGTTGTTAGGGCGTTGCTAGGCGGTTGCTAGGATGTTCTGGGTGGTTGCTAGGTCCTACACCATAGAAAGTCAATGGGGCAACTTTGGGACGCTCCTGCCCCCCAGGGGTGCAACTTTTACCCCATTTTGAGGTATGGTCCTACAGAGCCTGCCAGCCTCTTGAAATGTGGCAAATTTCACATTTCTGTGAAATCCACTCTCTGAGCTATGAGGCGTCAAAGTTTTTTGCAATGTTAAGTCTATGCGTTTTTTTTGGCCGCTATTTCGCCCCTGGGGCGAACATCGTACCCCCGATCGCTTATAAAAGTCATAGCACACCATTCCCGATTAGGCCGCACGTTTTGACACCTCATTCATGGCTCTGTGTCAAAAACTGCGGGAGGAGTAGCGTGCCGAAGTTTGGTCACGGCGAATAGTAATAACAATACTAGAATGTACATTTCCAGAAGAAAATGTGAATGGTGCTTGCAGTGGCAAAAAACACCACCCTGTTGCTAGGGTAATGTAGGGCGTTGCTAGGCGGTTGCTAGGATAATCTGGGTGGTTGCTATGGTGTTACTAGGTGGTTGGTAGTTGTCACAGATGGCTACTATGGAGTTTGTAGCATTTTATTGGCATGATTTAGCACTTAGCTAAGCGCTATTAGCATGTAGCTATTCACTGCTAGCATGTGTAGCATGTAGCAAGCCCTGTTTGCTAGCATGAGTCAAAAGAGCCAACCCCCATCTCTATACGATGTTCTGATGCAGAGATATTGGTCTTGCAAAACGGTTGCTAGGGTACTCTGTTTGGTTGCTAGGGAGTGGCTTGGCAGCTAGCAATCACGATACTCCAAAGGCTTCTTGTCAGTATGAATGATATAAACCAACTCCCACGCCTCTGTGACATTCAGAATGGAAGATATTCCTCTGTGAATTTTGGTTGCTAAGGTGCTCGACAATGGTTGCTAGGGCGTGGCCAGTGAGTGTTGAGGTGATTCAGGATTGGCTGCTTGCTGCCCCGAGTCAAACGAGCCCACCCTCATGTTTCTATGACACTTCTATCCTGAGATATCCCTTTGATCTCTTTCAATGGAAGTCTATGGGACGTGTTGCTAAGGTGCTCTAAATGGTTGCTAGGGGCGTGGCTTGATAGCTTCACAATGATCCTGAGATGCTGATTGGTCGTCTGAGTCAAATGAGCCCGCCCCCTTGTCTCTATGACACTGTGATCCAGAGTTATGTTCAATTGAAAAACGGTTCAATTGAAAGGACGGCCCATTTCATGGGCCGTCCTACACCATAGAAAGTCAATGGGGCAACTTTGGGACGCTCCTGCCCCCCAGGGGTGCAACTTTTACCCCATTTTGAGGTATGGTCTTACAGAGCCTGCCAGCCTCTTCAAATGTGGCAAATTTCACATTTCTGTGAAATCCACTCTCTGAGCTATGAGGCGTCAAAGTTTTTCGCAATGTTAAGTCTATGCGTTTTTTTTTGGCCGCTATTTCGCCCCTGGGGCGACCATCGTACCCCCGATCGCTTATAAAAGTCATAGCACACCATTCCCGATTAGGCCGCACGTTTTGACACCTCATTCATGGCTCTGTGGCAAAAACTGCGGGAGGAGTAGCGCGCCGAAGTTTGGTCAGGGCGAATAGTAATAACAATACTAGAATGTACATTTCCAGAAGAAAATGTGAATGGTGCTTGCAGTGGCAAAAAACACCACCCTGTTGCTAGGGTAATGTAGGGCGTTGCTAGGCGGTTGCTAGGATAATCTGGGTGGTTGCTATGGTGTTACTAGGTGGTTGGTAGTTGTCACAGATGGCTACTATGGAGTTTGTAGCATTTTATTGGCATGATTTAGCACTTAGCTAAGCGCTATTAGCATGTAGCTATTCACTGCTAGCATGTGTAGCATGTAGCAAGCCCTGTTTGCTAGCATGAGTCAAAAGAGCCAACCCCCATCTCTATACGATGTTCTGATGCAGAGATATTGGTCTTGCAAAACGGTTGCTAGGGTACTCTGTTTGGTTGCTAGGGAGTGGCTTGGCAGCTGCCAATCATGAAGCTCCAAAGTCAGTGTGAATGTATAAACCAACCCCCATCTCTATACGATGTTCTGATGCAGAGATATAGGTCTTGCAAAACGGTTGCTAGGGTACTCTGTTTGGTTGCTAGGGAGTGGCTTGGCAGCTAGCAATCACGATACTCCAAAGGCTTCTTGTCAGTATGAATGATATAAACCAACTCCCACGCCTCTGTGACATTCAGAATGGAAGATATTCCTCTGTGAATTTTGGTTGCTAAGGTGCTCGACAATGGTTGCTAGGGCGGGGCCAGTGAGTGTTGAGGTGATTCAGGATTGGCTGCTTGCTGCCCCGAGTCAAACGAGCCCACCCTCATGTTTCTATGACACTTCTATCCTGAGATATCCCTTTGATATCTTTCAATGGAAGTCTATGGGACGTGTTGCTAAGGTGCTCCAAATGGTTGCTAGGGGCGTGGCTTGATAGCTTCACAATGATCCTGAGATGCTGATTGGTCGTCTGAGTCAAATGAGCCCGCCCCCTTGTCTCTATGACACTGTGATCCAGAGTTATGTTCAATTGAAAAGCGTTTTCTATGGTGTAGGACGGCCCAATTTCATGGGCCGTCCTACACCATTGAAAGTCAATGGGGCAACTTTGGGACGCTCCTGCCCCCCAGGGGTGCAACTTTTACCCCATTTTGAGGTATGGTCTTACAGAGCCTGCCAGCCTCTTCAAATGTGGCAAATTTCACATTTCTGTGAAATCCACTCTCTGAGCTACGAGGCGTCAAAGTTTTTCGCAATGTTAAGTCTATGCGTTTTTTTTGGCCGCTATTTCGCCCCTGGGGCGAACATCGTACCCCCGATCGCTTATAAAAGTCATAGCACACCATTCCCGATTAGGCCGCACGTTTTGACACCTCATTCATGGGTCTATGACAAACTTTGCAGGAGGAGTAGCGTGCCGAAGTATTGTCAGGGCGAATAGTAATAACAATACTAGAATGTACATTTCCAGAAGAAAATGTGAATGGTGCTTGCAGTGGCAAAACTCGGCGCTGGACAGATACTAGTGACTAGCATGTTTGCTAGCATATTTTTAGCATGATTAGCATCTTGTTACCATATTGCTAGCATGATTAGCATGTTGCTAGCATGATTTATCATGTTGCTAGCATGATTTTATCATGTTGCTAGTATGATTAGCATGTTGCTAGCATTATTTTAGCATGTCGCTAGCATGATAAGCATGTTGCTAGCATGATTAGCATATGGCTAGCATGTTGCTAGCATAATGCTAGCATGATTTTAGCATTATTAGCATGTTGCTAGCATGTTGTTAGTGTGATTAGCATGTTTCTAGCATGTTGCTAGCATGATTAGCATGTTGCTAGCATGTTACTAGCATGATTAGCATGTTGCTAGCATAATGCTAGCATGTTGCTAGCATGATTAGCATGTTGCTAGCATGTTGCTAGTGTGATTAGCATGTTTCTAGCATGTTGCTAGCATGATTAGCATGTTGCTAGCATGTTGCTAGCATGATTTTAGCGTCATTAGCATGTTTTTAGCATGTTGCTAGCATGATTAGCATGTGACTAGCATGTTGCTAGCATGTTGCTAGCATGATTAGCATGTGACTAGCGTGTTGCTAGCATGATTAGCATGTTGCTAGCATGTTGCTAGCATGATTTTAGCATGATTAGCATGTTTGCTAGCATGATTTTAGCGTGATTAGCATGTTGCTAGCATGTTGCTAGCACAATTAGCATGTTTTTAGCATGTTGCTAGCGTGATTAGCATGTTGCTAGCATGTTGCTAGCATGATTAGCATGTTGCTAGCATGTTGCTAGCATGATTTTAGCATGATTAGCATGTTTGCTAACATGATTTTAGCGTGATTAGCATGTTGCTAGCATGATTAGCATGTTGCTAGCATGTTGCTAGCATGATTAGCATGTTGCTAGCATGTTTGCTAGCATGATTTTAGCGTGATTAGCATGTTGCTAGCATGTTGCTAGCATGATTTTAGCGTGATTAGCATGTTTTTAGCATGTTTGCTAGCATGATTAGCATGTGACTAGCATGTTGCTAGCATGTTGCTAGCATGATTAGCATGTTGCTAGCATGTTGCTAGCGTGATTAGCATGTTTCTAGCATGTTGCTAGCATGATTAGCATGTTGCTAGCATGATTAGCATGTTGCTAGCATGTTGCTAGCATGATTAGCATTTAGGGTAATCTGAGTGGTTGCTATGTTGTTACTAGGTGGTTGGTAGTTGTCACAGATGGTTACTATGGAGTTTGTAGCATTTTATTGGCATGATTTAGCACTTAGCTAAGCGCTATTAGCATGTAGCTATTCACTGCTAGCATGTGTAGCATGTAGCAAGTCCTGTTTGCTAGCATGAGTCAAAAGAGCCAACCCCCATCTCTATACGATGTTCTGATGCAGAGATATTGGTCTTGCAAAATGGTTGCTAGGGTACTCTGTTTGGTTGCTAGGGAGTGGCTTGGCAGCTGCCAATCATGAAGCTCCAAAGTCAGTGTGAATGTATAAACCAACCCCCATCTCTCTACGATGTTCTGATGCAGAGATATAGGTCTTGCAAAACGGTTGCTAGGGTACTCTGTTTGGTTGCTAGGGAGTGGCTTGGCAGCTAGCAATCACGATACTCCAAAGGCTTCTTGTCAGTATGAATGATATAAACCAACTCCCACGCCTCTGTGACATTCAGAATGGAAGATATTCCTCTGTGAATTTTGGTTGCTAAGGTGATCGACAATGGTTGCTAGGGCGTGGCCAGTGAGTGTTGAGGTGATTCAGGATTGGCTGCTTGCTGCCCCGAGACAAAGGAGCCCACCCTCATGTTTCTATGACACTTCTATCCTGAGATATCCCTTTGATCTCTTTCAATGGAAGTCTATGGGACGTGTTGCTAAGGTGCTCTAAATGGTTGCTAGGGGCGTGGCTTGATAGCTTCACAATGATCCTGAGATGCTGATTGGTCGTCTGAGTCAAATGAGCCCGCCCCCTTGTCTCTATGACACTGTGATCCAGAGTTATGTTCAATTGAAAAGCGGTTTCAAGTCAATGGGGCAACTTTGGGACGTTCTTGCCCCCCAGGGGTGCAAGTTTTACCCCATTGTGTGGTATGTTCTTACAGAGCCCGTCAGCCTCTTCAAATGTGGCAAATTTCACATTTCTACGAAATCCACTCTCTGAGCTATGAGTCTGTGAATTTTGGTTGCTAAGGTGGTCGACAATGGTTGCTAGGGCGTGGCCAGTGTGTGTTGAGGTGATTCAGGATTGGCTGCTTGCTGCCCCGAGTCAAACGAGCCCACCCTCATGTTTCTATGACACTTCTATCCTGAGATATCCCTTTGATCTCTTTCAATGGAAGTCAATGGGACGTGTTGCTAAGGTGCTCTAAATGGTTGCTAGGGGCGTGGCTTGATAGCTTCACAATGATCCTGAGATGCTGATTGGTCGTCTGAGTCAAATGAGCCCGCCCCCTTGTCTCTATGACACTGTGATCCAGAGTTATGTTCAATTGAAAAGCGGTTCAATTGAGAGGACGGCCCATTTCATGGGCCGTCCTACACCATTGAAAGTCAATGGGGCAAATTTTAGTACCCTCCTGCCCCCCAGGGGTGCAACTTTTACCCCCATTTTGAGGTATGGTCTTACAGAGCCTGCCAGCCTCTTCAAATGTGGCCAATTTCACATTTCTGTGAAATCCACTCTCTGAGCTACGAGGCGTCAAAGTTTTTTCGCAATGTTAAGTCAATGGGGCAACTTTGGGACGCTCCTGCCCCCCAGGGGTGCAACTTTTACCCCATTTTGAGGTGTGGTCTTACAGAGCCTGCCAGCCTCTTCAAATGTGGCAAATTTCAAACTTCTGTGAAATCCACTCTCTGAGCTACGAGGCGTCAAAGTTTTTCGCCATGTTAAGTCAATGCGTTTGATTTTGCCCCTATTTTGCCCCTGGGGCAAACATCGTACCCCCGATCGCTTATAAAAGTCATAGCACACGATTCCCGATTAGGCCGCACGTTTTGACACCTCATTCATGGCTCTGTGACAAAAACTGTGGGAGGAGTAGCGCGCCGAAATAAAAGTGGAAGAAGAAGAAGAAGAATAATAAGTATGAGCAATAACAATACTGTGCTTTGCCATTAAAATGGCAAGCACCATTAACTAGAATGTACATTTCCAGAAGAAAATGTGAATGGTGCTTGCAGTGGCAAAAAACACCACCCGGTTGCTAGGGCGTTGCTAGGGTTGTTGCTAGGCGGTTGCTAGGGTGTTCTGGGTGGTTGCTAGGTCGTTGCTAGGCGGTTGCTAGGATGTTCTGGGTGGTTGTTAGGTCATTTCATGGGCCGTCCTACACCATAGAAAGTCAATGGGGCAACTTTGGGACGCTCCTGCCCCCCAAGGGTGCAACTTTAACCCCATTTTGAGGTATGGTCTTACAGAGCCTGCCAGCCTCTTCAAATTTGGCAAATTTTACATTTCTGTGAAATCCACTCTCTGAGCTACGAGGCGTCAAAGTTTTTCGCAATGTTAAGTCTATGCGGTTTTTTTTGGCCGCTATTTCGCCCCTGGGGCGAACATCGTACCCCCGATCGCTTATAAAAGTCATAGCACACCATTCCCGATTAGGCCGCACGTTTTGACACCTCATTCATGGCTCTGTGGCAAAAACTGCGGGAGGAGTAGCGCGCCGAAGTTTGGTCAGGGCGAATAGTAATTACAATACTAGAATGTACATTTCCAGAAGAAAATGTGAATGGTGCTTGCAGTGGCAAAAAACACCACCCTGTTGCTAGGGTAATGTAGGGCGTTGCTAGGCGGTTGCTAGGGTAATCTGGGTGGTTGCTATGGTGTTACTAGGTGGTTGGTAGTTGTCACAGATGGTTACTATGGAGTTTGTAGCATTTTATTGGCATGATTTAGCACTTAGCTAAGCGCTATTAGCATGTAGCTATTCACTGCTAGCATGTGTAGCATGTAGCAAGTCCTGTTTGCTAGCATGAGTCAAAAGAGCCAACCCCCATCTCTATACGATGTTCTGATGCAGAGATATTGGTCTTGCAAAACGGTTGCTAGGGTACTCTGTTTGGTTGCTAGGGAGTGGCTTGGCAGCTAGCAATCACGATACTCCAAAGGCTTCTTGTCAGTATGAATGATATAAACCAACTCCCATGCTTCTGTGACATTCAGAATGGAAGATATTCCTCTGTGAATTTTGGTTGCTAAGGTGCTCGACAATGGTTGCTAGGGCGTGGCCAGTGAGTGTTGAGGTGATTCAGGATTGGCTGCTTGCTGCCCCGAGTCAAACGAGCCCACCCTCATGTTTCTATGACACTTCTATCCTGAGATATCCCTTTGATCTCTTTCAATGGAAGTCTATGGGACGTGTTGCTAAGGTGCTCTAAATGGTTGCTAGGGGCGTGGCTTGATAGCTTCACAATGATCCTGAGATGCTGATTGGTCGTCTGAGTCAAATGAGCCCGCCCCCTTGTCTCTATGACACTGTGATCCAGAGTTATGTTCAATTGAAAAACGGTTCAATTGAAAGGACGGCCCATTTCATGGGCCGTCCTACACCATAGAAAGTCAATGGGGCAACTTTGGGACGCTCCTGCCCCCCAGGGGTGCAACTTTTACCCCATTTTGAGGTATGGTCTTACAGAGCCTGCCAGCCTCTTCAAATGTGGCAAATTTCACATTTCTGTGAAATCCACTCTCTGAGCTATGAGGCGTCAAAGTTTTTCGCAATGTTAAGTCTATGCGTTTTTTTTTGGCCGCTATTTCGCCCCTGGGGCGACCATCGTACCCCCGATCGCTTATAAAAGTCATAGCACACCATTCCCGATTAGGCCGCACGTTTTGACACCTCATTCATGGCTCTGTGGCAAAAACTGCGGGAGGAGTAGCGCGCCGAAGTTTGGTCAGGGCGAATAGTAATAACAATACTAGAATGTACATTTCCAGAAGAAAATGTGAATGGTGCTTGCAGTGGCAAAAAACACCACCCTGTTGCTAGGGTAATGTAGGGCGTTGCTAGGCGGTTGCTAGGATAATCTGGGTGGTTGCTATGGTGTTACTAGGTGGTTGGTAGTTGTCACAGATGGCTACTATGGAGTTTGTAGCATTTTATTGGCATGATTTAGCACTTAGCTAAGCGCTATTAGCATGTAGCTATTCACTGCTAGCATGTGTAGCATGTAGCAAGCCCTGTTTGCTAGCATGAGTCAAAAGAGCCAACCCCCATCTCTATACGATGTTCTGATGCAGAGATATTGGTCTTGCAAAACGGTTGCTAGGGTACTCTGTTTGGTTGCTAGGGAGTGGCTTGGCAGCTGCCAATCATGAAGCTCCAAAGTCAGTGTGAATGTATAAACCAACCCCCATCTCTATACGATGTTCTGATGCAGAGATATAGGTCTTGCAAAACGGTTGCTAGGGTACTCTGTTTGGTTGCTAGGGAGTGGCTTGGCAGCTAGCAATCACGATACTCCAAAGGCTTCTTGTCAGTATGAATGATATAAACCAACTCCCACGCCTCTGTGACATTCAGAATGGAAGATATTCCTCTGTGAATTTTGGTTGCTAAGGTGCTCGACAATGGTTGCTAGGGCGGGGCCAGTGAGTGTTGAGGTGATTCAGGATTGGCTGCTTGCTGCCCCGAGTCAAACGAGCCCACCCTCATGTTTCTATGACACTTCTATCCTGAGATATCCCTTTGATATCTTTCAATGGAAGTCTATGGGACGTGTTGCTAAGGTGCTCCAAATGGTTGCTAGGGGCGTGGCTTGATAGCTTCACAATGATCCTGAGATGCTGATTGGTCGTCTGAGTCAAATGAGCCCGCCCCCTTGTCTCTATGACACTGTGATCCAGAGTTATGTTCAATTGAAAAGCGTTTTCTATGGTGTAGGACGGCCCAATTTCATGGGCCGTCCTACACCATTGAAAGTCAATGGGGCAACTTTGGGACGCTCCTGCCCCCCAGGGGTGCAACTTTTACCCCATTTTGAGGTATGGTCTTACAGAGCCTGCCAGCCTCTTCAAATGTGGCAAATTTCACATTTCTGTGAAATCCACTCTCTGAGCTACGAGGCGTCAAAGTTTTTCGCAATGTTAAGTCTATGCGTTTTTTTTGGCCGCTATTTCGCCCCTGGGGCGAACATCGTACCCCCGATCGCTTATAAAAGTCATAGCACACCATTCCCGATTAGGCCGCACGTTTTGACACCTCATTCATGGGTCTATGACAAACTTTGCAGGAGGAGTAGCGTGCCGAAGTATTGTCAGGGCGAATAGTAATAACAATACTAGAATGTACATTTCCAGAAGAAAATGTGAATGGTGCTTGCAGTGGCAAAACTCGGCGCTGGACAGATACTAGTGACTAGCATGTTTGCTAGCATATTTTTAGCATGATTAGCATCTTGTTACCATATTGCTAGCATGATTAGCATGTTGCTAGCATGATTTTATCATGTTGCTAGCATGATTTTATCATGTTGCTAGTATGATTAGCATGTTGCTAGCATTATTTTAGCATGTCGCTAGCATGATAAGCATGTTGCTAGCATGATTAGCATATGGCTAGCATGTTGCTAGCATAATGCTAGCATGATTTTAGCATTATTAGCATGTTGCTAGCATGTTGTTAGTGTGATTAGCATGTTTCTAGCATGTTGCTAGCATGATTAGCATGTTGCTAGCATGTTACTAGCATGATTAGCATGTTGCTAGCATAATGCTAGCATGTTGCTAGCATGATTAGCATGTTGCTAGCATGTTGCTAGTGTGATTAGCATGTTTCTAGCATGTTGCTAGCATGATTAGCATGTTGCTAGCATGTTGCTAGCATGATTTTAGCGTCATTAGCATGTTTTTAGCATGTTGCTAGCATGATTAGCATGTGACTAGCATGTTGCTAGCATGTTGCTAGCATGATTAGCATGTGACTAGCGTGTTGCTAGCATGATTAGCATGTTGCTAGCATGTTGCTAGCATGATTTTAGCATGATTAGCATGTTTGCTAGCATGATTTTAGCGTGATTAGCATGTTGCTAGCATGTTGCTAGCACAATTAGCATGTTTTTAGCATGTTGCTAGCGTGATTAGCATGTTGCTAGCATGTTGCTAGCATGATTAGCATGTTGCTAGCATGTTGCTAGCATGATTTTAGCATGATTAGCATGTTTGCTAACATGATTTTAGCGTGATTAGCATGTTGCTAGCATGATTAGCATGTTGCTAGCATGTTGCTAGCATGATTAGCATGTTGCTAGCATGTTTGCTAGCATGATTTTAGCGTGATTAGCATGTTGCTAGCATGTTGCTAGCATGATTTTAGCGTGATTAGCATGTTTTTAGCATGTTTGCTAGCATGATTAGCATGTGACTAGCATGTTGCTAGCATGTTGCTAGCATGATTAGCATGTTGCTAGCATGTTGCTAGCGTGATTAGCATGTTTCTAGCATGTTGCTAGCATGATTAGCATGTTGCTAGCATGATTAGCATGTTGCTAGCATGTTGCTAGCATGATTAGCATTTAGGGTAATCTGAGTGGTTGCTATGTTGTTACTAGGTGGTTGGTAGTTGTCACAGATGGTTACTATGGAGTTTGTAGCATTTTATTGGCATGATTTAGCACTTAGCTAAGCGCTATTAGCATGTAGCTATTCACTGCTAGCATGTGTAGCATGTAGCAAGTCCTGTTTGCTAGCATGAGTCAAAAGAGCCAACCCCCATCTCTATACGATGTTCTGATGCAGAGATATTGGTCTTGCAAAATGGTTGCTAGGGTACTCTGTTTGGTTGCTAGGGAGTGGCTTGGCAGCTGCCAATCATGAAGCTCCAAAGTCAGTGTGAATGTATAAACCAACCCCCATCTCTCTACGATGTTCTGATGCAGAGATATAGGTCTTGCAAAACGGTTGCTAGGGTACTCTGTTTGGTTGCTAGGGAGTGGCTTGGCAGCTAGCAATCACGATACTCCAAAGGCTTCTTGTCAGTATGAATGATATAAACCAACTCCCACGCCTCTGTGACATTCAGAATGGAAGATATTCCTCTGTGAATTTTGGTTGCTAAGGTGATCGACAATGGTTGCTAGGGCGTGGCCAGTGAGTGTTGAGGTGATTCAGGATTGGCTGCTTGCTGCCCCGAGACAAAGGAGCCCACCCTCATGTTTCTATGACACTTCTATCCTGAGATATCCCTTTGATCTCTTTCAATGGAAGTCTATGGGACGTGTTGCTAAGGTGCTCTAAATGGTTGCTAGGGGCGTGGCTTGATAGCTTCACAATGATCCTGAGATGCTGATTGGTCGTCTGAGTCAAATGAGCCCGCCCCCTTGTCTCTATGACACTGTGATCCAGAGTTATGTTCAATTGAAAAGCGGTTTCAAGTCAATGGGGCAACTTTGGGACGTTCTTGCCCCCCAGGGGTGCAAGTTTTACCCCATTGTGTGGTATGTTCTTACAGAGCCCGTCAGCCTCTTCAAATGTGGCAAATTTCACATTTCTACGAAATCCACTCTCTGAGCTATGAGTCTGTGAATTTTGGTTGCTAAGGTGGTCGACAATGGTTGCTAGGGCGTGGCCAGTGTGTGTTGAGGTGATTCAGGATTGGCTGCTTGCTGCCCCGAGTCAAACGAGCCCACCCTCATGTTTCTATGACACTTCTATCCTGAGATATCCCTTTGATCTCTTTCAATGGAAGTCAATGGGACGTGTTGCTAAGGTGCTCTAAATGGTTGCTAGGGGCGTGGCTTGATAGCTTCACAATGATCCTGAGATGCTGATTGGTCGTCTGAGTCAAATGAGCCCGCCCCCTTGTCTCTATGACACTGTGATCCAGAGTTATGTTCAATTGAAAAGCGGTTCAATTGAGAGGACGGCCCATTTCATGGGCCGTCCTACACCATTGAAAGTCAATGGGGCAAATTTTAGTACCCTCCTGCCCCCCAGGGGTGCAACTTTTACCCCATTTTGAGGTATGGTCTTACAGAGCCTGCCAGCCTCTTCAAATGTGGCCAATTTCACATTTCTGTGAAATCCACTCTCTGAGCTACGAGGCGTCAAAGTTTTTTCGCAATGTTAAGTCAATGGGGCAACTTTGGGACGCTCCTGCCCCCCAGGGGTGCAACTTTTACCCCATTTTGAGGTGTGGTCTTACAGAGCCTGCCAGCCTCTTCAAATGTGGCAAATTTCAAACTTCTGTGAAATCCACTCTCTGAGCTACGAGGCGTCAAAGTTTTTCGCCATGTTAAGTCAATGCGTTTGATTTTGCCCCTATTTTGCCCCTGGGGCAAACATCGTACCCCCGATCGCTTATAAAAGTCATAGCACACGATTCCCGATTAGGCCGCACGTTTTGACACCTCATTCATGGCTCTGTGACAAAAACTGTGGGAGGAGTAGCGCGCCGAAATAAAAGTGGAAGAAGAAGAAGAAGAATAATAAGTATGAGCAATAACAATACTGTGCTTTGCCATTAAAATGGCAAGCACCATTAACTAGAATGTACATTTCCAGAAGAAAATGTGAATGGTGCTTGCAGTGGCAAAAAACACCACCCGGTTGCTAGGCGGTTGCTAGGGTTGTTGCTAGGCGGTTGCTAGGGTGTTCTGGGTGGTTGCTAGGGTGTTGCTAGGCGGTTGCTAGGGTGTTCTGGGTGGTTGCTAGGGTGTTCTGGGTGGTTGCTAGGGTGTTGCTAGGCGGTTGCTAGGTTGTTCTGGGTGGTTGCTAGGGTGTTGCTAGGTGGTTGCTAGGGTGTTCTGGGTGGTTGCTAGGCGGTTGCTAGGGTGTTCTGGGTGGTTGCTAGGGTGTTGCTAGGTGGTTGCTAGGGTGTTCTGGGTGGTTGCTAGCATGATTAGCATCTTGTTACCATGTTGCTAGCATGTTGCTAGCATGATGCTAGCATGATTTTAGCATTATTAGCATGTTGCTAGCATGTTGTTAGCGTGATTAGCATGTTTCTAGCATGTTGCTAGCATGATTAGCATGTTGCTAGCATGTTGCTAGCATGATTTTAGCGTGATTAGCATGTTTTTAACATGTTGCTAGCATGATTAACATGTGACTACCATGTTGCTAGCATGATTAGCATGTTGCTAGCATGTTGCTAGCATGATTAGCATGTTGCTAGCATGTTGTTAGCATGATTCTAGCATGTCGCTAACATGATTAGCATGTTGCTAGCATGTTGCTAGCATGATTAGCATGTTGCTACCATGGTACTAGCATGATTCCCATGTTGCTAGCATGTTGCTAGCATGATTAGCATGTTGCTAGCATGTTGCTAGCATGTTGTTAGCGTGATTAGCATGTTGCTAGCATGTTGCTAGCATGATGCTAGCATGTTGCTAGCGTGATTAGCATGTTTCTAGCATGTTGCTAGCATTGATTAGCATGTTGCTAGCATGTTGCTAGCATGATTTTAGTGTGATTAGCATGTTTCTAGCATGTTGCTAGCATGATTAGCATGTGACTAGCTTGTTGCTAGCATGATTAGCATGTTGCTAGCCTGTTGCTAGCATGATTAGCATGTTGCTAGCATGATTTTAGCATGATTAGCATGTTGCTAGCATGATTTTAGCGTGATTAGCATGTTTTTAGCATGTTGCTAGCATGATTAGCATGTTTGCTAGCATGTTGCTAGCGTGATTAGCATGTTTCTAGCATGTTGCTAGCATGATTAGCATTTAGGGTAATCTGGGTGGTTGCTATGGTGTTACTAGGTGGTTGGTAGTTGTCACAGATGGTTACTATGGAGTTTGTAGCATTTTATTGGCATGATTTAGCACTTAGCTAAGCGCTATTAGCATGTAGCTATTCACTGCTAGCATGTGTAGCATGTAGCAAGTCCTGTTTGCTAGCATGAGTCAAAAGAGCCAACCCCCATCTCTATACGATGTTCTGATGCAGAGATATTGGTCTTGCAAAACGGTTGCTAGGGTACTCTGTTTGGTTGCTAGGGAGTGGCTTGGCAGCTGCCAATCATGAAGCTCCAAAGTCAGTGTGAATGTATAAACCAACCCCCATCTCTATACGATGTTCTGATGCAGAGATATAGGTCTTGCAAAATGGTTGCTAGGGTACTCTGTTTGGTTGCTAGGGAGTGGCTTGGCAGCTAGCAATCACGATACTCCAAAGGCTTCTTGTCAGTATGAATGATATAAACCAACTCCCACGCCTCTGTGACATTCAGAATGGAAGATATTCCTCTGTGAATTTTGGTTGCTAAGGTGGTCGACAATGGTTGCTAGGGCGTGGCCAGTGAGTGTTGAGGTGATTCAGGATTGGCTGCTTGCTGCCCCGAGTCAAACGAGCCCACCCTCATGTTTCTATGACACTTCTATCCTGAGATATCCCTTTGATCTCTTTCAATGGAAGTCTATGGGACGTGTTGCTAAGGTGCTCTAAATGGTTGCTAGGGGCGTGGCTTGATAGCTTCACAATGATCTTGAGATGCTGATTGGTCGTCTGAGTCAAATGAGCCCGCCCCCTTGTCTCTATGACACTGTGATCCAGAGTTATGTTCAATTGAAAAGCGGTTTCAAGTCAATGGGGCAACTTTGGGACGCTCTTGCCCCCCAGGGGTGCAAGTTTTACCCCATTGTGTGGTATGTTCTTACAGAGCCCGTCAGCCTCTTCAAATGTGGCAAATTTCACATTTCTACGAAATCCACTCTCTGAGCTATGAGTCTGTGAATTTTGGTTGCTAAGGTGGTCAACAATGGTTGCTAGGGCGTGGCCAGTGTGTGTTGAGGTGATTCAGGATTGGCTGCTTGCTGCCCCGAGTCAAACGAGCCCACCCTCATGTTTCTAAGACACTTCTATCCTTAGATATCCCTTTGATCTCTTTCAATGGAAGTCTATGGGACGTGTTGCTAAGGTGCTCTAAATGGTTGCTAGGGGCGTGGCTTGATAGCTTCACAATGATCCTGAGATGCTGATTGGTCGTCTGAGTCAAATGAGCCCGCCCCCTTGTCTCTATGACACTGTGATCCAGAGTTATGTTCAATTGAAAAGCGGTTCAATTGAAAGGACGGCCCATTTCATGGGCCGTCCTACACCATTGAAAGTCAATGGGGCAAATTTTAGTACCCTCCTGCCCCCCAGGGGTGCAACTTTTACCCCATTTTGAGGTATGGTCTTACATAGCCTGCCAGCCTCTTCAAATGTGGCAAATTTCACATTTCTGTGAAATCCACTCTCTGAGCTACGTGGCGTCAAAAGTTTTTCGCAATGTAAAGTCAATGGGGCAACTTTGGGACGCTCCTGCCCCCCAGGGGTGCAACTTTTACCCCATTTTGAGGTATGGTCTTACAGAGCCTGCCAGCCTCTTGAAATGTGGCAAATTTCACATTTCTGTGAAATCCACTCTCTGAGCTACGAGGCGTCAAAGTTTTTCGCCATGTTAAGTCAATGCGTTTGATTTTGCCCCTATTTTGCCCCTGGGGCAAACATCGTACCCCCGATCGCTTATAAAAGTCATAGCACACGATTCCCGATTAGGCCGCACGTTTTGACACCTCATTCATGGCTCTGTGACAAAAACTGTGGGAGGAGTAGCGCGCCGAAATAAAAGTGGAAGAAGAAGAATAATAATAATAATAAGTATGAGCAATAACAATACTGTGCTTTGCCATTAAAATGGCAAGCACCATTAACTAGAATGTACATTTCCTGAAGAAAATGTGAGTGGAGCTTGCAGTGGCAAAAAACACCACCCGGTTGCTAGGGTATTCTGGGTGGTTGCTAGGGCGTTGCTAGGCGGTTGCTAGGCGGTTGCTAGGGTGTTCTGGGTGGTTGCTAGGCGGTTGCTATGGTGTTCTGGGTGGTTGCTAGGGTGTTACTAGGTGGTTGCTAGGGTGTTCTGGGTCGTTGCTAGGCGGTTGCTAGGGTGTTCTGGGTGGTTGCTAGGTGGTTGCTAGGGTGTTCTGGGTGGTTGCTAGGGTGTTGCTAGGTGGTTGCTAGGGTGTTCTGGGTGGTTGCTAGGGTGTTGCTAGGTGGTTGCTAGGGTGTTCTGGGTGGTTGCTAGGGCGTTGCTAGGCAGTTGCTAGGGTAATCTGGGTGGTTGCTATGGTGTTACTAGGTGGTTGGTAGTTGTCACAGATGGTTACTATGGAGTTTGTAGCATTTTATTGGCATGATTTAGCACTTAGCTAAGCGCTATTAGCATGTAGCTATTCACTGCTAGCGTGTGTAGCATGTAGCAAGTCCTGTTTGCTAGCATGAGTCAAAAGAGCCAACCCCCATCTCTATACGATGTTCTGATGCAGAGATATTGGTCTTGCAAAACGGTTGCTAGGGTACTCTGTTTGGTTGCTAGGGAGTGGCTTGGCAGCTGCCAATCATGAAGCTCCAAAGTCAGTGTGAATGTATAAACCAACCCCCATCTCTATACGATGTTCTGATGCAGAGATATAGGTCTTGCAAAACGGTTGCTAGGGTACTCTGTTTGGTTGCTAGGGAGTGGCTTGGCAGCTAGCAATCACGATACTCCAAAGGCTTCTTGTCAGTATGAATGATATAAACCAACTCCCACGCCTCTGTGACATTCAGAATGGAAGATATTCCTCTGTGAATTTTGGTTGCTAAGGTGCTCGACAATGGTTGCTAGGGCGTGGCCAGTGAGTGTTGAGGTGATTCAGGATTGGCTGCTTGCTGCCCCGAGTCAAACGAGCCCACCCTCATGTTTCTATGACACTTCTATCCTGAGATATCCCTTTGATCTCTTTCAATGGAAGTCTATGGGACGTGTTGCTAAGGTGCTCTAAATGGTTGCTAGGGGCGTGGCTTGATAGCTTCACAATGATCCTGAGATGCTGATTGGTCGTCTGAGTCAAATGAGCCCGCCCCCTTGTCTCTATGACACTGTGATCCAGAGTTATGTTCAATTGAAAAGCGGTTTCTATGAAATGGGCCGTCCTACACCATAGAAAGTCAATGGGGCAACTTTGGGACGCTCCTGCCCCCCCCAGGGGTGCAACTTTTACCCCATTTTGAGGTATGGTCTTACAGAGCCTGCCAGCCTCTTCAAATGTGTCAAATTTCACATTTCTGTGAAATCCACTCTCTGAGCTACGAGGCGTGGGCCGTCCTACACCATTGAAAGTCAATGGGGCAACTTTGGGGCGCTCTTGCCCCCCAGGGGTACAACTTATACCCCATTTCGTGGTATGTTCTCGCACAGCTTGATAGCCTCTTCAAGTGTGGTGATTCATAAGTTTCTACGAAATTCTCGCTCTGAGCTACGACCCGCCAAAATTTGCCCCATGCATTGTCAATGGGAATTTTTGGGCGATTTAGCGCCCCTGTACGATTATCGTACACCCGATCGCTTAGAAAAGATATAGCACACTATTCCCCAATAAGCCGCACGATTTGACGCCTCTTTCATGGGTCTGTGACAAACGGTGCAGGAGGAGTAGCGAACCGAAATTTTGTCCAGAAGAAGAATAATAATAACTAGAATGTACATTTCCTGAAGAAAATGTGAGTGGAGCTTGCAGTGGCAAAAAACACCACCCGGTTGCTAGGGTATTCTGGGTGGTTGCTAGGGTGTTGCTAGGTGGTTGCTAAGGTGTTCTGGGTGGTTGTTAGGGTGTTGCTAGGTGGTTGCTAGGGTACTCTGGGTGGTTGCTATGGTGTTACTAGGTGGTTGGTAGATGTCACAGATGATTACTATGGAGTTTGTAGCATTTTATTGGCATGATTTAGCACTTAGCTAAGCGCTATTAGCATGTAGCTATTCACTGCTAGCATGTGTAGCATGTAGCAAGTCCTGTTTGCTAGCATGAGTTAAAAGAGCCAACCCCCATCTCTATACGATGTTCTGATGCAGAGATATTGGTCTTGCAAAATGGTTGCTAGGGTACACTGTTTGGTTGCTAGGGAGTGGCTTGGCAGCTGCCCATCATGAAGCTCCAAAGACTATGTCTCTAAGTCTCTATGACACTTTGATCCAGAGTTATGTTCAATTGAAAAGCGGTTTCTATGTTTAGGACGGCCCATTGGCAGCTGCCAATCATGAAGCTCCAAAGTCAGTGTGAATGTATAAACCAACCCCCATCTCTATACGATGTTCTGATGCAGAGATATAGGTCTTGCAAAACGGTTGCTAGGGTACTCTGTTTGGTTGCTAGGGAGTGGCTTGGCAGCTAGCAATCACGATACTCCAAAGGCCCCCGAGTCAAACGAGCCCACCCTCATGTTTCTATGACACTTCTATCCTGAGATATCCCTTTGATCTCTTTCAATGGAAGTCTATGGGACGTGTTGCTAAGGTGCTCTAAATGGTTGCTAGGGGCGTGGCTTGATAGCTTCACAATGATCCTGAGATGCTGATTGGTCGTCTGAGTCAAATGAGCCCGCCCCCTTGTCTCTATGACACTGTGATCCAGAGTTATGTTCAATTGAAAAGCGGTTTCTATGTTTAGGACGGCCCATTGGCAGCTGCCAATCATGAAGCTCCAAAGTCAGTGTGAATGTATAAACCAACCCCCATCTCTATACGATGTTCTGATGCAGAGATATAGGTCTTGCAAAACGGTTGCTAGGGTACTCTGTTTGGTTGCTAGGGAGTGGCTTGGCAGCTAGCAATCACGATACTCCAAAGGCTTCTTGTCAGTATGAATGATATAAACCAACTCCCACGCCTCTGTGACATTCAGAATGGAAGATATTCCTCTGTGAATTTTGGTTGCTAAGGTGCTCGACAATGGTTGCTAGGGCGTGGCCAGTGAGTGTTGAGGTGATTCAGGATTGGCTGCTTGCTGCCCCGAGTCAAACGAGCCCACCCTCATGTTTCTATGACACTTCTATCCTGAGATATCCCTTTGATCTCTTTCAATGGAAGTCTATGGGACGTGTTGCTAAGGTGCTCTAAATGGTTGCTAGGGGCATGGCTTGATAGCTTCACAATGATCCTGAGATGCTGATTGGTCGTCTGAGTCAAATGAGCCCGCCCCCTTGTCTCTATGACACTGTGATCCAGAGTTATGTTCAATTGAAAAGCGGTTTCTATGTTTAGGACGGCCCATTTCATGGGCCGTCCTACACCATAGAAAGTCAATGGGGCAACTTTGGGACGCTCCTGCCCCCCCCAGGGGTGCAACTTTTACCCCATTTTGAGGTATGGTCTTACAGAGCCTGCCAGCCTCTTCAAATGTGTCAAATTTCACATTTCTGTGAAATCCACTCTCTGAGCTACGAGGCGTGGGCCGTCCTACACCATTGAAAGTCAATGGGGCAACTTTGGGGCGCTCTTGCCCCCCAGGGGTACAACTTATACCCCATTGCGTGGTATGTTCTCGCACAGCTTGATAGCCTCTTCAAGTGTGGTGATTCATAAGTTTCTACGAAATTCTCGCTCTGAGCTACGACCCGCCAAAATTTGCCTAATGCATTGTCAATGGGAATTTTTGGGCGATTTAGCGCCCCTGTACGATTATCGTACACCCGATCGCTTAGAAAAGATATAGCACACTATTCCCCAATAAGCCGCACGATTTGACGCCTCTTTCATGGGTCTGTGACAAACGGTGCAGGAGGAGTAGCGAACCGAAATTTTGTCCAGAAGAAGAATAATAATAACTAGAATGTACATTTCCTGAAGAAAATGTGAGTGGAGCTTGCAGTGGCAAAAAACACCACCCGGTTGCTAGGGTATTCTGGGTGGTTGCTAGGGTGTTGCTAGGTGGTTGCTAAGGTGTTCTGGGTGGTTGTTAGGGTGTTGCTAGGTGGTTGCTAGGGTACTCTGGGTGGTTGCTATGGTGTTACTAGGTGGTTGGTAGATGTCACAGATGATTACTATGGAGTTTGTAGCATTTTATTGGCATGATTTAGCACTTAGCTAAGCGCTATTAGCATGTAGCTATTCACTGCTAGCATGTGTAGCATGTAGCAAGTCCTGTTTGCTAGCATGAGTTAAAAGAGCCAACCCCCATCTCTATACGATGTTCTGATGCAGAGATATTGGTCTTGCAAAATGGTTGCTAGGGTACACTGTTTGGTTGCTAGGGAGTGGCTTGGCAGCTGCCCATCATGAAGCTCCAAAGTCAGTGTGAATGTATAAACCAACCCCCATCTCTATACGATGTTCTGATGCAGAGATATAGGTCTTGCAAAACGGTTGCTAGGGTACTCTGTTTGGTTGCTAGGGAGTGGCTTGGCAGCTGCCCATCATGAAGCTCCAAAGTCAGTGTGAATGTATAAACCAACCCCCATCTCTATACGATGTTCTGATGCAGAGATATAGGTCTTGCAAAACGGTTGCTAGGGTACTCTGTTTAGTTGCTAGGGAGTGGCTTGGCAGCTAGCAATCACGATACTCCAAAGGCTTCTTGTCAGTATGAATGATATAAACCAACTCCCACGCCTCTGTGACATTCAGAATGGAAGATATTCCTCTGTGAATTTTGGTTGCTAAGGTGCTCGACAATGGTTGCTAGGGCGTGGCCAGTGAGTGTTGAGGTGATTCAGGATTGGCTTCTTGCTGCCCCGAGTCAAACGAGCCCACCCTCATGTTTCTATGACACTTCTATCCTGAGATATCCCTTTGATCTCTTTCAATGGAAGTCTATGGGACGTGTTGCTAAGGTGCTCTAAATGGTTGCTAGGGGCGTGGCTTGATAGCTTCACAATGATCCTGAGATGCTGATTGGTCGTCTGAATCAAATGAGCCCACCCCCTTGTCTCTATGACACTGTGATCCAGAGTTATGTTCAATTGAAAAGCGGTTTCAAGTCAATGGGGCAACTTTGGGACGCTCTTGCCCCCCAGGGGTGCAAGTTTTACCCCATTGTGTGGTATGTTCTTACAGAGCCCGTCAGCCTCTTCAAATGTGGCAAATTTCACATTTCTACGAAATCCACTCTCTGAGCTATGAGTCTGTGAATTTTGGTTGCTAAGGTGGTCGACAATGGTTGCTAGGGCATGGCCAGTGTGTGTTGAGGTGATTCAGGATTGGCTGCTTGCTGCCCCGAGTCAAACGAGCCCACCCTCATGTTTCTATGACACTTCTATCCTGAGATATCCCTTTGATCTCTTTCAATGGAAGTCTATGGGACGTGTTGCTAAGGTGCTCTAAATGGTTGCTATGGGCGTGGCTTGATAGCTTCACAATGATCCTGAGATGCTGATTGGTCGTCTGAGTCAAATGAGCCCGCCCCCTTGTCTCTATGACACTGTGATCCAGAGTTATGTTCAATTGAAAAGCGGTTTCAAGTCAATGGGGCAACTTTGGGACGCTCTTGCCCCCCAGGGGTGCAAGTTTTACCCCATTGTGTGGTATGTTCTTACAGAGCCCGTCAGCCTCTTCAAATGTGGCAAATTTCACATTTCCACGAAATCCACTCTCTGAGCTAAGAGTCTGTGAATTTTGGTTGCTAAGGTGGTCGACAATGGTTGCTAGGGCGTGGCCAGTGTGTGTTGAGGTGATTCAGGATTGGCTGCTTGCTGCCCCGAGTCAAACGAGCCCACCCTCATGTTTCTATGACACTTCTATCCTGAGATATCCCTTTGATCTCTTTCAATGGAAGTCTATGGGACGTGTTGCTAAGGTGCTCTAAATGGTTGCTATGGGCGTGGCTTGATAGCTTCACAATGATCCTGAGATGCTGATTGGTCGTCTGAGTCAAATGAGCCCGCCCCCTTGTCTCTATGACACTGTGATCCAGAGTTATGTTCAATTGCAAAGCCGTTTCTATGTGTAGGACGGCCCATTTCATGGGCCGTCCTACACCATTGAAAGTCAATGGGGCAACTTTGGGACGCTCCTGCCCCCCAGGGGTGCAACTTTTACCCCATTTTGAGGTATGGTCTTACAGAGCCTGCCAGCCTCTTCAAGTGTGGTGATTCATAAGTTTCTACGAAATTCTCGCTCTGAGCTACGACCCGCCAAAGTTTGCCCAATGCATTGTCAATGGGACTTTTTGGGCGATTATTTGCCCCTGGGGCGAACATCGTACCCCCGATCGCTTATAAAAGTCATAGCACACGATTCCCGATTAGGCCGCACGTTTTGACACCTCATTCATGGCTCTGTGACAAAAACTGCGGGAGGAGTAGCGCGCCGAAATAAAAGTGGAAGAAGAAGAATAATAAGTATGAGCAATAACAATAATGTGCTTTGCCATTTAAATGGCAAGCACCATTAACTAGAATGTACATTTCCAGAAGAAAATGTGAATGGTGCTTGCAGTGGCAAAAAACACCACCCGGTTGCTAGGCGGTTGCTAGGGATGTTGCTAGGCGGTTGCTAGGGTGTTCTGGGTGGTTGCTAGGTCCTACACCATAGAAAGTCAATGGGGCAACTTTGGGACGCTCCTGCCCCCCAGGGGTGCAACTTTTACCCCATTTTGAGGTATGGTCCTACAGAGCCTGCCAGCCTCTTCAACTGTGGCAAATTTCACATTTCTGTGAAATCCACTCTCTGAGCTATGAGGCGTCAAAGTTTTTCGCAATGTTAAGTCTATGCGGTTTTTTTGGCCGCTATTTCGCCCCTGGGGCGAACATCGTACCCCCGATCGCTTATAAAAGTCATAGCACACCATTCCCGATTAGGCCGCACATTTTGACACCTCATTCATGGCTCTGTGGCAAAAACTGCGGGAGGAGTAGCGCGCCGAAGTTTGGTCAGGGCGAATAGTAATAACAATACTAGAATGTACATTTCCAGAAGAAAATGTGAATGGTGCTTGCAGTGGCAAAAAACACCACCCGGTTGCTAGGCGGTTGCTAGGGTTGTTGCTAGGCGGTTGCTAGGGTGTTCTGGGTGGTTGCTAGGGCGTTGCTAGGCGGTTGCTAGGATGTTCTGGGTGGTTGCTAGGTCCTACACCATACAAAGTCAATCGGGCAACTTTGGGACGCTCCTGCCCCCCAGGGGTGCAACTTTTACCCCATTTTGAGGTATGGTCCTACAGAGCCTGCCAGCCTCTTGAAATGTGGCAAATTTCACATTTCTGTGAAATTCACTCTCTGAGCTATGAGGCGTCAAAGTTTTTTGCAATGTTAAGTCTATGCGTTTTTTTTGGCCGCTATTTCGCCCCTGGGGCGAACATCGTACCCCCGATCGCTTATAAAAGTCATAGCACACCATTCCCGATTAGGCCGCACGTTTTGACACCTCATTCATGGCTCTGTGGCAAAAACTGCGGGAGGAGTAGCGCGCCGAAGTTTGGTCAGGGCGAATAGTAATAACAATACTAGAATGTACATTTCCAGAAGAAAATGTGAATGGTGCTTGCAGTGGCAAAACTCGGCGCTGGACAGATACTAGTGACTAGCATGTTTGCTAGCATATTTTTTAGCATGATTAGCATCTTGTTACCATATTGCTAGCATGATTAGCATGTTGCTAGCATGTTGCTAGCATGATTAGCATTTAGGGTAATCTGAGTGGTTGCTATGGTGTTACTAGGTGGTCAGTAGTTGTCACAGATGGTTACTATGGAGTTTGTAGCATTTATTGGCATGATTTAATACTTAGCTAAGCGCTATTAGCATGTAGCTATTCACTGCTAGCATGTGTAGCATGTAGCAAGTCCTGTTTGCTAGTATGAGTCAAAAGAGCCAACCCCCATCTCTATACGATGTTGTGATGCAGAGATATAGGTCTTGCAAAACGGTTGCTAGGGTACTCTGTTTGGTTGCTAGGGAGTGGCTTGGCAGCTGCCAATCATGAAGCTCCAAAGTCAGTGTGAATGTATAAACCAACCCCCATCTCTCTACGATGTTCTGATGCAGAGATATAGGTCTTGCAAAACGGTTGCTAGGGTACTCTGTTTGGTTGCTAGGGAGTGGCTTGGCAGCTAGCAATCACGATACTCCAAAGGCTTCTTGTCAGTATGAATGATATAAACCAACTCCCACGCCTCTGTGACATTCAGAATGGAAGATATTCCTCTGTGAATTTTGGTTGCTAAGGTGCTCGACAATGGTTGCTAGGGCGTGGCCAGTGAGTGTTGAGGTGATTCAGGATTGGCTGCTTGCTGCCCCGAGACAAACGAGCCCACCCTCATGTTTCTATGACACTTCTATCCTGAGATATCCCTTTGATCTCTTTCAATGGAAGTCTATGGGACGTGTTGCTAAGGTGCTCTAAATGGTTGCTAGGGGCGTGGCTTGATAGCTTCACAATGATCCTGAGATGCTGATTGGTCGTCTGAGTCAAATGAGCCCGCCCCCTTGTCTCTATGACACTGTGATCCAGAGTTATGTTTAATTGAAAAGCGGTTTCAAGTCAATGGGGCAACTTTGGGACGCTCTTGCCCCCCAGGGGTGCAAGTTTTACCCCATTGTGTGGTATGTTCTTACAGAGCCCGTCAGCTTCTTGAAATGTGGCAAATTTCACATTTCTGCGAAATCCACTCTCTGAGCTATGAGTCTGTGAATTTTGGTTGCTAAGGTGGTCGACAATGGTTGCTAGGGCGTGGCCAGTGTGTGTTGAGGTGATTCAGGATTGGCTGCTTGCTGCCCCGAGTCAAACGAGCCCACCCTCATGTTTCTATGACACTTCTATCCTGAGATATCCCTTTGATCTCTTTCAATGGAAGTCAATGGGACGTGTTGCTAAGGTGCTCTAAATGGTTGCTAGGGGCGTGGCTTGATAGCTTCACAATGATCCTGAGATGCTGATTGGTCGTCTGAGTCAAATGAGCCCGCCCCCTTGTCTCTATGACACTGTGATCCAGAGTTATGTTCAATTGAAAAGCGCTTCAATTGAAAGGACGGCCCATTTCATGGGCCGTCCTACACCATTGAAAGTCAATGGGGCAAATTTTAGTACCCTCCTGCCCCCCAGGGGTGCAACTTTTACCCCATTTTGAGGTATGGTCTTACAGAGCCTGCCAGCCTCTTCAAATGTGGCCAATTTCACATTTCTGTGAAATCCACTCTCTGAGCTACGAGGCGTCAAATTTTTTTCGCAATGTTAAGTCAATGGGGCAACTTTGGGACGCTCCTGCCCCCCAGGGGTGCAACTTTTACCCCATTTTGAGGTGTGGTCTTACAGAGCCTGCCAGCCTCTTCAAATGTGGCAAATTTCACATTTCTGTGAAATCCACTCTCTGAGCTACGAGGCGTCAAAGTTTTTCGCCATGTTAAGTCAATGCGTTTGATTTTGCCCCTATTTTGCCCCTGGGGCAAACATCGTACCCCCGATCGCTTATAAAAGTCATAGCACACGATTCCCGATTAGGCCGCACGTTTTGACACCTCATTCATGGCTCTGTGACAAAAACTGTGGGAGGAGTAGCGCGCCGAAATAAAAGTGGAAGAAGAAGAATAATAATAAGTATGAGCAATAACAATACTGTGCTTTGCCATTAAAATGGCAAGCACCATTAACTAGAATGTACATTTCCAGAAGAAAATGTGAATGGTGCTTGCAGTGGCAAAAAACACCACCCGGTTGCTAGGGTAATGTACACGATTGAATACGAGCCAACAACCATGTCTGTACGGTTGCTAGGATGTTCTGGGTGGTTGCTAGGGTGTTCTGGGTGGTTGCTAGGGTGTTGCTAGGGTGTTCTGGGTGGTTGCTAGGGTGTTGCTAGGTGGTTGCTAGGGTGTTCTGGGTGGTTGCTAGGCGGTTGCTAGGTGGTTGCTAGGGTGTTCTGGGTGGTTGCTAGGGCGTTGCTAGGCGGTTGCTAGGGTGTTCTGGGTGGTTGCTAGGGTGTTGCTAGGTGGTTGCTAGGGTGTTCTGGGTGGTTGCTAGGGTGTTGCTAGGTGGTTGCTAGGGTGTTCTGGGTGGTTGCTAGGGCGTTGCTAGGGTGTTCTGGGTGGTCGCTAGGGTGTTGCTAGGTGGTTGCTAGGGTGTTCTGGGTGGTTGCTAGGGCGTTGCTAGGTGGTTGCTAGGGTAATCTGGGTGGTTGCTAGGCGGTTGCTAGGTGGTTGCTAGGGTGTTCTGGGTGGTTGCTAGTGCGTTGCTAGGCGGTTGCTAGGGTGTTCTGGGTGGTTGCTAGGCGGTTGCTAGGTGGTTGCTAGGGTGTTCTGGGTGGTTGCTAGGGTGTTGCTAGGTGGTTGGTAGGGTGTTCTGGGTGGTTGCTAGGGCGTTGCTAGGGTGTTCTGGGTGGTCGCTAGGGGTGTTGCTAGGTGGTTGCTAGGGTGTTCTGGGTGGTTGCTAGGGAGTTGCTAGGTGGTTGCTAGGGTAGTCTGGGTGGTTGCTAGGCGGTTGCTAGGGTGTTCTGGGTGGTTGCTAGGGTGTTCTGGGTGGTTGCTAGGGTGTTGCTAGGTGGTTGCTAGGGTGTTCTGGGTGGTTGCTAGGGCGTTGCTAGGTGGTTACTAGGGTGTTCTGGGTGGTTGCTAGGCGGTTGCTAGGGTGTTCTGGGTGGTTGCTAGGGTGTTGCTAGGTGGTTGCTAGGGTGTTCTGGGTGGTTGCTAGGTGGTTGCTAGGGTGTTCTGGGTGGTTGCTAGGGTGTTGCTAGGTGGTTGCTAGGGTGTTCTGGGTGGTTGCTAGGCGGTTGCTAGGGTGTTCTGGGTGGTTGCTAGGGTGTTGCTAGGCGGTTGCTAGGGTGTTCTGGGTGGTTGCTAGGGTGTTGCTAGGTGGTTGCTAGGGTGTTCTGGGTGGTTGCTAGGCGGTTGCTAGGGTGTTCTGTGTGGTTGCTAGGGTGTTGCTAGGTGGTTGCTAGGGTGTTCTGGGTGGTTGCTAGGCGGTTGCTAGGGTGTTCTGGGTGGTTGCTAGGGTGTTGCTAGGCAGTTGCTAGGGTGTTCTGGGTGGTTTCTAGGGCGTTGCTAGGCAGTTGCTAGGGTGTTCTGGGTGGTTTCTAGGCAGTTGCTAGGGTGTTCGGGCGGTTGCTAGGGTGTTATGTGTGGTTGCTATGGTGTTACTAGGTGGTTGGTGGTTGTCACAGATGGTTACTATGGAGTTTGTAGCATTTTATTGGCATGATTTAGCACTTAGCTAAGCGCTATTAGCATGTAGCTATTCACTGCTAGCATGTGTAGCATGTAGCAAGTCCTGTTTGCTAGCATGAGTCAAAAGAGCCAACCCCCATCTCTATACGATGTTCTGATGCAGAGATATTGGTCTTGCAAAACGGTTGCTAGGGTACTCTGTTTGGTTGCTAGGGAGTGGCTTGGCAGCTGCCAATCATGAAGCTCCAAAGTCAGTGTGAATGTATAAACCAACCCCCATCTCTCTACGATGTTCTGATGCAGAGATAGAGGTCTTGCAAAACTGTTGCTAGGGTACTCTGTTTGGTTGCTAGGGAGTGGCTTGGCAGCTAGCAATCACGATACTCCAAAGGCTTCTTGTCAGTATGAATGATATAAACCAACTCCCACGCCTCTGTGACATTCAGAATGGAAGATATTCCTCTGTGAATTTTGGTTGCTAAGGTGCTCGACAATGGTTGCTAGGGCGTGGCCAGTGAGTGTTGAGGTGATTCAGGATTGGCTGCTTGCTGCCCCGAGACAAACGAGCCCACCCTCATGTTTCTATGACACTTCTATCCTGAGATATCCCTTTGATCTCTTTCAATGGAAGTCTATGGGACGTGTTGCTAAGGTGCTCTAAATGGTTGCTAGGGGCGTGGCTTGATAGCTTCACAATGATCCTGAGATGCTGATTGGTCGTCTGAGTCAAATGAGCCCGCCCCCTTGTCTCTATGACACTGTGATCCAGAGTTATGTTCAATTGAAAAGCGGTTTCAAGTCAATGGGGCAACTTTGGGACGCTCTTGCCCCCCAGGGGTGCAAGTTTTACCCCATTGTGTGGTATGTTCTTACAGAGCCCATCAGCCTCTTCAAATGTGGCAAATTTCACATTTCTACGAAATCCACTCTCTGAGCTATGAGTCTGTGAATTTTGGTTGCTAAGGTGGTCGACAATGGTTGCTAGGGCGTGGCCAGTGTGTGTTGAGGTGATTCAGGATTGGCTGCTTGCTGCCCCGAGTCAAACGAGCCACCCCTCATGTTTCTATGACACTTCTATCCTGAGATATCCCTTTGATCTCTTTCAATGGAAGTCTATGGGACGTGTTGCTAAGGTGCTCTAAATGGTTGCTAGGGGCGTGGCTTGATAGCTTCACAATGATCCTGAGATGCTGATTGGTCGTCTGATTCAAATGAGCCCGCCCCCTTGTCTCTATGACACTGTGATCCAGAGTTATGTTCAATTGAAAAGCGGTTCAATTGAGAGGACGGCCCATTTCATGGGCCGTCCTACACCATTGAAAGTCAATGGGGCAAATTTTAGTACCCTCCTGCCCCCCAGGGGTGCAACTTTTACCCCATTTTGAGGTATGGTCTTACAGAGCCTGCCAGCCTCTTCAAATGTGGCAAATTTCACATTTCTGTGAAATCCACTCTCTGAGCTACGAGGCGTCAAAAGTTTTTCGCAATGTAAAGTCAATGGGGCAACTTTGGGACACTCCTGCCCCCCAGGGGTGCAACTTTTACCCCATTTTGAGGTATGGTCTTACAGAGCCTGCCAGCCCCTTGAAATGTGGCAAATTTCACATTTCTGTGAAATCCACTCTCTGAGCTACGAGGCGTCAAAGTTTTTCTCAATGTTAAGTCTATGCGGTTTTTTTTGCCCCTATTTTGCCCCTGGGGCAAACATCGTACCCCCGATCGCTTATAAAAGTCATAGCACACGATTCCCGATTAGGCCGCACGTTTTGACACCTCATTCATGGCTCTGTGACAAAAACTGTGGGAGGAGTAGCGCGCCGAAATAAAAGTGGAAGAAGAAGAAGAAGAAGAAGAATAATAAGTATGAGCAATAACAATACTGTGCTTTGCCATTAAAATGGCAAGCACCATTAATACTAGAATGTACATTTCCAGAAGAAAATGTGAATGGTGCTTGCAGTGGCAAAAAACACCACCCGGTTGCTAGGCGGTTGCTAGGGTTGTTGCTAGGCGGTTGCTAGGGTGTTCTGGGTGGTTGCTAGGGCGTTGCTAGGCGGTTGCTAGGATGTTCTGGGTGGTTGCTAGGTCCTACACCATAGAAAGTCAATGGGGCAACTTTGGGACGCTCCTGCCCCCCAGGGGTGCAACTTTTACCCCATTTTGAGGTATGGTCCTACAGAACCTGCCAGCCTCTTCAAATGTGGCAAATTTCACATTTCTATGAAATCCACTCTCTGAGCTATGAGGCGTCAAAGTTTTTCGCAATGTTAAGTCTATGCGTTTTTTTTGGCCGCTATTTCGCCCCTGGGGCGAACATCGTACCCCCGATCGCTTATAAAAGTCATAGCACACCATTCCCGATTAGGCCGCACGTTTTGACACCTCATTCATGGCTCTGTGGCAAAAACTGTGGGAGGAGTAGCGCGCCGAAGTTTGGTCAGGGCGAATAGTAATAACAATACTAGAATGTACATTTCCAGAAGAAAATGTGAATGGTGCTTGCAGTGGCAAAAAACACCACCCGGTTGCTAGGGCGTTGCTAGGGTTGTTGCTAGGCGGTTGCTAGGGTGTTCTGGGTGGTTGCTAGGTCGTTGCTAGGCGGTTGCTAGGATGTTCTGGGTGGTTGTTAGGTCATTTCATGGGCCGTCCTACACCATAGAAAGTCAATGGGGCAACTTTGGGACGCTCCTGCCCCCCAAGAGTGCAACTTTAACCCCATTTTGAGGTATGGTCTTACAGAGCCTGCCAGCCTCTTCAAATGTGGCAAATTTCACATTTCTGTGAAATCCACTCTCTGAGCTACGAGGCGTCAAAGTTTTTCGCAATGTTAAGTCTATGCGTTTTTTTTGGCCGCTATTTCGCCCCTGGGGTGAACATCGTACCCCCGATCGCTTATAAAAGTCATAGCACACCATTCCCGATTAGGCCGCACGTTTTGACACCTCATTCATGGCTCTGTGGCAAAAACTGCGGGAGGAGTAGCGCGCCGAAGTTTGGTCAGGGCGAATAGTAATTACAATACTAGAATGTACATTTCCAGAAGAAAATGTGAATGGTGCTTGCAGTGGCAAAAAACACCACCCTGTTGCTAGGGTAATGTAGGGCATTGCTAGGCGGTCGGTAGGGTAATCTGGGTGGTTGCTATGGTGTTACTAGGTGGTTGATAGTTGTCACAGATGGTTACTATGGAGTTTGTAGCATTTTATTGGCATGATTTAACACTTAGCTAAGCGCTATTAGCATGTAGCTATTCACTGCTAGCATGTGTAGCATGTAGCAAGTCCTGTTTGCTAGCATGAGTCAAAAGAGTCAACCCCCATGTCTATACGATGTTCTGATGCAGAGATATTGGTCTTGCAAAACGGTTGCTAGGGTACTCTGTTTGGTTGCTAGGGAGTGGCTTGGCAGCTGCCAATCATGAAGCTCCAAAGTCAGTGTGAATGTATAAACCAACCCCCATCTCTCTACGATGTTCTGATGCAGAGATATAGGTCTTGCAAAACGGTTGCTAGGGTACTCTGTTTGGTTGCTAGGGAGTGGCTTGGCAGCTAGCAATCACGATACTCCAAAGGCTTCTTGTCAGTATGAATGATATAAACCAACTCCCACGCCTCTGTGACATTCAGAATGGAAGATATTCCTCTGTGAATTTTGGTTGCTAAGGTGCTCGACAATGGTTGCTAGGGCGTGGCCAGTGAGTGTTGAGGTGATTCAGGATTGGCTGCTTGCTGCCCCGAGTCAAACGAGCCCACCCTCATGTTTCTATGACACTTCTATCCTGAGATATCCCTTTGATCTCTTTCAATGGAAGTCTATGGGACGTGTTGCTAAGGTGCTCTAAATGGTTGCTAGGGGCGTGGCTTGATAGCTTCACAATGATCCTGAGATGCTGATTGGTCGTCTGAGTCAAATGAGCCCGCCCCCTTGTCTCTATGACACTGTGATCCAGAGTTATGTTCAATTGAAAAGCGGTTTCTATGGTGTAGGACGGCCCATTTCATGGGCCGTCCTACACCATAGAAAGTCAATGGGGCAACTTTGGGACGCTCCTGCCCCCCAGGGGTGCAACTTTTACCCCATTTTGAGGTATGGTCCTACAGAGCCTGCCAGCCTCTTCAAATGTGGCAAATTTCACATTTCTGTGAAATCCACTCTCTGAGCTATGAGGCGTCAAAGTTTTTCGCAATGTTAAGTCTATGCGTTTTTTTGGGCCGCTATTTCGCCCCTGGGGCGAACATCGTACCCCCGATCGCTTATAAAAGTCATAGCACACCATTCCCGATTAGGCCGCACATTTTGACACCTCATTCATGGCTCTGTGGCAAAAACTGCGGGAGGAGTAGCGCGCCGAAGTTTGGTCAGGGCGAATAGTAATAACAATACTAGAATGTACATTTCCAGAAGAAAATGTGAATGGTGCTTGCAGTGGCAAAAAACACCACCCGGTTGCTAGGCGGTTGCTAGGGTTGTTGCTAGGCGGTTGCTAGGGTGTTCTGGGTGGTTGCTAGGGTGTTGCTAGGCGGTTGCTAGGATGTTCTGGGTGGTTGCTAGGTCCTACACCATAGAAAGTCAATGGGGCAACTTTGGGACGCTCCTGCCCCCCAGGGGTGCAACTTTTACCCCATTTTGAGGTATGGTCCTACAGAGCCTGCCAGCCTCTTCAAATGTGGCAAATTTCACATTTCTGTGAAATCCACTCTCTGAGCTATGAGGCGTCAAAGTTTTTCGCAATGTTAAGTCTATGCGTTTTTTTTGGCCGCTATTTCGCCCCTGGGGCGAACATCGTACCCCCGATCGCTTATAAAAGTCATAGCACACCATTCCCGATTAGGCCGCACGTATTGACACCTCATTCATGGCTCTGTGGCAAAAACTGCGGGAGGAGTAGCGCGCCGAAGTTTGGTCAGGGCGAATAGTAATAACAATACTAGAATGTACATTTCCAGAAGAAAATGTGAATGGTGCTTGCAGTGGCAAAAAACACCACCCGGTTGCTAGGCGGTTGCTAGGGTTGTTGCTAGGCGGTTGCTAGGGTGTTCTGGGTGGTTGCTAGGGCGTTGCTAGGCGGTTGCTAGGATGTTCTGGGTGGTTGCTAGGTCCTACACCATAGAAAGTCAATGGGGCAACTTTGGGACGCTCCTGCCCCCCAGGGGTGCAACTTTTACCCCATTTTGAGATATGGTCCTACAGAGCCTGCCAGCCTCTTCAAATGTGGCAAATTTCACATTTCTGTGAAATCCACTCTCTGAGCTATGAGGCGTCAAAGTTTTTCGCAATGTTAAGTCTATGCGTTTTTTTTGGCCGCTATTTCGCCCCTGGGGCGAACATCGTACCCCCGATCGCTTATAAAAGTCATAGCACACCATTCCCGATTAGGCCGCACGTTTTGACACCTCATTCATGGCTCTGTGGCAAAAACTGCGGGAGGAGTAGCGCGCCGAAGTTTGGTCAGGGCGAATAGTAATAACAATACTAGAATGTACATTTCCAGAAGAAAATGTGAATGGTGCTTGCAGTGGCAAAACTCGGCGCTGGACAGATACTAGTGACTAGCATGTTTGCTAGCATATTTTAGCATGATTAGCATCTTGTTACCATATTGCTAGCATGATTAGCATGTTGCTAGCATGTTGCTAGCATGATTTTATCATGTTGCTAGCATGATTTTATCATGTTGCTAGTATGATTAGCATGTTGCTAGCATTATTTTAGCATGTCGCTAGCATGATTAGCATGTTGCTAGCATGATTAGCATATGGCTAGCATGTTGCTAGCATTATTCTAGCATGTTGCTAGCATGATTAGCATGTTTGCTAACATGTTGTTAGCATGTCGCTTGCATGTCGCTTGCATGATTCTAGCATGTTGCTAGCATGATTAACATGTTGCTAGCATGTTGCTAGCATGATTAACATGTTGCTAGCATGTCGCTAGCATGATTAGCATGTTGCTAGCATGTTGCTAGCATGTTGCTAGCATGATTAACATGTTGTTAGCATGTTGCTAGCATGATTAGCATTGTTGTTAGCATGTTGCTAGCATGATTAGCATGTTGTTAGCATGATTAGCATGTTGCTAGCATGTTGCTAGCATGATTAGCATGTTGCTAGCATGTTGTTAACATGATTCTAACATGTCGCTAACATGATTAGCATGTTGCTAGCATGTTGCTAGCATGATTAGCATGTTGCTAGCATGTTGCTAACATGATTAGCATGTTGCTAGCATGATTAGCATGTTGCTAGAATGATTAGCATGTTTCTAGCATGTTGCTAGCATGTTGCTAGCGTGATTAGCATGTTGCTAGCATGATTAGCATATTGCTAGCATGTTGCTAGCATGATTAGCATGTTGCTAGCATGATGCTAGCATGATTTTAGCATGTTGCTAGCATGTTGCTAGCGTGATTAGCATGTTTCTAGCATGTTGCTAGCATGATTTTAGCATGATTAGCATGTTGCTAGCATGATGCTAGCATGATTTTAGCATGTTGCTAGCATGTTGCTAGCGTGATTAGCATGTTTCTAGCATGTTGCTAGCATGATTTTAACGTGATTAGCATGTTTTTAGCATGTTGCTAGCATGATTAGCATGTGACTAGCATGTTGTTAGCATGATTAGCATGTTGCTAGCATGTTGCTAGCATGATTTTAACATGATTAGCATGTTTGCTAGCATGATTTTAGCGTGATTAGCATGTTGCTAGCATGATAAGCATGTTGCTAGCATGATTAGCATGTTGCTAACATGTTTCTAGCATGATTAGCATGTTGCTAGCATGTTGCTAGCGTGATTAGCATATTGCTAGCATGTTGCTAGCGTGATTAGCATGTTGCTAGCATGATTAACATGTTGCTAGCATGTTGCTAGCATGATGCTAGCATGATTTTAGCATTATTAGCATGTTGCTAGCCTGTTGCTAGTGTGATTAGCATGTTTCTAGCATGTTGCTAGCATGATTAGCATGTTGCTAACATGTTGCTAGCATGATTTTAGCGTGATTAGCATGTTTTTAGCATGTTGCTAGCATGATTAGCATGTCACTAGCATGTTGCTAGCATGATTTTAGCATGATTAGCATGTTGCTAACATGATTTTAGCGTGATTAGCATGTTGCTAGCATGATTAGCATGTTTCTAGCATATTGCTAGCATGTTGCTAGCGTGATTAGCATGTTGCTAGCATGATGATAGCATGTTGCTAGCATGATGATAGCATTATTTTAGCATTATTAGCATGTTGCTAGCATGTTGCTAGCATGATTAGCATGTTGCTAGCATGTTGCTAGCATGATTTTAGCGTGATTAGCATGTTTTTAGCATGTTGCTAGCATGATTAGCATGTGACTAGCATGTTGCTAGCATGATTAGCATGTTGCTAGCATGTTGCTAGCATGATTTTAGCATGATTAGCATGTTGCTAGCATGATTTTAGCGTGATTAGCATGTAGCTAGCATGTTGCTAGCATGATTAGCATGTTGCTAGCATGTTGCTAGCATGATTAGCATGTTGCTAGCGTGATTAGCATGTTGCTAGCATGTTGCTAGCATGATTAGCATGTTGCTAGCATGATGCTAGCATGATTTTAGCATTATTAGCATGTTGCTAGCATGTTGCTAGCGTGATTAGCATGTTTATAGCATGTTGCTAGCATGTTGCTAGCATGTTGCTAGCATGATTAGCATGTTGCTAGCATGATTAGCATGTTGCTAGCATTATTAGCATGTTGCTAGCATGTTGCTAGCATAATTAGCATGTTGCTAGCATGATGCTAGCATGATTTTAGCATTATTAGCATGTTGCTAGCGTGATTAGCATGTTTCTAGCATGTTGCTAGCATGATTAGCATGTTGCTAGCATTTTGCTAGCATGATTTTAGCGTGATTAGCATGTTTTTAGCATGTTGCTAGCATGATTAGCATGTGACTAGCATGTTGCTAGCATGATTAGCATGTTGCTAGCATGTTACTAGCATGATTAGCATGTTGCTAGCATGTTGCTAGCGTGATTAGCATGTTGATAGCATGTTGCTAGCATGATTAGCATGTTGCTAGCATGTTGCTAGCATGATATTAGCATTATTAGCATGTTGCTAGCATGATTAGCATGTTTCTAGCATGTTGCTAGCATGATGCTAGCATGATTTTAGCATGATTAGCATGTTGCTAGCATTATTAGCATGTTGCTAGCATGTTGCTAGCATGATTAGCATGTTGCTAGCATGTTGCTAGCGTGATTAGCATGTTGATAGCATGTTGCTAGCATGATTAGCATGTTGCTAGCATGTTGCTAGCATGATATTAGCATTATTAGCATGTTGCTAGCATGATTAGCATGTTTCTAGCATGTTGCTAGCATGATGCTAGCATGATTTTAGCATTATTAGCATGTTGCTAGCATGTTGCTAGCGTGATTAGCATGTTTCTAGCATGTTGCTAGCATGATTAGCATGTTGCTAGCATGTTGCTAGCATGATTTTAGCGTGATTAACATGTTTTTAGCATGTTGCTAGCATGATTAGCATGTGACTAGCATGATTAGCATGTTGCTAGCATGATTTTAGCATGATTAGCATGTTGCTAGCATGATTTTAGCGTGATTAGCATGTAGCTAGCATGTTGCTAGCATGATTAGCATGTTGCTAGCATGTTGCTAGCGTGATTAGCATGTTTCTAGCATGATTAGCATGTTGCTAGCATGTTGCTAGCATGATTTTAACGTGATTAACATGTTTTTAACATGTTGCTAGCATGATTAGCATGTGACTAGCATGTTGCTAGCATGATTAGCATGTTGCTAGCATGTTGCTAGCATGATTTTAGCATGATTAGCATGTTGCTAGCATGATTTTAGCGTGATTAGCATGTAGCTAGCATGTTGCTAGCATGATTAGCATGTTGCTAGCATGTTGCTAGCATGATTAGCATGTTGCTAGCATGTTGCTAGCGTGATTAGCATGTTGCTAGCATGTTGCTAGCATGATTAGCATGTTGCTAGCATGATGCTAGCATGATTTTAGCATTATTAGCATGTTGCTAGCATGTTGCTAGCGTGATTAGCATGTTGCTAGCATTATTAGCATGTTGCTAGCATGTTGCTAGCATAATTAGCATGTTGCTAGCATGTTGCTAGCATGATTTTAGCATTATTAGCATGTTGCTAGCATGTTGCTAGCGTGATTAGCATGTTTCTAGCATGTTGCTAGCATGATTAGCATGTTGCTAGCATGTTGCTAGCATGATTTTAGCGTGATTAGCATGTTTTTAGCATGTTGCTAGCATGATTAGCATGTGACTAGCATGTTGCTAGCATGATTAGCATGTTGCTAGCATGTTACTAGCATGATTAGCATGTTGCTAGCATGATTTTAGCATGATTAGCATGTTGCTAACATGATTTTAACATGATTAGCATGTTGCTAGCATGTTGCTAGCATGATTAGCATGTTGCTAGCATGTTGTTAGCATTATTAGCATTTAGGGTAATCTGAGTGGTTGCTATGTTGTTACTAGGTGGTTGGTAGTTGTCACAGATGGTTACTATGGAGTTTGTAGCATTTTATTGGCATGATTTAGCACTTAGCTAAGCGCTATTAGCATGTAGCTATTCACTGCTAGCATGTGTAGCATGTAGCAAGTCCTGTTTGCTAGCATGAGTCAAAAGAGCCAACCCCCATCTCTATACGATGTTCTGATGCAGAGATATTGGTCTTGCAAAACGGTTGCTAGGGTACTCTGTTTGGTTGCTAGGGAGTGGCTTGGCAGCTGCCAATCATGAAGCTCCAAAGTCAGTGTGAATGTATAAACCAACCCCCATCTCTATACGATGTTCTGATGCAGAGATATAGGTCTTGCAAAACGGTTGCTAGGGTACTCTGTTTGGTTGCTAGGGAGTGGCTTGGCAGCTAGCAATCACGATACTCCAAAGGCTTCTTGTCAGTATGAATGATATAAACCAACTCCCACGCCTCTGTGACATTCAGAATGGAAGATATTCCTCTGTGAATTTTGGTTGCTAAGGTGCTCGACAATGGTTGCTAGGGCGTGGCCAGTGAGTGTTGAGGTGATTCAGGATTGGCTTCTTGCTGCCCCGAGTCAAACGAGCCCACCCTCATGTTTCTATGACACTTCTATCCTGAGATATCCCTTTGATCTCTTTCAATGGAAGTCTATGGGACGTGTTGCTAAGGTGCTCTAACTGGTTGCTAGGGGCGTGGCTTGATAGCTTCACAATGATCCTGAGATGCTGATTGGTCGTCTGAATCAAATGAGCCCACCCCCTTGTCTCTATGACACTGTGATCCAGAGTTATGTTCAATTGAAAAGCGGTTTCAAGTCAATGGGGCAACTTTGGGACGTTGGTAGCATGTTGCTAGCATGATTTTAGCATTATTAGCATGTTGCTAGCATGTTGCTAGCGTGATTAGCATGTTTCTAGCATGTTGCTAGCATGATTAGCATGTTGCTAGCATGATTTTAGCGTGATTAGCATGTTTTTAGCATGTTGCTAGCATGATTAGCATGTGACTAGCATGTTGTCAGCATGATTAGCATGTTGCTAGCATGTTACTAGCATGATTAGCATGTTGCTAGCATGATTTTAGCATGATTAGCATGTTGCTAGCATGATTTTAGCATGATTAGCATGTTGCTAGCATGATTAGCATGTTGCTAGCATGTTGTTAGCATTATTAGCATTTAGGGTAATCTGAGTGGTTGCTATGTTGTTACTAGGTGGTTGGTAGTTGTCACAGATGGTTACTATGGAGTTTGTAGCATTTTATTGGCATGATTTAGCACTTAGCTAAGCGCTATTAGCATGTAGCTATTCACTGCTAGCATGTGTAGCATGTAGCAAGTCCTGTTTGCTAGCATGAGTCAAAAGAGCCAACCCCCATCTCTATACGATGTTCTGATGCAGAGATATTGGTCTTGCAAAATGGTTGCTAGGGTACTCTGTTTGGTTGCTAGGGAGTGGCTTGGCAGCTGCCAATCATGAAGCTCCAAAGTCAGTGTGAATGTATAAATCAACCCCCATCTCTATACGATGTTCTGATGCAGAGATATAGGTCTTGCAAAACGGTTGCTAGGGTACTCTGTTTGGTTGCTAGGGAGTGGCTTGGCAGCTAGCAATCACGATACTCCAAAGGCTTCTTGTCAGTATGAATGATATAAACCAACTCCCACGCCTCTGTGACATTCAGAATGGAAGATATTCCTCTGTGAATTTTGGTTGCTAAGGTGCTCGACAATGGTTGCTAGGGCGTGGCCAGTGAGTGTTGAGGTGATTCAGGATTGGCTTCTTGCTGCCCCGAGTCAAACGAGCCCACCCTCATGTTTCTATGACACTTCTATCCTGAGATATCCCTTTGATCTCTTTCAATGGAAGTCTATGGGACGTGTTGCTAAGGTGCTCTAAATGGTTGCTATGGGCGTGGCTTGATAGCTTCACAATGATCCTGAGATGCTGATTGGTCGTCTGAGTCAAATGAGCCCGCCCCCTTGTCTCTATGACACTGTGATCCAGAGTTATGTTCAATTGAAAAGCGGTTTCAAGTCAATGGGGCAACTTTGGGACGCTCTTGCCCCCCAGGGGTGCAAGTTTTACCCCATTGTGTGGTATGTTCTTACAGAGCCCGTCAGCCTCTTCAAATGTGGCAAATTTCACATTTCTACGAAATCCACTCTCTGAGCTATGAGTCTGTGAATTTTGGTTGCTAAGGTGGTCGACAATGGTTGCTAGGGCGTGGCCAGTGTGTGTTGAGGTGATTCAGGATTGGCTGCTTGCTGCCCCGAGTCAAACGAGCCCACCCTCATGTTTCTATGACACTTCTATCCTGAGATATCCCTTTGATCTCTTTCAATGGAAGTCTATGGGACGTGTTGCTAAGGTGCTCTAAATGGTTGCTATGGGCGTGGCTTGATAGCTTCACAATGATCCTGAGATGCTGATTGGTCATCTGAGTCAAATGAGCCCGCCCCCTTGTCTCTATGACACTGTGATCCAGAGTTATGTTCAATTGCAAAGCCGTTTCTATGTGTAGGACGGCCCATTTCATGGGCCGTCCTACACCATTGAAAGTCAATGGGGCAACTTTGGGACGCTCCTGCCCCCCAGGGGTGCAACTTTTACCCCATTTTGAGGTATGGTCTTACAGAGCCTGCCAGCCTCTTCAAGTGTGGTGATTCATAAGTTTCTACGAAATTCTCGCTCTGAGCTACGACCCGCCAAAGTTTGCCCAATGCATTGTCAATGGGACTTTTTGGGCGATTATTTGCCCCTGGGGCGAACATCGTACCCCCGATCGCTTATAAAAGTCATAGCACACGATTCCCGATTAGGCCGCACGTTTTGACACCTCATTCATGGCTCTGTGACAAAAACTGCGGGAGGAGTAGCGCGCCGAAATAAAAGTGGAAGAAGAAGAATAATAAGTATGAGCAATAACAATAATGTGCTTTGCCATTTAAATGGCAAGCACCATTAACTAGAATGTACATTTCCAGAAGAAAATGTGAATGGTGCTTGCAGTGGCAAAAAACACCACCCGGTTGCTAGGGCGTTGCTAGGGTTGTTGCTAGGCGGTTGCTAGGGTGTTCTGGGTGGTTGCTAGGTCGTTTCTAGGCGGTTGCTAGGATGTTCTGGGTGGTTGTTAGGTCATTTCATGGGCCGTCCTACACCATAGAAAGTCAATGGGGCAACTTTGGGACGCTCCTGCCCCCCAAGGGTGCAACTTTAACCCCATTTTGAGGTATGGTCTTACAGAGCCTGCCAGCCTCTTCAAATGTGGCAAATTTCACATTTCTGTGAAATCCACTCTCTGAGCTACGAGGCGTCAAAGTTTTTCGCAATGTTAAGTCTATGCGTTTTTTTTGGCCGCTATTTCGCCCCTGGGGTGAACATCGTACCCCCGATCGCTTATAAAAGTCATAGCACACCATTCCCGATTAGGCCGCACGTTTTGACACCTCATTCATGGCTCTGTGGCAAAAACTGCGGGAGGAGTAGCGCGCCGAAGTTTGGTCAGGGCGAATAGTAATTACAATACTAGAATGTACATTTCCAGAAGAAAATGTGAATGGTGCTTGCAGTGGCAAAACTCGGCGCTGGACAGATACTAGTGACTAGCATGTTTGCTAGCATATTTTTAGCATGATTGGCATCTTGTTACCATATTGCTAGCATGATTAACATGTTGCTAGCATGATTTTATCATGTTGCTAGCATGATTTTATCATGTTGCTAGTATGATTAGCATGTTGCTAGCATTATTTTAGCATGTCGCTAGCATGATTAGCATGTTGCTAGCATGATTAGCATATGGCTAGCATGTTGCTAGCAATATTCTAGCATGTTGCTAGCATGATTAGCATGTTGCTAGCATGTCGCTAGCATGATTCTAGCATGTTGCTAGCATGATTAGCATGTTGCTAGCATGTCGCTAGCATGATTAGCATGTTGCTAGCATGTTGCTAGCATGATTAGCATGTTGTTAGCATGTTGCTAGCATGATTAGCATGTTGCTAACATGTTGCTAGCATGATTAGCATGTTGCTAGCATGTTGCTAGCATGATTAGCATGTTTTGCTAGCATGTTGTTAACATGATTCTAGCATGTCGCTAACATGATTAGCATGTTGCTAGCATGTTGCTAGCATGTTGCTAGCATGATTAGCATGTTGCTAGCATGTTGCTAGCATGTTGCTAACATGATTAGCATGTTGCTAGCATGTTGCTAGCATGATTAGCATGTTGCTAGCATGTTGCTAGCGTGATTAGCATGTTGCTAGCATGTTGCTAGCATGATTTTAGCATTATTAGCATGTTGCTAGCATGTTGCTAGTGTGATTAGCATGTTTCTAGCATGTTGCTAGCATGATTAGCATGTTGCTAGCATGTTGCTAGCATGATTTTAGCGTGATTGGCATGTTGCTAGCATGATTAGCATGTGACTAGCATGTTGCTAGCATGTTGCTAGCATGATTTTAGCATGATTAGCATGTTGCTAGCATGATTTTAGCGTGATTAGCATGTTGCTAGCATGTTGCTAGCATGATTAGCATGTTTCTAGCATGTTGCTATCATGTTTCTAGCATGTTGTAAGCGTGATTAGCATGTTGCTAGCATGTTGCTAGCATGATTAGCATGTTGCTAGCATGTTGTTAGCATGATGCTAGCATGATTTTAGCATTATTAGCATGTTGCTAGCATGATTAGCATGTTGCTAGCATGTTTGCTAGCATGATTTTAGCGTGATTAGCATGTTTTTAACATGATTAGCATGTAACTAGCATGTTGCTAGCATGATTAGCATGTTGCTAGCATGATTTTAGCATGATTAGCATGTTTGCTAGCATGTTGCTAGCATGATTAGCACGTTGCTAGCATGTTGCTAGCATGATTAGCACGTTGCTAGCATGTTGTTAGCATTATTAGCACGTTGCTAGCATGTTGCTAGCATGATTAGCACGTTGCTAGCATGTTGCTAGCATGATTAGCATGTTGCTAGCATGTTGCTAGCATGATGCTAGCATGATTTTAGCATTATTCGCATGTTTGTAGCATGTTGATAGCATGATTAGCATGTTGCTAGCATTTTGCTAGCATGATTTTAGCGTGATTAGCATGTTTTTAGCATGTTGCTAGCATGATTAGCATGTGACTAGCATGTTGCTAGCATGTTGCTAGCATTATTAGCATGTTGCTAGCATGATTTTAGCATGATTAGCATGTTGCTAGCATGATTTTAGCGTGATTAGCATGTTGCTAGAATGTTGCTAGCATGATTAGCATGTTGCTAGCATGTTGCTAGCATGATTAGCATTTAGGGTAATCTGAGTGGTTGCTATGTTGTTACTAGGTGGTTGGTAGTTGTCACAGATGGTTACTATGGAGTTTGTAGCATTTTATTGGCATGATTTAGCACGTAGCTAAGCGCTATTAGCATGTAGCTATTCACTGCTAGCATGTGTAGCATGTAGCAAGTCCTGTTTGCTAGCATGAGTCAAAAGAGCCAACGCCCATCTCTATACGATGTTCTGATGCAGAGATATTGGTCTTGCAAAACGGTTGCTAGGGTACTCTGTTTGGTTGCTAGGGAGTGGCTTGGCAGCTGCCAATCATGAAGCTCCAAAGTCAGTGTGAATGTATAAACCAACCCCCATCTCTCTACGATGTTCTGATGCAGAGATATAGGTCTTGCAAAACGGTTGCTAGGGTACTCTGTTTGGTTGCTAGGGAGTGGCTTGGCAGCTAGCAATCACGATACTCCAAAGGCTTCTTGTCAGTATGAATGATATAAACCAACTCCCACGCCTCTGTGACATTCAGAATGGAAGATATTCCTCTGTGAATTTTGGTTGCTAAGGTGATCGACAATGGTTGCTAGGGCGTGGCCAGTGAGTGTTGAGGTGATTCAGGATTGGCTGCTTGCTGCCCCGAGACAAACGAGCCCACCCTCATGTTTCTATGACACTTCTATCCTGAGATATCCCTTTGATCTCTTTCAATGGAAGTCTATGGGACGTGTTGCTAAGGTGCTCTAAATGGTTGCTAGGGGCGTGGCTTGATAGCTTCACAATGATCCTGAGATGCTGATTGGTCGTCTGAGTCAAATGAGCCCGCCCCCTTGTCTCTATGACACTGTGATCCAGAGTTATGTTCAATTGAAAATCGGTTTCTATGGTGTAGGACGGCCCATTTCATGGGCCGTCCTACACCATAGAAAGTAAATGGGGCAACTTTGGGACGCTCCTGCCCCCCAGGGGTGCAACTTTTACCCCATTTTGAGGTATGGTATTACAGAGCCTGCCAGCCTCTTCAAATGTGGCAAATTTCACATTTCTGTGAAATCCACTCTCTGAGCTACGAGGCGTCAAAGTTTTTCGCAATGTTAAGTCTATGCGGGTTTTTTGGCCGCTATTTCGCCCCTGGGGCGAACATCGTACCCCCGATCGCTTATAAAAGTCATAGCACACCATTCCCGATTAGGCCGCACGTTTTGACACCTCATTCATGGGTCTATGACAAACTTTGCAGGAGGAGTAGCGTGCCGAAGTATTGTCAGGGCGAATAGTAATAACAATACTAGAATGTACATTTCCAGAAGAAAATGTGAATGGTGCTTGCAGTGGCAAAAAACACCACCCGGTTGCTAGGGTAATGTAGGGCATTGCTAGGCGGTTGGTAGGGTAATCTGGGTGGTTGCTATGGTGTTACTAGGTGGTTGATAGTTGTCACAGATGGTTACTATGGAGTTTGTAGCATTTTATTGGCATGATTTAACACTTAGCTAAGCGCTATTAGCATGTAGCTATTCACTGCTAGCATGTGTAGCATGTAGCAAGTCCTGTTTGCTAGCATGAGTCAAAAGAGCCAACCCCCATCTCTATACGATGTTCTGATGCAGAGATATTGGTCTTGCAAAACGGTTGCTAGGGTACTCTGTTTGGTTGCTAGGGAGTGGCTTGGCAGCTGCCAATCATGAAGCTCCAAAGTCAGTGTGAATGTATAAACCAACCCCCATCTCTATACGATGTTCTGATGCAGAGATATAGGTCTTGCAAAACGGTTGCTAGGGTACTCTGTTTGGCTGCTAGGGAGTGGCTTGGCAGCTAGCAATCACGATACTCCAAAGGCTTCATGTCAGTATGAATGATATAAACCAACTCCCACGCCTCTGTGACATTCAGAATGGAAGATATTCCTCTGTGAATTTTGGTTGCTAAGGTGGTCGACAATGGTTGCTAGGGCGTGGCCAGTGAGTGTTGAGGTGATTCAGGATTGGCTGCTTGCTGCCCCGAGTCAAACGAGCCCACCCTCATGTTTCTATGACACTTCTATCCTGAGATATCCCTTTGATCTCTTTTAATGGAAGTCTATGGGACGTGTTGCTAAGGTGCTCTAAATGGTTGCTAGGGGCGTGGCTTGATAGCTTCACAATGATCCTGAGATGCTGATTGGTCGTCTGAGTCAAATGAGCCCGCCCCCTTGTCTCTATGACACTGTGATCCAGAGTTATGTTCAATTGAAAAGCGGTTTCTATGGTGTAGGACAGCCCATTTCATGGGCCGTCCTACACCATAGAAAGTCAATGGGGCAACTTTGGGACGCTCCTGCCCCCCAGGGGTGCAACTTTTACCCCATTTTGAGGTATGGTCTTACAGAGCCTGCCAGCCTCTTCAAATGTGGCAAATTTCACATTTCTGTGAAATCCACTCTCTGAGCTACGAGGCGTCAAAGTTTTTCGCAATGTTAAGTCTATGCGTTTTTTTTGGCCGCTATTTCGCCCCTGGGGCGAACATCGTACCCCCGATCGCTTATAAAAGTCATAGCACACCATTCCCGATTAGGCCGCACGTTTTGACACCTCATTCATGGGTCTATGACAAACTTTGCAGGAGGAGTAGCGTGCCGAAGTATTGTCAGGGCGAATAGTAATAACAATACTAGAATGTACATTTCCAGAAGAAAATGTGAATGGTGCTTGCAGTGGCAAAAAACACCACCCGGTTGCTAGGGTAATGTAGGGTGTTGCTAGGCGGTTGCTAGGGTAATCTGGGTGGTTGCTATGGTGTTACTAGGTGGTTGGTAGTTGTCACAGATGGTTACTATGGAGTTTGTAGCATTTTATTGGCATGATTTAGCACTTAGCTAAGCGCTATTAGCATGTAGCTATTCACTGCTAGCATGTGTAGCATGTAGCAAGTCCTGTTTGCTAGCATGAGTCAAAAGAGCCAACCCCCATCTCTATACGATGTTCTGATGCAGAAATATTGGTCTTGCAAAACGGTTGCTAGGGTACTCTGTTTGGTTGCTAGGGAGTGGCTTGGCAGCTGCCAATCATGAAGCTCCAAAGTCAGTGTGAATGTATAAACCAACCCCCATCTCTCTACGATGTTCTGATGCAGAGATATAGGTCTTGCAAAACGGTTGCTAGGGTACTCTGTTTGGTTGCTAGGGAGTGGCTTGGCAGCTAGCAATCACGATACTCCAAAGGCTTCTTGTCAGTATGAATGATATAAACCAACTCCCACGCCTCTGTGACATTCAGAATGGAAGATATTCCTCTGTGAATTTTGGTTGCTAAGGTGATCGACAATGGTTGCTAGGGCGTGGCCAGTGAGTGTTGAGGTGATTCAGGATTGGCTGCTTGCTGCCCCGAGACAAAGGAGCCCACCCTCATGTTTCTATGACACTTCTATCCTGAGATATCCCTTTGATCTCTTTCAATGGAAGTCTATGGGACGTGTTGCTAAGGTGCTCTAAATGGTTGCTAGGGGCGTGGCTTGATAGCTTCACAATGATCCTGAGATGCTGATTGGTCGTCTGAGTCAAATGAGCCCGCCCCCTTGTCTCTATGACACTGTGATCCAGAGTTATGTTCAATTGAAAAGCGGTTTCAAGTCAATGGGGCAACTTTGGGACGCTCTTGCCCCCCAGGGGTGCAAGTTTTACCCCATTGTGTGGTATGTTCTTACAGAGCCCATCAGCCTCTTCAAATGTGGCAAATTTTACATTTCTACGAAATCCACTCTCTGAGCTATGAGTCTGTGAATTTTGGTTGCTAAGGTGGTCGACAATGGTTGCTAGGGCGTGGCCAGTGTGTGTTGAGGTGATTCAGGATTGGCTGCTTGCTGCCCCGAGTCAAACGAGCCACCCCTCATGTTTCTATGACACTTCTATCCTGAGATATCCCTTTGATCTCTTTCAATGGAAGTCTATGGGACGTGTTGCTAAGGTGCTCTAAATGGTTGCTAGGGGCGTGGCTTGATAGCTTCACAATGATCCTGAGATGCTGATTGGTCGTCTGAGTCAAATGAGCTTGTCTCTATGACACTGTGATCCAGAGTTATGTTCAATTGAAAAGCGGTTCAATTGAGAGGACGGCCCATTTCATGGGCCGTCCTACACCATTGAAAGTCAATGGGGCAAATTTTAGTACCCTCCTGCCCCCCAGGGGTGCAACTTTTACCCCATTTTGAGGTATGGTCTTACAGAGCCTGCCAGCCTCTTCAAATGTGGCAAATTTCACATTTCTGTGAAATCCACTCTCTGAGCTACGAGGCGTCAAAAGTTTTTCGCAATGTAAAGTCAATGGGGCAACTTTGGGACGCTCCTGCCCTCCAGGGGTGCAACTTTTACCCCATTTTGAGGTATGGTCCTACAGAGCCTGCCAGCCTCTTCAAATGTGGCAAATTTCACATTTCTGTGAAATCCACTCTCTGAGCTATGAGGCGTCAAAGTTTTTCGCAATGTTAAGTCTATGCGTTTTTTTGGGCCGCTATTTCGCCCCTGGGGCGAACATCGTACCCCCGATCGCTTATAAAAGTCATAGCACACCATTCCCGATTAGGCCGCACGTTTTGACACCTCATTCATGGCTCTGTGGCAAAAACTGCGGGAGGAGTAGCGCGCCGAAGTTTGGTCAGGGCGAATAGTAATAACAATACTAGAATGTACATTTCCAGAAGAAAATGTGAATGGTGCTTGCAGTGGCAAAAAACACCACCCGGTTGCTAGGCGGTTGCTAGGGTGTTCTGGGTGGTTTCTAGGCGGTTGCTGGGGTGTTCTGGGTGGTTGCTAGGGTGTTGCTAGGTGGTTGCTAGGGTGTTCTGGGTGGTTGCTAGGGCGTTGCTAGGTGGTTGCTAGGGTGTTCTGGGTGGTTGCTAGGGTGTTGCTAGGTGGTTGCTAGGGTGTTCTGGGAGGTTGCTATGCTAATCTGAATGGTTGCTAGGGCGTTGCTATGCGGTTGCTAGGGTATTCTGGGTGGTTGCTAGGGCGTTGCTAGGCAGTTGCTAGGGTGTTATGGGTGGTTGCTAGGCGGTTGCTAGGGTGTTCTGGGTGGTTGCTAGGGTGTTGCTAGGCGGTTGCTAGGTTGTTCTGGGTGGTTGCTAGGGTGTTGCTAGGTGGTTGCTAGGGTGTTCTGGGTGGTTGCTAGGCGGTTGCTGGGGTGTTCTGGGTGGTTGCTAGGGTGTTGCTAGGCGGTTGCTAGGGTGTTCTGGGTGGTTGCTAGGCGGTTGCTAGGGTGTTCTGGGTGGTTGCTAGGGTGTTCTGGGTGGTTGCTAGGTGGTTGCTAGGGCGTTGCTAGGTTGTTGCTAGGGTGTTCTGGGTGGTTGCTAGGCGGTTGCTAGGGTGATCTGGGTGGTTGCTAGGCGGTTGCTAGGTTGTTCTGGGTGGTTGCTAGGGTGTTGCTAGGTGGTTGCTAGGGTGTTCTGGGTGGTTGCTAGGCGGTTGCTAGGGTGTTCTGGGTGGTTGCTAGGGTGTTGCTAGGTGGTTGCTAGGGTGTTCTGGGTGGTTGCTAGCATGATTAGCATCTTGTTACCATGTTGCTAGCATGATTAGCATGTTGCTAGCATGATTAGCATGTTGCTAGCATGTTGTTAACATGTTTCTAGCATGATTAGCATGTTGCTAGCATGATTAGCATGTTGCTAGCATGTTGCTAGCATGTTGCTAGCATGATTAGCATGTTGCTACCATGTTGCTAGCATGATTAGCATGTTGCTAGCATGTTGCTAGCATGTTGCTAGCATGTTGCTAGCATGATTAGCATGTTGCTAGCATGTTGCTAGCATGATGCTAGCATGATTTTAGCATTATTAGCATGTTGCTAGCATGTTGCTAGCATGATTTTAGTGTGATTAGCATGTTTCTAGCATGTTGCTAGCATGATTAGCATGTGACTAACTTGTTGCTAGCATGATTAGCATGTTGCTAGCCTGTTGTTAGCATGATTAGCATGTTGCTAGCATGATTTTAGCATGATTAGCATGTTGCTAGCATGATTTTAGCATGATTAGCATGTTTTTAGCATGTTGCTAGCATGATTAGCATGTTTGCTAGCATGTTGCTAGCGTGATTAGCATGTTTCTAGCATGTTGCTAGCATGATTAGCATTTAGGGTAATCTGGGTGGTTGCTATGGTGTTACTAGGTGGTTGGTAGTTGTCACAGATGGTTACTATGGAGTTTGTAGCATTTTATTGGCATGATTTAGCACTTAGCTAAGCGCTATTAGCATGTAGCTATTCACTGCTAGCATGTGTAGCATGTAGCAAGTCCTGTTTGCTAGCATGAGTCAAAAGAGCCAACCCCCATCTCTATACGATGTTCTGATGCAGAGATATTGGTCTTGCAAAACGGTTGCTAGGGTACTCTGTTTGGTTGCTAGGGAGTGGCTTGGCAGCTGCCAATCATGAAGCTCCAAAGTCAGTGTGAATGTATAAACCAACCCCCATCTCTATACGATGTTCTGATGCAGAGATATAGGTCTTGCAAAACGGTTGCTAGGGTACTCTGTTTGGTTGCTGTTTGGTTGCTAGGGAGTGGCTTGGCAGCTGCCAATCATGAAGCTCCAAAGTCAGTGTGAATGTATAAACCAACCCCCATCTCTCTACGATGTTCTGATGCAGAGATATAGGTCTTGCAAAACGGTTGCTAGGGTACTCTGTTTGGTTGCTAGGGAGTGGCTTGGCAGCTAGCAATCACGATACTCCAAAGGCTTCTTGTCAGTATGAATGATATAAACCAACTCCCACGCCTCTGTGACATTCAGAATGGAAGATATTCCTCTGTGAAATTTGGTTGCTAAGGTGATCGACAATGGTTGCTAGGGCGTGGCCAGTGAGTGTTGAGGTGATTCAGGATTGGCTGCTTGCTGCCCCGAGACAAAGGAGCCCACCCTCATGTTTCTATGACACTTCTATCCTGAGATATCCCTTTGATCTCTTTCAATGGAAGTCTATGGGACGTGTTGCTAAGGTGCTCTAAATGGTTGCTAGGGGCGTGGCTTGATAGCTTCACAATGATCCTGAGATGCTGATTGGTCGTCTGAGTCAAATGAGCCCGCCCCCTTGTCTCTATGACACTGTGATCCAGAGTTATGTTCAATTGAAAAGCGGTTTCAAGTCAATGGGGCAACTTTGGGACGCTCTTGCCCCCCAGGGGTGCAAGTTTTACCCCATTGTGTGGTATGTTCTTACAGAGCCCGTCAGCTTCTTGAAATGTGGCAAATTTCACATTTCTGCGAAATCCACTCTCTGAGCTATGAGTCTGTGAATTTTGGTTGCTAAGGTGGTCGACAATGGTTGCTAGGGCGTGGCCAGTGTGTGTTGAGGTGATTCAGGATTGGCTGCTTGCTGCCCCGAGTCAAACGAGCCCACCCTCATGTTTCTATGACACTTCTATCCTGAGATATCCCTTTGATCTCTTTCAATGGAAGTCAATGGGACGTGTTGCTAAGGTGCTCTAAATGGTTGCTAGGGGCGTGGCTTGATAGCTTCACAATGATCCTGAGATGCAGATTGGTCGTCTGAGTCAAATGAGCCCGCCCCCTTGTCTCTATGACACTGTGATCCAGAGTTATGTTCAATTGAAAAGCGCTTCAATTGAAAGGACGGCCCATTTCATGGGCCGTCCTACACCATTGAAAGTCAATGGGGCAAATTTTAGTACCCTCCTGCCCCCCAGGGGTGCAACTTTTACCCCATTTTGAGGTATGGTCTTACAGAGCCTGCCAGCCTCTTCAAATGTGGCCAATTTCACATTTCTGTGAAATCCACTCTCTGAGCTACGAGGCGTCAAATTTTTTTCGCAATGTTAAGTCAATGGGGCAACTTTGGGACGCTCCTGCCCCCCAGGGGTGCAACTTTTACCCCATTTTGAGGTGTGGTCTTACAGAGCCTGCCAGCCTCTTCAAATGTGGCAAATTTCACATTTCTGTGAAATCCACTCTCTGAGCTACGAGGCGTCAAAGTTTTTCGCCATGTTAAGTCAATGCGTTTGATTTTGCCCCTATTTTGCCCCTGGGGCAAACATCGTACCCCCGATCGCTTATAAAAGTCATAGCACACGATTCCCGATTAGGCCGCACGTTTTGACACCTCATTCATGGCTCTGTGACAAAAACTGTGGGAGGAGTAGCGCGCCGAAATAAAAGTGGAAGAAGAAGAATAATAATAAGTATGAGCAATAACAATACTGTGCTTTGCCATTAAAATGGCAAGCACCATTAACTAGAATGTACATTTCCAGAAGAAAATGTGAATGGTGCTTGCAGTGGCAAAAAACACCACCCGGTTGCTAGGCGGTTGCTAGGGTTGTTGCTAGGCGGTTGCTAGGGTGTTCTGGGTGGTTGCCAGGGCGTTGCTAGGCGGTTGCTAGGATGTTCTGGGTGGTTGCTAGGTCCTACACCACAGAAAATCAATGGGGCAACTTTGGGACGCTCCTGCCCCCCAGGGGTGCAACTTTTACCCCATTTTGAGGTATGGTCCTACAGAGCCTGCCAGCCTCTTCAAATGTGGCAAATTTCACATTTCTGTGAAATCCACTCTCTGAGCTATGAGGCGTCAAAGTTTTTCGCAATGTTAAGTCTATGCGTTTTTTTTGGCCGCTATTTCGCCCCTGGGGCGAACATCGTACCCCCGATCGCTTATAAAAGTCATAGCACACCATTCCCGATTAGGCCGCACGTTTTGACACCTCATTCATGGCTCTGTGGCAAAAACTGTGGGAGGAGTAGCGCGCCGAAGTTTGGTCAGGGCGAATAGTAATAACAATACTAGAATGTACATTTCCAGAAGAAAATGTGAATGGTGCTTGCAGTGGCAAAACTCGGCGCTGGACAGATACTAGTGACTAGCATGTTTGCTAGCATATTTTTTGCATGATTAGCATCTTGTTACCATATTGCTAGCATGATTAACATGTTGCTAGCATGTTGCTAGCATGATTAGCATGTTGCTAGCATGTTGTTAACATGATTCTAGCATGTCGTTAACATGATTAGCATGTTGCTAGCATGTTGCTAGCATGACTAGCATGTTTCTAGCATGTTGCTAGCATGTTGCTAGCGTGATTAGCATGTTGCTAGCATGTTGCTAGCATGATTAGCATGTTGCTAGCATGATTAGCATGTTGCTAGCATGTTGCTAGCATGATGCTAGCATGATTTTAGCATTATTAGCATGTTGCTAGCATGTTGCTATCGTGATTAGCATGTTTCTAGCATGTTGCTAGCATGATTAGCATGTTGCTAGCATGTTGCTAGTGTGATTAGCATGTTTGCTAGCATGATTTTAGCGTGATTAGCATGTTGTTAGCATGATTAGCATGTTGCTAGCATGATTAGCATGTTGCTAGCATGTTGCTAGCATGTTTGCTAGCATGATTAGCATGTTTGCTAGCATGTTGCTAGCATGATTAGCATTTTGCTAGCATGTTACTTGCGTGATTAGCATGTTGCTAGCATGTTGCCAGCATGTTGCTAGCATGATTAGCATGTTTGCTAGCATGTTGCTAGCATGATTAGCATTTTGCTAGCATGTTACTTGCGTGATTAGCATGTTGCTAGCATGTTGCTAGCATTATGCTAGCATGATTTTAGCATGATTAGCATTTTGCTAGCATGTTGCTAGTGTGATTAGCATGTTTCTAGCATGTTGCTAGCATGATTAGCATGTTGCTAGCATGTTACTAGCGTGATTAGCATGTTGCTAGCATGTTGCTACCGTGATTAGCATGTTGCTAGCATGTTGCTAGCATAATGCTAGCATGTTGCTAGCATGATTAGCATGTTGCTAACATGTTGCTAGCATAATGCTAGCATGATTTTAGCATTATTAGCATGTTGCTAGCATGTTGCTAGTGTGATTAGCATGTTTCTAGCATGTTGCTAGCATGATTAGCATGTTGCTAGCATGTTGCTAGCATGATTTTAGCGTCATTAGCATGTTTTTAGCATGTTGCTAGCATGATTAGCATGTGACTAGCATGTTGCTACCATGTTGCTAGCATGATTAGCATGTGACTAGCGTGTTGCTAGCATGATTAGCATGTTGCTAGCATGTTGCTAGCATGATTTTAGCATTATTAGCATGTTTGCTAGCATAATTTTAGCGTGATTAGCATGTTGCTAGCATGTTGCTAGCACAATTAGCATGTTGCTAGCATGTTGCTAGCGTGATTAGCATGTTGCTAGCATGTTGCTAGCATGATTTTAGCATGATTAGCATGGTTGCTAACATGATTTTAGCGTGATTAGCATGTTGCTAGCATGATTAGCATGTTGCTAGCATGTTGCTAGCATGATTAGCATGTTGCTAGCATGTTGCTAACATGATTTTAGCATGATTAGCATGTTTGCTAACATGATTTTAGCGTGATTAGCATGTTGCTAGCATGATTAGCATGTTGCTAGCATGTTGCTAGCATGATGCTAGCATGATGCTAGCATGATTTTAGCATGTTGCTAGCATGATTTTAGCGTGATTAGCATGTTTTTAGCATGTTTGCTAGCATGATTAGCATGTGACTAGCATGTTGCTAGCATGTTGCTAGCATGATTAGCATGTTGCTAGCATTATTTTAGCATGATTAGCATGTTGCTAGCATGATTTTAGCGTGATTAGCATGTTGCTAACATGATTAGCATGTTGCTAGCATGTTGCTAGCATGATTAGCATTTAGGGTAATCTGAGTGGTTGCTATGTTGTTACTAGGTGGTTGGTAGTTGTCACAGATGGTTACTATGGAGTTTGTAGCATTTTATTGGCATGATTTAGCACTTAGCTAAGCGCTATTAGCATGTAGCTATTCACTGCTAGCATGTGTAGCATGTAGCAAGTCCTGTTTGCTAGCATGAGTCAAAAGAGCCAACCCCCATCTCTATACGATGTTCTGATGCAGAGATATTGGTCTTGCAAAATGGTTGCTAGGGTACTCTGTTTGGTTGCTAGGGAGTGGCTTGGCAGCTGCCAATCATGAAGCTCCAAAGTCAGTGTGAATGTATAAACCAACCCCCATCTCTCTACGATGTTCTGATGCAGAGATATAGGTCTTGCAAAACGGTTGCTAGGGTACTCTGTTTGGTTGCTAGGGAGTGGCTTGGCAGCTAGCAATCACGATACTCCAAAGGCTTCTTGTCAGTATGAATGATATAAACCAACTCCCACGCCTCTGTGACATTCAGAATGGAAGATATTCCTCTGTGAATTTTGGTTGCTAAGGTGATCGACAATGGTTGCTAGGGCGTGGCCAGTGAGTGTTGAGGTGATTCAGGATTGGCTGCTTGCTGCCCCGAGACAAAGGAGCCCACCCTCATGTTTCTATGACACTTCTATCCTGAGATATCCCTTTGATCTCTTTCAATGGAAGTCTATGGGACGTGTTGCTAAGGTGCTCTAAATGGTTGCTAGGGGCGTGGCTTGATAGCTTCACAATGATCCTGAGATGCTGATTGGTCGTCTGAGTCAAATGAGCCCGCCCCCTTGTCTCTATGACACTGTGATCCAGAGTTATGTTCAATTGAAAAGCGGTTCAATTGAAAGGACGGCCCATTTCATGGGCCGTCCTACACCATTGAAAGTCAATGGGGCAAATTTTAGTACCCTCCTGCCCCCCAGGGGTGCAACTTTTACCCCATTTTGAGGTGTGGTCTTACAGAGCCTGCCAGCCTCTTCAAATGTGGCAAATTTCACATTTCTGTGAAATCCACTCTCTGAGCTACGAGGCGTCAAAGTTTTTCGCCATGTTAAGTCAATGCGTTTGATTTTGCCCCTATTTTGCCCCTGGGGCAAACATCGTACCCCCGATCGCTTATAAAAGTCATAGCACACGATTCCCGATTAGGCCGCACGTTTTGACACCTCATTCATGGCTCTGTGACAAAAACTGTGGGAGGAGTAGCGCGCCGAAATAAAAGTGGAAGAAGAAGAATAATAATAAGTATGAGCAATAACAATACTGTGCTTTGCCATTAAAATGGCAAGCACCATTAACTAGAATGTACATTTCCAGAAGAAAATGTGAATGGTGCTTGCAGTGGCAAAAAACACCACCCGGTTGCTAGGCGGTTGCTAGAGTTGTTGCTAGGCGGTTGCTAGGGTGTTGCTAGGGTGTTCTGGGTGGTTGCTAGGGCGTTGCTAGGCAGTTGCTAGGATGTTCTGGGTGGTTGCTAGGTCCTACACCATAGAAAGTCAATGGGGCAACTTTGGGACGCTCCTGCCCCCCAGGGGTGCAACTTTTACCCCATTTTGAGGTATGGTCCTACAGAGCCTGCCAGCCTCTTCAAATGTGGCAAATTTCACATTTCTGTGAAATCCACTCTCTGAGCTATGAGGCGTCAAAGTTTTTCGCAATGTTAAGTCTATGCGGTTTTTTTTGGCCGCTATTTCGCCCCTGGGGCGAACATCGTACCCCCGATCGCTTATAAAAGTCATAGCACACCGTTCCCGATTAGGCCGCACGTTTTGACACCTCATTCATGGCTCTGTGGCAAAAACTGCGGGAGGAGTAGCGCGCCGAAGTTTGGTCAGGGCGAATAGTAATAACAATACTAGAATGTACATTTCCAGAAGAAAATGTGAATGGTGCTTGCAGTGGCAAAAAACACCACCCGGTTGCTAGGCGGTTGCTAGGGTGTTCTGGGTGGTTGCTAGGGCGTTGCTAGGCGGTTGCTAGGATGTTCTGGGTGGTTGCTAGGTCCTACACCATAGAAAGTCAATGGGGCAACTTTGGGACGCTCCTGCCCCCCAGGGGTGCAACTTTTACCCCATTTTGAGGTATGGTCCTACAGAGCCTGCCAGGCTCTTCAAATGTGGCAAATGTCACATTTCTGTGAAATCCACTCTCTGAGCTATGAGGCGTCAAAGTTTTTCGCAATGTTAAGTCTATGCGTTTTTTTTGGCCGCTATTTCGCCCCTGGGGCGAACATCGTACCCCCGATCGCTTATAAAAGTCATAGCACACCATTCCCGATTAGGCCGCACGTTTTGACACCTCATTCATGGCTCTGTGGCAAAAACTGCGGGAGGAGTAGCGCGCCGAAGTTTGGTCAGGGCGAATAGTAATAACAATACTAGAATGTACATTTCCAGAAGAAAATGTGAAATGGTGCTTGCAGTGGCAAAAAACACCACCCGGTTGCTAGGCGGTTGCTAGGGTTGTTGCTAGGCGGTTGCTAGGGTGTTCTGGGTGGTTGCCAGGGCGTTGCTAGGCGGTTGCTAGGATGTTCTGGGTGGTTGCTAGGTCCTACACCATAGAAAGTCAATGGGGCAACTTTGGGACGCTCCTGCCCCCCAGGGGTGCAACTTTTACCCCATTTTGAGGTATGGTCCTACAGAGCCTGCCAGCCTCTTCAAATGTGGCAAATTTCACATTTCTGTGAAATCCACTCTCTGAGCTATGAGGCATCAAAGTTTTTCACATTGTTAAGTCTATGCGTTTTTTTGGCCGCTATTTCGCCCCTGGGGCGAACATCGTACCCCCGATCGCTTATAAAAGTCATAGCACACCATTCCCGATTAGGCCGCACGTTTTGACACCTCATTCATGGCTCTGTGGCAAAAACTGCGGGAGGAGTAGCGCGCCGAAGTTTGGTCAGGGCGAATAGTAATAATACTAGAATGTACATTTCCAGAAGAAAATGTGAATGGTGCTTGCAGTGGCAAAACTCGGCGCTGGACAGATACTAGTGACTAGCATGTTTGCTAGCATATTTTTAGCATGATTAGCATCTTGTTACCATATTGCTAGCATGATTAGCATGTTGCTAGCATGTTGCTAGCATGATTTTATCATGTTGCTAGCATGATTTTATCATGTTGCTAGTATGATTAGCATGTTGCTAGCATTATTTTAGCATGTCGCTAGCATGATTAGCATGTTGCTAGCATGATTAGCATATGGCTAGCATGTTGCTAGCATTATTCTAGCATGTTGCTAGCATGATTAGCATGTTGCTAGCATGATTAGCATGTTGTTAACATGTTGCTAGCATGATTAGCATGTTGCTAGCATGTTGCTAGCATGTTGCTAGCATGATTAGCATGTTGTTAGCATGTTGCTAGCATGATTAACATTGTTGCTAGCATGTTGCTAGCATGATTAGCATGTTGCTAGCATGTTGCTAGCATGATTAGCATGTTGCTAGCATGTTGCTAGCATGATTAGCATGTTGCTAGCATGTTGTTAACATGATTCTAGCATGTCGCTAACATGATTAGCATGTTGCTAGCATGTTGCTAGCATGTTGCTAGCATGATTAGCATGTTGCTAGCATGTTGCTAGCATGATTAGCATGTTTCTAGCATGTTGCTAGCATGTTGCTAGCGTTATTTGCATGTTGCTAGCATGTTGCTAGCATTATTAGCATGTTGCTAGCATTATTTTAGCATGTCGCTAGCATGATTAGCATGTTGCTAGCATGATTAGCATATGGCTAGCATGTTGCTAGCATTATTCTAGCATGTTGCTAGCATGATTAGCATGTTGCTAGCATGATTAGCATGTTGTTAACATGTTGCTAGCATGATTAGCATGTTGCTAGCATGTTGCTAGCATGTTGCTAGCATGATTAGCATGTTGTTAGCATGTTGCTAGCATGATTAACATTGTTGCTAGCATGTTGCTAGCATGATTAGCATGTTGCTAGCATGTTGCTAGCATGATTAGCATGTTGCTAGCATGTTGCTAGCATGATTAGCATGTTGCTAGCATGTTGTTAACATGATTCTAGCATGTCGCTAACATGATTAGCATGTTGCTAGCATGTTGCTAGCATGTTGCTAGCATGATTAGCATGTTGCTAGCATGTTGCTAGCATGATTAGCATGTTTCTAGCATGTTGCTAGCATGTTGCTAGCGTGATTTGCATGTTGCTAGCATGTTGCTAGCATTATTAGCATGTTGCTAGCATGTTGCTAGCATGATTTTAGCATGATTAGCATGTTGCTAGCATGATTTTAGCGTGATTAGCATGTTGCTAGCATGATTAGCATGTTTCTAGCATGTTGCTAGCATGTTGCTAGCGTGATTAGCATGTTGCTAGCATGTTGCTAGCATGATTAGCATGTTGCTAGCATGTTGCTAGCATGTTGCTAGCATGATGCTAGCATGATTTTAGCATTATTAGCATGTTGCTAGCATGTTGCTAGCATGATTAGCATGTTGCTAGCATGTTGCTAGCATGATTTTAGCGTGATTAGCATGTTTTTAGCATGTTGCTAGCATGATTAGCATGTGACTAGCATGTTGCTAGCATGATTAGCATGTTGCTAGCATGTTGCTAGCATGATTTTAGCATGATTAGCATGTTTGCTAACATGATTTTAGCGTGATTAGCATGTTGCTAGCATGTTGCTAGCATGATTAGCATGTTGCTAGCATGATTTTAGCGTGATTTGCATGTTTTTAGCATGTTTGCTAGCATGATTAGCATGTGACTAGCATGTTGCTAGCATGTTGCTAGCATGATTAGCATGTTGCTAGCATGATTTTATCATGATTAGCATGTTGCTAGCATGATTTTAGCGTGATTAGCATGTTGCTAGCATGATTAGCATGTTGCTAGCATGATTAGCATTTAGGGTAATCTGAGTGGTTGCTATGTTGTTACTAGGTGGTTGGTAGTTGTCACAGATGGTTACTATGGAGTTTGTAGCATTTTATTGGCATGATTTAATACTTAGCTAAGCGCTATTAGCATGTAGCTATTCACTGCTAGCATGTCTAGCATGTAGCAAGTCCTGTTTGCTAGCATGAGTCAAAAGAGCCAACCCCCATCTCTATACGATGTTCTGATGCAGAGATATTGGTCTTGCAAAACGGTTGCTAGGGTACTCTGTTTGGTTGTTAGGGAGTGGCTTGGCAGCTGCCAATCATGAAGCTCCAAAGTCAGTGTGAATGTATAAACCAACCCCCATCTCTATACGATGTTCTGATGCAGAGATATAGGTCTTGCAAAACGGTTGCTAGGGTACTCTGTTTGGTTGCTAGGGAGTGGCTTGGCAGCTAGCAATCACGATACTCCAAAGGCTTCTTGTCAGTGTGAATGATATAAACCAACTCCCACGCCTCTGTGACATTCAGAATGGAAGATATTCCTCTGTGAATTTTGGTTGCTAAGGTGGTCGACAATGGTTGCTAGGGCGTGGCCAGTGAGTGTTGAGGTGATTCAGGATTGGCTGCTTGCTGCCCCGAGTCAAACGAGCCCACCCTCATGTTTCTATGACACTTCTATCCTGAGATATCCCTTTGATCTCTTTCAATGGAAGTCTATGGGACGTGTTGCTAAGGTGCTCTAAATGGTTGCTAGGGGCGTGGCTTGATAGCTTCACAATGATCCTGAGATGCTGATTGGTCGTCTGAGTCAAATGAGCCCGCCCCCTTGTCTCTATGACACTGTGATCCAGAGTTATGTTCAATTGAAAAGCGGTTTCAAGTCAATGGGGCAACTTTGGGACGTTCTTGCCCCCCAGGGGTGCAAGTTTTACCCCATTGTGTGGTATGTTCTTACAGAGCCCGTCAGCCTCTTCAAATGTGGCAAATTTCACATTTCTACGAAATCCACTCTCTGAGCTATGAGTCTGTGAATTTTGGTTGCTAAGGTGGTCGACAATGGTTGCTAGGGCGTGGCCAGTGTGTGTTGAGGTGATTCAGGATTGGCTGCTTGCTGCCCCGAGTCAAACGAGCCCACCCTCATGTTTCTATGACACTTCTATCCTGAGATATCCCTTTGATCTCTTTCAATGGAAGTCAATGGGACGTGTTGCTAAGGTGCTCTAAATGGTTGCTAGGGGCGTGGCTTGATAGCTTCACAATGATCCTGAGATGCTGATTGGTCGTCTGAGTCAAATGAGCCCGCCCCCTTGTCTCTATGACACTGTGATCCAGAGTTATGTTCAATTGAAAAGCGGTTCAATTGAGAGGACGGCCCATTTCATGGGCCGTCCTACACCATTGAAAGTCAATGGGGCAAATTTTAGTACCCTCCTGCCCCCCAGGGGTGCAACTTTTACCCCATTTTGAGGTATGGTCTTACAGAGCCTGCCAGCCTCTTCAAATGTGGCCAATTTCACATTTCTGTGAAATCCACTCTCTGAGCTACGAGGCGTCAAATTTTTTTCGCAATGTTAAGTCAATGGGGCAACTTTGGGACGCTCCTGCCCCCCAGGGGTGCAACTTTTACCCCATTTTGAGGTGTGGTCTTACAGAGCCTGCCAGCCTCTTCAAATGTGGCAAATTTCAAACTTCTGTGAAATCCACTCTCTGAGCTACGAGGCGTCAAAGTTTTTCGCCATGTTAAGTCAATGCGTTTGATTTTGCCCCTATTTTGCCCCTGGGGCAAACATCGTACCCCCGATCGCTTATAAAAGTCATAGCACACGATTCCCGATTAGGCCGCACGTTTTGACACCTCATTCATGGCTCTGTGACAAAAACTGTGGGAGGAGTAGCGCGCCGAAATAAAAGTGGAAGAAGAAGAAGAAGAAGAAGAATAATAAGTATGAGCAATAACAATACTGTGCTTTGCCATTAAAATGGCAAGCACCATTAACTAGAATGTACATTTCCAGAAGAAAATGTGAAATGGTGCTTGCAGTGGCAAAAAACACCACCCGGTTGCTAGGGTAATGTAGGGCATTGCTAGGCGGTTGGTAGGGTAATCTGGGTGGTTGCTATGGTGTTACTAGGTGGTTGGTAGTTGTCACAGATGGTTACTATGGAGTTTGTAGCATTTTATTGGCATGATTTAGCACTTAGCTAAGCGCTATTAGTATGTAGCTATTCACTGCTAGCATGTGTGGCATGTAGCAAGTCCTGTTTGCTAGCATGAGTCAAAAGAGTCAACCCCCATGTCTATACGATGTTCTGATGCAGAGATATTGGTCTTGCAAAACGGTTGCTAGGGTACTCTGTTTGGTTGCTAGGGAGTGGCTTGGCAGCTGCCAATCATGAAGCTCCAAAGTCAGTGTGAATGTATAAACCAACCCCCATCTCTCTACGATGTTCTGATGCAGAGATATAGGTCTTGCAAAACGGTTGCTAGGGTACTCTGTTTGGTTGCTAGGGAGTGGCTTGGCAGCTAGCAATCACGATACTCCAAAGGCTTCTTGTCAGTATGAATGATATAAACCAACTCCCACGCCTCTGTGACATTCAGAATGGAAGATATTCCTCTGTGAATTTTGGTTGCTAAGGTGCTCGACAATGGTTGCTAGGGCGTGGCCAGTGAGTGTTGAGGTGATTCAGGATTGGCTGCTTGCTGCCCCGAGTCAAACGAGCCCACCCTCATGTTTCTATGACACTTCTATCCTGAGATATCCCTTTGATCTCTTTCAATGGAAGTCTATGGGACGTGTTGCTAAGGTGCTCTAAATGGTTGCTAGGGGCGTGGCTTGATAGCTTCACAATGATCCTGAGATGCTGATTGGTCGTCTGAGTCAAATGAGCCCGCCCCCTTGTCTCTATGACACTGTGATCCAGAGTTATGTTCAATTGAAAAGCGGTTTCTATGGTGTAGGACGGCCCATTTCATGGGCCGTCCTACACCATAGAAAGTCAATGGGGCAACTTTGGGACGCTCCTGCCCCCCAGGGGTGCAACTTTTACCCCATTTTGAGGTATGGTCCTACAGAGCCTGCCAGCCTCTTCAAATGTGGCAAATTTCACATTTCTGTGAAATCCACTCTCTGAGCTATGAGGCGTCAAAGTTTTTCGCAATGTTAAGTCTATGCGTTTTTTTGGCCGCTATTTCGCCCCTGGGGCGAACAACGTACCCCCGATCGCTTATAAAAGTCATAGCACACCATTCCCGATTAGGCCGCACATTTTGACACCTCATTCATGGCTCTGTGGCAAAAACTGCGGGAGGAGTAGCGCGCCGAAGTTTGGTCAGGGCGAATAGTAATAACAATACTAGAATGTACATTTCCAGAAGAAAATGTGAATGGTGCTTGCAGTGGCAAAAAACACCACCCGGTTGCTAGGCGGTTGCTAGGGTTGTTGCTAGGCGGTTGCTAGGGTGTTCTGGGTGGTTGCTAGGGTGTTGCTAGGCGGTTGCTAGGATGTTCTGGGTGGTTGCTAGGTCCTACACCATAGAAAGTCAATGGGGCAACTTTGGGACGCTCCTGCCCCCCAGGGGTGCAACTTTTACCCCATTTTGAGGTATGGTCCTACAGAGCCTGCCAGCCTCTTCAAATGTGGCAAATTTCACATTTCTGTGAAATCCACTCTCTGAGCTATGAGGCGTCAAAGTTTTTCGCAATGTTAAGTCTATGCGTTTTTTTTGGCCGCTATTTCGCCCCTGGGGCGAACATCGTACCCCCGATCGCTTATAAAAGTCATAGCACACCATTCCCGATTAGGCCGCACGTATTGACACCTCATTCATGGCTCTGTGGCAAAAACTGCGGGAGGAGTAGCGCGCCGAAGTTTGGTCAGGGCGAATAGTAATAACAATACTAGAATGTACATTTCCAGAAGAAAATGTGAATGGTGCTTGCAGTGGCAAAAAACACCACCCGGTTGCTAGGCGGTTGCTAGGGTTGTTGCTAGGCGGTTGCTAGGGTGTTCTGGGTGGTTGCTAGGGCGTTGCTAGGCGGTTGCTAGGATGTTCTGGGTGGTTGCTAGGTCCTACACCATAGAAAGTCAATGGGGCAACTTTGGGACGCTCCTGCCCCCCAGGGGTGCAACTTTTACCCCATTTTGAGGTATGGTCCTACAGAGCCTGCCAGCCTCTTCAAATGTGGCAAATTTCACATTTCTGTGAAATTCACTCTCTGAGCTATGAGGCGTCAAAGTTTTTCGCAATGTTAAGTCTATGCGTTTTTTTTGGCCGCTATTTCGCCCCTGGGGCGAACATCGTACCCCCGATCGCTTATAAAAGTCATAGCACACCATTCCCGATTAGGCCGCACGTTTTGACACCTCATTCATGGCTCTGTGGCAAAAACTGCGGGAGGAGTAGCGCGCCGAAGTTTGGTCAGGGCGAATAGTAATAACAATACTAGAATGTACATTTCCAGAAGAAAATGTGAATGGTGCTTGCAGTGGCAAAAAACACCACCCGGTTGCTAGGGTAATCTGGGTGGTTGCTATGGTGTTACTAGGTGGTTGGTAGTTGTCACAGATGGTTACTATGGAGTTTGTAGCATTTTATTGGCATGATTTAGCACTTAGCTAAGCGCTATTAGCATGTAGCTATTCACTGCTAGCATGTGTAGCATGTATCAAGTCCTGTTTGCTTGCATGAGTCAAAAGAGCCAACCCCCATCTCTATACGATGTTCTGATACAGAGATATTGGTCTTGCAAAACGGTTGCTAGGGTACTCTGTTTGGTTGCTAGGGAGTGGCTTGGCAGCTAGCAATCACGATACTCCAAAGGCTTCTTGTCATTATGAATGATATAAACCAACTCCCACGCCTCTGTGACATTCAGAATGGAAGATATTCCTCTGTGAATTTTGGTTGCTAAGGTGCTCGACAATGGTTGCTAGGGCGTGGCCAGTGTGTGTTGAGGTGATTCAGGATTGGCTGCTTGCTGCCCCGAGTCAAATGAGCCCACCCTCATGTTTCTATGACACTTCTATCCTGAGATATCCCTTTGATCTCTTTCAATGGAAGTCTATGGGCCGTGTTGCTAAGGTGCTCTAAATGGTTGCTAGGGGCGTGGCTTGATAGCTTCACAATGATCCTGAGATGCTGATTGGTCGTCTGAGTCAAATGAGCCTGCCCCCTTGTCTCTATGACACTGTGATCCAGAGTTATGTTCAATTGAAAAGCGTTTTCTATGGTGTAGGACGGCCCAATTTCATGGGCCGTCCTACACCATTGAAAGTCAATGGGGCAAATTTGGGACGCTCCTGCCCCCCAGGGGTGCAACTTTTACCCCATTTTGAGATATGGTCCTACAGAGCCTGCCAGCCTCTTCAAATGTGGCAAATTTCACATTTCTGTGAAATCCACTCTCTGAGCTATAAGGCGTCAAAGTTTTTCGCAATGTTAAGTCTATGCGTTTTTTTTGGCCGCTATTTCGCCCCTGGGGCGAACATCGTACCCCCGATCGCTTATAAAAGTCATAGCACACCATTCCCGATTAGGCCGCACGTTTTGACACCTCATTCATGGCTCTGTGGCAAAAACTGCGGGAGGAGTAGCGCGCCGAAGTTTGGTCAGGGCGAATAGTAATAACAATACTAGAATGTACATTTCCAGAAGAAAATGTGAATGGTGCTTGCAGTGGCAAAAAACACCACCCGGTTGCTAGGCGGTTGCTAGGGTTGTTGCTAGGCGGTTGCTAGGGTGTTCTGGGTGGTTGCTAGGGCGTTGCTAGGCGGTTGCTAAGATGTTCTGGGTGGTTGCTAGGTCCTACACCATAGAAAGTCAATGGGGCAACTTTGGGACGCTCCTGCCCCCCAGGGGTGCAACTTTTACCCCATTTTGAGGTATGGTCCTACAGAGCCTGCCAGCCTCTTCAAATGTGGCAAATTTCACATTTCTGTGAAATGCACTCTCTGAGCTATGAGGCGTCAAAGTTTTTCGCAATGTTAAGTCTATGCGTTTTTTTGGGCCGCTATTTCGCCCCTGGGGCGAACATCGTACCCCCGATCGCTTATAAAAGTCATAGCACACCATTCCCGATTAGGCCGCACGTTTTGACACCTCATTCATGGCTCTGTGGCAAAAACTGCGGGAGGAGTAGCGCGCCGAAGTTTGGTCAGGGCGAATAGTAATAACAATACTAGAATGTACATTTCCAGAAGAAAATGTGAATGGTGCTTGCAGTGGCAAAACTCGGCGCTGGACAGATACTAGTGACTAGCATGTTTGCTAGCATATTTTTAGCATGATTAGCATCTTGTTACCATATTGCTAGCATGATTAGCATGTTGCTAGCATGTTGCTAGCATGATTTTATCATGTTGCTAGCATGATTTTATCATGTTGCTAGTATGATTAGCATGTTGCTAGCATTATTTTAGCATGTCGCTAGCATGATAAGCATGTTGCTAGCATGATTAGCATATGGCTAGCATGTTGCTAGCATAATGCTAGCATGATTTTAGCATTATTAGCATGTTGCTAGCATGTTGTTAGTGTGATTAGCATGTTTCTAGCATGTTGCTAGCATGATTAGCATGTTGCTAGCATGTTACTAGCATGATTAGCATGTTGCTAGCATAATGCTAGCATGTTGCTAGCATGATTAGCATGTTGCTAGCATGTTGCTAGTGTGATTAGCATGTTTCTAGCATGTTGCTAGCATGATTAGCATGTTGCTAGCATGTTGCTAGCATGATTTTAGCGTCATTAGCATGTTTTTAGCATGTTGCTAGCATGATTAGCATGTGACTAGCATGTTGCTAGCATGTTGCTAGCATGATTAGCATGTGACTAGCGTGTTGCTAGCATGATTAGCATGTTGCTAGCATGTTGCTAGCATGATTTTAGCATGATTAGCATGTTTGCTAGCATGATTTTAGCGTGATTAGCATGTTGCTAGCATGTTGCTAGCACAATTAGCATGTTGCTAGCATGTTGCTAGCGTGATTAGCATGTTGCTAGCATGTTGCTAGCATGATTAGCATGTTGCTAGCATGTTGCTAGCATGATTTTAGCATGATTAGCATGTTTGCTAACATGATTTTAGCGTGATTAGCATGTTGCTAGCATGATTAGCATGTTGTTAGCATGTTGCTAGCATGATTAGCATGTTGCTAGCATGTTGCTAGCATGATTTTAGCATGATTAGCATGTTGCTAGCATGTTGCTAGCATGATTTTAGCGTGATTAGCATGTTTTTAGCATGTTTGCTAGCATGATTAGCATGTGACTAGCATGTTGCTAGCATGTTGCTAGCATGATTAGCATGTTGCTAGCATGTTGCTAGCGTGATTAGCATGTTTCTAGCATGTTGCTAGCATGATTAGCATGTTGCTAGCATGATTAGCATGTTGCTAGCATGTTGCTAGCATGATTAGCATTTAGGGTAATCTGAGTGGTTGCTATGTTGTTACTAGGTGGTTGGTAGTTGTCACAGATGGTTACTATGGAGTTTGTAGCATTTTATTGGCATGATTTAGCACTTAGCTAAGCGCTATTAGCATGTAGCTATTCACTGCTAGCATGTGTAGCATGTAGCAAGTCCTGTTTGCTAGCATGAGTCAAAAGAGCCAACCCCCATCTCTATACGATGTTCTGATGCAGAGATATTGGTCTTGCAAAATGGTTGCTAGGGTACTCTGTTTGGTTGCTAGGGAGTGGCTTGGCAGCTGCCAATCATGAAGCTCCAAAGTCAGTGTGAATGTATAAACCAACCCCCATCTCTCTACGATGTTCTGATGCAGAGATATAGGTCTTGCAAAACGGTTGCTAGGGTACTCTGTTTGGTTGCTAGGGAGTGGCTTGGCAGCTAGCAATCACGATACTCCAAAGGCTTCTTGTCAGTATGAATGATATAAACCAACTCCCACGCCTCTGTGACATTCAGAATGGAAGATATTCCTCTGTGAATTTTGGTTGCTAAGGTGATCGACAATGGTTGCTAGGGCGTGGCCAGTGAGTGTTGAGGTGATTCAGGATTGGCTGCTTGCTGCCCCGAGACAAAGGAGCCCACCCTCATGTTTCTATGACACTTCTATCCTGAGATATCCCTTTGATCTCTTTCAATGGAAGTCTATGGGACGTGTTGCTAAGGTGCTCTAAATGGTTGCTAGGGGCGTGGCTTGATAGCTTCACAATGATCCTGAGATGCTGATTGGTCGTCTGAGTCAAATGAGCCCGCCCCCTTGTCTCTATGACACTGTGATCCAGAGTTATGTTCAATTGAAAAGCGGTTTCAAGTCAATGGGGCAACTTTGGGACGCTCTTGCCCCCCAGGGGTGCAAGTTTTACCCCATTGTGTGGTATGTTCTTACAGAGCCCGTCAGCCTCTTCAAATGTGGCAAATTTCACATTTCTACGAAATCCACTCTCTGAGCTATGAGTCTGTGAATTTTGGTTGCTAAGGTGGTCGACAATGGTTGCTAGGGCGTGGCCAGTGTGTGTTGAGGTGATTCAGGATTGGCTGCTTGCTGCCCCGAGTCAAACGAGCCCACCCTCATGTTTCTATGACACTTCTATCCTGAGATATCCCTTTGATCTCTTTCAATGGAAGTCAATGGGACGTGTTGCTAAGGTGCTCTAAATGGTTGCTAGGGGCGTGGCTTGATAGCTTCACAATGATCCTGAGATGCTGATTGGTCGTCTGAGTCAAATGAGCCCGCCCCCTTGTCTCTATGACACTGTGATCCAGAGTTATGTTCAATTGAAAAGCGGTTCAATTGAAAGGACGGCCCATATGGGGCAAATTTTAGTACCCTCCTGCCCCCCAGGGGTGCAACTTTTACCCCATTTTGAGGTATGGTCTTACAGAGCCTGCCAGCCTCTTCAAATGTGGCCAATTTCACATTTCTGTGAAATCCACTCTCTGAGCTACGAGGCGTCAATTTTTTTTCGCCATGTTAAGTCAATGGGGCAACTTTGGGACGCTCCTGCCCCCCAGGGGTGCAACTTTTACCCCATTTTGAGGTGTGGTCTTACAGAGCCTGCCAGCCTCTTCAAATGTGGCAAATTTCACATTTCTGTGAAATCCACTCTCTGAGCTACGAGGCGTCAAAGTTTTTCGCCATGTTAAGTCAATGCGTTTGATTTTGCCCCTATTTTGCCCCTGGGGCAAACATCGTACCCCCGATCGCTTATAAAAGTCATAGCACACGATTCCCGATTAGGCCGCACGTTTTGACACCTCATTCATGGCTCTGTGACAAAAACTGTGGGAGGAGTAGCGCGCCGAAATAAAAGTGGAAGAAGAAGAATAATAATAATAAGTATGAGCAATAACAATACTGTGCTTTGCCATTAAAATGGCAAGCACCATTAACTAGAATGTACATTTCCAGAAGAAAATGTGAATGGTGCTTGCAGTGGCAAAACTCGGCGCTGGACAGATACTAGTGACTAGCATGTTTGCTAGCATATTTTTAGCATGATTAGCATCTTGTTACCATATTGCTAGCATGATTAGCATGTTGCTAGCATGTTGCTAGCATGATTTTATCATGTTGCTAGCATGATTTTATCATGTTGCTAGTATGATTAGCATGTTGCTAGCATTATTTTAGCATGTCGCTAGCATGATTAGCATGTTGCTAGCATGATTAGCATATGGCTAGCATGTTGCTAGCATTATTCTAGCATGTTGCTAGCATGATTAGCATGTTGCTAGCATGATTAGCATGTTTGCTAACATGTCGCTAGCATGTTGCTAGCATGTCGCTTGCATGATTCTAGCATGTTGCTAGCATGATTAGCATGTTGTTAGCATTTTGCTAGCATGATTAGCATTGTTGTTAGCATGTTGCTAGCATGATTAGCATGTTGCTAGCATGTTGCTAGCATGATTAGCATGTTGCTAGCATGTTGCTAACATGTTGTTAACATGATTCTAACATGTCGCTAACATGATTAGCATGTTGCTAGCATGTTGCTAGCATGATTAGCATGTTGCTAGCATGTTGCTAACATGATTAGCATGTTGCTAGCATGTTGCTAGCATGATTAGCATGTTGCTAGCATGATTAGCATGTTTCTAGCATGTTGCTAGCATGTTGCTAGCATGTTGCTAGCGTGATTAGCATGTTGCTAGCATGTTGCTAGCATGATTAGCATGTTGCTAGCATGTTGCTAGCATGATGCTAGCATGATGCTAGCATGATTTTAGCATTATTAGCATGTTGCTAGCATGTTGCTAGCGTGATTAGCATGTTTCTAGCATGTTGCTAGCATGATTTTAGCGTGATTAGCATGTTTTTAGCATGTTGCTAGCATGATTAGCATGTGACTAGCATGTTGCTAGCATGATTAGCATGTTGCTAGCATGTTGCTAGCATGATTTTAACATGATTAGCATGTTTGCTAGCATGATTTTAGCGTGATTAGCATGTTGCTAGCATGATAAGCATGTTGCTAGCATGATTAGCATGTTGCTAGCATGTTGCTAGCATGATTAGCATGTTGCTAGCATGTTGCTAGCATGATTAGCATGTTTGCTAGCATGTTGCTAGCGTGATTAGCATGTTGCTAGCATGTTGCTAGCATGATTAGCATGTTGCTAGCATGTTGCTAGCATGATGCTAGCATGATTTTAGCATTATTAGCATGTTGCTAGCCTGTTGCTAGTGTGATTAGCATGTTTCTAGCATGTTGCTAGCATGATTAGCATGTTGCTAGCATGTTGCTAGCATGATTTTAGCGTGATTAACATGTTTTTAGCATGTTGCTCGCATGATTAGCATGTGACTAGCATGTTGCTAGCATGTTGCTAGCATGATTTTAGCATGATTAGCATGTTGCTAGCATGATTTTAGCATGATTAGCATGTTGCTAGCATGTTGCTAGCGTGATTAGCATGTTGCTAGCATGATTAGCATGTTGCTAGCATGATTAGCATGTTGCTAGCATGTTGCTAGCATGATGCTAGCATGATTTTAGCATTATTAGCATGTTGCTAGCATGTTGCTAGCATGATTAGCATGTTGCTAGCATGTTGCTAGCATGATTTTAGCGTGATTAGCATGTTTTTAGCATGTTGCTAGCATGATTAGCATGTGACTAGCATGTTGCTAGCATGATTAGCATGTTGCTAGCATGTTGCTAGCATGATTTTAGCATTATTAGCATGTTTGCTAACATGATTTTAGCGTGATTAGCATGTTGCTAGCATGTTGCTAGCATGATTAGCATGTTGCTAGCATGTTGCTAGAATGATTTTAGCGTGATTTGCATGTTTTTAGCATGTTTGCTAGCATGATTAGCATGTGACTAGCATGTTTGCTAGCATGATTAGCATGTGACTAGCATGTTGCTAGCATGTTGCTAGCATGATTAGCATGTTGCTAGCATGATTTTAGCATGATTAGCATGTTGCTAGCATGATTTTAGCGTGATTAGCATGTTGCTAGCATGATTAGCATGTTGCTAGCATGTTGCTAGCATGATTAGCATTTAGGGTAATCTGAGTGGTTGCTATGGTGTTACTAGGTGGTTGGTAGTTGTCACAGATGGTTACTATGGAGTTTGTAGCATTTTATTGGCATGATTTAGCACTTAGCTAAGCGCTATTAGCATGTAGCTATTCACTGCTAGCATGTGTAGCATGTAGCAAGTCCTGTTTGCTAGCATGAGTCAAAAGAGCCAACCCCCATCTCTATACGATGTTCTGATGCAGAGATATTGGTCTTGCAAAATGGTTGCTAGGGTACTCTGTTTGGTTGCTAGGGAGTGGCTTGGCAGCTGCCAATCATGAAGCTCCAAAGTCAGTGTGAATGTATAAACCAACCCCCATCTCTCTACGATGTTCTGATGCAGAGATATAGGTCTTGCAAAACGGTTGCTAGGGTACTCTGTTTGGTTGCTAGGGAGTGGCTTGGCAGCTAGCAATCACGATACTCCAAAGGCTTCTTGTCAGTATGAATGATATAAACCAACTCCCACGCCTCTGTGACATTCAGAATGGAAGATATTCCTCTGTGAATTTTGGTTGCTAAGGTGATCGACAATGGTTGCTAGGGCGTGGCCAGTGAGTGTTGAGGTGATTCAGGATTGGCTGCTTACTGCCCCGAGACAAAGGAGCCCACCCTCATGTTTCTATGACACTTCTATCCTGAGATATCCCTTTGATATCTTTCAATGGAAGTCTATGGGACGTGTTGCTAAGGTGCTCTAAATGGTTGCTAGGGGCGTGGCTTGATAGCTTCACAATGATCCTGAGATGCTGATTGGTCGTCTGAGTCAAATGAGCCCGCCCCCTTGTCTCTATGACACTGTGATCCAGAGTTATGTTCAATTGAAAAGCGGTTTCAAGTCAATGGGGCAACTTTGGGACGCTCTTGCCCCCCAGGGGTGCAAGTTTTACCCCATTGTGTGGTATGTTCTTACAGAGCCCGTCAGCCTCTTCAAATGTGGCAAATTTCACATTTCTACGAAATCCACTCTCTGAGCTATGAGTCTGTGAATTTTGGTTGCTAAGGTGGTCGACAATGGTTTCTAGGGCGTGGCCAGTGTGTGTTGAGGTGAGTCAGGATTGGCTGCTTGCTGCCCCGAGTCAAACGAGCCCACCCTCATGTTTCTATGACACTTCTATCCTGAGATATCCCTTTGATCTCTTTCAATGGAAGTCAATGGGACGTGTTGCTAAGGTGCTCTAAATGGTTGCTAGGGGCGTGGCTTGATAGCTTCACAATGATCCTGAGATGCTGATTGGTCGTCTGAGTCAAATGAGCCCGCCCCCTTGTCTCTATGACACTGTGATCCAGAGTTATGTTCAATTGAAAAGCGGTTCAATTGAAAGGACGGCCCATTTCATGGGCCGTCCTACACCATTGAAAGTCAATGGGGCAAATTTTAGTACCCTCCTGCCCCCAGGGTGCAACCTTTACCCCCATTTTGAGGTATGGTCTTACAGAGCCTGCCAGCCTCTTCAAATGTGGCCAATTTCACATTTCTGTGAAATCCACTCTCTGAGCTACGAGGCGTCAATTTTTTTTCGCAATGTTAAGTCAATGGGGCAACTTTGGGACGCTCCTGCCCCCAGGGGTGCAACTTTTACCCCATTTTGAGGTGTGGTCTTACAGAGCCTGCCAGCCTCTTCAAATGTGGCAAATTTCACATTTCTGTGAAATCCACTCTCTGAGCTACGAGGCGTCAAAGTTTTTCGCCATGTTAAGTCAATGCGTTTGATTTTGCCCCTATTTTGCCCTGGGGCAAACATCGTACCCCCGATCGCTTATAAAAGTCATAGCACACGATTCCCGATTAGGCCGCACGTTTTGACACCTCATTCATGGCTCTGTGACAAAAACTGTGGGAGGAGTAGCGCGCCGAAATAAAAGTGGAAGAAGAAGAAGAAGAATAATAATAATAAGTATGAGCAATAACAATACTGTGCTTTGCCATTAAAAATGGCAAGCACCATTAACTAGAATGTACATTCCAGAAGAAAATGTGAATGGTGCTTGCAGTGGCAAAACTCGGCGCTGGACAGATACTAGTGACTAGCATGTTTGCTAGCATATTTTAGCATGATTAGGCATCTTGTTACCATATTGCTAGCATGATTAGCATGTTGCTAGCATGATTTTATCATGTTTCTAGGCATGATTTTATCATGTTGCTAGTATGATTAGCATGTTGCTAGCATTATTTTAGCATGTCGCTAGCATGATTAGCATGTTGCTAGCATGATTAGCATATGGCTAGCATGTTGCTAGCATTATTCTAGCATGTTGCCTAGCATGATTAGCATGTTGCTAGCATGATTAACATGTTGTTAGCATGTCGCTAGCATGATTCTAGCATGTTGCTAGCATGATTAGCATGTTGCTAGCATGTCGCTAGCATGATTATCATGTTGCTAGCATGTTGCTAGCATGATTAGCATGTTGTTAGCATGTTGCTAGCATGATTAGCATTGTTGCTAGCATGATTAGCATGTTTGCTAGCATGATTAGCATGTTTACTAACATGTTGCTAGCATGATTCTAGTATGTTGCTAGCATGATTAGCTAGCATGTTTGCTAGCATGATTAGCATGTTGCTAGCATGTTGCTAGCATGATTAGCATTTTGCTAGCATGATTAGCATTTTGGTAGCATGTTGCTAGCATGATTAACATGTTGCTAGCATGTTGCTAGCATGATTAGCATGTTTTGCTAGCATGATTAGCATGTTGCTAGCATGTTGTTAGCATGATTCTAGCATGTCGTTAACATGATTAGCATGTTGCTAGCATGTTGCTAGCATGTTGCTAGCATTGACTAGCATGTTTCTAGCATGTTGCTAGCATGTTGCTAGCGTGATTAGCATGTTGCTAGCATGTGCTAGCATTATTAGCATGTTGCTAGCATGTTGCTAGCATGATTAGCATGTTGCTAGCATGTTGTTAGCATGATGCTAGCATGATTTTAGCATTATTAGCATGTTGCTAGCATGTTGCTATCGTGATTAGCATGTTTCTAGCATGTTGCTAGCATGATTAGCATGTTGCTAGCATGTTGCTAGTGTGATTAGCATGTTTGCTAGCATGATTTTAGCGTGATTAGCATGTTGCTAGCATGATTAGCATGTTGCTAGCATGATTAGCATGTTGCTAACATGTTGCTAGCATGTTGCTAGCATGATTAGCATGTTTGCTAGCATGTTGCTAGCATGATTAGCATTTTGCTAGCATGTTACTAGCGTGATTAGCATGTTGCTAGCATGTTGCTAGTGTGATTAGCATGTTTGCTAGCATGATTTTAGCGTGATTAGCATGTTGCTAGCATGATTAGCATGTTGCTAGCATGATTAGCATGTTGCTAACATGTTGCTAGCATGTTGCTAGCATGATTAGCATGTTTGCTAGCATGTTGCTAGCCATGATTAGCATTTTGCTAGCATGTTACTAGCGTGATTAGCATGTTGCTAGCATGTTGCTAGCATAATGCTAGCATTATTTTAGCATTATTAGCATGTTGCTAGTGTGATTAGCATGTTTCTAGCATGTTGCTAGCGTGATTAGCATGTTGCTAGCATGTTGCTAGCATAATGCTAGCATGTTGCTAGCATGATTAGCATGTTGCTAGCATGTTTGCTAGCATAATGCTAGCATGATTTTAGCATTATTAGCATGTTGCTAGTGTGATTAGCATGTTTCTAGCATGTTGCTAGCATGATTAGCATGTTGCTAGCATTTTGCTAGCATGATTTTAGCGTCATTAGCATGTTTTTAGCATGTTGCTAGCATGATTAGCATGTGACTAGCGTGTTGCTAGCATGATTAGCATGTTGCTAGCATGTTGCTAGCATGATTTTAGCATGATTAGCATGTTTGCTAGCATGATTTTAGCGTGATTAGCATCTTGCTAGCATGTTGCTAGCACAATTAGCATGTTGCTAGCATGTTGCTAGCGTGATTAGCATGTTGCTAGCATGTTGCTAGCATGATTAGCATGTTGCTAGCATGTTGCTAGCATGTTGCTAGCATGTTGCTAGCATGATTTTAGCATGATTAGCATGTTGCTAGCATGATTAGCATGTTGCTAGCATGTTGCTAGCATGATTAGCATGTTGCTAGCATGTTGCTAGCATGATGCTAGCATGATTTTAGCGTGATTAGCATGTTGCTAGCATGTTGCTAGCATGATTTTAGCGAGATTAGCATGTTTTTAGCATGTTTGCTAACATGATTAGCATGTGACTAGCATGTTGCCTAGCATGTTGCTAGCATGATTAGCATGTTGCTAGCATTATTTTAGCATGATTAGCATGTTGCTAGCATGATTTTAGCGTGATTAGCATGTTGCTAACATCATTAGCATGTTGCTAGCATGTTGCTAGCATGATTAGCATTTAGGGTAATCTGAGTGGTTGCTATGGTGTTACTAGGTGGTTGGTAGTTGTCACAGATGGTTACTATGGAGTTTGTAGCATTTTATTGGCATGATTTAGCACTTAGCTAAGCGCTATTAGCATGTAGCTATTCACTGCTAGCATGTGTAGCATGTAGCAAGTCCTGTTTGCTAGCATGAGTCAAAAGAGCCAACCCCCATCTCTATACGATGTTCTGATGCAGAGATATTGGTCTTGCAAAATGGTTGCTAGGGTACTCTGTTTGGTTGCTAGGGAGTGGCTTGGCAGCTGCCAATCATGAAGCTCCAAAGTCAGTGTGAATGTATAAACCAACCCCCATCTCTCTACGATGTTCTGATGCAGAGATATAGGTCTTGCAAAACGGTTGCTAGGGTACTCTGTTTGGTTGCTAGGGAGTGGCTTGGCAGCTAGCAATCACGATACTCCAAAGGCTTCTTGTCAGTATGAATGATATAAACCAACTCCCACGCCTCTGTGACATTCAGAATGGAAGATATTCCTCTGTGAATTTTGGTTGCTAAGGTGATCGACAATGGTTGCTAGGGCGTGGCCAGTGAGTGTTGAGGTGATTCAGGATTGGCTGCTTGCTGCCCCGAGTCAAACGAGCCCACCCTCATGTTTCTATGACACTTCTATCCTGAGATATCCCTTTGATCTCTTTCAATGGAAGTCTATGGGACGTGTTGCTAAGGTGCTCTAAATGGTTGCTAGGGGCGTGGCTTGATAGCTTCACAATGATCCTGAGATGCTGATTGGTCGTCTGAGTCAAATGAGCCCGCCCCCTTGTCTCTATGACACTGTGATCCACAGTTATGTTCAATTGAAAAGCGGTTTCAAGTCAATGGGGCAACTTTGGGACGCTCTTGCCCCCCAGGGGTGCAAGTTTTACCCCATTGTGTGGTATGTTCTTACAGAGCCCGTCAGCCTCTTCAAATGTGGCAAATTTCACATTTCTACGAAATCCACTCTCTGAGCTATGAGTCTGTGAATTTTGGTTGCTAAGGTGCTCGACAATGGTTAATAGGGCGTGGACAGTGTGTGTTGAGGTGATTCAGGATTGGCTGCTTGCTGCCCCGAGTCAAACGAGCCCACCCTCATGTTTCTATGACACTTCTATCCTGAGATATCCCTTTGATCTCTTTCAATGGAAGTCCATGGGACGTGTTGCTAAGGTGCTCTAAATGGTTGCTAGGGGCGTGGCTTGATAGCTTCACAATGATCCTGAGATGCTGATTGGTCGTCTGAGTCAAATGAGCCCGCCCCCTTGTCTCTATGACACTGTGATCCAGAGTTATGTTCAATTGAAAAGCGGTTCAATTGAGAGGACGGCCCATTTCATGGGCCGTCCTACACCATTGAAAGTCAATGGGGCAAATTTTAGTACCCTCCTGCCCCCCAGGGGTGCAACTTTTACCCCATTTTGAGGTATGGTCTTACAGAGCCTGCCAGCCTCTTCAAATGTGGCCAATTTCACATTTCTGTGAAATCCACTCTCTGAGCTACGAGGCGTCAATTTTTTTTCGCCATGTTAAGTCAATGGGGCAACTTTGGGACGCTCCTGCCCCCCAGGGGTGCAACTTTTACCCCATTTTGAGGTATGGTCTTACAGAGCCTGCCAGCCTCTTGAAATGTGGCAAATTTCACATTTCTGTGAAATCCACTCTCTGAGCTACGAGGCGTCAAAGTTTTTCGCCATGTTAAGTCAATGCGTTTGATTTTGCCCCTATTTTGCCCCTGGGGCAAACATCGTACCCCCGATCGCTTATAAAAGTCATAGCACACGATTCCCGATTAGGCCGCACGTTTAGACAACCTCATTCATGGCTCTGTGACAAAAAACTGTGGGAGGAGTAGCGCGCCGAAATAAAAGTGGAAGAAGAAGAATAATAATAATAATAAGTATGAGCAATAACAATACTGTGCTTTGCCATTTAAATGGCAAGCACCATTAACTAGAATGTACATTTCCAGAAGAAAATGTGAATGGTGCTTGCAGTGGCAAAAAACACCACCCGGTTGCTAGGCGGTTGCTAGGGTTGTTGCTAGGCGGTTGCTAGGGTGTTCTGGGTGGTTGCTAGGGCGTTGCTAGGCGGTTGCTAGGATGTTCTGGGTGGTTGCTAGGTCCTACACCATAGAAAGTCAATGGGGCAACTTTGGGACGCTCCTGCCCCCCAGGGGTGCAACTTTTACCCCATTTTGAGGTATGGTCCTACAGAGCCTGCCAGCCTCTTCAAATGTGGCAAATTTCACATTTCTGTGAAATCCACTCTCTGAGCTATGAGGCGTCAAAGTTTTTCGCAATGTTAAGTCTATGCGTTTTTTTTGGCCTCTATTTCGCCCCTGGGGCGAACATCGTACCCCCCGATCGCTTATAAAAGTCATAGCACACCATTCCTGATTAGGCCGCACGTTTTGACACCTCATTCATGGGTCTATGACAAACTTTGCAGGAGGAGTAGCGTGCCGAAGTATTGTCAGGGCGAATAGTAATAACAATACTAGAATGTACATTTCCAGAAGAAAATGTGAATGGTGCTTGCAGTGGCAAAAAACACCACCCGGTTGCTAGGCGGTTGCTAGGGTTGTTGCTAGGCGGTTGCTAGGGTGTTCTGGGTGGTTGCTAGGGCGTTGCTAGGCGGTTGCTAGGATGTTCTGGGTGGTTGCTAGGTCCTACACCATAGAAAGTCAATGGGGCAACTTTGGGACGCTCCTGCCCCCCAGGGGTGCAACTTTTACCCCATTTTGAGGTATGGTCCTACAGAACCTGCCAGCCTCTTCAAATGTGGCAAATTTCACATTTCTATGAAATCCACTCTCTGAGCTATGAGGCGTCAAAGTTTTTCGCAATGTTAAGTCTATGCGTTTTTTTGGCCGCTATTTCGCCCCTGGGGCGAACATCGTACCCCCGATCGCTTATAAAAGTCATAGCACACCATTCCCGATTAGGCCGCACGTTTTGACACCTCATTCATGGCTCTGTGGCAAAAACTGTGGGAGGAGTAGCGCGCCGAAGTTTGGTCAGGGCGAATAGTAATAACAATACTAGAATGTACATTTCCAGAAGAAAATGTGAATGGTGCTTGCAGTGGCAAAAAACACCACCCGGTTGCTAGGCGGTTGCTAGGGTTGTTGCTAGGCGGTTGCTAGGGTGTTCTGGGTGGTTGCTAGGGCGTTGCTAGGCGGTTGCTAGGATGTTCTGGGTGGTTGCTAGGTCCTACACCATAGAAAGTCAATGGGGCAACTTTGGGACGCTCCTGCCCCCCAGGGGTGCAACTTTTACCCCATTTTGAGGTATGGTCCTACAGAGACTGCCAGCCTCTTCAAATGTGGCAAATTTCACATTTCTGTGAAATCCACTCTCTGAGCTATGAGGCGTCAAAGTTTTTCGCAATGTTAAGTCTATGCGTTTTTTATGGCCGCTATTTCGCCCCTGGGGCGAACATCGTACCCCCGATCGCTTATAAAAGTCATAGCACACCATTCCCGATTAGGCCGCACGTTTTGACACCTCATTCATGGCTCTGTGGCAAAAACTGCGGGAGGAGTAGCGCGCCGAAGTTTGGTCAGGGCGAATAGTAATAACAAATACTAGAATGTACATTTCCAGAAGAAAATGTGAATGGTGCTTGCAGTGGCAAAACTCGGCGCTGGACAGATACTAGTGACTAGCATGTTTGCTAGCATATTTTTAGCATGATTAGCATCTTGTTACCATATTGCTAGCATGATTAGCATGTTGCTAGCATGTTGCTAGCATGATTTTATCATGTTGCTAGCATGATTTTATCATGTTGCTAGTATGATTAGCATGTTGCTAGCATTATTTTAGCATGTCGCTAGCATGATTAGCATGTTGCTAGCATGATTAGCATATGGCTAGCATGTTGCTTGCATTATTCTAGCATGTTTCTAGCATGATTAGCATGTTGCTAGCATGATTAACATGTTGTTAGCATGTCGCTAGCATGATTCTAGCATGTTGCTAGCATGATTAGCATGTTGCTAGCATGTCGCTAGCATGATTATCATGTTGCTAGCATGTTGCTAGCATGATTAGCATGTTATTAGCATGTTGCTAGCATGATTAGCATTGTTGCTAGCATGATTAGCATGTTGCTAGCATGATTAGCATGTTACTAACATGTTGCTAGCATGATTCTAGTATGTTGCTAGCATAATTAGCTAGCATGTTGCTAGCATGATTAGCATGTTGCTAGCATGTTGCTAGCATGATTAGCATTTTGCTAGCATGATTAGCATGTTGGTAGCATGTTGCTAGCATGATTAACATGTTGCTAGCATGTTGCTAGCATGATTAGCATGTTGCTAGCATGATTAGCATGTTGCTAGTATGTTGTTAGCATGATTCTAGCATGTCGTTAACATGATTAGCATGTTGCTAGCATGTTGCTAGCATGTTGCTAGCATGACTAGCATGTTTCTAGCATGTTGCTAGCATGTTGCTAGCGTGATTAGCATGTTGCTAGCATGTTGCTAGCATGATTAGCATGTTGCTAGCATGTTGCTAGCATGATGCTAGCATGATTTTAGCATTATTAGCATGTTGCTTAGCAGTGTGCTAGTGTGATTAGCATGTTTGTTAGCATGATTTTAGCGTGATTAGCATGTTGCTAGCATGATTAGCATGTTGCTAGCATGATTAGCATGTTGCTAGCATGTTGCTAGCATGATTAGCATGTTTGTTAACATGTTGCTAGCATGATTAGCATTTTGCTAGCATGTTACTAGCGTGATTAGCATGTTGCTAGCATGTTGCTAGCATAATGCTAGCATGATTTTAGCATTATTAGCATGTTGCTAGCATGTTGCTAGTGTGATTAGCATGTTTCTAGCATGTTGCTAGCATGATTAGCATGTTGCTAGCATGTTACTAGCGTGATTAGCATGTTGCTAGCATGTTGCTAGCGTGATTAGCATGTTGCTAGCATGTTGCTAGCATAATGCTAGCATGTTGCTAGCATGATTAGCATGTTTCTAGCATGTTGCTAGCATGATTAACATGTTGTTAGCATGTTGCTAGCATGATTTTAGCGTCATTAGCATGTTTTTAGCATGTTGCTAGCATGATTAGCATGTGACTAGCATGTTGCTAGCATGTTGCTAGCATGATTAGCATGTGACTAGCGTGTTTGCTAGCATGATTAGCATGTTGCTAGCATGTTGCTAGCATGATTTTAGCATGATTAGCATGTTTGCTAGCATGATTTTAGCGTGATTAGCAGGTTGCTAGCATGTTGCTAGCACAATTAGCATGTTGCTAGCATGTTGCTAGCGTGATTAGCATGTTGCTAGCATGTTGCTAGCATGATTAGCATGTTGCTAGCATGTTGCTAGCATGATTTTAGCATGATTAGCATGTTTGCTAACATGATTTTAGCGTGATTAGCATGTTGCTAGCATGATTAGCATGTTGCTAGCATGTTGCTAGCATGATAAGCATGTTGCTAGCATGATGCTAGCATGATTTTAGCGTGATTAGCATGTTGCTAGCATGTTGCTAGCATGATTTTAGCGTGATTAGCATGTTTTTAGCATGTTTGTTAGCATGATTAGCATGTGACTAGCATGTTGCTAGCATGTTGCTAGCATGATTAGCATGTTGCTAGCATGATTCTAGCATGATTAGCATGTTGCTAGCATGATTTTAGCGTGATTAGCATGTTGCTAGCATGTTGCTAGCGTGATTAGCATGTTGTTAGCATGTTGCTAGCATGATTAGCATGTTGCTAGCATGTTGCTAGCATTATGCTAGCATGATTTTAGCATTATTAGCATGTTGTTAGCATGTTGCTAACGTGATTAGCATGTTTCTAGCATGTTGCTAGCATGATTAGCATGTTGCTAGCATGTTGCTAGCATGTTGCTAGCATGATTTTAGCGTGATTAGCATGTTTTAGCATGTTGCTAGCATGATTAGCATGTGCTAGCATGTTGCTAGCATGATTAGCATGTTGCTAGCATGATTTAGCATTATTAGCATGTTTTGCTAGCATGATTTTAGCGTGATTAGCATGTTGCTAGCATGTTGCTAGCATGATTAGCATGTTGCTAGCATGTTGCTAGCATGATTAGCATTTAGGGTAATCTGGGTGGTTGCTATGTTGTTACTTGGTGGTTGGTAGTTGTCACAGATGGTTACTTTGGAGTTTGTAGCATTTTATTGGCATGATTTAGCACTCAGCTAAGCGCTATTAGCATGTAGCTATTCACTGCTAGCATGTGTAGCATGTAGCAAGTCCTGTTTGCTAGCATGAGTCAAAAGAGCCAACCCCCATCTCTATACGATGTTCTGATGCAGAGATATTGGTCTTGCAAAATGGTTGCTAGGGTACTCTGTTTGGTTGCTAGGGAGTGGCTTGGCAGCTGCCAATCATGAAGCTCCAAAGTCAGTGTGAATGTATAAACCAACCCCCATCTCTCTACGATGTTCTGATGCAGAGATATAGGTCTTGCAAAACGGTTGCTAGGGTACTCTGTTTGGTTGCTAGGGAGTGGCTTGGCAGCTAGCAATCACGATACTCCAAAGGCTTCTTGTCAGTATGAATGATATAAACCAACTCCCACGCCTCTGTGACATTCAGAATGGAAGATATTCCTCTGTGAATTTTGGTTGCTAAGGTGCTCGACAATGGTTGCTAGGGCGTGGCCAGTGAGTGTTGAGGTGATTCAGGATTGGCTGCTTGCTGCCCCGAAGACAAACGAGCCCACCCTCATGTTTCTATGACACTTCTATCCTGAGATATCCCTTTGATCTCTTTCAATGGAAGTCTATGGGACGTGTTGCTAAGGTGCTCTAAATGGTTGCTAGGGGCGTGGCTTGATAGCTTCACAATGATCCTGAGATGCTGATTGGTCGTCTGAGTCAAATGAGCCCGCCCCCTTGTCTCTATGACACTGTGATCCAGAGTTATGTTCAATTGAAAAGCGGTTTCAAGTCAATGGGGCAACTTTGGGACGCTCTTGCCCCCCAGGGGTGCAAGTTTTACCCCATTGTGTGGTATGTTTCTTACAGAGCCCGTCAGCCTCTTCAAATGTGGCAAATTTCACATTTCTACGAAATCCACTCTCTGAGCTATGAGTCTGTGAATTTTGGTTGCTAAGGTGGTCGACTAATGGTTGCTAGGGCGTGGCCAGTGTGTGGTGAGGTGATTCAGGATTGGCTGCTTGCTGCCCCGAGTCAACGAGCCCACCCTCATGTTTCTATGACACTTCTATCCTGAGATATCCCTTTGATCTCTTTCAATGGAAGTCTAATGGGACGTGTTGCTAAGGTGCTCTAAATGGTTGCTAGGGGCGTGGCTTGATAGCTTCACAATGATCCTGAGATGCTGATTGGTCGTCTGAGTCAAATGAGCCGCCCCCTTGTCTCTATGACACTGTGATCCAGAGTTATGTTCAATTGAAAAAGCGGTTCAATTGAAAGGACGGCCCATTTCATGGGCCGTCCTACACCATTGAAAGTCAATGGGGCAAATTTAGGACGCTCCTGCCCCCAGGGGTGCAACTTTTACCCCATTGAGTGTAATGGTCTCGCACAGCCTTGCTAGCCTCTTCAAATGTGGCCAATTTCACATTTCTGTGAAATCCACTCTCTGAGCTACGAGGCGTCAATTTTTTTTCGCAATGTTAAGTCAATGGGGCAACTTTGGGACGCTCCTGCCCCCAGGGGTGCAACTTTTACCCCATTTTGAGGTGTGGTCTTACAGAGCCTGCCAGCCTCTTCAAATGTGGCAAATTTCACATTTCTGTGAAATCCACTCTCTGAGCTACGAGGCGTCAAAGTTTTTCGCCATGTTAAGTCAATGCGTTTGATTTTGCCCCTATTTTGCCCCTGGGGCAAACATCGTACCCCCGATCGCTTATAAAAGTCATAGCACACGATTCCCGATTAGGCCGCACGTTTTGACACCTCATTCATGGCTCTGTGACAAAAACTGTGGGAGGAGTAGCGCGCCGAAATAAAGTGGAAGAAGAAGAATAATAATAAGTATGAGCAATAACAATACTGTGCTTTGCCATTAAAATGGCAAGCACCATTAACTAGAATGTACATTTCCAGAAGAAAATGTGAATGGTGCTTGCAGTGGCAAAACTCGGCGCTGGACAGATACTAGTGACTAGCATGTTTGCTAGCATATTTTTAGCATGATTAGCATCTTGTTACCATATTGCTAGCATGATTAGCATGTTGCTAGCATGTTGCTAGCATGATTTTATCATGTTGCTAGCATGATTTTATCATGTTGCTAGTATGATTAGCATGTTGCTAGCATTATTTTAGCATGTCGCTAGCATGATAAGCATGTTGCTAGCATGATTAGCATATGGCTAGCATGTTGCTAGCATAATGCTAGCATGATTTTAGCATTATTAGCATGTTGCTAGCATGTTGTTAGTGTGATTAGCATGTTTCTAGCATGTTGCTAGCATGATTAGCATGTTGCTAGCATGTTACTAGCATGATTAGCATGTTGCTAGCATAATGCTAGCATGTTGCTAGCATGATTAGCATGTTGCTAGCATGTTGCTAGTGTGATTAGCATGTTTCTAGCATGTTGCTAGCATGATTAGCATGTTGCTAGCATGTTGCTAGCATGATTTTAGCGTCATTAGCATGTTTTTAGCATGTTGCTAGCATGATTAGCATGTGACTAGCATGTTGCTAGCATGTTGCTAGCATGATTAGCATGTGACTAGCGTGTTGCTAGCATGATTAGCATGTTGCTAGCATGTTGCTAGCATGATTTTAGCATGATTAGCATGTTTGCTAGCATGATTTTAGCGTGATTAGCATGTTGCTAGCATGTTGCTAGCACAATTAGCATGTTGCTAGCATGTTGCTAACGTGATTAGCATGTTGCTAGCATGTTGCTAGCATGATTAGCATGTTGCTAGCATGTTGCTAGCATGATTTTAGCATGATTAGCATGTTTGCTAACATGATTTTAGCGTGATTAGCATGTTGCTAGCATGATTAGCATGTTGCTAGCATGTTGCTAGCATGATTAGCATGTTGCTAGCATGTTGCTAGCATGATTTTAGCGTGATTAGCATGTTGCTAGCATGTTGCTAGCATGATTTTAGCGTGATTAGCATGTTTTTAGCATGTTTGCTAGCATGATTAGCATGTGACTAGCATGTTGCTAGCATGTTGCTAGCATGATTAGCATGTTGCTAGCATGTTGCTAGCGTGATTAGCATGTTTCTAGCATGTTGCTAGCATGATTAGCATGTTGCTAAGCATGATTAGCATGTTGCTAGCATGTTGCTAGCATGATTAGCATTTAGGGTAATCTGAGTGGTTGCTATGTTGTTACTAGGTGGTTGGTAGTTGTCACAGATGGTTACTATGGAGTTTGTAGCATTTTATTGGCATGATTTAGCACTTAGCTAAGCGCTATTAGCATGTAGCTATTCACTGCTAGCATGTGTAGCATGTAGCAAGTCCTGTTTGCTAGCATGAGTCAAAAGAGCCAACCCCCATCTCTATACGATGTTCTGATGCAGAGATATTGGTCTTGCAAAATGGTTGCTAGGGTACTCTGTTTGGTTGCTAGGGAGTGGCTTGGCAGCTGCCAATCATGAAGCTCCAAAGTCAGTGTGAATGTATAAACCAACCCCCATCTCTCTACGATGTTCTGATGCAGAGATATAGGTCTTGCAAAACGGTTGCTAGGGTACTCTGTTTGGTTGCTAGGGAGTGGCTTGGCAGCTAGCAATCACGATACTCCAAAGGCTTCTTGTCAGTATGAATGATATAAACCAACTCCCACGCCTCTGTGACATTCAGAATGGAAGATATTCCTCTGTGAATTTTGGTTGCTAAGGTGATCGACAATGGTTGCTAGGGCGTGGCCAGTGAGTGTTGAGGTGATTCAGGATTGGCTGCTTGCTGCCCCGAGACAAAGGAGCCCACCCTCATGTTTCTATGACACTTCTATCCTGAGATATCCCTTTGATCTCTTTCAATGGAAGTCTATGGGACGTGTTGCTAAGGTGCTCTAAATGGTTGCTAGGGGCGTGGCTTGATAGCTTCACAATGATCCTGAGATGCTGATTGGTCGTCTGAGTCAAATGAGCCCGCCCCCTTGTCTCTATGACACTGTGATCCAGAGTTATGTTCAATTGAAAAGCGGTTTCAAGTCAATGGGGCAACTTTGGGACGTTCTTGCCCCCCAGGGGTGCAAGTTTTACCCCATTGTGTGGTATGTTCTTACAGAGCCCGTCAGCCTCTTCAAATGTGGCAAATTTCACATTTCTACGAAATCCACTCTCTGAGCTATGAGTCTGTGAATTTTGGTTGCTAAGGTGGTCGACAATGGTTGCTAGGGCGTGGCCAGTGTGTGTTGAGGTGATTCAGGATTGGCTGCTTGCTGCCCCGAGTCAAACGAGCCCACCCTCATGTTTCTATGACACTTCTATCCTGAGATATCCCTTTGATCTCTTTCAATGGAAGTCAATGGGACGTGTTGCTAAGGTGCTCTAAATGGTTGCTAGGGGCGTGGCTTGATAGCTTCACAATGATCCTGAGATGCTGATTGGTCGTCTGAGTCAAATGAGCCCGCCCCCTTGTCTCTATGACACTGTGATCCAGAGTTATGTTCAATTGAAAAGCGGTTCAATTGAGAGGACGGCCCATTTCATGGGCCGTCCTACACCATTGAAAGTCAATGGGGCAAATTTTAGTACCCTCCTGCCCCCCAGGGGTGCAACTTTTACCCCATTTTGAGGTATGGTCTTACAGAGCCTGCCAGCCTCTTCAAATGTGGCCAATTTCACATTTCTGTGAAATCCACTCTCTGAGCTACGAGGCGTCAAATTTTTTTCGCAATGTTAAGTCAATGGGGCAACTTTGGGACGCTCCTGCCCCCCAGGGGTGCAACTTTTACCCCATTTTGAGGTGTGGTCTTACAGAGCCTGCCAGCCTCTTCAAATGTGGCAAATTTCAAACTTCTGTGAAATCCACTCTCTGAGCTACGAGGCGTCAAAGTTTTTCGCCATGTTAAGTCAATGCGTTTGATTTTGCCCCTATTTTGCCCCTGGGGCAAACATCGTACCCCCGATCGCTTATAAAAGTCATAGCACACGATTCCCGATTAGGCCGCACGTTTTGACACCTCATTCATGGCTCTGTGACAAAAACTGTGGGAGGAGTAGCGCGCCGAAATAAAAGTGGAAGAAGAAGAAGAAGAAGAAGAATAATAAGTATGAGCAATAACAATACTGTGCTTTGCCATTAAAATGGCAAGCACCATTAACTAGAATGTACATTTCCAGAAGAAATGTGAATGGTGCTTGCAGTGGCAAAACTCGGCGCTGGACAGATACTAGTGACTAGCATGTTTGCTAGCATATTTTTAGCATGATTAGCATCTTGTTACCATATTGCTAGCATGATTAGCATGTTGCTAGCATGTTGCTAGCATGATTTGATCATGTTGCTAGCATGATTTTATCATGTTGCTAGTATGATTAGCATGTTGCTAGCATTATTTTAGCATGTCGCTAGCATGATTTGCATGTTGCTAGCATGATTAGCATATGGCTAGCATGTTGCTAGCCTTATTCTAGCATGTTGCTAGCATGATTAGCATGTTGCTTGCATGATTAGCATGTTTGCTAACATGTCGCTAGCATGTTGTTAGCATGTCGCTTGCATGATTCTAGCATGTTGCTTGCATGATTAGCATGTTGCTAGCATGTCGCTAGCATGATTAGCATGTTGCTAGCATGTTGCTAGCATGATTAGCATGTTGTTAGCATGTTGCTAGCATGATTAGCATTGTTGTTAGCATTTTGCTAGCATGATTAGCATGTTGCTAGCATGATTAGCATGTTGCTAGCATGTTGTTAGCATGATTAGCATGTTGCTAGCATGTTGTTAACATGATTCTAACATGTCGCTAACATGATTAGCATGTTGCTAGCATGTTGATAGCATGTTGCTAGCATGATTAGCATGTTGCTAGCATGTTGCTAACATGATTAGCATGTTGCTAGCATGTTGTTAGCATGTTGCTAGCATGATTAGCATGTTGCTAGCATGATTAGCATGTTTCTAGCATGTTGCTAGCATGTTGCTAGCATGTTGCTAGCGTGATTAGCATGTTGCTAGCATGTTGCTAGCATGATTAGCATATTGCTAGCATGTTGCTAGCATGATTAGCATGTTGCTAGCATGTTGCTAGCATGATGCTAGCATGATTTTAGCATTATTAGCATGTTGCTAGCATGTTGCTAGCGTGATTAGCATGTTTCTAGCATGTTGCTAGCATGATTTTAGCGTGATTAGCATGTTTTTAGCATGTTGCTAGCATGATTAGCATGTGACTAGCATGTTGCTAGCATGATTAGCATGTTGCTAGCATGTTGCTAGCATGATTTTAACATGATTAGCATGTTTGCTAGCATGATTTTAGTGTGATTATCATGTTGCTAGCATGATAAGCATGTTGCTAGCATGATTAGCATGTTGCTAGCATGTTGCTAGCATGATTAGCATGTTGCTAGCATGTTGCTAGCATGATTAGCATGTTGCTAGCATGTTGCTAGCTTGTTGCTAGCATGTTGCTAGCATGATGCTAGCATGATTTTAGCATTATTAGCATGTTGCTAGCCTGTTGCTAGTGTGATTAGCATGTTTCTAGCATGTTGCTAGCATGATTAGCATGTTGCTAGCATGATAAGCATGTTGCTAGCATGATTAGCATGTTGCTAGCATGTTGCTAGCATGATTAGCATGTTGCTAGCATGTTGCTAGCATGATTAGCATGTGACTAGCATGTTGCTAGCATGATTTTAGCATGATTAGCATGTTACTAGCATGATTTAGCGTGATTAGCATGTTGCTAGCATGTTGCTAGCATGATTAGCATGTTTCTAGCATGTTGCTAGCATGTTGCTAGCGTGATTAGCATGTTGCTAGCATGATTAGCATGTTGCTAGCATGATTAGCATGTCGCTAGCATGTTGCTAGCATGATTAGCATGTTGCTAGCATGTTGCTAGCATGATGCTAGCATGATTTTAGCATTATTAGCATGTTGCTAGCATGTTGCTAGCATGATTAGCATGTTGCTAGCATGTTGCTAGCATGATTTTAGCGTGATTAGCATGTTTTTAGCATGTTGCTAGCATGATTAGCATGTGACTAGCATGTTGCTAGCATGATTAGCATGTTGCTAGCATGTTGCTAGCATGATTTTAGCATGATTAGCATGTTTGCTAACATGATTTTAGCGTGATTAGCATGTTGCTAGCATGTTGCTAGCATGATTAGCATGTTGCTAGCATGTTGCTAGCATGATTTTAGCGTGATTTGCATGTTTTTAGCATGTTTGCTAGCATGATTAGCATGTGACTAGCATGTTGCTAGCATGTTGCTAGCATGATTAGCATGTTGCTAGCATGATTTTAGCATGATTAGCATGTTGCTAGCATGATTTTAGCGTGATTAGCATGTTGCTAGCATGATTAGCATGTTGCTAGCATGTTGCTAGCATGATTAGCATTTAGGGTAATCTGAGTGGTTGCTATGTTGTTACTAGGTGGTTGGTAGTTGTCACAGATGGTTACTATGGAGTTTGTAGCATTTTATTGGCATGATTTAATACTTAGCTAAGCGCTATTAGCATGTAGCTATTCACTGCTAGCATGTCTAGCATGTAGCAAGTCCTGTTTGCTAGCATGAGTCAAAAGAGCCAACCCCCATCTCTATACGATGTTCTGATGCAGAGATATTGGTCTTGCAAAACGGTTGCTAGGGTACTCTGTTTGGTTGTTAGGGAGTGGCTTGGCAGCTGCCAATCATGAAGCTCCAAAGTCAGTGTGAATGATATAAACCAACTCCCACGCCTCTGTGACATTCAGAATGGAAGATATTCCTCTGTGAATTTTGGTTGCTAAGGTGGTCGACAATGGTTGCTAGGGCGTGGCCAGTGAGTGTTGAGGTGATTCAGGATTGGCTGCTTGCTGCCCCGAGTCAAACGAGCCCACCCTCATGTTTCTATGACACTTCTATCCTGAGATATCCCTTTGATCTCTTTCAATGGAAGTCAATGGGACGTGTTGCTAAGGTGCTCTAAATGGTTGCTAGGGGCGTGGCTTGATAGCTTCACAATGATCCTGAGATGCTGATTGGTCGTCTGAGTCAAATGAGCCCGCCCCCTTGTCTCTATGACACTGTGATCCAGAGTTATGTTCAATTGAAAAGCGGTTCAATTGAAAGGACGGCCCATTTCATGGGCCGTCCTACACCATTGAAAGTCAATGGGGCAAATTTTAGTACCCTCCTGCCCCCCAGGGGTGCAACTTTTACCCCATTTTGAGGTATGGTCTTACAGAGCCTGCCAGCCTCTTCAAATGTGGCCAATTTCACATTTCTGTGAAATCCACTCTCTGAGCTACGAGGCGTCAAATTTTTTTAGCAATGTTAAGTCAATGGGGCAACTTTGGGACGCTCCTGCCCCCCAGGGGTGCAACTTTTACCCCATTTTGAGGTGTGGTCTTACAGAGCCTGCCAGCCTCTTCAAATGTGGCAAATTTCACACTTCTGTGAAATCCACTCTCTGAGCTACGAGGCGTCAAAATTTTTCGCCATGTTAAGTCAATGCGTTTGATTTTGCCCCTATTTTGCCCCTGGGGCAAACATCGTACCCCCGATCGCTTATAAAAGTCATAGCACACGATTCCCGATTAGGCCGCACGTTTTGACACCTCATTCATGGCTCTGTGACAAAAACTGTGGGAGGAGTAGCGCGCCGAAATAAAAGTGGAAGAAGAAGAATAATAACTAGAATGTACATTTCCAGAAGAAAATGTGAATGGTGCTTGCAGTGGCAAACTCGGCGCTGGACAGATACTAGTGACTAGCATGTTGCTAGCATATTTTTAGCATGATTAGCATCTTGTTACCATATTGCTAGCATGATTAGCATGTTGCTAGCATGTTGCTAGCATGATTTTATCATGTTGCTAGCATGATTTTATCATGTTGCTAGTATGATTAGCATGTTGCTAGCATTATTTTAGCATGTCGCTAGCATGATAAGCATGTTGCTAGCATGATTAGCATATGGCTAGCATGTTGCTAGCATAATGCTAGCATGATTTTAGCATTATTAGCATGTTGCTAGCATGTTGTTAGTGTGATTAGCATGTTTCTAGCATGTTGCTAGCATGATTAGCATGTTGCTAGCATGTTACTAGCATGATTAGCATGTTGCTAGCATAATGCTAGCATGTTGCTAGCATGATAGCATGTTGCTAGCATGTTGCAAGTGTGATTAGCATGTTTCTAGCATGTTGCTAGCATGATTAGCATGTTGCTAGCATGTTGCTAGCATGATTTTAGCGTCATTAGCATGTTTTTAGCATGTTGCTAGCATGATTAGCATGTGACTAGCATGTTGCTAGCATGTTGCTAGCATGATTAGCATGTGACTAGCGTGTTGCTAGCATGATTAGCATGTTGCTAGCATGTTGCTAGCATGATTTTAGCATGATTAGCATGTTTGCTAGCATGATTTTAGCGTGATTAGCATGTTGCTAGCATGTTGCTAGCACAATTAGCATGTTGCTAGCATGTTGCTAGCGTGATTAGCATGTTGCTAGCATGTTGCTAGCATGATAGCATGTTGCTAGCATGTTGCTAGCATGATTTTAGCATGATTAGCATGTTTGCTAACATGATTTTAGCGTGATTAGCATGTTGCTAGCATGATTAGCATGTTGCTAGCATGTTGCTAGCATGATTAGCATGTTGCTAGCATGTTGCTAGCATGATGTTAGCGTGATTAGCATGTTGCTAGCATGTTGCTAGCATGATTTTAGCGTGAGTAGCATGTTTTTAGCATGTTTGCTAGCATGATTAGCATGTGACTAGCATGTTGCTAGCATGTTGCTAGCATGATTAGCATGTTGCTAGCATGTTGCTAGCGTGATTAGCATGTTTCTAGCATGTTGCTAGCATGATTAGCATGTTGCTAGCATGATTAGCATGTTGCTAGCATGTTGCTAGCATGATTAGCATTTAGGGTAATCTGAGTGGTTGCTATGTTGTTACTAGGTGGTTGGTAGTTGTCACAGATGGTTACTATGGAGTTTGTAGCATTTTATTGGCATGATTTAGCACTTAGCTAAGCGCTATTAGCATGTAGCTATTCACTGCTAGCATGTGTAGCATGTAGCAAGTCCTGTTTGCTAGCATGAGTCAAAAGAGCCAACCCCCATCTCTATACGATGTTCTGATGCAGAGATATTGGTCTTGCAAAATGGTTGCTAGGGTACTCTGTTTGGTTGCTAGGGAGTGGCTTGGCAGCTGCCAATCATGAAGCTCCAAAGTCAGTGTGAATGTATAAACCAACCCCCATCTCTCTACGATGTTCTGATGCAGAGATATAGGTCTTGCAAAACGGTTGCTAGGGTACTCTGTTTGGTTGCTAGGGGAGTGGCTTGGCAGCTAGCAATCACGATACTCCAAAGGCTTCTTGTCAGTATGAATGATATAAACCAACTCCCACGCCTCTGTGACATTCAGAATGGAAGATATTCCTCTGTGATTTTGGTTGCTAAGGTGATCGACAATGGTTGCTAGGGCGTGGCCAGTGAGTGTTGAGGTGATTCAGGATTGGCTGCTTGCTGCCCCGAGACAAAGGAGCCCACCCTCATGTTTCTATGACACTTCTATCCTGAGATATCCCTTTGATCTCTTTCAATGGAAGTCTATGGGACGTGTTGCTAAGGTGCTCTAAATGGTTGCTAGGGGCGTGGCTTGATAGCTTCACAATGATCCTGAGATGCTGATTGGTCGTCTGAGTCAAATGAGCCCGCCCCCTTGTCTCTATGACACTGTGATCCAGAGTTATGTTCAATTGAAAAGCGTTTCAAGTCAATGGGGCAACTTTGGGACGCTCTTGCCCCCCAGGGGTGCAAGTTTTACCCCATTGTGTGGTATGTTCTTACAGAGCCCGTCAGCCTCTTCAAATGTGGCAAATTTCACATTTCTACGAAATCCACTCTCTGAGCTATGAGTCTGTGAATTTTGGTTGCTAAGGTGGTCGACAATGGTTGCTAGGGCGTGGCCAGTGTGTGTTGAGGTGATTCAGGATTGGCTGCTTGCTGCCCCGAGTCAAACGAGCCCACCCTCATGTTTCTATGACACTTCTATCCTGAGATATCCCTTGATCTCTTTCAATGGAAGTCAATGGGACGTGTTGCTAAGGTGCTCTAAATGGTTGCTAGGGGCGTGGCTTGATAGCTTCACAATGATCCTGAGATGCTGATTGGTCGTCTGAGTCAAATGAGGCCCGCCCCCTTGTCTCTATGACACTGTGATCCAGAGTTATGTTCAATTGAAAAGCGGGTTCAATTGAAAGGACGGCCCATTTCATGGGCCGTCCTACACCATTGAAAGTCAATGGGGCAAATTTTAGTACCCTCCTGCCCCCCAGGGGTGCAACTTTTACCCCATTTTGAGGTATGGTCTTACAGAGCCTGCCAGCCTCTCAAATGTGGCCAATTTCACATTTCTGTGAAATCCACTCTCTGAGCTACGAGGCGTCAATTTTTTTTCGCCATGTTAAGTCAATGGGGCAACTTTGGGACGCTCCTGCCCCCAGGGGTGCAACTTTTACCCCATTTTGAGGTATGGTCTTACAGAGCCTGCCAGCCTCTTCAAATGTGGCAAATTTCACATTTCTGTGAAATCCACTCTCTGAGCTACGAGGCGTCAAAGTTTTTTCGCAATGTTGAGTCTATGCGTTTTTTTTGGCCGCTATTTCGCCCCTGGGGCGAACATCGTACCCCCGATCGCTTATAAAAGTCATAGCACACCATTCCCGATTAGGCCGCACGTTTTGACACCTCATTCATGGCTCTGTGACAAAAACTGCGGGAGGAGTAGCGTGTCGAAATATTGTCAGGGCGAATAGTAATAACAATACTAGAATGTACATTTCCAGAAGAAAATGTGAATGGTGCTTGCAGTGGCAAAAAAACACCACCCGGTTGCTAGGCGGTTGCTAGGGTTGTTGCTAGGCGGTTGCTAGGGTGTTTCTGGGTGGTTGCTAGGGTGTTGCTAGGCGGTTGCTAGGATGTTCTGGCTGGTTGCTAGGTCCTACACCATAGAAATCAATGGGCAACTTTGGGACGCTCCTGCCCCCCAGGGGTGCAACTTTTACCCCATTTTGAGGTATGGTCCTACAGAGCCTGCCAGCCTCTTCAAATGTGGCAAATTTCACATTTCTGTGAAATCCACTCTCTGAACTATGAGGCGTCAAAGTTTTTCGCAATGTTAAGTCTATGCGTTTTTTTTGGCCGCTATTTCGCCCCTGGGGCGAACATCGTACCCCGATCGCTTATAAAAGTCATAGCACACCATTCCCGATTAGGCCGCACGTATTGACACCTCATTCATGGCTCTGTGGCAAAAACTGCGGGAGGAGTAGCGCGCCGAAGTTTGGTCAGGGCGAATAGTAATAACAATACTAGAATGTACATTTCCAGAAGAAAATGTGAATGGTGCTTGCAGTGGCAAAAAACACCACCCGGTTGCTAGGCGGTTGCTAGGGTTGTTGCTAGGCGGTTGCTAGGGTGTTCTGGGTGGTTGCTAGGGCGTTGCTAGGCGGTTGCTAGGATGTTCTGGGTGGTTGCTAGGTCCTACACCATAGAAAGTCAATGGGGCAACTTTTGGGACGCTCCTGCCCCCAGGGGTGCAACTTTTACCCCATTTTGAGATATGGTCCTACAGAGCCTGCCAGCCTCTTCAAATGTGGCAAATTTCACATTTCTGTGAAAATCCACTCTCTGAGCTATGAGGCGTCAAAGTTTTTCGCAATGTTAAGTCTATGCGTTTTTTTTTGGCCGCTATTTCGCCCCTGGGGCGAACATCGTACCCCCGATCGCTTATAAAAGTCATAGCACACCATTCCCGATCAGGCCGCACGTTTTGACACCTCATTCATGGCTCTGTGGCAAAAACTGCGGGAGGAGTAGCGCGCCGAAGTTTGGTCAGGGCGAATAGTAATAACAATACTAGAATGTACATTTCCAGAAGAAAATGTGAATGGTGCTTGCAGTGGCGAAAAACACCACCCGGTTGCTAGGCGGTTGCTAGGGTTGTTGCCTAGGCGGTTTGCTAGGCGGTTCTGGGTGGTTGCTAGGGCGTTGCTAGGCGGTTGCTAGGATGTTCTGGGTGGTTGTTAGGTCATTTCATGGGCCGTCCTACACCATAGAAAGTCAATGGGGCAACTTTGGGACGCTCCTGCCCCCCAAGGGTGCAACTTTAACCCCATTTTGAGGTATGGTCTTACAGAGCCTGCCAGCCTCTTCAAATGTGGCAAATTTCACATTTCTGTGAAATCCACATCTCTGAGCTACGAGGCGTCAAAGTTTTTCGCAATGTTAAGTCTATGCGTTTTTTTGGGCCGCTATTTCGCCCCTGGGGCGAACATCGTACCCCCGATCGCTTTATAAAAGTCATAGCACACCATTCCCGATTAGGCCGCACGTTTTGACACCTCATTCATGGCTCTGTGGCAAAAACTGCGGGAGGAGTAGCGCGCCGAAGTTTGGTCAGGGCGAATAGTAATAACATACTAGAATGTACATTTCCAGAAGAAAATGTGAATGGTGCTTGCAGTGGCAAAACTCGGCGCTGGACAGATACTATTGACTAGCATGTTTGCTAGCATATTTTTAGCATGATTAGCATCTTGTTACCATGTTGCTAGCATGATTAGCATGTTGCTAGCATGTTGCTAGCATGATTTTATCATGTTGCTAGTATGATTAGCATGTTGCTAGCATGATTTTAGCATGTCGCTAGCATGATTAGCATGTTGCTAGCATTATTAGCATGTTGCTAGCATGTTGCTAGCATTATTCTAGCATGTTGCTAGCATGATTAGCATGTTGCTAGCATGTTGCTAGCATGTTGCTAGCATTAATTAGCATGTTGCTAGCATGATTAGCATGTTGCTAGCATGATTAGCATGTTGCTAGCATGTCGCTAGCATGATTCTAGCATGTTGTTAGCATGAGTTAGCATGTTGCTAGCATGTCGCTAACATGATTAGCATGTTGCTAGCATGATTCTAGCATGTTGCTAGCATGATTAGCATGTTTCTAGCATGATTAGCATGTTGTTAGCATGTTGCTAGCATGATTAGCATGTTGCTAGCATGTTGCTAGCATGATTAGCATGTTGCTAACATGTTGCTAGCATGATTCTAGCATGTTTGTTAGCATGATTAGCATGTTGCTAGCATGTTGCTAGGCATGATTAGCATGTTGCTGGCAATGATTAGCATGTTGCTAGCATTATTAGCATGTTGCTAGCATGTTGCTAGCATGATTAGCATGTTGCTAGCATGTTGCTAGCGTGATTAGCATGTTGCTAGCATGTTGCTAGCATGATTAGCATGTTGCTAGCATGTTGCTAGCATGATGCTAGCATGATTTTAGCATTATTAGCATGTTGCTAGCATGTTGCTAGCGTGATTAGCATGTTTCTAGCATGTGCTAGCATGATGCTAGCATGATTTTAGCATTATTAGCATGTTGCTAGCATGTTGCTAGCGTGATTAGCATGTTTCTAGCATGTTGCTAGCATGATTAGCATGTTGCTAGCATGATGCTAGCATGATTTTAGCGTGATTAACATGTTTTTAGCATGTTGCTAGCATGATTAGCATGTTACTAGCATGTTGCTAGCATGATTAGCATGTTGCTAGCATGTTGCTAGCATTATTCTAGCATGTTGCTAGCATGATTAGCATGTTGCTAGCATGTTGCTAGCATTAATTAGCATGTTGCTAGCATGTTGCTAGCATGATTAGCATGTTGCTAGCATGATTAGCATGTTGCTAGCATGTCGCTAGCATGATTCTAGCATGTTGTTAGCATGATTAGCATGTTTGCTAGCATGTCGCTAACATGATTAGCATGTTGCTAGCATGATTCTAGCATGTTGCTAGCATGATTAGCATGTTGCTAGCATGATTAGCATGTTGTTAGCATGTTGCTAGCATGATTAGCATGTTTGCTAGCATGTTGCTAGCATGATTAGCATGTTGCTAACATGTTGCTAGCATGATTCTAGCATGTTTGTTAGCATGATTAGCATGTTGCTAGCATGTTGCTAGCATGATTAGCATGGTGCTGGCATTGATTAGCATGTTGCTAGCATTATTAGCATGTTGCTAGCATGTTGCTAGCATGATTAGCATGTTGCTAGCATGTTGCTAGCGTGATTAGCATGTTGCTAGCATGTTGCTAGCATGATGCTAGCATGATTTTAGCATTATTAGCATGTTGCTAGCATGTTGCTAGCGTGATTAGCAATGTTTCTAGCATGTTGCTAGCATGATGCTAGCATGATTTTAGCATTATTAGCATGTTGCTAGCATGTTGCTAGCGTGATTAGCATGTTTCTAGCATGATGCTAGCATGATTTTAGCATTATTAGCATGTTGCTAGCATGTTGCTAGCGTGATTAGCATGTTTCTAGCATGTTGCTAGCATGATTAGGCATGTTGCTAGCATGATGCTAGCATGATTTTAGCGTGATTAACATGTTTTAGCATGTTGCTAGCATGATTAGCATGTGACTAGCATGTTGCTAGCATGATTAGCATGTTGCTAGCATGTTGCTAGCATGATTTTAGCATGATTAGCATGTTGCTAGCATGATTTTAGCGTGATTAGCATGTTGCCTAGCATGTTGCTAGCATGATTAGCATGTTTTGCTAGCATGTTGCTATCATGATTAGCATGTTGCTAGCATGTTGCTAGCATGATTTTAGCATGATTAGCATGTTACTAGCATTATTAGCATGTTGCTAGCATGTTGCTAGCATGATTAACATGTTGCTAGCATGTTGCTAGCGTGATTAGCATGTTGCTAGCATGTTGCTAGCATGATTAGCATGTTGCTAGCATGTTGCTAGCATGATGCTAGCATGATTTTAGCATTATTAGCATGTTGCTAGCATGTTGCTAGCGTGATTAGCATTGTTGTTAGCATGTTGCGAGCATGATTAGCATGTTGCTAGAATGTTGTTAGCATGATTAGGCATGTTAATAGCAATGTTGCTAGCATGTTGCTAGCATGATTACATGTTGCTAGCATGTTGCTAGCATGATTAGCATGTTGCTAGCGTGATTGCATGTTTGCTAGCATGTTTGCTAGCATGATTAGCATGTTGCTAGCATGTTGCTACCATGATGCTAGCATGATTTTAGCATTATTAGCATGTTGCTAGCATGTTGCTAACGTGATTAGCATGTTCTAGCATTTGCTAGCATGAGTAGCATGTTGCTAGCATGTTGCTAGCATGATTTTAGCGTGATTAGCATGTTTTACATGTTGGTAGCATGATTAGCATGTGACTAGCATGTTGCTAGCATGATTAGCAGGTTGCTAGCATGTTACTAGCATGATTAGCATGTTGCTAGCATGATTTTAGCATGATTAGCATGTTGCTAGCATGATTTGGAGCAATATTTCATGTTGCTTAGCATGATTAGCATGTTGCTAGCATGTTGTTAGCATGATTAGCATTTAGGGTAATCTGAGTGGTTGCTATGTTGTTACTAGGTGGTTGGTAGTTGTCACAGATGGTTACTATGGAGTTTGTAGCATTTATTGGCATGATTTAGCACTTAGCTAAGCGCTATTAGCATGTAGCTATTCACTGCTAGCATGTGTAGCATGTAGCAAGTCCTGTTTGCTAGCATGAGTCAAAAGAGCCAACCCCCATCTCTATACGATGTTCTGATGCAGAGATATAGGTCTTGCAAAACGGTTGCTAGGGTACTCTGTTTGGTTGCTAGGGAGTGGCTTGGCAGCTAGCAATCACGATACTCCAAAGGCTTCTTGTCAGTATGAATGATATAAACCAACTCCCACGCCTCTGTGACATTCAGAATGGAAGATATTCCTCTGTGAATTTTAGTTGCTAAGGTGCTCGAGAATGGTTGCTAGGGCGGGGCCAGTGAGTGTTGAGGTGGATTCAGGATTGGCTGCTTGCTGCCCCGAGTCAAACGAGGCCCACCCTCATGTTTCTATGACACTTCTATCCTGAGATATCCCTTTGATCTCTTTCAATGGAAGTCTATGGGATGTGTTGCTAAGGTGCTCTAAATGGTTGCTAGGGGCGTGGCTTGATAGCTTCACAATGATCCTGAGATGCTGATTGGTCATCTGAGTCAAATGAGCCCGCCCCCTTGTCTCTATGACACTGTGATCCAGAGTTATGTTCAATTGAAAAGCGGTTTCAAGTCAATGGGGCAACTTTGGGACGCTCTTGCCCCCCAGGGGTGCAAGTTTTACCCCATTGTGTGGTATGTTCTTACAGAGCCCGTCAGCCTCTTCAAATGTGGCAAATTTCACATTTCTACGAAATCCACTCTCTGAGCTATGAGTCTGTGAATTTTGGTTGCTAAGGTGGTCGACAATGGTTGCTAGGGCGTGGCCAGTGTGTGTTGAGGTGATTCAGGATTGGCTGCTTGCTGCCCCGAGTCAAACGAGCCCACCCTCATGTTTCTATGACACTTCTATCCTGAGATATCCCTTTGATCTCTTTCAATGGAAGTCTATGGGACGTGTTGCTAAGGTGCTCTAAATGGTTGCTAGGGGCGTGGCTTGATAGCTTCACAATGATCCTGAGATGCTGATTGGTCGTCTGAGTCAAATGAGCCCGCCCCCTTGTCTCTATGACACTGTGATCCAGAGTTATGTTCAATTGAAAAGCGGTTCAATTGAAAGGACGGCCCATTTCATGGGCCGTCCTACACCATTGAAAGTCAATGGGGCAAATTTTAGTACCCTCCTGCCCCCCAGGGGTGCAACTTTTCCCCATTTTGAGGTATGGTCTTACAGAGCCTGCCAGCCTCTTCAAATGTGGCCAATTTCACATTTCGTGAAATCCACTCTCTGAGCTACGAGGCGTCAAATTTTTTTCGCAATGTTAAGTCAATGGGCAAATTTGGGACGCTCCTGCCCCCCAGGGGTGCAACTTTTACCCCATTTTGAGGTGTGGTCTTACAGAGCCTGCCAGCCTCTTCAAATGTGGCAAATTTCACATTTCTGTGAAATCCACTCTCTGAGCTACGAGGCGTCAAAGTTTTTCGCCATGTTAAGTCAATGCGTTTGATTTTGCCCCTATTTTGCCCCTGGGGCAAACATCGTACCCCCGATCGCTTATAAAAGTCATAGCACACGATTCCCGATTAGGCCGCACGTTTTGACACCTCATTCATGGCTCTGTGACAAAAACTGTGGGAGGAGTAGCGCGCCGAAATAAAAGTGGAAGAAGAATAATAATAACTAGAATGTACATTTCCAGAAGAAAATGTGAATGGTGCTTGCAGTGGCAAAAAACACACCACCCGGTTGCTAGGCGGTTGCTAGGGTTGTTGCTAGCGGTTGCTAGGGTGTTCTGGGTTGTTGCTAGGGTGTTGCTAGGTGGGTTGCTAGGGTGTTCTGGGTGGTTGCTAGGCGGTTTGCTAGGGTGTTCTGGGGGTTGCTAGGGTGTTGCTAGGTGGTTGCTAGGGTGTCTGGGTGGTTGCTAGGTGGTTGCTAGGGTGTTCTGGTGGTTGCTAGGGCGTTGCTAGGGTGTTCTGGGTGGTTGCTAGGGTGTTGCTAGGCTGGTTGCTAGGTTGTTCTGGGTGGTTGCTAGGGTGTTGTCTAGGTTGGTTGCTAGGGTGTTCTGGGTGGTTGCTAGCGTTGCTAGGGTGTTCTGGGTGGTTGCTAGGTGGTTGCTAGGGTGTTCTGGGTGGTTGCTAGCATGATTAGCATCTTGGTTACCATGTTGCTAGCAGTTGCTAGCATGATGCTAGCATGATTTTAGCATTATTAGCATGTTGCTAGCATGTTTGCTAGCGTGAATAGCATGTTTGTAGCATGTTTTTCTCTAGCATGATTAGCATGTTGCTAGCATGTTGCTAGCATGATTTTAGCGTGATTAGCATGTTTTTAGCATGTGCTAGCATGATTCATGTTGCTAGCATGTCGCTAGCATGATTCTAGCATGTCGCTAACATGATTAGCATGTTGCTAGCATGTTGCTAGCATGATTAGCATGTTGCTAGCATGTTGGCTAGTATGATTAGCATGTTGCTAGCATGATTAGCATGTTGCTAGCATGTTTCTAGCATGATTAGCATGTTGCT